>CM076582.1:1018808599-1019495841 GCA_034641835.2 Pinus albicaulis | reverse complement strand
ATTTGATTTTAGGGTTTTGATTTTAGGCTAGTTATAAGGATTAGGGTTTGTTTGTTTGTTTGTTTGTTTGGATAGGTTGTCAAGAAGAATGGGTAGAGTAAGAGAAAATCAATCCATTGGGCTATGGAGTCTGCAAATTTTCTTGTAACTACGGGTTTAAACATTAACCATTGGTTAAGTGAATTGTTAAGACTTTTAAACATTTTCTGTTAATATTTGTTTTTTTCAAAATATTATGAACATAAATTTGATTTTGAATTAAAAAATATTATGGAGTTGGTTCCATAAGGTGAAAGACTGATGTTAAAATAATTCAATATTATGAATTAGTTGAACAGAATTAGTTCAAACAGTTACCTCACCTCTAGGGATAAAGGGTGATCCCAATGAGGTAGAGGGGTTCTGTTTGGTAACTGAGGGGAAGAATTTTGGAGAAAGTTCTTGATCTGGGATAACCAATGGAATATTTCAAACTTTCGACACTGCTAGAATTGGAGACTGGACCGGATTGTTCCGACGTCTCTTCCAGAGGATTCTGTCAACTGAATAACTTAGACTTGGAGCACGGGGAAGAGTGAGGACGTCATTGCCTCACTCTTGGTAGGGAGGAAACCACATCAAATTTTCGAGTGACAGATAATTATATTTACTACTCTAATTTCTAAAATGATGGAAAAAGACTGAGTGAATATTTGTATATAGTGAAGGAAGGAAAAATCTGTGTTTATGTCAATATTTTATTTTAAGAACAAATTATATTTTCTGTTAAGGAAGGGTTTGTATTGTCTTTTGGTCAAGACAACTTTATATTTTTTCTGAGTGATTTATGTTTGACCGGTTTAAAAGGGATTTTACTTTTCTGGTTAGAAAGATATAGCTGTAAGGAAACAAGTACTATTGGATTTTAACTAAACAGGGAGCTGTCATCACAGAATTCTTGGAAGAAAGCTCTGTGAAGGTTGCTCACTGTTTCTATGATAAACCATAAACAGAGGTGGTCCGGTCACACGAACAAGAAATAATACGAGAGAAAACTGAATATAAAGTAAGGACTTATTATAACCAATGTAATGTGAGATTTGCTTCATAGGCACCGTTGTAAATAAGCTAACCCAAATCTAATGAAAAATAGAATATAGATAACAGTTCTGAGGAAAAACTATAATAACATATCAGGATAATACAACAAGAAATACATTAATAAACATGCAAGAAAATCTTTCTCTATTCTAGAATTATACATGTGGTCGCGTTCTATCTAGAGAAGAATACACAGAGCTGTGGCTGAGAATTATACAAATCCATGATTAGAAATAAGTACAATACAGACAAACTTCACAAATAAAGTTATATCGTTGACGAAATTATACAGAACGATTAAAATATGATGATAATGTAAAGAAAATAGAACATCAATAAGCTTCACAGACAAACTGTGAACTTTGCATAGATATTGACTAAGAATGCAAATGTTTGACGAAAAGAAGAATAATCGTTCCTCTTTCATAAATTATAAATTAACCTGTACATTTCTATTACAAATGCTGGAAGAAGTCGAGAAAGAAAGAACTATCGCAAAAAGACTAACAGTATTTATATACGCATATAGTTCAGAAAATTTGGTACAGTCCAGATACTTCTAAATAAATTCTTATAATGATTTCACATATAAAAATATATATATATATATATATATATATATATTACAGGATTTATAGCTTCAAGAGCTTCCTTTGAAACAAATTCCTAAAAACCTCTCGGAGGACAGAATATGAGCTTTTAACAAAAGGTAGATTGGAATGCAACCCTTTTCCCCAAAATGTCTAATAATACACATGCTAGCAGAATAATGGAGCTCTGGACAACCATAGGCACGCCATCAACAAAAAGGGGAAATGAAAACCATTTGGTACCTGTGACAGAGAATTTCGCTGTAGTCACTGAAGCGTAGAATTGGAGCCAAGAAAACATGTCAGTGGTAGATATAGCAGGGAAAACGAGCAATGCGAAGTGTACCTGCAAAACAAGTATACGCCCAGGGTTAGAGAGTATGCTAGAAATTATAATGAAGATGAATGAGATAAAATTACCCAAAAACAATTTATTACCTGTATGTAGCTTGCTAAGGCCAAGATAACATTACGCTATAAGAGATTATATATAGGAGGGAGTTAAAACCCTAAGCCTAGACCCTTTACTGACATGTTAAATTGCAAAGAAAATCGCACAGGAAGAGCTTGAACACTCGTTAAGCCTTTACCTCGGTGAGAAAAATGTGTTTGCACCCTGAAGGAGAACTTCTGCGCGTGGAAAGGAATCTAGAAGGGTTGACAGAGTAGGTGCAAAAACCCATGGCATCTCGAGAAATATCTCCACGAACGTAACAGGTCGAGGAGCAGCAAGTAGCACCATAGCATCGACAGAGAAGTTCTCATGTAAGCACCATGAGGGAAAATACCTCATCTAGACAGAGGCTGTGGAGCACCACGGCAAAGCCATTTCACCCAGCCGAATTGGCTCAAATAAAACAAGTAGTTAGGGTTTATAGGTTTAGTATGAAGATCAACTTTCATATCAACCATTAATCTAGTAGAAATCTGACGGACCAAGATCACCCAAGTGTTTTAGGCGCAAAGCCAGATGCAAATTGCAACTGCAGATTACTTGCCGAGAATTTAAAAAAAAATGAATTAATGCCAAGTACCAACCATTGACGTGGTGGCGGATCACAAATATCGACGAGAGGAATAACACCTCTTTCAATGAATAGAAGTCCAATGTCATAAATGACATGAGATAGTGTACAGATAGGATTAAATATCTGAGTTAATGAAGCTTAAGGTGGAGTCATGGTTTCACCGTAAACCATGGAACATTAATCAATATCACATTGTTAAAATTATTTCACGGTAGTGAAGAATAAATATAGCACATAGCAGATGCAGTTTATAATAGGTAATGGTTGATAAATGTTATGTCATATAGTTTAACAAATCATATGTTGTGATAAAGTAATTTTTTTTATTATTATTGAGTTACTGTGTTGTGTTTACAATTTAGTAGAATGGATATATGTGCTACATTTCTGAAAAGTATAACAATAGGTTAAGGGTGTTTCATAGGGAAAGTTAGCAAGGCCAAATGGATCTAAGTAGGTTTAATGAGTGAGAAATAAACATGAATTTATGAGTGCAATAGGTCTAAGGGAAATTAAGGATACTTCAACATACTAAAAACAAGATAAGCTTTCAGGATGATAGCATAGCAAAACTGAAAAGCAATAAAGGATTCTTCAATTAGACTTTTGCTAAACAGACCTTAAAAACAACAGACAAGAAATCCTAGAGAGCAGTTAAAAATTCTCTGAACATTAATTTCAAACAAATAGAGCTTTTAACATAGCATTTTAGTGAAACTAAAGAGCATTCAAGGATTCTTTAATTAAACTTCAAGGAAGAAAACATAGAGATACAAGGATGCAGACAGATGTAGGGTGCCAAGAAAGCATATCCTACTCTAAAATTTATGTCCTATGATTAAAGAAAACCATGAAACATAATGAAAACTGAAGTAAACAAATACATGAGTGGAATAACATCACCATCTAACATATTTCATGAATCCTAGGAATGTGCTTGATCCATTGATGCTCCATCCAAAACCATCACAACACACCAAAGCCAATTTCTTCAACAAACTTAAAGTCTAGATCATATTAAGCTCAACAACCAACCAACATTTACAGTGAGGCCTCCATGTAGTAATTGACTAGCAAAGGAGGACCAAACCCCTAACTAGGGTTTTAGAAACCATTAACTACACATAAATGCCAAATTTGTCCTATGAGACCATGCAAGGCCCAAGGCACAAATATCCTAATTCGTTTAATGCAAAATAACTTCTAACATAAATTCTAAGCTAAATAGGAGTGATTTGCCTCGAAAGTCCTCAAAAATATCTTTTTTCAATAAATTTTTGTCTTTTTTTGACTTTGCAAGTAAGGGCGCAGCGCCTGCACCAGAAAAATTGCCTATTTTGTGACCAATATTTGGAGGACTTCCAGGTGTCCAAATGAGCTCAATGATAGCTCATTGGAAAGCTTGTCTAGTATACTTTCCAAAAATACCTTTTTTTTTCTATTTGGTGTCCATTTACCTTCTCAAAAACTCAATCTCCCAATACTGCTCAAGGCGCAGCGCCAACTCTGAAAATAGGGCAGAAAATTGATTTTTTGGGTGTTTTTGGCACTTTTGGAGTACCATTTCTGCTCCAAATGATATGATATTTTGTGAGGGTGATGTCCTTGGCGCAAGGATTCTGAAAATTTAAACCATTCCCCAAAAGAGTGCCCAAAAAAAACCACAGTGCCAGTGGCGCTACGCCTTTGGCCCTTTAAAACAGTCAAAATTTCAAATTTTCAAAAATGTGCCCATAATTGGATTTTGTTATGCTGATGATGTTTGGGATGCTTGTAGGGGATGGATCAGCCAAGTTACCAAGATTTTATTTCTCTCTTTCCTCATTAGTTCTACCATATCCTTCATAAGCCTCATTATCATGCTTATCATCTAAATCAACAAAGTCAACATTAACCTCTGTCTCATGGAGATCATCTTCATCATGAATGCTTCATCATTATTTGCCTCACAGATATCTTGGCTTTCTGACCTATTTCCATCATCATTTCTGCTCTCTGCCTTATTACTGCCAACATCATCCTTGCTGATCTCTACCTCATTTCCCTCTATCCCAGTGACATCTGACCTTCTCCTTCACTGCCACCGTGTCCTTTTATTAACGTTTTGACCACTCTGCCTTTAAAACCCTAGGATTGCAAATTAAACTGAGATGGAAGAGGGTAATGGAATGACAGTCTGCTTGTGAATGAGATGAATGAGTGAGGGTGTAAGTATGTTAGGCTGAATGAGAGGCTAAATAACTTGATGACAACCCTTAAACTAATGTAAGCACCCTTGTCAATCATTGATTTTCTTTATAGGAAAATAGAATGAGGTTCAACAGTGATGTCAAGTTTTAAGTCTTAGGGTAGCCTCCTAGGGTTTTCTTATCATTTAATAAAAAATCATCAAACTTTCTTGAAGATGGGGTTATAGAATGTAATTACCCTTGATAATGCTTGGAAGACCATTGAGAAGAGGCATGGAAGCAATTAGAGGTGTTTTGAGTGTTGGTTTTTCTTTGAAGGCCCTCCTGGCCAAAAGCGCAGTGCTCTGCTAGGTGCGCAGCGCCACCTCCCAGACGCGCAATGCCTATGTAATTTACAAGGGAAAAAATTGCCAGGGGCGCAGCGCCAGACAATTTTTTCCAAATTAACTTGAAAATTGACAAACTCTTTTCTCCTTAGTGCTCTTGATCACTTTGTAAGGCAACGATGATTTGTTTGAAGTGTAGAATGGGCTTTCATGGACTTAAGAATTTTTATTAAACTTTAATAACCCATTTCCTAATGCTTTAAGTCCTTTTCACTTTCTTTCACTGATGTTCTCTGACCTTTCGCTTGCAGGTGACTGAAGGGATGAAGCTAATCCTCTGCTTTTACTCCTTTGAAACTTGAAATGTCTATTCTGATGATTTTTTGATGATTTCACACGGTAGCAGCATCTTCACAAACCTCCTTGGTATCTATCATGACACTCAGGTTAACCTTTTTACCTTTTCTTGCTTGTAGTTTGTTGGGGTTATGGCGTCTACCTTTCTTCTGATCCTTGATGCATAATAAGTTTATTTTGACAACTTCAGGGATAGATTACGCATGATGGCACCTTCAAAACTTTCTGTGGGTCTCATTACAATACTCAGTTTATCCTTTTCACCTTTTGCTTGTAATTTGCAAGAGTTGTGAAATTTGCTTTTCTTCTGATCTTGGAGATTTGACATGTTTATTTTGACATAGCAGTAGCTTCAAAATTCTCTTTTGTTCCTATCATGGGGTCCAACTCATCTCTTTACCTTCTCTGGCCACTTTCCTGAAACCTTAGGTGTTGGGAGTGCTTTAAGACAATCATCAGTGTTGTCTTCTAAGTTCTCTATAGCCCTTTCAAGTTCATTCATTTATGCCCAATTCACCTCACCTTTTTCCATATCTCATCAATAATCTCTGATAAACTTCTCTTCATGTTTGGTTTTTGGTGTACCTCCTCCATGGTCATTTCTGCAATTGATCCCTTCTTGGCACACCGCTGGCCCAATCAAGCTCAAAACCCTAATTCTCTATGAAAACAAGTGTTTCCCTTTCTTCTATTGTGAGTTGTCTTGACTTAGGAGCAGACCATCTACCTTATCAATTCCTTCCATTGATGGAAAGTTCAACACTCCTGCAGAAGTGTCAAAACCTTAACATTTACCTCTTGCAGACTTTGAGTTGATAGGGTAGTGCTTCTTTGGAAACTTGTAGGTCTTCCTTGAATAACCATGTCTCAACATTTCAAATCCTCTTCACCAGATTGTAACAAAGAAACACAATATCTGAAACATTAATGATGACCTTGGACCATATGAAACCCTAATTGACCTAGTGGGAGGGTTCTTTGACCTGGTCTTTGACTGAAAATTGGCTTGGAGTCTTCAAGTGTAAAAACAAAGTATTGACAAAGTGGTATATTGAAGATCCAAAATCCAATGTACTTGATTTATCTAAAGAGCCTACAGAGATTGTTTTGAGACCATCAATTCTTGAGGAACCTGGTGAACATGGGAAGGAAAAAGCTTATAGGTAACCCTAGATGTAAAGTGGAGTTATGGGCAAGGGGAAAACAAAGTAATGAGGTCATATGTAGGAGAAAAGGACGGAGATGAGTGGCACAAGCCCATAGGGAGTTTTTTTTTTAGGAGTGGCAGGGTGACCATGAAATGGCAAGGTTGATAGAATAATAAAAAAAATTCTATAAGGATAATGAAGGTAGTGAGATTTCTAAAACTCACAATGTTCAACAAATTTTGTTTTTAGAAATATAGAACCAATCTATAGTCATCTACCAATAGTGAAAAATATTGATGACTAACAGTGGCTCCACTTGGTGAGGGCAGCTCCTTTTCTAGAGGTTTCCAGGACCTCAGAGTTTCATATCTCTGAGTTTTGAAGATCAATACCTTACTTGTACTTGGAAGATCTCTCTTCCTTCATCTCTTGCTGATGTTCTCTTGAAGCTATGATCTCAAAAATCTGAAAAGACATGATTACTTCAATATCAGTTCTACCTACCCGTCATATTTTGCCTAACATTTTTTCTTCACTTGGGTGCATTTGGATTGGCAAACCCTTGACATTCTTTTCTTTTGAAAGCATTAAACTATCTACTTCTACCCTTATGTCATCCAAGAGTTTAGATTAGGCTAATGAACTCTTTTATTCTCTACCTAGTCTACTAATCTGTCAAGTTTAAGTTTTTTGATAGATTTTCATTCTCTAACCTACTAACATGAAATTTAAAACATGATCAAACCAGGTTTAAGCAATCTGATTTGTCATGGGTTGTGGCATTTTGGACAAGTTGCACTCAAACTTTATTTTTGTACAAGTGAAACAAGATATTTGAGGGTTGTGATTCAGAATTGGTTATGCATCCCTTTCTTTCTCTTTTGGTTCGGATTTTGAGCATTGAAACCACATCTCTTTTCCTAATATAATCTACTGACAAGCCAAATTTACATGGTTTAGCAAATCTTCTTTCACTACCCTATCAGTAGAAATTTAAAACATGTTCAATCATGATTAGGTTGGATGACTGAACAAGACTTTCTTCTCAAAGGTAGTGGCATTTAGGCTTGCACATTTCCAGCAATACTCTTTTTGGTAAGGGGTTGTAACTATTCTTTTTCCTGCCCATTTTTCTTCTTTTCTTTGTTTTTTTTTCTCTCTTTTTTTCAAAACAATCTAAAACTTAAAAATATGCTCATAGTGTTGAGCTTATTGGCATACCTATCTTATCCTAATATAACTTGTACATGATATCTACGTTAGGTGAACTCTCTTTTCCAATAAAGCTAATCAAGTAAGTGACTACACGATTGATTTTCATTCAGCCCTTTGGGTATGCTGAAAAGACAAAAATCCCATTGCCATCTCACTCGCTTTTGAACAACAATGCTCAAGACCTTTACATTCTGCAACAAACCATTCCTGGCATAGCATGTTCCTTCTTTAAATGCTTCTAAGAAAACAACAAAGGGATCTTGAAATAATACCTGGCTCAGAGGATTTAAGCAATAAGCTTCATCCAGGACTACTCCTTTCTCCAATTTGATAGGCTTGGGATTATTTTGAGAAAGACACTCCACCTCTTCTTCATGGTCATCTGACTTAGAAACAACATTATATATAATCGTGTTGCCTATGAGCAACCCTAGTATGCCTTGACTTAGTGGGCTGAATTTTGTCTGAAAGCCCCCATTAAGATAATTTTCTGGCAATAGGTCTTCCCGAGAAGGTAGTGCAGCCACAACATCAATCTATTCCTTTGTTTCTTCATGAGGTAATGTTGCAATACATAAATCAGCAGTATAAAAACTAGAAATATCTTCTTTATATAAAAGTTTGGAGGTTGGCTGTATATTTAGGATCTGATTGATTTCTTCATTAGTTAAAGGGGGAGGCATTTTCTGTTTCTTTTGGATAGAACCACAGTTGTTTTCTTCCTCTTGTGAATGATCATGAGGTTGAATGTCTTCTTTGTTGTCAATACTCAAAGACTGTTGATTTCTGATTGTATTAAGGTTGTCTTTGATTAACTGAAATGAAGCACAACAAATAGGTAAAGATCCTTCCCTTTCTCCCAAACTTTCTACACTTTCTTCTTCACTATCATAGCTGAGTTGTATTTGTTGATCACTATATTTGAGCTGCTGAAGATGACTGCCTTTGTCCCACAAACTAGTTATTGATTTTTCTGTAGTGTTAGCTTGAGTCTGGAGAACGTAATCATCATCATATTGATCATACTTGGGCAACTTATTCATAGGAGGAAATTCATCCAATATGCATACTAGATCAGTAAATTTCTCCACCATATGTTGACTTATAAGCTTATTTTCTAATTTATGGTAGTTCGGATTAAAAGGAGAGTGTTTATGGCCAATATCTTCTTCTTTATCAATCTGAAATGAATCGAAGCACAAGGGTAGAGACTCAAAGGTGATGGATTATCCTCCATTTCTCATTTTGTAATCCCAACAGCCACACCAAGATGACTTAAGGGGAGAACTTCTGAATTTGAAAAAGGGTTTGTATCATCCATTTCTTCCCTGATTGTTTCTTTAGAGCATTCCTCCTTGTTTCTATTTGCAACTTTCTTATAATGTTCTCTTAATAGTGAAGCACAAGATGTAGGAAGGCATCTAGTACTTACTTGACAACTTTCTGCATCTTCTTCTTTGCAATCTTGCTTAGCATGCATATTTTGACTGTTATTCTTGCCTTGTAATGACTGAGTTTGTTCTTCCCAAGAAAATAGTACCGACTGTTTTGAATAATCAGCTCCAACCTCAACCTTGTACTCTTCCTCTTTCATGCCAATCATATGCATCATTTTGTTGATTGTGTTTGTCAACATATCTAGCTTTATCTCTGAAGATATCAGTTTCTCTTGATCTGATTTATCTTTCTCTATTGATCTTAGCTTTGCCTCCCTGTTCAGTATGTTGGCTTCCACATCAACTACCATCCTTTACATTTCCCCTAGGGTCGAAGCATCTCTTTCTCTTATCTGAAATTCCATCTCTGAGTCAAAGGCATCTGGGTAGTGCAAGAGAGCCCACTCTAGGGGTGGCTTTATCTTAGCAGGTATTGCATGGTATACTTTATTAAAATTGACTGAAAAGTGTTGTACTATCTCCCCTGGCTGTCTTTTCAACTGGTTGTATTCCTTTATGATAAGAAAAACATTTCCCATGACTGCCCACCTATCTAGGAAAACTTGAGTGAATTGATGAAAATTGCTAATGCTTGTAGCTGGAAGATCCTTAAACCAACTCTTAACTTTCCCTTGTAATGATAAGGCAAACATTCTAATGCGCACATCATCTTTTCCTACTTCAAATAGGTCAAGTAAATCCTCCAGATTTTTACTGTGTTTTTCAATGGTGATCTTTGTATTTTCTCCATCAAAATCGGGCAACTTATTTGCAAGATTTGCAAGGAGGACTTGGAGGATAGGAGAAAAAACCAGAGGCTTGTATCTGTCTGGGGCCTTTGTGGGTATAGGTAGTGCAAAAAGAGATTTATGAGTGTTTGAGGTTTCAGTAGGAGCAAGAGAGACAACATGAGGCTCATGTTTCAATAGGTCTTTCACAGGTGTATCTGGGGTAGGAATAGGTGTATAATTATGTTCATGGTATGCAATTTGAGGCTTAGCTTTTTGAGGCTTGAGATATTTTCAATGATAAATGTAGACCTCATCAGTGTATTCTGGATTAGGCTTAAAGTAGGATAGAACATAGTTATAGATAAAAACAATAATTTCCTGAATCCAATTTAGGCTTGGATACCCTCTCTTTCTAGGATGATTGGCCATGTTTCAGGTTCTTCCTCCAATGGAGTCTTTAGGCTAATTGAGAGTTTTGGAGTTGCCAAGTGGATGATTTACAACTTTATTGAGGCTGGTTGTTGTCCACCATCAACAACCAGATACCAATCTTCACGTGTTTTTGGGTTTTCTAAGTTCTATATGCGACACTAAGCTTATCAACAAGTGCTCTCCAGTATAGTCACCATGATGCTAGTATGATGAAACAACCAGATATCACTTTTGGCAAACACTTAAGTTTTATAAGATTGACAAGGGCTTTCTGAGGTCTTAATGAATACTTAGGATGTTACTGACTCAGGTCCCACCGTTATCGCAATTATGTTAGGTCCCCATAATTTGTCAGATTGGCAAGACCAAATGTACAAGGGTAACATCAAACGAGTCTTTGGAGTCCTAGGACCTAGCCTTCCTGGACTCAAAGAGGGCTCTCTCTATGTTTGTGTAAAGGATGTGACTTAGTTGATTTTAGGGTTTTGATTTTAAGCTAGTTATAATAATTAGAGTTTGTTTGGTTGGATAGGTTGTCAAGAAGAATAAGTGGAGTAAGAGAAAATCAATCCATTAGGCTATGGAGTCTGCAAAGTTTCTAAAAAGTATAACAATAGGTCAAGGGTGTTTCATAGGGAAAGTTAGCAAGGCCAAATGGATCTAAGTAGGTTTAATGAGTGAGAAATAAACATGAAGTTATGTGTGCAATAGGTCTAAGGGCAATTAAGGATCCTTCAACATACTAAAAAAAAGAAAAGCTTTCAGGATGATAGCATAGCAAAACTGAAGAGCAATAAAGGATTCTTCAACTGGACTTTTGCTAAACAGACCTTAAAAACAACAGACAAGCAATCCTAGAGAGTAGTTAAGAATTCTATGAACATTACTTTCAAACAAATAGAGCTTTTAACATAAAATTTTAGTGAAACTAAAGAGCATTAAAGGATTCTTTAATTAAACTTCAAGGAAGAAAACATAGAGATATAAGGATGCAGACAGAAGTAGGGTGCCAAGAAAGCATATCCTACTCTAAAAATTTTGTCCTATGATCAAAGAAAACCATGAAACATAATGAACACTGAAGTAAACAAATACATGAGTGGAATAACATCACCATCTAATAGAGCTCATGAATCCTATGAATGTGCTTGATCCATTGATGCTCCATCCAAAACCATCACAACACACCAAAGCCCATTTCTTCAACAAACTCAAAGTCTAGATCATATTAAGCTCAACAACCTACTAACATTTACAATGAGGCCTCCATGCAGTATTTAACTAGCAAAGGAGGACCAAAACCCTAACTAGGGTTTTAGAAACCATTAACTACTCATAAATGCCAAATTTGTCCTATGAGACCTTGCAAGGCCCAAGGCACAAATATCCTAATTCATTAAATGCAAAATAACTTCTAACATAAATTTTAAGCTAACTAGGAGTGATTTGCCTCAAAAGTCCTCAAAAATATCTTTTTTCAATAAACTTGTCTTTTGTTGACTTTGCAGGCAAGGGCACAACGTCAAGGTCCAAGGGCGCAGCGCCTACACCAGAAAAATTGTTTGTTTTGTGACCAAGATTTGGAGGCCTTCCAGGTGCCCAAATGAGCTCCATGATAACTCATTGGAAAGCTTGTCCAGTTTACTTTCCAAAACTACCTTTTATTTTCTCTTTGGTGTCCATTTACCTACTCAAAAACTCAATCTCCCGAGACTGCTCAGGGCACAGTGCCAGCTCTGAAAACAGGGCAGAAAGTTAATTTTTTAGGTGTTTTTGGCACTTTTGGAGTACCAGTTTTGCTCTAAATGATCTGAAAATTTGTGAGGGTGATGTCCTTGGCCAAAGGATTCTGAAAATGTAAACCATTCCTCAAAAGAGTGCCCCAAAAAATATTGCAGCGTCAGTCACGTTGCACCCTTGGTCCTTTAAAACAGTCAAAATTTCAAATTTGCAAAAATGTGCCCATAATTGGATTTTGTTCTGCTGATGATGTTTTGGATGCTTGTAGGGGATGGATCAGCCAGGTTACCAAGATTTTCTTTTTCTTTTTCCTCATTGGTTCTACCATATCCTTCATAAGCCTCATTATCATGCATATCATCTAGATCAACAAAGTCAACATTAAATGTCTCATGGAGATCATCTTCATCATGAATGCTTCATCATTATTTGCCTCACTGCTATCTTCGCTTTCTGACCTATTTCCATCATCATTTCTACTCTCTACCTTATTACTGCCAACATCACCCCTGTTGATCTCTGCCTCATTTCTCTCTGTCCCATTGACATCTGACCTTCTCCTTCACTGCCACTGTGTCCTTTTCTTGACATTTTGACCACTCTGCCTTTGAAACCCTAGGACTGCAAATGAAACTGATATGGAAGAGGGTAATGGAATGACAATCTGCTTGTGAATGAGATGAATGAGTGAGGGTGTAAGTATGTTAGGCTGAATGAGAGGCTAAATAACTTGATGACAACCCTTAAACAAATGTAAGCACCCTTGTCAATCACTGATTTTCTTTATAGGCAAACAGAATGAGGTTCAACAGTGATGTCAAGTTTTAAGTCTTAGGGTAGCCTCCTAGGGTTTTCTTATCATTTAATCAAAAATCATCAAACTTGCTTGAAGATGGGGTTATAGCATGTAATTACCCTTGAGAATGCTTGGAAGAGCATTGAGCAGAGGCATGGAAGCAACTAGAGGTGTTTTGAGCGTTGGTTTTGCTTTGAAGGCCCTCCTGGTGAAGAGGGCAGCGCTCTGCCAGGTGCGCAGCGCCACCTCCCAGGTGTGCAGCGCTTGTGTAATTTACATGGGAAAAAATTTCCATGGGCGCAACGTCACCTCCCAGGCATGCAGCACCAGTCTGAGCACACAGCGCCCGACAATTTTTTCCAAATTAACTTGAAAATTGACAAACTCTTTTCTCCTTAGTGCTCTTGATCACTTTATAAGGCAACGATGATTTGTTTGAAGTGTAGAATGGGCTTTCATGGACTTAGGAAGTTTTATTATGTTGAGATTCAACAAGATGATGAGCTTAGTGAAAAGAGCCGCCTTCACTAAGTGGGCCCGCGGGCTATTTTTGGCACAATGTCTATTTTTAGACTATGTCTATTTTTAGACATGTCGATCATATTCTATGAGTTGCAGGATGCTATTTGTGGATGGTTGGTCAAGTTGGAAAAATAGATGGACTTCTATTTTTAGACATATTGGGCAGAATCTATTTTTAGATTGCCAGTCTAAAAATAGATATGTCGAATATTATTAGCTCTTAATAGTATGTGGACTCTAAACATTATCTTATTCTCTTGGAGCATTTCAGTTAAGTGCACAGATGTGGCACAACAGCTGACGGAAAGAATTACTCTATTCTTGAGGGTTTACTGGAGCTAATTCATGAGGACTTTAGTTAGAACTCATGTGACAGAATTTGGTGGAGTTGGAGAAGTAGTTGGTGGAGTTGTATTCAGTTTAACTCAGTTAGACTCAGTTGAGCTAGTTGTATCTAGTCTAACTGATTGATACACTAGTGAGAGTGGTGTGAATTAATTAGTTAATTAATTCACTAAATAATAACTCATTAATCAACTAAAGAATACATCATTTAACTACAAAGCATGGCGCTTCATGAGACCATGAGATAGGTTACACATGAAAGAGCAAGTGTGACTATCAGTTGTGACTATAGTGATGCATTGATTGCACCAAACACTCAGTGGAGATGCCAATGAGGATTTTGCGATCAATCTTGGAGGAATTCGAACTCATTCAGAGCCATTCTTCAGCAGGGATTGCGCAGTAGAGGTAGGCTAGCAGGTGGCAAAGATTAGTGCATGGATTTGCAAGATCGGGCTTGATTAGTTTGTAGCAATTGTATTGTACTGAGAGCTTGATATGATCATCTTTGTATGAGGATTGTTACATGATATCTATGACATATATTATATACAGATAGTTGTGGTTTTCAGCTTCAGGCTTTCCCGTTAAACAGTTGTGTTAAAGTGTGTGAATTTTTATTGTTTCATGTGTGCATTGCAATCTTGATTTAATTTCCGCAAATGATCAATGGTGGAATAGATTCTGTATTTTGCATGAAGTTAAAATAGTGTGAGATCAGGAGAATCTTGGACATATAAACACATAAGTTATATAATTTCTCACATGTTATTTGAGTGCGGATCATTGGAGGAGATTGCAATTATTGAAGCGGTTGAGTTTTGTGCTAGTGGAATTCAAATTTGCTGCAGTGTTTTCTTGGTGTCGAAGTTGAGCATTCATTGAAATGTCTTTCAACGGATTGCGATTGGAGTATGCCCTTGATGGCAGCTCAAATTATATTGCATGGAAGGATAGGATGGAGGTGGTGCTGGATGATAATGGGTTAAAGGATTTCATAGATGCTAAAATTCCGAAGCCTGCTTCTAGCAATGCAGCCGCACTTGACGCATGGAAAAAGAAGACAACAAAGTGTCGAAGGATTCTATTGGAAGGTGTGAAGGACCACATTGTGTCCAGCCTTCACAGTAAAGCCACTCCATTCTTAATGTGGAAGACTTTGACAGACTTGTTCCAATGCAGAAGAGACCAGAGGAAGTTGGCGCTTAAAGACAAGCTCAAAAAAATAAAAATGGAGAAAGGCGACAGTATACCAAAATACCTCACGAAGTTTTTCCACTGCAAGGATGAGCTGGGAAGTGTGGGGGTTACTGTTGATGAAGAATACTTGGTGAGCTTGGCTCTCCTTGGGCTTCCGAATAGTTGGCATAGCTACGAAGACTCTATCAATGGATGGGAGAAACTGCCAGGATGGGAGCGACTTTGGTCAGATCTTGTGCAGGAGGAGATAAGGCGAGGTACCAGGGATGGATCTTCATCGAAGAATGAAGATGAAGAAAATTGCGCTTTGGTTGCCAAAGCAAGGAAAGGGAAGGGGAAGAAAAAAACCTTCTCAATCCGGTGTGAAAGGCAAGAAGCAGGACTTGTCCAAGGTGAAGTGTTTTCAATGTCACTAGCACGGGCATTTCGCCACTAATTGTCCACAGAAGAAGAAGAATAAGCAGGTTGTTGGATCTGCAGCTGGAGAGGCCTTAGCCTCACAATTTGAGCTAGATTTTTATTTGATCGCATGCTTGGTTTCAAGTGTGATGGGATCGGTGTGGTTTCTTGATAGTGGTGCGTCTTTCCATATGACCGGAGACAAAGATTTGTTTAGTGATCTAGATGAAAAGGATCTTGAAGTGCACATCGAGATGGGCGATGATGGTAGATACAATGCGACTGGTATCGGGACCATTTCCTTTGAGAGGGAGTCCGATAAACCTTTCATCTTGAAGGATGTCATGCATGTTCCAGGATTGAAGAATAATCTCATCTCTGTGGAGATGTTGGAAGACAAGGGTTATGATGTTGTTTTTAGTGAGGGGAAAGCTTTCCTGCGCCATAAAACAACTAGTCAAACCAGGAGGATAGGGATTCAAGTTAAGAATATTTCTCAATTGCAGGTAGATGGCTGCGCAGCAATGGCAGGCAAAGCAGAAGGAGTGGTGAGCCGGGATGACGGCGAATTGTGGCACAGGAGATTGGCCATCTTCACCATGGCACTTTGAAAATTTTGTAGCAGATTTCTACTGGGCTTCCCAAAGGTACACTTGCGCAGTTAGATCAGTGCAAGGGATGTACTTTGGGAAAATTTGTAAAGACCACCTTTCATGAGAAGGATAGTCGCGCCACGACGATCCTTGAGAGAATTCACACAGACGTGTGTGGACCTTTCTCAGTTGCTTCAACAGCGAAACACATGTATTATGTAATTTTTGTTGATGATTTTTCTCGTAAGTGTTGGATCTTCTTCATGCAGAAGAAGAGCGAGACATACTCAAAGTTCTGTGAGTTCAAGGCGCTGGTTGAGAAAGAATCGGGGAAGCAGGTGAAAGCTCTAAGGAGCGATAATGGTGGTGAATACATCTCTAACGAATTCAAAGACTTCTGTAGCAAAGAAGGAATTCGAAGAGCACTCATAGCGCCTCATAACCCACAGCAGAATGGGGTCGCAGAGAGAAAGAACAGAACGATCGTGGGTTTTGCATGGGTGATGTTTCATGATCAGGGCCTTCCCATACACTTGTGGGCTGAAGCATGCAACACTGCGGTTTATGTGCAAAATTGTTGTCCTCATAGAGTACTTGGCATGAGTACACCCGAAGAGGCATTTTCTGGTAAGTAGCCTGATATTTCTCATTTGAATATTTTTGGCTCACCTATTTACATTCATGTGATGAAGGATGCCAGGAAGAAGCTGGAGCCGACCGCAGAGGTTGGGATATTTGTGGGGTACACAGAAACACCCCACAATTATCATGTGTATTTGCCAGACAGTCGGATGACTGTTGTGCGACGGGATATCAAATTTCATGAGGAAAAAGCCATGAAGTTGTCACTTGAGAGGGAGCTACACTTGCATGCAGAAGAGGAGCTACTTGTTCCTAAAGATGAGCCTCAAGATGTGGATCAGCCACAATAGGAGGTTCATGGAGTGGAAGAAACCACTCATGCAACGCCAAACATTAGAGGGAGGAAGCGCACTACAGAAGCTAAGCAATTGAATCTTGATGCAGCACAGAATTTAGGAGCTCCTACATCACAGCGCAGACAGAGACAGTCACCTGACCGATTTACTGGATACATGGCTCTGATGAGCAAGTGTATTGTGACGGAGCCATCCTCTTTCGAGGAAGCTGTGGAGGATCCTACATGGGTAGATGCCATGGTGGAAGAGTATGATTCGATTGTCAGAAATAGTGCATGGGAGATTGTCCCAAGGCCGAAAGGGAAATCAGTGGTAGGTTCGAGATGGATCTACAAAGTGAAGCAAGCTGCTGATGGGAGTGTCGAGAATTATAAGGCAATATTTGTTTCCCGGTGATTCTCACAGATCGAGGGGATCGACTATGAAGAAACCTTTGCACTTGTCGCAAGGTATTCTTCCATACGGACCATCCTTGCTCTCTCAACGCAGATGGGTTGGCACATTCATCAGATGGATGTGAAGACTGCATTCTCAACGGATTCATTGAGGAGGAGGTGTACATTGAGCATCCTAAAGGATTCGAAATCTTCAGCAACGAGTCGCATGTGTGCAGGCTCAAAAGAGCGTTGTATGGGCTTAAACAAGCACCTCATGCTTGGTACACACGGATAGACAGTTATTTCACCAGACTTGGTTTCGCCAAGAGTGAGGCGGATCCTAACCTATACCAGATTGTGGTGGACGGTAAGATTTTAATCATTGTGCTTTATGTAGATGATTTAATACTAACGGGTGATGAACTGTTGATACACTCATGCAAGACAGATCTTGCAAAGGAGTTCAAGATGAACGACTTGGGCCTCCTTCATTATTTCCTGGGATTGGAAATTTGGCAGCGGAAAGGTGAATTGTTTGTGTCTCAAGGCAAGTATGCCTGGGAGATACTGGAGAAGTTTCACATGCAAGGCTGCAAGCCTATCGACACTCCTCTTCCTGGTGGTTGGAGGAAAGAGGATGCTACATCGCCAGAGGTAGTGGATGCCACTGTTTATCGACATTTGGTTGGTTCGCTCATGTATTTAGTCAATACAAGACCGGACATATGCTATGTTGTGGACCAGCTTTCACAAGCGATGGTTAAACCTACCAAGCTCTTTTGGAAGGAAGGTAAGCATGTCCTGAGGTATCTCAGGGGCACATCTGGGTATGGATTGTGGTACAGACAATCGGATGAGTTGAAGCTGCATGGCTTCACGGATGCAGATTGGGCAGGAAGCCCAACGAACAGAAAGATCACATCTAGAGGGATTTTCAGTATCGGATCTACAATAGTTTCTTGGTACAGCAAGAAACAAAGATCCGTGGCACTCAGTTCAGCGGAGGCCGAGTACATGGCAACAATTTTGGCTGCATGCGAGGCTATATGGATGAGGAAGATCCTAGTTGGTTTGTTCGGTTCTCACTTAGATCCTACTGTGATATATTGTGATAATCAGAGTTGCATTAGACTCTCTGTTAATCCATTATTTCATGATAGATCTAAACATATTGACATCCGATACCATCATATCAGATATTGTGTGCAGCGGAAGATCATGTTGCTTTCTTACATTCCTACAGAGGATCAAGATGCAGATATTCTGACGAAGGCGCTCACCAGGAGCAAATTCGAATACCATAGAGACAAGATCGAGGTGGCAGATAATCCCTATCTTGTTGAGAGGGAGTGTTGAGATTCAACAAGATGATGAGCTTAGTGAAAAGAGTCGCCTTCACTAAGTGGGCTCGCAGGCTATTTTTGGCGCAAAGTCTATTTTTAGACTATGTTTATTTTTAGACATGTCGATCATATTCTATGAGTTGCAGGATGCTATTTGTGGATGGTTGGTCAAGTTGGAAAAATAGATGGACTTCTATTTTTAGACATATTGGGCGGAATCTATTTTTAGATTGCCAGTCTAAAAATAGATATGTCGAATATTATTAGCTCTTAATAATATTTGGACTATAAACATTATCTTATTCTCTTGGAGTACTTCAGTTAAGTGCACAGATGTGGCACAGGAGCTGACAGAAGGAATTACGCTATTCCTGAGGGTTAAGTGGAGCTATTGCATGGAGACTTCAGCTAGAACTCATGTGACAGAGTTTGGTGGAGTTATTGAGGTAGTTGGTGGAGTTGTGTTCAGTTTAACTCAGTTAGACACAGTTGAGCTAGTTGTATCTAGTCTAACTGATTGATACACTAGTGAGAGTGGTGTGAATTAATTAATAATTAATTCACTAAATATTAACTCATTAATCAACTGAAGAATACATCAGTTAACTACAGTGCATGGAAATTTCAGTGGAGAGATAGGTGAAAGAGCAAGTGTGACTATCAGTTGTGACTATAGTGATGCATTGATTGCATCCAACACTCAGTGGAGATGCCAATGAGGATTGCACAATCAATCTTGGAGGAATTTGAACTCATTCAGAGCCATTCTTCAGCAGGGATTGCGCAGTAGAGGCAGGCTAGCAGGTGGCAAAGATCGGTGCATGGATTTGCAAGATCGGGCTTGATTAGTGTGTAGCAATTGTATTGTACTGAGAGCTTGATATGATCAGCTTTGTATGAGGATTGTTACATGATCTCTATGACATATATTCTATACAGATAGTTGGGGTTTTCAGCTTCAGGCTTTCCCGTTAAACAGTTGTGTTAATGTGTGTGAATTTTAATTGTTTCATGTGTGCATTGCAATCTTGATTTAATTTCCGCAAATGATCAATGGTGGAATAGATTCTGTATTTTTCATGAAGTTAAAATAGTGTGAGATCGGGACAATCTTGGACATATAACACATAAGTTATATAATTTCTACATATTAAACTTTGATAACCCATTTCCTAATGCTTTAAGTCCTTTTCACTTTCTTTCACTGATGTTCTCTGACCTTTTGCTTGCAGGTGACTGAAGAGATGAAGTTAATCCTCTGCGTTTACTCCTTCGAGACTTGACATGTCTATTCTGATGATTTTGTGATGATTTCACACAGTAGCAACATCTTCACAAACCTCCTTGGTATCTATCATGAAGCTCAACTTAACCTTTTTACCTTTTCTTGCTTGTAGCTTGCTGGGGTTATGGCATACTTTTCTTCTGATCCTTGAGGCATAATAAGTTGATTTTGACAACTTCAGGGCTAGATTATGCATGATGGCACCTTCAAAAAAATTTGTGGATCTCATTACAATACTCAGTTTATCCTTTTCACCTTTTGCTTGTAATTTGCAGGAGTTATGAAATTTGCTTTTCTTCTGACCCTGGAGATTTGACATGTTTATTTTGACACAGCAATAGCTTCAAAATTCTCTTTCGTTCCTATCATGGGGTCCAACTCATCTCTTTACCTTTTCTGGCCACTTTCCCGAAATCCTAGGTGTCTGGAGTGCTTTAAGACAATCATCAGTGTTGTCTTCTAAGTTCTCTATAGCCCTTTCAAGTTCATTCATTTCTGCCCAGTTCACCTCACCTTTTTCCCTATCTCATCAATAATCTCTGATAAACTTCTCTTCATGTTTGGTTTTTGGTGTACCTCCTCCATGGTCATTTCTGCATTTGATCCCTACTTGGCACACTACTGGCCCAATCAAGCTCAAAACCCTAATTCTTTACAAGAACAAGTGTTTCCCTTTCTTCTGCTGTGAGTTGTCTTGAATTAGGAGCAAACCATCTACCTTATCAATTCCTTCCGCTAATGGAAACTTCAACACTCCTGCAAAAGTGTCAAAACCTTAACATTTACCTCTTGCAGACTTTGAGCTGATAGGGTAGTGCTTCTTTGGAAACTTTCAGGTCTTCCTTGAATAACCATGTCTCAACATTTCAAAACCTCTGAACCAGATTCTAACAAAGAAACACAATGTCTAAAACATTAATGATGACCTTGGACCATATGAAACCTTAATTGACCTAGTGGGAGGGTTCTTTGACCTAGTCTTTGACTGAAAATTGGCTTGGAGTCTTCAAGTGTAAAAACAAAGTATTGAAAAAGTGGTATATTGAAGATCCAAAATCCAATGTACTTGATTTATCTAAAGAGCCTACAAAGATTGTTTTGAGACCATCAATACTTGAGGAGCCTGGTGAACATGGGAAGGAATAGGCTTATAGGTAAAGCTAGATGTAAAGTGGAGTTATGGGCAAGGGAAAAACAGAGTAATGAGGTCATAGGTAGGAAAAAAGGATGGATATGAATGGCACAAGCCCATAAGGAGTTTTTTTTTTTAGGAGTGGCAGGGTGACCATGAAATGGAAAGGTTGACAGAATAGTAAAAAAAATTCTAAAAGGATAATGAAGGCAGTGAGATTTCTAAAACTCACAATGTTCAAGGAATTTTGTTTTTAGAAATCTAGAACCAATCTATAGTCATCTACCAATAGTGAAAAATATTGATGACTAAAAATCACCTAAGAAAACTTGGGAGTTAATGGGAGTACCAAAGTTGCAATGGTCACCGATCCAGTTGAGTATGTCCAACAAACAGAAGATCCTCCCTATGGGAAGGTTACCTGGCATTGTAGAAGATATTGAAGAAGTGCACGTTGTTGCAGACTTCGATTTGATTGAAATTGTAGATGATAAAAACCCCTATCTAACACTGCTTGGATTGGATTGGGCTTTCGATAATTTTGCAATAATAAATTTGAAGAGACAAATGGTGTTTGAAAAAGATAGCATGAGGGTCATTTTTCCTTTAAACCCATGAGAAGGTGTGCACTATACAAAGCCTATCTGGGATGAGTATTGCGATGCAAATGTTGACAACATTTATCAGATAACAACTAAAGATGAATATTGGATCAATCCCGATGTGGAAGGTAAACTAATTTGGGAACAAGACAGTTCATGTACTTCAGATTCAGAGGAAGAACTGGAAAATTGGCAGAACAGGTTACATGAATTTTTTACAAGACGATGTGCCAGCATCACAAAATCATTTCGCTGCATAACTTCGGAAGTATGTATTCTGCCTTATTATGATGGGATAGGATATGTAAGCCTTTTTCTTTATGAATATGAAAGATAAATACCAGAAGAACAGAGGTTGCAAGCTTTGGATGTAACCCTGAGGTCTACACCTGCTAGATGGTGGGGTACTCATAAAAGGAATATAGGAAGTTGGGAGGAGTATCGAAGGCTGATGTGGGTCAGATTTGGGCTATTAGATACATAATTCAAAGTAAATTATGATGGTAAGATTGATCCCTTCGAGAATATTCATCACTACACTTCAATTTGGAAAGACTTTCAAGAACAAGAGTAGGTACATGGGTTTATCCACACACTAGAAATGATTCCCATGAATTTGTATCTTGAGACATAATTGTGACATGGAACTGGACAAATTTGGTTGAAGGGTTCATAATAACATTTAGTTTTTAATATGGCTGCCCATGCATAGATTCAACCCTTCAAAAAGTCAGAGAAAAGGTTTTTTAAAACACAACTTCGCTAAATGGAAGCAGGCAAATTGGACCGCGCAGTTGGAGCAAGCATTGGAGTGCTATAATGTGATTGCGAAAGAATATGATGAGGATCCACACAATAATGATATCACAAAATCGGAAGGACATCCCAAATTTGTTGGAACAAAACCCGAAATACTCAAAATAGCGAAGCCTACAAAAGTGAAGAAGGTGAATATCATATTAGAATAAGAACCAAAATTTGCAATGATAATTATCGCCAACCATACAAACAAATGCCCCTCAAGTAAGCTAAGAAGAATAATAAATTATCGCCAAAGTACTATGGTCCTTACAAGGTGTTGCAAAAGATTGGTACTATGGCATACAAATTGGAGCTTCATGCTTCTTATCAAATGCACCCAGTTTTCCATGTTTTATGCTTAAAGAAGGTTATAGGTGACAGATTTCCAGTTCAAACAATATTTCCAGAACTTGATGAGGAAGGAAAAATCATATTAGAACCTGAAGTTGTCACGAAAACAAGAACTCGACAGCGACGAAATCGATCAATTTCAGAGTATCTCATTAATTGGAAGAACTTACCCCCTGAAGATTCCACATGGGAGGATGAGAATTTTATACATAAGCATCCATAGCTACTTAACCGTTGAGGACAACACTTTTTTGAAGAAGAGGGGCATGTTAGGTCATTATATTACTAGTGTAGTCCCTTATTGTTGTTAGTGTATCCCCCTTATTATTATTGGTTCACCCCTATAGTCCCCATATTGTTATTATTGAACCCCATAAAACCCCACTATTGTTATTGTTGTTCCATTACATTATTATTGTTAGGTCAGCTAGGATTATATTGTGACCCCATGGACTCCTATATATAGAAAGGAGGTTTTCTCATTTGAATCATCCAAGAATTGTTCATTTATGTAATGTAAAGGAGGTTTTCCCTTGATCTCTCTTTTCTTCTATTTCTGGAGTTGTTTTCATAACATAGGTTATGTTATAGGAAGACAAATTTTGGATGGAAAAATAGTGGCCTAAGGGTTGGTTCATTCCCTTCATCATGCAAAAAAAATAGGTATTCTCATCAAGCTCAATTTATCTATGCCTTTTGATAAATTAAGTCAGTCTTGTATTTCACAAATTTTGAAAGCATTTGGTTTCTCGAAATCCCAGATCACATAGATTCTTTCCCTTATCCCATTTTCCTTCTCCTCTGTCTTATTCAATGTATCTCCCTCTAAGGCCTTCAACCCTTTTAGAGGAATTCATTAAGGCATTACTCTTCCCCCCTTAATTTCATCATCACAGCGGAAGTACTGGGACGGACTTTAAATAAGATATTACTCTTGGTGCCATCAAGGTTCTTGTTGAAAAGTGTAACTAGGTTCGGTCTTCATAATGACATGTAATTAAGATTTTATGTAAAGAAGAGAAAAAGGAAAATAAAATGTATTACTTGCATCATGGGTTTCATGAGAAATAATTTTATTTATAGGTCAAAGACTTCTTCTTGATGTCTTTAGGATTTTTTCATCTTGTCAAAAAGATAATTAGAGTCATGTAAATGAAGTGATGTTACACTTAGAAGTTGTCTATTAGCCATCCAAACAAAATTACAGTCCTCTTGAATGTTGACCTCCTAAACAATATGAAGACCCTCATGTCAGCTCACATAAACATGACACATTGATTCACTTGCTCATGTCGACTAATATTGATGGATGAATTACTATATAAAGGAGGTTAAGGTTGTCACATTTCCACGGTCAAGCAGTTTGGATCCCTTTGTAGTTTCAGTGGTGAATTGCAGGCATACGATTCGGTTAATCTCAGATGAAGGGCATCAATGATTGGTTCAATCCCCAGGTATCTTGGAACTATGTTTTAGGGTGATTTACCATAGTAAAGGGACAACGAAGGCATGCATCTGTGGAAGAGACAACGAGAGAGCAAAGATAGCAACGACATACATCTGTGATAGGGACAACAAATAATTATAAGGACAGCGAGGGCATATACTCAAGAAAAGCTCGGATTGCAATCCTAGAATACCTTTGTAATTCTCGGTAGTACATAGCCTCAGAGTATCTCAGTGATATCGGTACAGTACTAATGGTATCTATGATGTAGCAAGTGCTAATCACAGTGATGAAGGTATTTGTATATATACTTCATGAAAGAAAGTAGTGAAGGAAAGATCTCGGTGTCATGTCAACAATGAAGATCTCGGTGGGAAAAGAGGACTGTCAAAGAGAACATGTGTCTTGGTCTTGGAGTAGCTCATAGGTCAAGGGTCATGGTCTTGGTATTCTTCAATTGGAATCTATATAAGAATAATTTGATGCGGGTTTTCCTCTCAAAGAGTGAGAGGTTTTGGCCTTGGCTTGCAAGCCTAACTATTGTGTCTCTTATGTATTTGGTAATTGACTTGATGAAGAACATAAAAATCTAACAAAGACAAGATCTAAGAGAAAGAATCATGAAGTCAATCACAAGTAATTATCAAGAAGATAAATTTTAATAAAAGCGTTAATTTCTCAACAATTCTATGTTTCTCCAACTCTAATGACAAAGCATCACACCAACAATTTGTGGATGATACAATGCTCATGAGTGTTCCAACCATCCGACAAGCATTATCCTTTCGAAAAGTCTTCGGTGATTTCATGGTTGCCTCAACCATGGACATAAATACACATAATTATGAGATATTTTTCTTCAATACTCCCCTTGTCATTCAACGACATCTCACTAATCTCATAGGCTTCAAGAAAAGCACCTTATCCACTACCTATATAGGCACCCCTTTAGCTCCCAATTCCTTTCGTATCAAAATTTGGTCTAACCTCATTCAAAACTTTACCAAACAATTGGATAGTTAGACTTTCCACTCACTTAACATAGTTGGAAGAACTATCCTCCTTAAATATCCCATGCTTTCCTTACCCATGTATCTTCTCTTCGCCCTTACATTGAACTTTCTTATGGGAAGGAGTGAAAAAATATAAAAAATGGGCACTAGTTTCTTGGGAGAAATTATGTCTCTTAAAAGAATCAAGAGGATTGGGCCTCTAAGGTTCGAAAACTTTTAACAATATCCTAGGAGCAAAAATTTGGTGGCATTGGTTGTTTTAACACTCCCTCCCACCCCCTTGTACTATCTCAAGTTGTAGGAGGTGTTGATAATTTGACCCAGCCTCTAAATTTGGTTATGAGTTTTCGAAATTAAATTTCAGTACCACCATCGTGTCCAACTTGTCAAGAGCTTTATAGTGATATAAATTTCATCTCAATCTGACTCTTGGATTTAAATTTATGTCCAATTGAAGTTGGTCTAATCACTTAACTCCATGTGGCATCCAAGTGTAACCCACATGGCTCTTGCACGTCCCTGCAAGAAGTTCCACGTGGCCTTGCTCGGGGCCCATATGCAAGATAACTCCCCATTGCGAGATTCCACAGTGTTTCCACCAACCCAGAAAACCAAGTGGTTTTCACAAGGTGGGTCTTCAAAAGTCTACAACCAATAATGGTTTCATGGGGGGTGTATGCCTAGTTTTGTAAACAGGGTAGGGGACACCCATGATGGATTAGGGCCATCCACATACCCCAATATTAACCCAAGTGATTTCCTCTGCAACCCCCCCCCCTCGAGTGATAACATATCGCAAATCAAGGAGCCTCACGATTTTTTTGGGTCATAGATTTATCCCATTCCCATAATCGCGCCATTCAAAACGATCGCTTGTAACAATTATAACTTTGACATGAGGCTAAGTATATTCAACAAATATACCATACAATTTCATCAAATGATAGGGAATTTCCCCTATCTATCTTCATTCTCACCCATCAGACTATTAGGGAGTTTAATTGCACCCAAAAATCCTCCAACAACCGATATTTCAACTGACGAGACTTCCAACAAACATTTTCCTATCAATACGGTTGGCACCTCTCGACTGTGAAACACAATGCTCTGATAGCGTCGATGGGCGGTGGGAGGTCTTGTCAATTGACGGCCTCAACAAATGGTGATTTTTACAAATGTTGCCACCAACATTTTTTCGCCACCACTCGATTTTGAAACATGACACTCAAACAATGCCAACAACGGAAAGTTATCCAATCACTAAATGGACCCAACAAATGGGGATTTTTCCTAGTGATTATCATTTGTATCTCATCTTTGGGACTTCGAACTAATATTTTTGAGGTTTTGAGTAGCGGTGTAGTGGGTCGACCCAAAAGGCTAAGCATGTATAGTTCAATCGAGTCCCAACCATGTGCATACTCCTGTCAACATTGGATTTGCCCGTATCATGAATGTTAAGATACATAGGAAGGAAATCCGGTCTTGAATGAAATTTGAATACCTATTAAAATATTAATGGAAGAGGAATTCAAGGAAATTCACTAGATTTTCTGAAGTACACTGCATTTTCCCGGAGCACCACTTTTTCTAGTGATTACACCAGAGTCTAGAAGAGGATTTTCAAAGGCATTGTGCCTATCTTAGAACAGTGATAAGGCGATATATTACATCTAATTTTTAGTTATTTGTTGCAACAATGCATATAATTGTGCATAATCCATAAGATCATCACATCAGTCATAACCCAAGCATTCATATAATACTCAACATATAGGATAACCTATAATTTATGGGCTTTACAGTAGCACGTAGTCTAAAAAACCCACAAAATAACCCAGAAATTTCAGCAAGATTATGAAAAATTCTGGCAATTTTTTGATAATTTGGGTTATGGGTGTCAAACTTTAAGATTTTAGGTTCCCCCGGGGTTTTTTATGGTGTTGAACCCATTTCAACCATAAAAAAAAAAATGATTCAAACACTCCAACTACATAATTTTTTCAAAAAAAAAAAAATTACCAGATTCCGACAAAAATTTGTCGTCCTGGCTATTTTGTTGTGTCAATAGACAACTCATTACAGTAGAGCTAGCAATACAAAACCTTCACATAACCATGGAGTCACATATAAAACAACTTCAACCATGGACATACAATACTTTCAGGAATTCATTTATGAATCGCACATCAACTTACTATCACATGAGGCATAGATCGTCATTCATAAATCAAATGCACATAACTCATTATATGTAACTCAGTAAAGTAAACCATATGGAAACTAGAGAGGGAACGTCCACTCTCCACCCAACCATAGGCCAACTACATTGTAACCTTTCTTACCATTGACCGAACCTTGGCCAAATCTAGAGTCTGAGGTGATGTGTGCACAAGGCTAAATTCACACCAATGGATTGGTCAAACACTCAAGAGATAGAGTCCATTTTCTAGGTGGTTTATCAATTACTCTTTGGTAATAAGCACCCCAATGACACACTTACGCTCTGGATTTCAAAAACAGAGGCTCAAAAACTTCATGGAAATAGGTGACACTGATTTCTCGAGTATTGAATCCATTTTGTAGGTGGTTTAACAACAAATTGGAAAGCACTAAATGGTTTCACATCCAACAGTGAGCACCTAGTAGTTAGGTGGTTTAACAACAAATTGGAAAACACTAAGTGGTTTCACAACCAAAAACGAGAACCATGTATTTAGATGGTTTGACAACAAATTGAAAAGCACTAAGTTCTTTCACAGCCAGAGGCAAACACTTAGTGGTTGAATTTCAATCCTTAAAACAAAACACTAGCAATGCAAGCTCACACAAGGATTTCAATGGTCACAATCACAGTGACGGTAGTTAATAGCCAAAGTCACGGGCTACAATATCAAGGTCACTGAGTCTTAGAACTCAGAAGGAGAAGAAGGATCCAGTTCCACTAGAAACCAAACATAGTGAATTGTCGATCAATTGACTCCTAATCCAACAGTTGAACCAAATCTAGTGAACAAACTCTGAATTTACTATTGTTTTGTGTATATGTAGGATTTCACCTACGTCCCTATACACAGTCAAGAGAGCACCGCCTTAGCTCTTCAATTCCTTCACCTCCATAATTGTATCCTCAATCTGCGAGAGGGGAGGGTGAGAATTTTCACCACTCATTCCAATATCTACTCTTAATAAATGAAAAGTCAAAAAATCTACCAACTCCAGTTGGGCTCCAATCACATCATATTAAAATCTATCAGGTAAAATGGCTTTTCTCAGTTGCAAGTGGTTCCAACATTAAATTTGGCAAGGAATGGAATTTCTGGGTATTTAAGAAAAACAAGCAATGTCCCTCAGACTTTGATCCAGAGGTTGTCTCTTCCTCCCGCAAGTTTAATTAAATTTAATTAATAATTAACAACTTGTTAAAACATAGGTTCAACGATTTATAGTTCACCGTGTTGGAGTCGCAATTATATTTTATGCTACAAGCGCAAGGATCAAAACAAGGGATGTTACAGTTGCAAGAAGGTCAAGACTTATGGAAGAAAATATGGTCCAATAAACACAAAAACCACATGCCTAATGAATAGTGCCTCTGCACAACCATCTTTCCAACAGATTCATCTATTTGGAATCTCTTGTAAAGGAAAAATTTAGTACAAGAATACTTCTTTTGAGAAGTCAAGGATCGAAAAAATGTTTGCTTTTCGGATGATTCTTAGGATCGATTTCCGAAAAGAATTCCCATGAACATCTTTAAGATATACACTATGTTATGCAATCTTAGGGAAAAATTCTTGTATCTGATTACTGGCAAAGCATCTACCTAGAGACCAATTATCATCAATGGAAACCTCCCTCCTCCTAGGACATCCCCTTATCGTCCCAAGCTCTTGAATAGTTCAAGGAAACTTTTATATATCGACAAATCAACATTTTTGAAGATCTAGTCAAACTTCATTGGGGATACCGATTATCCCCGAGATTATTTCACCACCAAATAATCTTACTTCATTGCAACCAAACATACTCACACTCTAAATTGGAAGGTATGGTCTAAAATATGGCATTAGAAGCTTTGGGCCAAGATAACTTATTTTCTCTCGCTTATCCTCCATAGAAAAACATTAACATATGATAATCTTCTCTCCAGGGGTTATGCTAGTCCCTTACTCTATATCTTGTGCCAAGCTAGCAAAGAAAACCTTGAAAAAAATTTCCACTCTTGCCCTTTGGCCCAGGATCTTTGGAATAGATTCTTCAATCTCTTTAGACAACCTTTCTAACCAGAGACCTGCCCCCTAGACTTGATTATTAATTGGTCTCTGTCTATTGATTTTTTAGTGCTAAGTAGACAAGCACAATTTCTATTACTGCGAATTACTTCTAATGATATTTTTGCACATTAAGATTATCATTAAGCAATTACACTTCAGAAAATTCAACTATAAATGCAATAGAAATAGTAGAATAGTAAACACCAAAAAAAATTTACCTAGGAAACCCAACCTTGGGAGAAAACCCAACAATATTTTCTATGAGAAATAATTTTTCAATTCAACAAAGATACAATCTGATTTTTCCAAACAAACCTGGTACAACTGTCAAGAAATTCAGTCAAACTACTGCGTAGAAATCTTAATCAACTCTGCCCAAAATTGTGGCCAAACTGCACAGACATAACTCAATAATTTGCAATAAACTTTGCCCAAAAATATGGTCAAAGAGATCTCGGTCAACTGCGCTAAACTCTACCCAAAAATATGGTCAACTATTCCCATAACAAATTTAGTCAAATGACCAAAATTTTGGTCAAACAATGACTAGTCAAAGTTGTGGTTAATCAAATCAGAGGAATGTTCATTCAATGTTGGTCAAACAGATTCTTAAGCTCAGTCAAACTTCAGACTTCTTCTCTCTCTCCTCCACATGTGTGAACAGAGGATTATTTGTTGTTGTGTGATTTGAATTGGTGCTAAGGAAGGGGGTCGAATGGTGTATATATAATGGTCAAAGTAGGTGGGTTTTGACCAAGGGTCAAACCCATTCAACTAGTGGGGTCAGCCTATCTGTGTGGGGCCTACATGAATTTTAAAAAAAAAATGTTTCTTTTAATTTGAATACCAACTGTAGATACCGAAAAAATCAACACTCCCTATTAGCTAGGGAGGTAATCATCTTTACTTCTTCATATGTCCACTTTGTTGAAAATTTTCTCCTTCTATAGAAAAGAGTGAATGAGCTTGATATGTTAATGTATCCATCCACTTCATGTGGAAAGCATCCTGCATCAGCATCACACAAAATGATCTAGTTACTTACTAGTTAATTATCCTTTACAAACGGATCTAGTTACCCACTGGTCAAATACCTTTTGGCCTTCTATGGTCAACAAGACTAGTCCTAGGTCACCAACTCAACAAGTCGTCACTTGGAACAAGGATAATACCTTTGACTAAAAAGTGGTGAAACCCTAGGCCAATTACCATTCCTACATGCCAATTTAATGGCAATACACTTGTCTAATGCTAAAGGGACTCACTCTACCCAATAGCCAAGTACCCCTTAGAAATATGGTCAAAACCTTCTAACCGAAGGAGCACTCTAGGGCTTGATGCTATTTGGACCATTCTCCTTAACCAAATTACATGACCCCTGGAAAATACCCTTGACCAATATCATGACTTAGGGAGAATGTATGCACCTTGATGCTACAACATCAACACTCCCTGTCAACGAGGGAGGGATTCTCAACCACTTCAAGCTTGTCCCTGAAGTATAAAAAATTCATCTTGGGCAAAGGCTTGGTGAGAATGCCAACAACCTGCTCATTTATAGAAATGTATTGGAGCTTCATTTCTCCCTTATGTACCATGTTTCGAATGTAATGTTCCTTGATATCATTGTGCTTCGACTTGCCAGGGAAAAATGGATTTTTTGAAAGCTTCACAAAATTTTGATTGTCACAATGTATCACGGTCAGTTCATGCACCTAATCAAACAATCATGCAAGTATCTTTTGAAGCCATATTGCTTCACAACTTGCCAAATTACCTAAAACATACTTGTCCTCTATAGTATTGAGCGCGACAGATCTTTGTTTCCTACTCATCCAAGAAATCATAGCAAAACCCAAACTGAAACAACATCTTGATGTGTTCTTCTTGTCTTCGGCATTCCCTGCCAAATCGGAATCTAAGGATCCTTGTAACTATACTTCATTGTTTGAGACATATCTCAATCCAAAACTAACTATACCATACATATATCTCAAAACATGCTTTGCTGCAATCCAATGTGCATGCCTCAGATCCACCAAGAACTAGATCAGAGTGTTCACTGCAAAGCAAATATTAGATTTGATATAAACTTGATACAGTAATGAACCGATCAACCGTCAATACATAGAGGGGTCCACCAAATCTGAATCAGAGACTCTAAGATTCTTCAAATTAGTCACCATGGGAGTAGGCATGGACTTGCAGTCCATCATCCCAAATCTCTTAAGGATGGTAATGATATACTTCCCTTTACCAAGGAAGATCTCTCTTGGATTCTAACATACTTATAATCCCAAGTAGTAATGCATCAAGCCTAGATCCTTCATCTTGAACTCAATGGTCAACTCCCTCTTACACTGATCAATGAGATTATATACTCCTATCAGAAACAAGTCATCAACATATAACAACAAGATCACATGCTCACCTCTAGAAAACTTGTAGTAAACGTTGGGATCAACATCACTCTGTTGGCAATATGATGCAGAGTGTTGTCCTTGATGGCAACCCACTGAATGAAGATGAAGACATGAGAGTGTTGGCATGTGTTGTCCTTGATGGCAAACCACCTGATGAAGTTAGTCTTGACCTGATGAACTTGGTAAATGATGTAAATCTGATGTTTCTATAGTAAGTACAGAAGGCAATGGAGAAAGGAATTCAGGATGAGCTAGATCTATGATGAAAAGAGTATGTCTCAAGGCATACGCGGATCTTTCTAGGGGAAGTCGCGTATGCACACGGAAAAGAACGTGCCAAGTCGCGTATGGGCAAAAGCGCTCAAAAAGTGCAAAACCAGGGGTAACCACCATGGTATTGACCCATTGTATTGGGTAATGATTCGTCTAAAAGACCCCATCTAGGAATACCATCGGAAGTAATGTAGTTTTGGGCTCGTGGCATTGTTTTGGCTCATGGTATTGAAAAAAGGGTAAACCTATATAAGGAGAAGAAATTCATTGTGCAAATGATGAGTGTGGGAGCAAGATGTCTGAGCTTGAATGAATACTTCTCTCTGAAGTACATCTAAATGGAAAGGGTTACAATTGAATGATAGATCTGAATGCATGATGCACCAATGATGAAGAAAGGGATCTAGATCTGAAATTTACTTATATTTGCTAGATTTGTTTATGGAGTGATTAGATCTGTGATGAGGCGAACATCTGTCTGAAGTGAAGGGTAAAATCTGGGTGATGTATCTGTTCTGAAGAATTGCAATGACCTAAATATCTGAAGAACCATACGCTAGTTCGCCGCAAGGGAAGCGCGTATATACGCGGCTTCGCCGAAGAAAAAGCGCGTATGCGCAATGAAATTGGTTCTATAATTTGTACAGAAGTGTACGCGGGTTTATGTAAACAGAAGCGCGTATATATGCAACATCAGTGAAAGGAAAGCACGTATGCAAACTAGGGTTTGCTGAAGTCTGTGGTAAGAAATGTCTGATCTGTGGTAAGAAATGTTCTGCTGTGTTACTGCCATCTGTATTCTACAGTGTTGAGTTGTCTGTATCAGTTTGGTTGTATGATTGAGCTTAAATGTATGAGGAATGGGTCCAGTCTGAAAATATGATGAAACGTGGCCTACAAGTTGTGTTCTTTTGAAGTTGTTGGATCCAGTGTGAAAATTGATGAAACGTGGTCCATAGAGGTGCTGAGGGTTGTAGCCTTCAGTCAGGGGGTTGTAGCTCCCTTCCAGGAGAGGCTGGTAAACGAGATCAGGGGGTCGTAGCTCCCTTCCGGGAGAGGCTGGTAAACGAGTCAGGGGGTTGGAGCTCCCTTCCAGGAGAGGCTGGTAAACGAGCGCAGGTGGGTGCCTGCGTGCTGGTAGGAGTCTGCACCAGCACATATGTTGTAAGATGTTTTCTCTATAATAAAATATTGAAGGCTGAGCAACTGCAGCGGTGGTTTTCTCGCGACTTGGGTTTCCACCTAAAAATCCTGGTGTTCATGTGTGATGCTTTGTGTGATGGTTTATTCTGTTCTTACTGCACATGTTTACTTTTTATTGAACATCTGATGAATAAATGATGGAATGATATAAGTGAAGAATTAATGACATAATTAGTTCTCTGTGTATACGCGAGTTTCATAAAGGGTATCCGCGTATATACGCGAGTCTGTATCAGGAAAGTAGCGTATGGGTTTTAGAAGCAAGAAAAGGTAAAAGTTTTGAATATGCAGTAAATATTGATTCACCCCCCCTCTCAGTATTTTTCCCAACAATTGGTATCAGAGGAGGTCCTTCTGTAGAAGCTTGATCGCTTGAAGGAGATCCGTCGCAATGGGAAGTCAAAAAGGAGTGATGTCTATAAAGCCACCTCTATTTAATGGAAGCAATCTGATATTCTGGAAGGTACGAACAAAAGCATATCTGCAAAGTCTTGGTGCATATGTATGGGCAATCGTGGAAGAAGGTTATCAATATCCGGCAAGTATTCCTACTGATGCAGCAGAAAGGAAGAAGTATGAAATCAATGCCAAAGCAGTGAATGTCTTATTAGGAAGCATGTCTGAATCAGAATTTGCTAAAGTGATGCAGCTACATTCAGAAAAAGAAATATGGGACAAAATCATTCTGAGCTATGAAGGAGATACAAAGGTAAAAAATGAAAAACTCCAAACTCTTAGAATTGAATATGAAAATTTGAAGATGCATAGTGATGAAAGTGTTGCCAGTTTCTTTCTTCGTCTAGATGATGTTGTAAATCGAATGAGAAATTTGGGTGAAACCATAACTGATACTACTCTGGTGGAAAAAGTCTTAAGATCCTTGATTTCAAAATTTGACTCTAAAGTCTCAGCTATTGAAGAAAGGCAAGATCTGCAAACTCTTACTATTGTTCAATTACATGGTATTCTGACTGCTTTTGAAATGAGACAAGGAGGTCCTTCTCAAATCAAAGAAGCTGCTTTTAAGGTTTCTGCAAGAGGAAAAGAAAAGGAAGTCGTCAAAGATTCCAGCTACATATCCGATGAAGAAGAAGCGAATTTCGTGAGAAAACTCCAACTAGGAACTGGAAGATTCAAAGGTAAGCTTCCTTTCAAAAGTTTTGAGTGTGGAAAAGTTGGTCATTATGCTGCAAAATGTCCTTATAAAGGAAAAGAAGTAGTAAGAAGGAATAAGAACCGATCTAGCTCTAAGAAAAGTTACTATACTAATGAAGACAGTGATGGGTCATCTGATAGTGAGGAAGAATGTGAAGAAGATCTTAGACTTCTCATGGCATTTGAACAAAAAGAAGAAAAGGATACTTTTATGGATGATCTAGAGGAAAATGATTTTCTTGAAGAAAACAATCAACTCAAACTACGCTTAGAAGATTATAAAATTCTCTTAGAAGAACAAAAGATAATCAGAGAGACCATTGAAAAGCAGCTTGAAGAAGCAAAGAAACATATTGAAAATTTGGAATGTGAAGTGGTAAGTCAAAGAAAAGAAGTTGAGAAAGCAAAGACCTTGAATCTTAGATTTGCTAAAGGATCTGAAACCTTAGATGAGATTATCAAGGTACAACGTTCTCCTCTTATAAAGACAGGTCTTGGATATACCGGAGAATCTTCTCAAGCTTCAGCACCAAACTATCTAAAAGCAGCTACAGGTGGTTTACTACATTCAGCCACTCAACAAGGGAATAAAGGATCTTTACAGGTAAAGCAGGACCATCTCAATTCAAGGAACACTAACAGGGATAGCTTTCAAAGACGCTACAACCAACAGGTAAATTCAAATAGAAGATTCCATGATCGCAGAAATTTCTACTTCAATGGGCAATGTTTCACATGTCACAATTTTGGTCATAAAGCTGTTCAATGTGTTGCATATAAAACCATCATGACAAGAGAAGCAAGAAAGAAAAGGTTGGATACCGAACCAAAGAAGAATACCTATAACAACTTTTCTCCTCTTCAAAATGAAGTTGAATGTACTTATTGCAATAACTTTGGCCATGAAGAATCTGAATGCAGGAACAAGATCCATCCAAAAGAACATGTTCCCTCAAGCTCTAAAGTGTGGAAAAAGAAAGAACCGCCGGTTGAAAATTGTGGGATAGCATTATTTGCAGAAGGTGAAGAAAATCAATGGTACATTGATAGTGGGTGTTCAAGACACATGACAGGTGACAAAAGCAAACTTCTTTCATATAATGCTCTAGAAAAGGAAAAGAAAGTTACATTTGGAAATGATACTCATGCTATAATTAAAGGAAAAGGGTCAGTGTTTCTAAAAGAAAAGGTGAAGGCTAAAGATGTCATGTATGTGGATGGATTGAGGCATAACCTATTAAGTGTAAGTCAAATGTGTGATCAAGGAACATAAGTTGTTTTTAGTTCAAAAGAATGTGTGGTTCGTGATCTTGATACAGGTAAAATTATTATAAAAGGGAAAAGAAATCCAAGCAACCTGTATATACTAAAGGGCTACAAAGATCAATGTTACCTGAGCAAATCTTCAAAAAATTGGCTATGGCATAGAAGGCTGGGGCATCTGAGCTTCTCTCAAATAAACAAAGCAAGCAGACTTCAAGCTATTCGTGATCTTCCCAATATTAATCCACCAGAAAGTATCATATGCAAATCTTGTCAATTCGGTAAGCAGACTAGAGTACGGTTTAATGCCAAAGAAGGATCATCAAGTAAGCCTCTTGAACTCATTCATACTGACATATGTGGACCTATGAGAAAAAATACACCACGTGGGGAAGAATACTATATCTTATTCATTGATGATTACTCTAGAATGTGTTGGATCGGGTTCATTAAACACAAAGATGAAGCATTTGAAAAAATTCTGAGCTTCAAAGCACTGGCTGAAAATGAATTGGATCTAAAAATCAAGCGTCTCAGATCTGATCGAGGAGAAGAATATACATCGAATTAATTCCTTGAATTTTGTGAACAACATGGCATAAAAAGACAATTCTCTGTAGCTGGCACTCCACAACAAAATGGCGTAGCAGAAAGAATGAATAGAACAATTCAACAAATGGCTAGAGCTATGATTGATGATTCTAGAATACCTCACACTTTCTGGGGAGAAGCAACACATACAGCAGCAAACATTCTCAACAAAGCTCATGTTCGGGTAAACAGTGATAAAACTCCATATGAACTCTGGTATGGTAAATCTCCCTCCGTAAAGCATTTTAGAGTTTTTGGAAGCAAATGCTTTATCAAAAATAATGATGAAAAGCTTGGCAAGTTCGAACCCAGATCAGATAAAGGAATTTTCCTTGGTTACTCATCTTCAAGCAAAGCATACAAATGTTATAATGAAAGGCTTCAAAAGATTGTTGAATGTATTGATGTTGTTATTGATGAGTCTCCTGCAGCTCCTAAAGAAGAAAAACAAACAAAAAAAGAAGATGATGATGACTTATGGCCTTCTACATTTGATATAGACAGTTAATCCAATGATGAACCTGAAACTGATCTATCTGAAAAAGCTCCATCTAGATATGTTCAAAAGAATCATCCTGAATCTCAAATCTTGGGAGACAAGGAATCAGGTGTACGAACAAGGAGAACTCTTGTGGGATCTTCTAGTCATATGGCACTTATATCCACAATTGAACCACTCAATGCCAATCAAGCTAGCAGAGATGAATGTTGGAGGCAAGCCATGGATGAAGAACATGTTCAAATTGAAAAAAATGACACTTGGGATTTGGTACCAAGACCTCATGATAAAAATGTCATTGGAACTAAATGGATTTTCAAGAACAAGTTAAATGAGAATGGGGAGGTTGTAAGAAACAAAGCTAGACTGGTTTGCAAAGGGTATACTCAACAAGAAGGTATAGACTTTGAAGAAACTTTTGCTCCTGTAGCTAGACTTGAAGCCATAAGAATGTTTCTTGCTTTCTCAAGTTATCAACAAATCAAAGTTTATCAAATGGATGTTAAATCTGCTTTTCTTAATGGTGATCTAGAAGAAGAAGTATATATAGAACAACCGGAAGGTTTTATTTTGGGAAATGATGCAAATCTTGTTTGTAGACTTAAAAAGGCTCTATATGGTCTCAAACAACCTCCAAGGGCTTGGTATTATCGCCTTGACAAATATCTTCATCAACAAGTATTTTCAAAGGGGTCTGCTGATAGCAACTTATACACAAAAGTTGAAAATGGTAAACTATTGATTGTGGTTGTATATGTTGATGATATCATTTTTGGGAGTAACGAAGAATCTTTGAGTCAAAAATTTGCTTCTGTCATGCAACAAGAATTTGAAATGTCTTTACTTGGGGAACTAACATTCTTTCTTGGCTTGCAAGTGCATCAAACTGCAGATGGTATATTCCTATCACAAGCAAAATATCTTAAACAAATTCTGAAGAAGTATGGCATGGAAGAATGCAAACTTGTAAGTACACCGATGATAACCGGATGCAATCTCAGTTCTCAGGATGATTCTCCCACGGTGAATCAACCAGAATACAGATCGATGATAGGGAGTCTACTTTATCTCACTGGGACTAGACCAGACATTATGCATGCAGTTGGGATTGTTGGACGATTCCAAGCTAATCCAAAAGAGTCTCATCTTCAGGTTGTTAAAAGAATATTCAAATATCTACAAGGAACTCAAGACTTTGGTCTATGGTATCCAAAGAATGTTGATCTTACTCTTCATGCTTACACTGATGCAGATTGGGCTGGAAGTGTTGATGATCGGAAAAGCACTAGTGGTGGTGCATTCTACATGGGGCCCCAGTTAGTATCTTGGTTTAGCAAAAAGCAAAATTCTATTGCCTTATCTACAGCAGAAGCAGAATATGTGGCTATGGCATCTTGTTGCACTCAACTCCTTTGGATGATGCAAACCTTACAAGATTTTCAAATCAAATGTACTCCTCCTGTTCCCATTAAGTGTGACAATACAAGTGCCATCAGTATTTCAAAGAATCCTGTTATGCATTCAAAAACCAAGCACATTCCCATCAAGTATCACTTCTTACGTGAACAAGTGCTTGAGCAAACAGTGAAGTTGGAGCCCTCCAAAGAACAAGTTGCTGATATCTTTACCAAACCTCTGCCCAGGGAAGCGTTCGAGTATCTAAGACAGAAGTTGGGAGTGTTCTCTGCCAGTCAAAAGAACAAATCTGCTTAAATTTAGAAGATGGCATTGGATACGCGGATTTCCTGAAACACAGTCGCGTATATACGCGAGTTCATGCACAGAAAACCGCGTATGTCTGATTGCTGACAAATTTTGCTCGGAGTCAGCTCTCTTCAACACAGCTGCAGTGTTGTTTGATGTCTCTGATACTGTTTGATATCTCTGGTGGTGTTCCAGTTCTTATAATATTGTTTCGATCTCTGATGTTTTGATAAAGATGCCTTGATGATTTATTGGTGAAAGTGTTCAGGATGCACAAACTAAGGGGGAGCCTTGGTCATATGAAAAGGATGCTTGGATGCACAGATTCAGGGGGAGCACTAGCGTTGCTGAGTATAATGCATTGTTGGCATTATGTTGATTCTGAAAAATGTTCTCTTTCTTGAGGACTTTCTAGGTGTTGGTTATGAAAAGTCATATTTGTATTTTGATGAAAAGGTCATGTTGAGACCCATGATGTAAAATTGTAAATTTCAGTCATGTAAAGGACTTGTCAAATTTTGTAAACCCACTTGGTTGGGTAGCTGAGTCAAATTTGTAAATCCACTTGGTTGGGTAGTTGAGTCTCATATGTAAATCCACTTGGTTGGATATTTGATGTAAGTATGAGTCATTGGTGATAGGAAATTCATAGAGTCATGTACTCCATTGAAAATATGTTTGAAGATTCAGCATGAACTCAGGGGGAGCTTGGTCACTTTCAGTATATGTCAGATCTGCAAAACGCTTCTTCCACATGAGGAGAAAAGGGGGAGAGTATGTTGGTTTTGGTCCGCCCTTTGCCCTTGATGTCAAAGGGGGAGAGTGACATGGTGTTTGAATGGTGTCAAAAATGGAGAATGTGACATGGTGTCATTGTATTCTTAATATACCTATCTGTTGTGGTAACCAAACACCATCGTGGTTGCCATCAAGTCCAAAGGGGGAGATTGTTGGCAATATGATGCAGAGTGTTGTCCTTGATGGCAACCCACTGAATGAAGATGAAGACATGAGAGTGTTGGCATGTGTTGTCCTTGATGGCAAACCACCTGATGAAGTTAGTATTGACCTGATGAACTTGGTAAATGATGTAAATCTGATGTTTCTATAGTAAGTACAGAAGGCAATGGAGAAAGGAATTCAGGATGAGCTAGATCTATGATGAAAAGAGTATGTCTCAAGGCATACGCGGATCTTTCTAGGGGAAGTCGCGTATGCACACGGAAAAGAACGTGCCAAGTCGCGTATGGGCAAAAGCGCTCAAAAAGTGCAAAACCAGGGGTAACCACCATGGTATTGACCCATTGTATTGGGTAATGATTCGTCTAAAAGACCCCATCTAGGAATACCATCGGAAGTAATGTAGTTTTGGGCTCGTGGCATTGTTTTGGCTCATGGTATTGAAAAAAGGGTAAACCTATATAAGGAGAAGAAATTCATTGTGCAAATGATGAGTGTGGGAGCAAGATGTCTGAGCTTGAATGAATACTTCTCTCTGAAGTACATCTAAATGGAAAGGGTTACAATTGAATGATAGATCTGAATGCATGATGCACCAATGATGAAGAAAGGGATCTAGATCTGAAATTTACTTATATTTGCTAGATTTGTTTATGGAGTGATTAGATCTGTGATGAGGCGAACATCTGTCTGAAGTGAAGGGTAAAATCTGGGTGATGTATCTGTTCTGAAGAATTGCAATGACCTAAATATCTGAAGAACCATACGCTAGTTCGCCGCAAGGGAAGCGCGTATATACGCGGCTTCGCCGAAGAAAAAGCGCGTATGCGCAATGAAATTGGTTCTATAATTTGTACAGAAGTGTACGCGGGTTTATGTAAACAGAAGCGCGTATATATGCAACATCAGTGAAAGGAAAGCACGTATGCAAACTAGGGTTTGCTGAAGTCTGTGGTAAGAAATGTCTGATCTGTGGTAAGAAATGTTCTGCTGTGTTACTGCCATCTGTATTCTACAGTGTTGAGTTGTCTGTATCAGTTTGGTTGTATGATTGAGCTTAAATGTATGAGGAATGGGTCCAGTCTGAAAATATGATGAAACGTGGCCTACAAGTTGTGTTCTTTTGAAGTTGTTGGATCCAGTGTGAAAATTGATGAAACGTGGTCCATAGAGGTGCTGAGGGTTGTAGCCTTCAGTCAGGGGGTTGTAGCTCCCTTCCAGGTGAGGCTGGTAAACGAGAGCAAGGGGTCGTAGCTCCCTTCCAGGAGAGGCTGGTAAACGAGTCAGGGGGTTGGAGCTCCCTTCCAGGAGAGGCTGGTAAACGAGCGCAGGTGGGTGCCTGCGTGCTGGTAGAGTCTGCACCAGCACATATGTTGTAAGATGTTTTCTCTATAATAAAATATTGAAGGCTGAGCAACTGCAGCGGTGGTTTTTTCCTGACTTGGGTTTCCACCTAAAAATCCTGGTGTTCATGTGTGATGCTTTGTGTGATGGTTTATTCTGTTCTTACTGCACATGTTTACTGTTTATTGAACATATGATGAATAAATGATGGAATGATATAAGTGAAGAATTAATGACATAATTAATTCTCTGTGTATACGCGAGTTTCATAAAGGGTATCCGCGTATATACGCGAGTCTGTATCAGGAAAGTAGCGTATGGGTTTTAGAAGCAAGAAAAGATAAAAGTTTTGAATATGCAGTAAACACTGATTCACCCCCCCTCTCAGTGAACTTTGGGATCAACATCACTCTTGATGAAACCAAGACTTGTTAGGTATCCATCAATCCAATAATACCAAGCCCAAGGTGTCTGTTGAGTTTGTACAAAGCCTTCTTTAATCTGCAAACATGAGATTCCCTCTCATGCACCTCAAAGCCCTAATGTACGCTTCTTCCTCAATCACTCCATTGAGAAAATTGGTTTTCATATCCATTTGATGCAATTTCCCACCCATAATAGAAGCAATAAAAATAATAGTTCTAATAGAAGTGTACTTGGAAGCTGGAGCAAATGTTTCTTCATAGTCCTCTCCCTCTTTCTGGGAGAACCCTCTTGTCATGAGTCTCTCTTTGTACTTCTCTATGCTACTTTCTCTCACATGCTTAATCTTATTGATCCACTTCGAAGTCACCACTTACATCCCTTCAGGTCTCAACATAATTTCCCACGCAACATTCTTCATGATGGACTAATATTCCTCCATCATGGCATCCTTCCCAAGTTGTCGGCATGGTGCCCCCTCATAGTTGGATGGCTCAAAATCAATGATGAAAGTCATTAGTGTTGCATATCATGAGTAGGTTTTATGACATTTTCTTTCTTTGAAAGTGCCACAAGGAGATGCATACCCTTTGTTTCCTGCAATAAACTTTCAAGCCATGTTGGTCTCTTCTTGGATTCTGAAACATCCCTAGGTGGGTCCACTGGATCATTTGGCCCTTCTAGCTCTTCTTGATGATCTGAAAGATGCTCCATAGGTTTAGAAGGCCCTAAACCTACATCCCCGATAGCTTCGTGTTCTTCATCATCATGGACATCTTTGGATTTCCTAAAGGTTGCATCCTCATCAAAGGTAACATCTTTGCTTACTTCAATTTGTCGTTGTCCTGGAATATAAATTTTGTCTTTGATGACTTACTATATCCAACAAGTTTTCCTTCTTTCCAGAAGGATCCAACATCGTCCTCTTCTCCTTAGGTACATGAATGTAAACAGGACAACTAATGATCCTTAAATGCTTGACCTCTGGTTTCTCCCCTATGAAAACTTCTTCAAGAGTCTTGAATTTCAAAATCTAGCAAGGACTTTTGTTTTGAACATAAATTGTTGTGATGGGTGCTTCTCCCCATAAGAACATGGGTAAATCTTGATCGTGAATCATTTCCTTAGAAGCTTCCACAACGGACTTTTTCTTCCTTTCAACAACCCATTTTATTGAGGGTTGTATGGGACTATCAACTCCCTCTTAATCCTAGATTCTTTGCAAAAGGAAATGAGTTCCTTGGAAGTATATTATCCTCCATTATATGACCTTAAAGCCTTGATATTCTTCCTTGTTAAGTTATCTACCTAAGCCTTGAATTCTTGAAACTTGTTAAATATGTCATATCTTGTCTTCATGAAGTAATCCATGTTTTTCGGGAGAAATCATCAATAAAGGTCACATAGTACAAGAAACCACCCAAAGAAGTTGTTATCATTGATCTACATACCTCTGAATGAATTAAATCTAATATTCCCTTGGATATTGTTGTCACTACTCGGAAAAGATACCTTGACATTATTTCCAAGAGCACAACCTTTTGCAATCTCCTTCATGTTCTATCTGGAGCTTTGGAAGACCTGTAACCATGTTCCTTAATATTGGAAAAGCCTTATAGTGAATGTGAGCAAATATACAACTCCATAACTCACATAGATTGGTGTCATTATATACCAATGCTTGAGTTGATCATCCCAAGAGTATGTACAAGCCTCCTTCTCAAACACCAATCACCTTGGCAAAATCTATGTGTGAGCCATTTTTCCATACAATAACTTGTACATCAACAAATGCAACTATATACCCTTTGTATTCCAAAGATGAAGTAGAGATCATGTTCTTTTTCAAACCTATTACATACAATACATCATTTAGATAAACATTTCTTTTTGACCTCAATTGAAAAGTTGTTGACCCAACACCTTTCATTGCATACTTGTCATTGTTACCAAGTTCCACATTTTGTGTTGACTTCTCTACCAATTTCGTGACACTGTCATGGTTACTTGTCATATGTCTAGAGGCACCACTGTCTACTAATAAGATGTTATTGTGATCTGTAGCAGTTCATGGAAGAGATGAAAAATAAATAAAATCTATTCACTTTCATTCTTGAATTTCTTTTGATTTGGATGTTCATCATCATCAATGGTTGTTGTTGAAGCGTGTTGCTTCTCTTTCCTCTTCTTATCATTCTTCCTTTCATGGAGTTGCCTTTTATAGTGACCAAACTTGTGACAACGAAAACATTGAATCTTTGACATATCCTTATTCTTTTGATCATGAACAAGAGCAAGTCTTCAACATGAATTTGTTAAAATTGGCAACTAGGTCCAAATTCCACCTTGGGACAGCTCGTTTGATGGAGATGATGATTGCATTAAATTCCTCTTTTAAAGAGGACCAAAATTTATCTAAATATCATCTAATTTGGATAAGAAGAAGTGTGTTTTTGAATTTATGCCCACACGTGTAAATTGTTCAGGTCGGCCACATCATCATGTAGCCTCATGAAGCCCAATGGATGTGACTCTTCACCCTCAACGAATTGTATAAATATAAGTGTCCTTTCACCTCATTTGGCATCATCATCACACACATTTCTTCTCTCTCCTTCTCTCATTGGTTCGTACAATTATTGGGTGGATCTTCTCTCTCTGACACGTGGCAGAAGGGCAAATTTTCTAGGCAAAATTGTACGACCGAATTTCGGGATAGTTGCAAGAGTTTGACCAGCATTGATCAAGCACTTTGACTCATCCTTTGACTGCGATTTTTTTGGGAAATTTTCGTTTTTGGCAGGGCGTACAATTTGGCATAGGAAATGAGAATTTATGGGCACTTTGAACACGGGGTTGGCTACAGGCTTGACTGCAGAATTCACCACAAAGTTGACCGTAGAGTTCACTAATTTTGACCATAGTTTTCTGGATTTTTTTGGGCTAAATTTTACCACCTTATCGGGTCGAGTTTGAATGGATATGAATGTGCTCCAGAAAGGAATATTTTTTGTTGGTTAAGGCTGAACTTGACTACAGTTAACTGCATTTTTGACGAGGTTGTTTTGACTATGATTTGGCAGTCAAATTTTCACTTTTGTACTCTCTCTCTTTGTTGAACATATGATATAATAATAAGAAGAATTGATCAAAGGGTTTTCTAGGGGGGTTTTTCCCTGGCATCCTCCAAATCTGGTGTCCTCTTATCTTGGCTTGTCTTTTGCATTTTGTTTCATATTCTATCCACTTTTACTATCAATGAAATTAATGTGATTGTTATGGAAAACTAAATTGGAAATTTTCATTGGGTTGCTAAAGGAACATTGAAGCAATTGTGCTAAGCATAGAACATACCATTTTTAACTAAAATTAACATGGTATCAGAGCCCAGGTGAAGACAAAGCCGAATAAAGAGAGAGAAAACCAATCACTAAGGGTGAGTTGTTAGAAAAGATTATTGGACTAGCTTTAATGGCTACTACATCTTACTTCAAATCTGAGGATAAGCTCAAGGAAAAATATGACTATCATACATGGAATATGACTTTGGATTTGACTTTAAAAAAACATGATGCCATGGACTATGTCCAGGAAAGAGTGGTAGAACCTCCTTCAAATGCACCTGCTATTGCAAAGACAAAGTACAAAAAAGGTGAGGTCAAAGCTAAAAGAATTATCTTAGACCCCGTTTAAAATAATTTGGTTTCTTATATTTCTGATTTTGGAACATCTAAGGAGATGTATGATAAGTTGATTGGGATGTTCAAAGTAAACAATGCAAATCAAATACACTTTCTCAAGAAAAAGTTGAAGGACATCAAGATGGATAAAGGGGAGTCTATCCAATCATACTTCATGAGGATCACACAAATCAAGAATGACCTTCTATCCATTGGAGAAGTTATTGTTGACAGGGAGCTCACTCTCATTGCACTTGGAGGTTTTTCAAGAGCATAGGATGTGTTCAACACTACCATTCTCAACAATGACAAGATTCCTAGTTTCGATAAATTATTGGCTAGATGCACTCAAGAAGAGACAAGGATGATGGAGAGAGACAAGCCTTCAAATGGAAATGAACCTACTACTTTCTCCGCTCATGCTAAGAGGAAAATAATGTTGGTCCAAGGAGACAGGGTCAAGGGATCAAGCAGGGATTGAAATAAAGAAGAAAAGGAAGGTGCTACAATTGTAACAATTTCGGCCACTATGTTAGAGTGTAGCAACAAAACTTGTAGCTTTGTTGGCTTAATAGCAAAAATGGCTTTAATTATAAAAATACACGAGGTATTTAAATAATAATATTTTATTAAAATGTATATGATAAGATGATTGAGAGTTACAATAAGGCCCTGCTTATATACCCATGCAGGTGCCTTTTCACGAATGGGCATGTCTTTTAGACATGCCTTTTTAGTTAACTAACGACTACTTAACATAATCCTATTTGATTATTTAGAAATTACATTTATTTGTATTTATTCTATTAGTTATGAATTAGATTCATAACATTGCTTCCTTCTTCGAAAAGCTTTGTCCTCAAAGCTTAATCTTTCGACAATTTTCTTCACTGGGGATTATCTGCTAGGCATGTCATTCATCACCGGTACCTTCCTTGTAGAATTCCTTCTAATGTTGTCTTTGAAACTAATTTATTTTTTTTATTTTTTTTTTTTTTTTCACTCGTACATCGTCCACTTTTTTCTTTTTTCTTTTTTTTATTTAATATTAAATTAATTAATTAAATTAATATTTTTTATTTTTAATTATATAAATGAATTAATTTGTAACTATATGTTGTATAGTTTTAAGTTTTAATGGAACGGTGTATTTCCAATGGATCGGTGGACCGAACACAACGTTTCACTGATGCATAAGCACCGCGTGCCTAAACGATAAAGTCCCCTACGTTACACGCATATCAAATGTATCATATATGTTTGCAGCTTCTTCTCTTTTTCGTTGCTCAGCTGCTTCCTCTTCTCGCCGTTGCAGGGCAAGTTGCTCTCTTTGAGCTTTTGTCAAAAACACGGGCTTTCTTTTTTGTAGTTGCGGATGCCCCGACTTCATCCAAAGCCCGCTTCATAATGTTACTTTTCCAAGGACCAAATACACAGTTCGTCGATCGATGACTACCCGCAGTTGCTTCACCTCTGTCAAAAAAACTGACCGAATCCACGAGCCAGGAAAAAAGAGAGAGGGAGAGCCTGACCGTCAGCTGAGAAGCGAGGTCCTTGTTGACAATCGTATCCTGGTATTTCTCAATAATTACAGGATTAGAATAAGCAGAAGCCGATGCTTTCAGGATATCCACCTCTTTCCTTTTGCACCCATTTTCGCTCTCGCTCAGGACTTCAATATAATCAAGAATGACCTGTAGGCTTGGGTTGCTAACGATGAACCCACACATTTGTTTCCTCAACTCATCCCGCAGAACGACATCGCTAATTTCGAAGGGCTGGCAGGTAGCAACAGAACTTTCTTGATCGTCATCACTAGAGATGAAAACAATCTCAAACGCTTCTCGTTTTGCGATTTTTTTGCCCTGAAGTTCATCCAACTGCTCTTTCGTAAAAGGATAACCTCGGATTCCATGTTTTTCTATAAGTTCGATTCCATTAGTGGCGATGTGTTCACCCGTCCGGACCTAAAATAATCAAGCCCTCGGAACACTCGATGTCGAAGAAACCAACCAAATCCAATGCAGTTTTGTCTCTAACTGGCAAGGTCGGCCATGGAGATCTTGCATAATACCTTCTAAATCTCTTGCCCTTCACCTTGTCTGGCACTCCAGAATTCAGTATCGATCTTTCTAATGCACGGTCGTCTTTTGCACCAGATGATGCTAACGATACCATTCTACCCAGAGGATTGCCCTCTTTTGGTCCATGATCTGCTATAACAAAGGTGGTCTCTTCTTGCTGTCTTATAAAAGCCCCGACTACTGAAGATTGTCCGGCATCCAAATCATTACTCTCGAGAATCTGATCCACTGTCGAATTTCCAAGCACAGCTTCTCCTTCAGGGCCATTGGTATTCAAACAAACAGAAGCACTGGACATACCACCATTTGGTTCTTCTTTACTTGACTTTTTTCCTTGCCCTTTGAATCTTTTCTTTTTTTTTAAGTGTTCTATAATGGACATCTTTGAAATGAATTTTTTATTGTTAGGTGATATGAAATAAGTGTTCTTGCGAGTAGTCTGTACTTTCCATCCAGGACAAAGGGTTTCACCTTCATTAGCCACATTTTTTTCCAGTTCATCTAAGCTCATTTTATATTTGGGCAGCCTTTTCTCATAAGACTCAGAGTTAAAATGATCAGAGGATGCATTAGAAATCTCTTCCAGGGATGAAACAAGTAATTTATTCTTCTCAGATTTCATACCAGGAAATGGCCTGTGCTCAGGAGGCAGCTCATCAGATGCATCCTCATTTTAGACACTAAGAGCAGCTTTTGGAATGTTAATAGTTTCCACCAATTTGCCTATGTTTTGGGTTTCAGCAGCTGTTGGAGGTTCTTTCCCATTCGCATAGGTGCTCCCGATCCAATTTCTAAATTCTTCTAAAGCATCAAAGGATTTCACTGGTGACATGGGCATGCTCACTTGCAACTGTTTTGGTTCATTTTCATCTTGCAAATTATAATTAATATCAGTAACCTCTGTTTTTACTGCAGGTGGTATTACACTTGTTTGAACCATCAAAGAACTATTCTTGGTAGCTTGTTCAGTGTCACCCTGAGAATTTTCTTCTTTTTCTTCATATACCCAACCAGATTCGAAATTTGAGTGGTTTCCTTCTTAATTCTCAACATAGCCTTCTTCCAATTTATTTTTATCTGCAACAGCATGCTCTTCATCTTTTTGTGTTTTTTTACTGTTGCTGGCAATGATATTTCTTGTATAAAAAGAACATTTATGTCCTGTGAAATATTTGTCTCCACATTTCCAACATTTCTCTTCTTTTTTTCCTTTATTACGCATTGGTGGGGGAATATATTTGCTTGAATTTTCCATGGATGTTCTACTTGATTTTCCCTTGGCATAACTAACTGCCTTCTCATTATTATAGAATTTTTCATCTTTTTGTTTCTCATGATTTTCTTCTTTTTCTTTTTGCACAATTTTATGATATTGTTCATCTTCTCTATTATAGATTACTGCAAAAAAAATTTACAACATGCAGAAATTTTTTTATAACCGTTTGTGATTTCTGCACATGAATTCTCTAATTGCTGAAGCTTTTCTATAATTTTATTAATTTTTTCACTTTCTTCACATGACTTTTCTAATTTCTCATGATCTCCACGTACTAACACATAGTGTGGTAAACTATGTCCATAGGCTTGTAAACTACGTTCGTAGGCTTGTAGAACGATGTTATGTGCCATTGCTTCAACTTGACTTCGATATCGCTTCAATACTTGCTTTGATAGCTTCGATATGGCTCTGATACCACTGTAGCAACAATTCTTGTAGCTTTGTTGGCTTAATAGCAAAAATGGCTTTAATTATAAAAATACACAAGAGGTATTTAAATAATAATATTTTATTAAAATGTATATGATAAAATGATTGAGAGTTACAATGAGGCCCTGCTTATATACCCATGCAGGTGCCTTTTCACGAATGGGCATGTCTTTTAGACATGCCTTTTCAGTTAACTAACGACTACTTAACATAATCATATTTGATTATTTAGCAATTACATTTATTTGTATTTATTCTATTAGTTATGAATTAGATTCATAACATAGAGAGTGTCCTCACAAGAAGAATTTTCCAAGGTATGATGACAACAACCACAAAAATTTCAAAGGCAATGGCAATCAAAGGAACATCATGTTCGACAATAAAGGAAAGAGGAATGCTCCCGCTACTCGATATGTAAATGGTAAACCTCCCAAAAAGACTAGAAATTCCAGGTATGAGGAAAGTAATGTTGTATAGAAACAAAAACAATTTTATCTTATTTCCACTTTATCTACTACCTCTCCTCCGGATACGTTGGATCATTAGCTGATTGATAGTGGAGCCTCAAGGCACTTCACTGGGTACAAGGAAGCCCTCTCAAATTTGGTTGAAAATAATACTAATTTGGAGATGATACTTAGAGACAATGCCACCTAACCTGTGAAAAGGATAGGCATTGTCACTCTTCACTTAAATCAAGGTCAAATCCTTCATCTACAAGAAGTATTGTATGTACCCGATTTGAAGAACCTGGTGTCTATTTATGGAAGATAAAGGCTTCAAGGTAGAATTCACTGATGGAAAAGTGTGTATTTGGAAAAGAAACCGTAAAGATGCATTTACAATTGGATTTAGGGTTGAAGGTCTCTATCAAGTTGGAGGAAGTCCTTTGGGAGCCTTGACTTGTGATACTTCTCTCAATCTGAATTATGGCACCGAAGATTTGCTCACCTTCATTACAAAGCCTTCCCTGGGGTAAGGAAGACGGCAGCAGGTATGCCCGAGTTCAACATGAATCATGAAGGAGTTTGTCAGAGTTGTACAGCTGGGAAACTAACAAGGGGACCATTCCCTTCAAGTGAAAGCCAAACTACTGATATTCTTCAATTGGTCCATTCTGACCTATCTGGAATGTTTCTTGTAACATCATTTGGAGGATACTTATACTATGCAATTTGTGTTGATGACTTCTCTCGCAAAACATGGATCTATTTCTTGAAGAAGAGTAATGAAGTGTTCAAATGGTTTCATTCTTTCAAAGACTTGGTGGAAAAACAAACAGGGAAGAAGATCAAAATATTGAAGACCAACAATGGAACTGAATATGAATTAAATGAATTCAATGTCTTTTGCAAAGAGGCTAGCATTAAGAGGGAGATAATTGTTCCATACACTCTTAAGCAAAATGGAGTTTTTGAAATAAAGAATCGAACAATCATGGAAGCCACCAGTACCATGCTCCATAATCAAATTCTAGTGAAGTTCTTATGGGGAGAAGTTGCCTAAAGAGAAAGAAACAAATATGGGAAAAAATATATATTTGTGGGCTATAGTGAAAATTCAAAGCCATATAGAATCTTTGTGCCTGGACAAAGAGATGTGGAAGCTATCCATGATGTCACCTTCGATGAAGACACTGCCCTTGGGAAGGCCAGAGATCTCTCCATTCCAGGGAAGGATAATGATGGTGCTGTAGAAAAGCAGGATGAACCTCTGACAGATGAGCCTATGCCCGATGTTGAAGGCCTGATGGATCCCATTAATCCACCTCCCAGTGATCCCTCTACCTCAAGAAAAAGACCTTTGTGGCTCAAAGTTACTCTCAAAGATGTTGAAAGGCATATTGCTCCAAGAGGGACATTCCGTGAAAGAAAGACATCGAATAGGTATCAAGGGTACTTGCTATGAGTAATATTATTCAAACTGATCCATGTACGTACAAAGAAGTCGTTAAGCACCAAGTCTGGAAGGATGAAATGAATGAGGAAAATGAATCTATCATGAAAAATGATGTCTAGGATGTGGTTCCTAGATCGAAGGACAAGTCCATAGTCACCTCAAAATGGTTATCCAAAATTAAACACATAACTTATGGGAGTGCTGAAAAATATAAGGCATGGTTCGTTGCTTGAGGCTTCTCTCAAAAGGAAGGAGTGGACTATGACAAGATATTTGCATCGGTCGCCCGATATACCACTATTCAATCGATTATTTTTCTCGATGCCTCTCAAGGATGGAGCCTATATCAAATGGACGTTAAGACTGCTTTCTTGCATGGCTCGCTTGAGGAAGTCTACTTGGAACAACCTCGGGGGTTCGAAGAACACGGTTATGCAGGTTGAAGAAAGTCCTCTACGGGTTGAAGCAAACCCCTAGGGCTTGGTATGAGAGGATTGATAGCTATCTTATGAAGATGAGATTTAAAAGGAGTGATGTTGATCCTAACCTATGCATCAAGTTTGAAAATGACATGCCTCTCATTTTGGTCCTTTATGTAGATGATCTTTTTCTGACAGGTGCAAACCCTCTCATTTATCAATGCAAGAGGGAGTTGGCTTCTAAGTTCAAGATGAAGGACCTAGGTCTGATGCATTACTTCTTAGGCCTAGAGGTCTGGCAAAAGCAATGTGAGATTTTCCTTTCTCAAGGAAAATACATTGTGAAGATGCTTGAGAGATATGGGATGGTGGATTGCAAGTTTGTGTCTACTCAGATGGAACTCAACTTCAAGAAACTATGTGGATGTGTTGTCGGGCCTGAATTGGCAAACCCTTCCGAGTATCGACAACTTGCGGGGGCCTTGATGTTCTTGGTAAACTCTTGACCAATTATATGCTTTGCTTTGAATACATTGAGTCAATTTATGGTCAAGCCTCATCACTCACATTGGATTGCTATTAAGAATCTCTTGAGATATTTCTATGGCACAATCAACTATGAACTTAGATATATTATCTAGAATTTGAGGCTGCATGGATACACTAATGCTAACTGGTCTAGCAGTGTGGTGGATCGTAAGAGGACATTTGGATCTTGCTTCTCATTGGTGTTTGCTTCAATTTCTTGGATGAGCAGGAAGCAGAAATCGATTGCTCTAAGCACCGCCAAGGCCAAATACATCGCAGCGAGTATGGCCCGTTGTGAAGATGTTTGGTTGAGGAAACACTTTAGTGAGCTATTTGAGCATGTTGGATACCACCGTGATCTCTGCGACAACCATAGTGGGATTCACCTTTCAGAAAATCTCATGTTCCAGACGGCTCCACACACATTGATATCAAATACCACTTCATCCGGGATATGGTACAACAGGGAGCAATAAGGTTCCAACACATCAAGACTAATGAGCAAGTCGCATACATCCTCATGAAGCCCCTAGGGAAGGTCAAATTCTTAGCCTTTTGAGAGAGACTTGGAGTCGTGGAAAGACCCTCCCATGAGGGTCTCGCTTGAGTTGGACATTGAGCTCTGAGAGCTCATGGGGGTTTGGGGTACTTCTTAGAGCTTCCCCTATTAGTGCGTTGTGTACAAGGTGAGTGGTTCACCTTCCCCTGTGATACCCCATGATGATTGACATGTGTGTAGGGTGAGTGGTTCACCCTCCCCTGTGATACCCCATGATGATACATGTGTGTGGGGTGAGTGGTTCGCCTTCCGTTATGATACATGTGTGTAGGGTGAGTGGTTCACCTTCCTCTATGATTGACATATGCATAGGATGAGTGGTTCACCTTCTCCTATGGCATATGAGCAAGATGAGTGGTTCACCTTCTCCTATTGATGCCTCAGCATACATCCTACCCATGTAGTGCGAGACTCATGGGAAGTACCTCTCATCTAACCAATGAGTTAGGAAAAGTGGATAGGGACCATAACACTAACAATGGACGCATCATGTATTATCGTACTCCCTATGTCCAGGATGCATTATGTTCAACAAGTTGATCTGGGATCAAGTTTGATAGTGATTCTACCTCTGGACTGACTTTTGTCAGTGGAGAGTGGTAATATCTTATGACTCACTCTCGATCGATACTTTTTCATTATTCATACATTAGGGAAATTTTGAGGTCTAAAATGGGCCTCCTAAGGAAATTATAAAATAATAGTGGAAATAATAAAATAAGATTAGATTACATCATCAAATTTTAGAGAGAAAAAATAAAAAATTATTTTTTCAACTCGTATTTTCAACTTATCTCCCTATGTGTTTAATCAAATTTCGAGTGGCAACACTCGTTGGATGCAGAATTTGATTCTTCATCCAAGGAGTACCCATGTAGCATACTTTCGATGGACCCTGCTACACGAACAATGGGAAATACATGAAAAATGTTATTGCAATCACATTTTTTCATTTATTTCTCATTTTTCGTGTAGCAAGTCCATCAAAAGTATGCAACATGGGCACTCCTTGGATGAAGAATTAAATTTTACATCCAATGAGTACTTCCGCTCGAAATTTGAGTAAAACCTTAAGGAGATAAATTGAAAATACGAGTTGAAAAAATAGCTTTATTATTTTATTATTTTTTCATATTTTTACTTTTTTATTCCAAAAATAGTGAATCATCCCCCATGGTTGACATCCTCATCTTAAATCCTATTGGTTCTTATAAAGATTATTTTGTTTGTACATTTTTCTTATGAGGCACATTTTAGACCGCAAAATTCCCCTAATGTCAGTGTTTAGTAGAGCAGAGCAGAGATGAGATACAAAGAAGGTACATGACGACAAGATGGATGATGATTGATGATGATAGATGGATTGGCAGGTGGAATTCTCCCTAGTTGAGAGGGAAAAATTGGAAACTAGGGTCAAATTCCACCTTGGGACAACTCATTTGATGGAGATGATTATTGCATTAAATTGCTCTTTTAGAGAGGGCCAAAATTTATCTAAAGATCATCTAATTTGGATAAGAAAAAGTGTGTTTTTGAATTTAAGCCCACACGTGTAAATTGTTCAAGTTAGCCACATCATCATGTAGGCTCATGAAACCCAATGGACATGACTTTTCACCCTCAATGACTTGTATAAATACAAGTGCACTCTCACCTCATTTGGCATCATCATCACACACATTTCTTGTCTCTCCTCTCATTGGTTTGTACAGCTAATGGGCAGATCTTCTCTCTCTCACACACATGTGGCAGAAGGACAAATTTTCTAGGCAAAATTGCAGGGCCAAATTTCACGATTGTTGCAAGAGTTTGACCAACGTTGACCGAGCACTTTGACTCATCCTTTGACTACGATTTTTGTGGGAAATTTTTGTTTTTGACAACTCATACAGCTTGGCACAAGAATCGAGAATTTCTAGGCACTTTGACAGCAGGGCTGACTGTAGGGTTGACCAAAAAGTTGACCACAAAGTTGACCAAGTTTGACCGCAGTTTTCAGGATTGTTTTGGGTTGACTTTAACCACCTTATCAAGCTGAGTTTCACTAGGTATGACCGAGCTCCACAAAGGAAGATTTACGGCTACGTTGACCATCTTTGACTTTCTGGTTAGGACTGAATTTTGCTACATTTGACTATAGATTTGACAGTGTTGTTTTGACTGTGATTTGGCAAGTCAAATTTTCACTTTTGTACTCTCTCTCTATCTCTCTCTGTTGAATATTTGATATAATAATAAGAAGAATTGATCAAAGGGTTTTCCCCAAATTCGGGTTTTTCCCTGGCATTCGCCAAATCTGGTGTCCTCTTGTCTTGGCTTGTCTTCTGCGTTTTGTTTCATGTTCTACTAGTTTTACTATCAATGTGATTGTTATTGAAAACTAAATTGAAAATTGTCATTATGTTGCTAAAGGAACATTGAAGTAATTGTGCTAAGCACAAAACATACCATTGTTAACTAAAATTAATAGTATTCCTTCTCTAAAATTTTCCAAAATTTATTCTTCCTTTACCATTCTTTGCATGAACTGCAAATGCTTGAGATTCACCATCTTGAGGTCTTTGAATCTTCCCTTTTGATATTAACCTAGATCCCTTTTAAGTACATGCAGTCAATAGTTTATCAAACTTTGGAATTTCTACCACAAATGCTTGATACAAATGAATCCCTTGAATTTGGAAACTCATTAAGAATCACAGTCACAAGTTTTGATCCGTCAATATTTTCTCCAATGGCTTTCAGTTGATCTCTTAACTAAGTTATCCTCATAAAGTAGGAAGCCATTGTATTTGATTTAAACATCTACGTATCAGAGAGTCGATTCCTCAAGATCATCATTTAACCAATATTGTTGACTTCATATAATCCCACTAGAGCATCATATTTTTCCTTTGAATTCTTCAACCTAAAAACAAATGGAATCAAATGATCTTTGATAGAATCAACAAGAATCTTCGTGGCCTCAATTTCAGCCTTATTATGATTGACCTTTCCCTTATCATCTTGAGGTTCAGTAACCTTGCCTTCCACATAATCCATCACATTATTTTCTTGAAGAATGAGATCTATTCTAGTCTTCCAAGCCCTATAATTTGATGCATCTTCCAACTTATTTCTAGGAAGCCATTTGTTCAAAGATCTGATTGAAGGTTTGATTGCATAAGAAGGTGTCTTCAAGAAGTGATCTAATTGATTTTCTTCACCAAACCTATGATACCATGTTGATTTTCTAGTGCTAGTAGACAAGCACAATTTTTTTCTACTGCTAATTACTCATAATGATATTTTTTGCACATTAAGATTATCATTAAGAAATTACACTTCAGAAAATTCAACTGTAAATGCAATAGAAACAGTAGAGATCACAATAGAACAATAAACACCATAAAATTTTCACCTGGGAAACCCAACCTTGGGAGAAAACCCAACAATATTTTCTAAAAGAAATAATTGTTCAATTCAACAAAGGTATAATTTGATTTTTCCAGTCAAACTTGATGAACCTAACCACATAAACTAGCAAGGTCAAACCTAGTACAAATGCCCATAAAACTAGTCAAATTGTTGCCCAGAAATCTCGGCCAACTCTTCCTAAAACTATGGTTAAACTACCTAGACAAAACTCAGTCAATTGCAATCAATTGTTCCCATAATTGTGATCAAACAGAGCTTGTCAACTATGCCCAAAACTACAGTCAACTCTTCCTAGAATTGATTTGGTCAAATGCCCAAAATTTCAGTCAAACAATCTAGTCAAAGTTGTGGTCAAACAGATCAGAAGAATGCTCAGTCAATGTTGGTCAAACATATTCTTAAGCTCAATCAAACTTCAAACTTCTCTTCCCTTCGCACATGTGAACAAAAGATTAGTTGTGTGATCCAAATTAGTGCAAAGGAAGGAGGTTGAATGGTGTATATATAGTGGTTAAAGTAAGTGGATTTTGACAAAGGGTCAGACCCATTCAACTAGTGGAGTCGACCTATATATTGGAGCCTACATGAATTAAAAAATATATATATTCTTTCTTTTAATTTGAATACCGACCGTAGATACCAAAAATAATCAACACTTTCCCCATATTGTGATCCCATTCTTAATAGAGCTTTGATTCCTGCCTCTGGCTTTGTCCTCTAGATTCTCTAGAAATAACATAATTAATGTATCTTTTGCAACTCTCAACAATCCATCCTCTCTCTTTAGAACACTTCTTCACAATCTTAAAGAAACCATCATTGTCTCCAATTGGTTAACCTCGCATTTGAAAGTCCAAGACTTTGAGGTGCCTATTCTCGTTGCTCTCAATCTGCCCTCTTCCTCTACCCAACTCCCATCTCCGCCTCCCTCATCAACGCCCTCCTCCCCCTTGCACTAGTCATCCCCTCTTAATTTTATCAAACTAAACTTGGATGGTGCGTCCAAAGGTAACCTTGGTCTTGTAGGCTATGAGAGAGTCTTTCGCTCAACAAGAGACATTATTCATTTGTATTTTGGTTACGTTGGCCACAATAGTAATAATGCAACAAAACTGAAAGCTTTTGAAATGGGGTTGAGAATTGCCTCCTTCCTCAATTTCTCTCACCTAACTCCTCAAAGGTGACTCTCATCTTGTTATTTCCATTATTCCTAAGCTCCTCTATGGATCCTACTCTCTCAAAATCACCAAAAGTTGGAGACTCAAAAGCTCCCTAAATCTCATCGAACAACTCCTTCCTTGAATCTCTGTTGTCGTTCTCTGACATATACGCAAATCAGCTCATAGATTTGCAGATCAATTAGCTAACAAAGGTCGTGCTACACTCTCTATGTTCAACAACTCTTCTTGTTCTTCCTTCCCCCCTTCCTCATTACAACATGAATGCCATGAAATTGTAGCTCAAGATATTAATACCCCGAGATGGGTGGCAAGCAATGAAATAAATGAAGTTGGGCTATAGTTATTTTTTCGTTCACTTCCATGTTCAAATTAATTTTCTTGTTAGTGCAGATTCTACAACTCAACAAGGCTGCTATTTTTCTCCTTTGTTGTTGGTCTCCCACTATGTGGAGTAGCAAATAGTTTTGGTCTCTATTTTTCATGGACTCTCCTCTAATTTTGCAAATTCATGACACTCTACTTTATCGCCTCTAACCTAGTTTCAAAAGTGGTAAGCCAAAAACAGTGATCTTGCTAAAGTGATACAAATACTTTCTATCCCAATAAAAAACTTATATATATATATATATATATACCACTTTTATAAATTTATCAGAAACCTATATTACCAATATCCTGATTAAACCACCAAAACAAACAAACAAACAAAAAAAATAACACTCAATACATTAAAATTACAAATATTATTTCTTGAATTTTAAATATCTAATATAATACATTGAAGTACAAATTCTATATCCATATCGTTTCATATGTCCAGACATAAAAATCCATCGCTTCAATTTTCGAGACAAGATTGGTGAGGGGACCTTAATTTATGCGACAAACAACGTATGCCTGGGTGAAAAGTATTAATTAGTCGTGTAAGAAAAGTTAAAGCAGAGAGCGATGGTTCGAACCCATCCATCGCTTCAATGTTCGAGACAATATTGGTGAGGGGACCTTAATTTTTGCCTTCAACAACGGATTCCTGCCACTTCGGCTTGGTGAAAAGTATTAATTAGTCGTGTAATAAAAGTTAGACCAGAGAGCGATGGTTCGAACCCCGCGCGGTGTCAAAACCCTGGGCTTTAGGAACAGATGAACAACAGAGGAAATGTGCCCTAGCTTCCAGAACAGAGGATGATGATATTCCGTTATAAATGGCGGATGTATCGAGCCTTGACCCGTTAAAGTGAGTAATGCGTTGGAGAGGCTTCCACTCGCGGGGGAAGGATGCAAACCACGATGCAAAGAATGTGGCAACTGCGGAATCAAAGAGTCACTGATGAACATGCTGTGACTGTGAAACTCATTTTCTTTGCCGCCAAATCCTTCATAATGCGAACCAAATCGCACTAACCGAACCGTATTTTCAATTTGCTGGATGGGTTTGAAAACAATGATCTCAGGTTAATAAATGTTTTTGGCTCAAATGCTTACGAAAGTAAAGTTATAAGGAAGAAGATGATCTGATACAGACAAAGACAGGAAGATACAAAAGATTAAAATACTTTCGGAGGGAGAAACATTAAGATGACTGTCAGAACTCAGCCTCTGTGACGTGAAAATACAGATTTTGGCTCTGGCATTAGACAAATTAACCCATAGGAAAACCGCAAATTCTAAAGAAATTGTACCAATGGAACTAGATCTTCATCGAAGAGCAGCTGCTGAACTCTGCAGAACAAAACAGGTTTCAATCATTGCTGCACATAAAAAAGATAAAAGAGGAATGGAATATTTTGGATTATTTCAATGCAAGCTTATAAACATTACTGCTTTCAAACCACTTCAGCAAAAATCACAAATTTTGGACGAGAGGAGGTTATCGTTCTTTCATATTTGGGGTAGTCATGGAGTTCAGCTAAAAACTTCGTGTGAAGTTAATATTAATTTCTCTTGGCACCACTAGTTATCATTACAAAAGTATCCAGTAGCTGATGCAATTACCATGGTACCTTGTAGATGAGTAGCTGACAGTACGCAGCTCCCACGAAGCACTGAGATCCCAAAGGTTGGCTGGCGTTGTTATCAGCGACCGCAAGATTGTTGCTGTCACTAAGATGGAATTGAGATCTGCACCTGGCAAACTCTGTACTTTGCCAATAAACAAATCTCGTGCCGGAAGAGTTTGAAATAGAAAGTGGGATCCTACAACAGTTCTATGAGCAAAGGCAGTTCATTTTAAACTCTAATGTTTCTATCTTCAGAAAATTGGAATTTATTATCCATGGATCCTGTTTGGTAAAGCGGAAAGAGATTGAAAATGGCAGGGCTGTTAATACATAACTAATGGATATATACCATCGGTGCTTGGATCATAGGTATTTGATGAGTTTCATTCCAACAACTTAAGTAGGTCTCATGGTTAAAATCATGTATTTCCCAAAAAAAAAAAAAAAATTACAGATTCAAAACCAGAGAGATAGGGTATGGACACTTCCATGAACTTTAGCAGTCAAATCACTCCACTGAGTGTTATTGACCATTCAAGGAAGTTATCTAACATGGGAGGCACATACAAATCATGAATTTCCTCAACAACAAAAAAAAAAAGGTTACAGGTTCAAAATCAGAGAGATAGGGTATGGACACTTCCATAAACTTTAACAGTCAAATCACTCCACTGAATGCCATTGACCATTCAAGGAAGTGATCTAACATGTGAGGCACATAAAGCACAAATCACTCCACTGAGTGCCATTGACCATTCAAGGAAGTGATCTAACATGTGAGGCACATATAGCACTACCTGCATAAACATATGTGGATTAAAGCCCACAACCATATTCAAGAATTGAATCTTATAGAGATACACCAGAACCATAATATCAATAATGACGTATCTAACACTATCCCATTAGGATTTGTCTGGGAAATAATGTGCCTGCTTTAGACCCTAGGGAACCTAGTCGATGACTGCATAAGGTGGTTGATTATTACAAAATTCGGTTCATTTTCCTGCAAAGCAAATGGGTATGCAAAATAAACAGGCATAATCATTTCCTCTCATGCATAGTCGCTTTGATTGAAATCCTTGACTCCATGCCATTTGACAGTAGAAAAGCATAAACAAAAGAAATTTACAGGAAAGAATGTACACACAAATGTATCAAAGCTCATCCCCAGATCTTTTGAAAGCCCACCAAATGATATATTTACACAGTTTGGATTCTCATTGTGGAAACCCATGTTGAAATCCCATAGGAAACATGCTATCCCTTAAATCACAAGAACACTAAGGAAGTACCTAAGGTTATTCCCCTAGGTTCTCAAGTTCTCATTATAAGATTATTCAAAACAACTAGTAAACAAAATAAACATGCATAATCATTGACTCAACTTCGCTGCTTTACATGATCTACTACATTTTCCCTCTCATGTAGAGTTTTTCTCACTGAAATCCTTGAGTTCCCGTTATTTGACAGTGGAAAACATATACAAGAAAAATTTAGAGGGAAGTATCAGCGATTTGTTTTCGATCATTTTTAAGAAACGTGGTACAAAAACAGTAACTCTCAAAAAGATAAGTTAATTAGCGATGTCAATCTTTTGACGAATCCAGGGAGGTTGGGAACAGACATCAGGGATCTGGCAGAGGACCAATGTCTCTTGGACGATATCAGCACTGCGTCAGTCAGCATAAAAAGCAGAGTTCATGTTTAGAAAGTTTTGGACAAAGGTGTTAGAAAAGGAGATCGATGCAAAGGGGTTGGTTAGTGCACCTTTAAACATTTAAAGCTCTGAAAGAAGAAAAGAGGGCGACAAGTCAAGACCTTTTGCAGCTCTGATACAATTCCACGGCCAGGCACACTGGTGCAAAGTTGTTGTGAGTGGTAGGACAGATTGTTAGGGGTTTGGTTTTCAGCTCTCTAGTGGGATGGATTCTGGTTTGTCCCCATTTTCTGTTTAAAGTTGCATCCATACAATTTTGTATTTTCACTGAGACGGGTCTGTAGTGACACCAGCTCAGTCCAAAATTCATATTTACTAGAAGTTTAGAGCAATAATATTTGGTAAGGTCATCAGTGGGTTGAATAGCCAGATCAATTCAGTAATTAGGATTATGATATATCAAAAAATAAAAATAAGTATCGTCCGTAAGGAAAAAAAAGCAAATCATGAAATCAAATTATAGAATTCAGATGATAGACTTGCACTATGAACAAGCAATCCACGACAAGTCTGATGTCTTCAAACTCATTTTTTGTTCCAAAAAAAGGATTCTTTTTAGTTCATAAGTGCAAATGTCAGTAGATTTATAATACACAATGATGGTTCCAGTCCCCAAGTATAGCTTCAATCCTTCTCTTGATCAAAGCCATTGTTAGGAATCGTGATTATGCATCACTAAACTCAGGAAAATCAGAATGACATACATTGTATCCTAGATTTGACATTTAAATAGTTCTAGTGACCTCTCAAATAGGGTAAGCAGCACCAGTGAAAAACAGAAATGTAATCTATTATTATTTTGAGCTGCTATGAACCAATTCAGTTGTCTCTAATGTGTTAAGCACTGGCACATGCAAGGGCCAATGTATATAATCGACAACTTGTACAAAGTACTTTAACCTCTGTTTCAGAGTTCTATTAACTGTAAAGTCTCTGTTGAAGCGACCTAAAGGCTTGAACCAAGTTGCGGTGCCTGCAAGCTTCAGGTTATAAGGTACAATGGCCCTTCATATATTAACCTTTTTGGCCCTTCAAACATAGACCTTCCTGAGATAAGCTACCAGAAAGGTCTAGTTTTAAATGATAATAAGGTTAGCTAAAAGGAAAAGTCTTTTATATTACGATCATTGGGTACTTTATGAACATGACCTTAATGGACACAAAATAAATTATCACTCAAACAAACATATATCAATCAGTTGCCTACATATAGCCTCAAAACTAATGCCAAAGTAGGTCATTGAATTAAGAAATTGAGAACCAAAGAACATATCTAACAGATGTAAATTTCAATGAATACAATTGAACTTTGGTAATTACACAGTGCCCAAAAAGACAAAACACCAACAATATACTATGATATGATAAATTCTGAATTTAAAACGTAAAGAACCTTCAGAAGATGCTGTACTCATTAGTTGTGAATTTCAAACAAGCTGAGCAAAACTGATGAGGAAAGACAGACAAAAAATTACCCTTACGTCAGTTGATAATTAGACATATTCTTGCTTGAAGTATGAAATTAGCTTCCAAGAGGCTATTCCGATCAGCTAAGATGAGTTACCATCTTATCAAAGACCATGGTTCATGGCAATAGAGGTAATACCCGAGCAGTGGATGCATATATTACCTAATTCTAATAAAAAAGAGAAAATCTAATATTCCCGAGAACAACATAAATTTCAGCCTTTGACATAACAACACCCGGAAATAGGCTGTTATCATTTTTTTCCTTGCCTCTCATAAGCATCATCAAATCAGACATAATTTAGAACTTTCACTGGTCTAACTGTTATAGAAGAAATATCGACTCTCCAAGAGCAGTGTGCATACTGCATTTGAAGATTCTTACATGTCATTACCCCAGCAATTGTAAAGCCCTCAATCGCAATTTTATACTGCTCTGGGTTGTGATCCAGTAACCTACAGAATCAAACAAGAAACATTAGCAATTTGCCTTTGGGTATGGCCATGATGAGCCACATTAACATTAGCTCACTTCTCCATTTGCATGTGCATTGCCATTTTCTTGTGAGTTTACACCCGAAACAAGCTCAGCTTCAAATGTCTGTGATGGCAGCCTCTCATACATCCTTGATCCAAGTCGTGTGAGTTTACTTGAGGTCAATTTCAATAGCCGGCCAACTGTAAGCTTACTCCATCTCTGCTGGATGAAGATCACAATTGCAAGGATCACGGCAATGACTGGAATAGCAATATCTCCAAACTTGGAATAAAAATCTGAGCTAGGATTTGCAAATTCATATTCATTTGCAAAATAAGGATTGAAAACTGGAGATCTCAAGTAGTCATAGATGTGAGGAAGGAGCCGCAAAACAGTGACACCAATGTAATATAGTTTCCTAAGTGGTTTACATTCAATATGCCAAAGAATATTACCAACAATTTGAGGAAGAAGGAAGAAATCCTGCACCAGACCTACATACTCTTTAAGCTGAGTCTCCCATTCATGCTGCTTGTGCACATTGCCTTTCCAATCAAGATAGGTCGAGGACTGAATTGGACGAGTGCTGGTCCTCACAGTATGAACAATTAGCACAACTAAAAAGCCAATAGCATGTATAGCTGAGCAAATGGCAAGGACTCGTTTATCGCTTGGGACTCTCCATGGCTCTAGAGGACTCCTTGTCAGCAACCGAATACGCGATTTCCAAACCTTTTGGCACAGTCTAAGAGTCAATAGAAATGCAACCAACACTAGCAGTTTAACAATGTAATCAATAACCTCAGACCATCGGCTCTGACTGAGAGCAGAATATTCATTGTCCTCAGAATCTGATGTCAACTTTTCAAACAAGGCCTCTGCACCTGTTATCAGAGGAATACTATATCCAATGGCCTGAAGTCCCAGCATGACAAGAGAGATGTATGGAGCAACTTCTGCCTTCCCTCGAATGTAGTATAATTCGCTGAGAATGCACCCAATCATCACTGATAGTGTCAATATGCGCAACATGCCTTCTACACTCTTGCGAGATATGATCTCTTCTCTTTGTCTCCTATATAGAATGGGAAGTGTCTGGATCTTAATTTGCCTAAAAAAGAATGGATCATCTTCAGTTCGCTTGCTCGTGACTGAAAGCTTCATAGTTGGATTTACAAACCACCTGGCATTTGTAGGTGGATATTCCAATTTTACTTCAACTAGGCAATCCAAACCATCCTCCAGATCCCCACTGTCATGCAAAACATTCCATGGAGCTCGAACATCTCTGCATCCTATAAGGTACATTCTGCCCACTCTTGGATCATAAAGACCCTCAACAAAAAGATTTGTAAAATTTCCTTCCACTTTCAACTGTGCAGCAACTTTCAAGAAGTACTTCTCCTCCTCTGGTTCTTCTGACTGAGGTGGTTCCCGAACATCCTCAGGTATGACTTTAGTGTTCGAGGCCTGCACCCAATCAACTCCCACAAATTCCTCAATGGCTATAATATCCACGTCTATGAAGCTCTTGACAAAATGCCCTTTAGAGAATGGTTCGAAGATGGCCAATGAATGAACAGAGAGATCCTCGCTTAGAAGAGAGAAACTCTCTCTTGTCTTCCCAAGTTCTTTCAGGGGATACTTCAAGAATGATTTCTTGATCTGCCCACCAAAACCTACAGGTTCATCTCTCTCTAACATAGATCCTGCTAATTTGGTCTTGCTGTATTTGTATGACATTTTGTTTAACACATCCCATGGCAACTGTGGAGGATGCAGCAGAAGCTCAAATGAGAGAGGATAGAAGGAATTTGTATCGTTCTTAATGCTGAAAATGCTGCCAATAACTACACTCCTTTGTTTTATTGAAAGTGTAAGTGGGATGTAAATGCAGATTCGAGAATTACAAGCACTATCCTCAGTCTTGATGGATCCGAGGCATCCGATCATGCAAAGCTGACCAGCAGATGAGCTCCATTTTCCCTCAGCGGGCAATGTAAGACCATTAAGGCCTGATCGTTCTACAGCCAATGCCGAACTCTGAGAAGGAGGAACAATTCGAAAAACAGCACTAACATTTGTAATACCTGATTTAGCAGCACTAGAATCAGATGGATCTACACATCTTACATCCTGCACAATAAGCTTTGTATTATTAAAGCTGCCATCAGTGCGCTGAACTTTGTCATCCCTCATGAATGGACCCAACTTGCTACAAAAGTCATCTGTGCCATTACACTGCCAATTGGGAACCACATCCAAAATCTGGCCAGACGTTAGTTGCAGTAGAGTTGAACATAATTGTTCCCCTCTGTAAATTTCAATACCTTTTGACTGGAAATTGTCGGCATATGGGTAAGGATCACAAGCCTTTGCCACCAGGCTCCCGGAATCAAATCCATAATTCGAATAAGCAGCCAATTGTGAATAGATGTCAATTCCATCAAAGTACCTGGGATTGGAGTGCCGGTTGAAGCTTGTTAGCTTTCCCCGAATTTCTCTGGTAGTCAGAGAAAGTTTGCTTGGATAGTGCAATAGTAGCAAAATGTTATCATCTTCTAGCAGATTTGGCGACAACGACTCTGACGAGTCCCAAGGATTTCCAGCATTCTCCCCACGGGAGGGTAAATACGTACTGCCCAGCATACATAACAACCGCTCTTTTTTTGGGTTTTTCAATTGTAAGTAGACTCCTTCAAAACGAATGCTCAGAGAAGATAATCCAGGATAAATCTCAAAGCCCTCAGGGTTGCTACCCATGAAAGAGATGCCTCTATCTGGGGACATGGCCAACTTTAAAACCCCACTCACATTCACCATTTTGCCAGAAGGCGTGTTTGGATCTACATCTGTGATCCAGAAAGAGGACAAGCTGATAACCGAAAGGTTTTGGGGGAGGGTGTTATTAGAATTAATAAATGGCATAACAGGAGCAGAACCCTTGTCTTGACTCCAATCTCCGTTTACAAAAGAAAGCTCATTCTGAATCATATATCTTAGGTTCGGATCGGAAGGCAGAGCTGAAGCCTCTGATAAAAAGGATCTGCATTTTCCCTTCACTTCAGTAAAACGACTGTAAGTGGGAGTGGGATTATAATTGTTGTTAGTTTGGAAGGTAGATGGAGCATCGAATGCCGGTAAATTATAAGGGGATGAACTGGCCAGACGCGAACAAGACAAGAAGGAAATGGCAACCAATATCCAAACCCCAAACAGAGCTTGCAAACACATTCCCATGTTTATTACAGTCCAAATTAGCTTTGCCCTCCCAGTGGGCTCAGATTTTGGGGTTTGCTATTAAAATTGAAGATCCAGATCTGTGAAAATAAAGCAACCTTTTTGGAAGCTTACACTCGTGATTTTCAAGCAACCTTTTCCACTTTTAGATTAAAAGGGAATGGAGAAATTAATACAAACACATACAGTTGAGGCATATCAAATTGGTTTGAGATCTCACTGTCTGCCTAGAGAAATTACTAATAAAATAGATAAGTCTCAAGAGCCCAAAACCAGCTAACCTGGCCTGCCAGAATAGAAGCTAAAAAAATGTTCAGGGGAACTAACCTGCATTGCATCTGAAAGCACTTCATTTTTGTTCAATTTTCATATGCTCGTCAACGTGTATCCAGAGAGCCATAGTAGAACTTCTCCTTTGAGTAGCGTGGACGGAATGGATGAATATAATGAACGAAGTGGCCAGTAGTTCGCACCGTCACATCCGGTCACACGCGGAGAAAATAATTCAGCGTCAAACGCACTAAGTACCCTATAGAATTGCCGGAAATTTGTCCGATCTCTGTTTCGCTGGATTTCGATTTCGATTGCTCTTCCTCCTGGCCCGCATATTAGGTTTTTTCTACGTTTTACCAAGTAAATTCATGGTTTTCAACTACCAACATGGTTTTTAACTGCCAATGTGTTTGGAGAGCCACAGCATAACCGACAGCGGGAAACTGTTAAAAATTGTTTAAGGTGGAAAATGAAGGGTAAAACAAAACTATGGTTAAAAAAGGATCCGAAATGATGGCAACAATATATGATTACTGCAGAATATGTGAAAAAATATTATTCGAGAAGAAATATTGTTAGAACAGGGTATATCTGTAACAACACCTGACATTCTTTTGCGAATTAAGATGAATATGTTTCTGACTTTTATATTAACGTTTTTAATTATATGTTTTTATGCATTTTAATTTTTGAAATATGAGGATTAATATTTTTAAAAATATTTTTAGTATATTTTTATTTTGAAATAATAAAAAGTTAAAGTCAAGTTATTTTTATGCAATAGAAATTTTTCGAGATGTTGATATATAATTGTGTGTATATAAAATTTGACCACGTAAAATTAGGAATTTAAAGTATAAAATTTTATTATTTTTAAAAAATTTATAATAGTTTTATAATTTAATTTTAAAGAATTGTAGTTAAAATGTCGGCGAGCCTTATTTCAGCTGTTATCCGCCCATTAATGCTCCCAGGTAGGGAATGGCCGCCATTAGATTAACGTTGTTGATGATCGTGTGGCGGCTATTCTCTGCCTGGGAGCATTAATAGCCTGGGAGCATTAATGGGCAGATAGCCGTTGAAATAAGGCTTGCCTAAAATGTCATTCTCTCTAAATTGTAATATTATATTATTTTTTTGACAACACCCATGACCTTCTAAATATTATTTATTGATATAAAAGTAGGAAATAAGAAACTTCAGTAAAATTCAAAATTTTATATGTTATTAACGAAAAAATTATTTTAAAATTATAAATTTATTTTTAATTATTATTTTAATATATTTACTTTTTTATTTTTCATTAATTTATATTTATTATTAATAAAAAAATATTTTAAAATTTTAATTTTAATTTAGATGAATGTTTTTCAAATTAATCACATCATTATGAATCACAAAAATCATTAATTTTAGTTATTATTTTAATGTCTACTCATTAGCATCACTTTTTTTTAAAATGAATGTTTAACTAGATATATTTATCTTATAACCAATTAAGCAATATCTTAATTTTATTGATACAAAATCAAAAGATAAAAAAATTGGTCAAAAACTTCAATAATTTACATTGACTTGGCATGTATGTGTATTGACTTTACAAAATTTACATTGACTTGGCAAGTATTTGTATTGACTTTATAATTTTATTTAACATGCATGTTTATTAGCTTTACAATTATGTCTATATATTTTAAAGTTTAGACATGTATATTGATTTTACAAATTGAAAATGTAATATAATTAATATATTTATAAAAATTAAATGGTTGATAAATGTGAATAGATATCAAAATATATTTTTTATATTATAAAACTAAAAAATTAGAAAATTTAATTAAATTATAACTTTTTATTATTATTTTATTATTAAAATAAAATAAAAAATCAATATGGAGTGAACATATATATATTTGATGATGATGGTTAACGTCCACTGAGATCAATCTTTGGTCTATCGGACCTAAAGAACAGAGTTATTTATTTTGATTTAAGATTTTATTCCTATGCTCAAAAAGCTTGGAGAGAAGCCTCCCGAGCTCACTATAATTTTGACATCTTAAATGGCTAGGAAGGTCAGTGTTGCAACAAAGATTATGAAATTGAGCTCTAATGTGGTTGTACGTGGGGCACTCTAAGAGGAAGTATTTTCATCCTTGATGTTCATATTCTCACAGAGATGGTAGATCCTTTCCATCCATGGTGTTTTAGGAACTGTCCAATGACCTGTTTCACTATGGAGCTCATGAGAGTTCGTTCTAATCTTGGCTATATTAATTTTCTTCTTTGAGCTAGTTAAAACAGAGAGATATTTTTGATCTTCTAAGGTGGGGTTGATGACCTCCTTATAATACCTTAATTTTCTTTTAGTTGCTAGATCTTTCTCACACCACATTTTTTCTTTGAACTTAGAAGTAACAATTTTTTTAATGTTATTGATGTTTTGCAATGCAACATTCTCGTCGATTTCCCAATGGTTTAACCAGGCCCTAGTGTCTTTATACCAACCTCATTTAAGCCTTAGGTGGTTTTGGCTAGATTTTGAAGCTAGCTTAGGAAGTCTATGGTCTCCTATGTTACTGAGCTTGTGCTTGTACAACAGAAGCCTAGTCATAGCTAGGCTCTTGATAGGGGAAAGACCCACTTATATAAGGAGAATAGGATAGGGTGTATTGCTTTCAATTTTAAAGTTATATGTTATAAAACGCTTCTAGATTTGCTCAGTCTTTCTCCAGGATTCTCTAGAGATGTTGCAACCCCAAAACTCACATCCATATAAGATAACAAGAGTGACTAAAGTTTCAAAGAGGAACTTCTTTCTATCCCACATTACAAGGTTTGACGTTTTACAATTATTTTCAAGACCAAAATAAGCTTTCCACCCCCCGTTAATCCTTTTCTGAATGCTATAGTTCTAGTTGAGCTTGTGATGAATATCAATTCCTAGGTACTTGTAAGAAGACACTTCCTCCAAGTTACTATTGTCATACATAAAATTAGCGTAAGTGTCCTTCTTGGATTTGATAATCATAACTTTTGTTTTGTCAGCGTTAACAGACATACCCATGGTAGAGCATAAATCCTTAAGAAGTCTAAGTTGCTTATCAAGATCAGATGGGCACCTTGTGAGAAGAACAATATCGTCAGCATAGAGAAGAAGGATGATGACTATCCTAGCTAAGATTGTGCCAGCACATCCTGCTTCCTCTAAACAACCCTCTAGTATGTAATAAGATTTTTAACCATTAAGATTCATCATCAGTTTACCATAGAAATTTTTAGCTTGTAAATAAGCTTTACTATAATATCATAAGTAGCTCATCAATCCTATATACACAAAAAAACACAGGAAGTTTTCAACAACATTATGTTACTTAGTGTGGTAATAATATGGCATAAACCATAACTTGTTTCACAATCAAAATAATTTATGTAGGTTTTAAATTTATTTTAAATTTTATAATCTTTTCTTGATTTAATTGAAAAGAAAAATAGTCATAACTACTTTTCAAATAAATTTCAACCATTTGTGTTGACTACTACTAAAAATAATTCATGGATGTTCAAAATTTAAATCCTTACTATCCATTTATTAATTATGCATAGTTAAATTAAAATTTTGAAAACCTTATTAAAAAATAAACACATCTATCAACATAATTAAATGTATATTTAAAAATTGATCAATCTTTAAAATGAATACAAATTCAAAACTCTCATGTGTAGTATTTATAAAATATAAATACTAGCATAGTCTAACTTATAAACAAAATAGACTTTTTTTACAGATCAGACAAAACAATTTCAACAAAGAAAGTGATTTTTTGTTTTTTAAAATGCTTTTTTGAATGCATAAATGAATTGAACATCGTGAAAAACCCTTGGGGCACCCGAATTTTACAATTAAACAACTTAAACAAATTTTTGGAGAAAACATGTTGTTAAAAAAGATCATTTCGTGTATAAGTTAGACTACGCCATAAATATTTATTAAAAATGTAATCTAACTAATAGACGAAATGGTTTTTTTGGCGGATAAATACAATTCTGAGCAAGATTGTGATTACTCATTATTTAAAATGCATTTTTGAATGCATAAATAGATTCAACGCCCTAAAAATATCCAGAAGCACTTAAACTTTGCAAATTAAATAACTTAAATTTATAATTCTTAAAAATATCTCTACTAAATTTTAAATAAAATTGACCCAAAAAAAACTATGAATTTTTATTTTTTTATTAATTAGATTAAATATGAGAAATCAAATACAAAACGATTTTCAAAATATTATAAAAAAAAACAACAAAAATAAATAAATAAATATCTATTTAAACAAAATCCAACACACCATCATTATAAAATTCCTCATTTCCAAATTTCTTAAATTCTCAATAATATTTACCAAATATAAATATCTATGTTAGATTTAAAACTTTTGTGATCCATAATCTAGATAAATATCTTTCTAATTAATCACATCATTAAAATAACGTTTCAAACCATCTATAATTCATCCTCAAAATATCTATAATAAATATAAAAAACAAAATTCAAATCCACTTAAATTAAAAAATAAAAACTCACTATCAACAAAACAAAATACCCACTTAAACTAACCCCACAAAATTCCTCACCCTTCCCAATTTTCTAACTCCCATAGCCCAACACTTGTATCGATGTCACATAAACAAATTCCCAAAAGGAATAACCCAACACTTGTATCAATGTCACATAAACAAATTCCCAAAAGGAATTCCTCACGAATGAGGCTCCTCATTACAAGGTTACCCAACAATAATTTGTTGTTTGAGTTCTAGAATTGGGTTTTTCAATGAACTTAAATTCACTGAAAATGTTAGCGAACACTTTTGGTAGTTTTCTAGTTCTCATAAAACTGTTTTCAAGATACCATTAGTATAGAAATGGGTTTAACGCAATGTCGTTTTTTAAACCCAAAATACTAGAAAGTTAGAGCAGAACTAGTTATAAACATGGTAATAAGGTAATAAGTTATGTTGTTATAAGTTTAATGATAAATTAATATAAATTTATCTTAATTTAAGATTTATCAAATTTTGAAAGGGATTAAATTTATTTTCACTCTAAAAAAAGGTTTACATCTCAAGAAATTTGATTTTTCTCTGTCCTTAATAAATCCCAAATTAAAATGAATTTATATTGATTTTTTTTTTCTCTTTAAATAAGCTATATTCTACATAAATACCGTAAGTAATTTTAATTTTAATTTTTAATTATTTTATATGATTATTTTTATTTCATTATTTTTTTTTATTTTTTCTGGATCAAATTTAAATTTCTCCATTGTGATTTTCACCAAAAGATTTGATACATAATCAAATTTAAATATTTATATTATGTGTATTATATTACATTAATCTTTTTATTTTATTTTATTTTATTTTTATATAATTTAACTTGAAGTAAATATGTTAAATATTACATTATAACATCTTTCAACTTAATAATTAGATATTATTTGCATTTGTGCCTTTAACTTACCTCCAACTCAAGTTCAGATATTTGAACTTTCTAACTACGCCGGAGGCGTTTCCTTTGTTGGAGTGGGTTGAGTAGACACTGTTCATCCCACCCAATCAAATCATTTTCTTATCGCCCTTCAGTCAAATAAAAATTTGACATTGTCACCTCTAGATTCGTAAATAGAACGGAAAACGTCGGCGACCGGGAAGGAAAACTGGTAGGCAGGAAGCGGGATCTTGTCGGGGATCGACGTATATTCTGTCAATACTCACACGAAACAAATGATTGCTTTTGCATTTTTTTCTTGCAGCAATTCGTTTGATTTTTCTACAGCTACAGTGGGATTTTCTTTAACTTCACCTTGTCGAATCACCTCTGGATGTTTTGTGCTATGATCCTCCTGTGTAGCTGCGACGCTCTCCTTCCTCGAATCTCGTTGCCCTGTGGGACTCGATTTGTTGATGTTCGACTGTAGCGGTTGGTCTGCTTTTCCACCATCAAGAAGCGTCTCTTGACTCTATTGCTCAGAGACATGAACCAAAGGCAGCGAGACATGAACCAAAGCCAGCTTTGATGAGTTCTTGGCAATCTTCGTTGGAGAAAGGAGCCTTAGAGGTTGCATTTCTGCGTTTTGGCTCGTAGTTAAATGATCCAGACCTGTATGTATAGAAGAGAACAGAATTCAATTTTGGAAAATAATCCAGTGAGCAGAAGAATAAATTTCACAAGAAGAAGAACCCACTTTGTTTTGGGACTAGATTTTTATGGATCTCATCCATGTAACTTGTTATATCTAGGGATGATTCTGCCACTGTAGTGAATTCTTGCAGTACAATGGATGCAAACGAAGAATAGCATGATGAGGTAATTATGGGATGTCACATACAATGTTTGTTGTAAACAAGAGGCCTGGTACTCGAGCGAGGGGCGTGTCCACGACAGCAGACAACTGAACAGTCCACGAGAGCAACAGTCAGCAAGACACGTGGATGTTTTTAATTGGATCGGGTTTTATTTAGAAGACGGGCCGAGAGTTCAGAACCGGACTCGAAAGAGTTTTGAAGCAGATTTTATAAGTTTTCGGGTCACAGTTTCTCATCGTACCCGAAACCTCCTGGTGGACCCGATGAGCGTTTATAAACGCGATTCCATAACTCATCGCGCGTCCATTTTATTACGTCAGCAACCAAATTTTGTAACGTGAAATGGTTTCATGCATTCGGGTTTAATTCTCGTTGAAGTCTGGGGCGAAGGTTTAATGTTTTATGTTTTATTAAACATTTTCTTATAAGTTTTGTTTCATTGTTATACCACACGATAATGTTATATGGACTTATATGTTACATACATTTTAACACATATTATAACATATGCGCAATATAAAGGTGGGCCCCGACAGGTTTCAACATTAGTCGAAGTTTAGTTTTTATATAGTTTTTGTTATGTTTTAATTGTAAATACTAATTATGATAATTAATTTATATTTTAAGTATTAATTTAATAATTCCAAACTCAATCACCGCGACCAGATCATATTTCGTGTTTTTCCACTTCTTAATTTTCATTTACTTGTAAAATTTCTTCCTTATACAATGTTGGAGAAAGCTTGTCTTTTCATTTTTATTGATGAACATTGTTTTTACTTTTTTATTTGATTAATTTTATTTTTAAATGTGATTTTGTGTAAAATTAAGGTGGTTTATTTATTTATTTATATGTATTTTTATAAATGTTTATTTATTTTTATTTAAAGTTTATATATTTTAATTTAGAGATACTATGAGAATATGTTAAAAGAATTAATAATATTTTTTTGATTTTAAATATATATGTGATAATATTATTAAGTTGAAAGCTTTTATACTATGACGTTTATTTTCATAGTACATCGTTTATTTAAAGTTTATTTAATATGTTTTAAAAAATAAAATAAATGTTTTCTATTTATATATTTTATAGAATAATAATTATTCATTTGTTTTTATTATTATCGAATAAATTAAACGTTAAAAATAATTAAATACTATTTAAAGTTTGAATTTATCTATTTATTTTATTTTTAATAATTAAATGCTATGATAAAAAAAGATTAAAAAATAAATTAATTAATTAAAAAAATGAATAAATAAATAAATAAAAATAAAATAAAATAAAGATAGAATTAAAAATAAAAATAAAATATATAAATAAAATAAATTAATTAATTAATTTTAAAAAATTAAAAAATAAACAAATAAATACATAAAATTAAATAAATTACATTTTAATAATATTAAATTAATAATTATTATTTTTATTAAAATAAATATAAATATTTAAAATTCAAATTATAAACTTTGATCATTTGGTTTACTCTTTTTAAAATAAAATAAAATGATTTTTATTATTTGAGTCAAACTAGCCATTATTTTACAAACGGCTAGTAGGAGCTATACTTTCTATTTAAAGAGGTTATTTGATTAGATTTTCTATTGTGTCCTGATAATGAATCACACTGGCTGGTTCGAAATGCGTCAACTTAATCTATTCTGATGTGATTTTCACAGAAAGATTTTAGTCACAGTTTAAAATCCAATATTCCATATCGCCAGAAACTTTTAATTTTCATAAAATTACTTCCCTTACATATCTACCGCCTTCCGGCGTTCCTTTGCACCTCTTGGTACAATTGCTAGTAAGTATTTTTTTTAATGGCACTTACTTTTTAAATGTCGGTTTTAGTAGGATAAATAAGTTTGAAGAAAAGTGTTGGTTTTAGTAGGATAAATAAGTTTGAAGATAATGTGTGGTTATGTAACTTAAACCAAAGCAAGTTCAGATATTTGAACTTTCTAATAAATATTTTTTTTATGGTACTTATTTTTTAAGTGTTGGTTTTAATACGACAGATAAGTTTGAAGGTAATGTGTCTTTGTGTAATTTAAATAGTTTTGTTATTTTGTTTTTTTGTTTTTTTATAGAATTAGTTTAATTTTTTAGAGTATAAGTTTTTGTGATTTATGATTAATTCGAATTTTTTCAAAAGAAATTATATAGTAGTTTATTAGGATCAAGATTTATTAGTTAATTTAATTATTTAAATGGTTAAAGATATATTGTCAATTAAGAAGTTAGAGATTATAAATTTAAATTTGGATGAGTTTTTAGAAATTATTTATGTTTTTTTAATTAAAATTTTAGTAATTATTTTTAATCATAAATGAAAATGATATGATGATGGCGGTGGTTAACGTCTATTGAGATTAATCTTTGGTTTATTAGACATAAAGAAACAAATTATTTAGTTTAATTTAAGATTTTATTCATATGCTCAGAAAATTTAGAGAGAAGTCTCATGGGCTCACTATAATTTTGACATCTTAAAAGGCTGGGAAGGTTAGTTTTGCAACAAAGATTATGAAATTGAGATGTAATGTGGTTGTACACGGGGCACTCTAAGAGGAAGTGATTTTCATCCTCGATGTTCATATTCTCACAAAGATGGCAGGTCCTTTCCATCCATGGTGTTTTAGGAACTGTCCAACAACCTGTTTCACTATAGAGCTCATGAGAGTTCGTTCTAATCTTGGCTATATTAATTTTCTTCTTTGAGCTAGTTAAAACAGAGAGATACTTTTGATTTTCTAGGATGAGGTTGATGACCTCCTTATAATATCTTAATTTTCTTTTAGCCGCTAGATCTTTCTCACACCACATTTTTTTTTGAACTTAGAAGTAACAATTTTTTTAATGTTATTAATGTTTTACAAAGCAATATTCTCATCGATCTCCCAATATTTTAACCAAATCCTGATGTCTTTATACTCACCCTCTAAATATTAACCCCAAATTAAATTAAGATTCTAGTTAGAAAAAAATATCTCATAAATTATCATTATTTTATCCAAATATCCTGATGTCTTTATACTCACCCTCTAAATATTAACCCCAAATTAAATTAAGATTCTAGTTAGAAAAAAATATCTCATAAATTATCATTATTTTATCCAAATATTTTCAGAACAGTAAAATATCCCCCAAAGTTTTAATTTTTTATCATTCTTCATTCAAATATTTCCAAAAGGGTAAAAAATCTCGCAAAATTTTCCATTAAAAATAAAAGAAAACATTCATGAAAATTAAAGATATACCTTTTCAAGTCGGATCGTGACAAAAAGGGAAAAACAACATGACGACGGTTTACTTGGTCCTTAAAAAAAAGAGGAAATGGTTTACTTGGTCTAGTTTTAAACAAATAAATTAGAGGCCTCGCTTCTGAATTTAAATGCCACTACGTTGGCGTACTTGTCAAATTCATAGGTTGTTGTGGTTAAAGTAAAGAGTGGTACCTCAATTAAGGCGAAGATTTAAGTTTAATTACTTTAATCATAAAAATATGTGAATTGGTATTATTAGACTTTAAAATTCATTTCTTTATTGATGACATTATAAGGTTTGGACCCTTGTGCCCCCCTCCTACGTAAGACGAAGGTTGTTTGAATATTTAATGGGAGGAATCATACCTTAAAACATTAAATTTGTTAGGGTATATGACAAGCAAATGACTGCGATAGGTGGGGAGATAAACACTATGCCGGAGAATCACATCAAAGTCAACTCGGTTGCCCTCGTCAATTTTAACCTACAATTGCAAGCTAACCAAGTTAGGGATATGCTCAAAGTTTTGTAAGGTAAGAAAGTTAATGCAGTTTCTTAGGCTAGGAAGGTTAAAAGGACCATGGCTTAGAACTAGAATCCATTAGGTTAAAGAAGGGGATAATAACACTATATTATTTTTTCAAACCATCATAGAAGTATTAGGATGAAAATATTTTGTTCTCAAAAGTTAGGCAATATTAACTATAAATGGAGAAATATTAAATATGGAGAAATATCAAATATTAAAGATGGTTTCTCCTCTTACAAATAATTTTCCATTGCCTACCTTCCTTATATAAAGATTGTTTCTCCTCTTACAAATGATTTTCCATTGCCTATCTTTATATTACTTAAAAGTTGCTTAAATCTAACCTCTCCTTTAAAGAAAGGAATACCTATAAAGTCAACCTTTAAATATAGGAGTTTATTATTACTTTGGATAGTTGATGTCTATGGTAACTTCTTAATCATTCTTATAAAGTTATGTGTGAATTTATTAGCTTTGCCTTGGTAAAGTTGTCTAAATCTAAGCTCTCCTTTAAAGAAAGGAATACCTATAAAAATCCATCTTTATTTATAGGAGTTTATTGGTACCTTGGATAGTTGATGGTAAAGTTGTTGGTGTTTATGGTCCATTCTTTATCATTTTTATAAAGCTATGTGGGATTTTATTAGCTATGTTGAAATCTTTTAGGATAATGCATTAGACATCATGATGAATCAAGAAAATATCATGTTAATTAAAAAATAGGTATTTTAAATTAATTCTAAAAATTTTGTAAACTATTATGCATATTTATATTAATATTTTGTCACAACATATATGTTATAGTTTTTTGCAAATTTTTTATTATGTAATGTTTTTTATGATTTAAATCCAATATTATCATTTTTATATGAAAAATATGAAATAAGATGACAATGAAAACAAAAGAAAGCTAAGAAAAATATCAAGATATCTACATAATTAACACAAGGTGTACCCTATGAAATTTATATGTAAAAACCCAACCAAAAGTGAAGAATATGCCTTGCTTCATTTTCTCAAATAAAAAATGCAAATACAAAGAAAGGTGAACTCACTATGGAGTTTCTATATAGACTATTACATTTATGGTTACCACAAGGTCTTCTACTTCCTATGTTCTACTCATTAAATCCCACTATTTGATCTACTCAACTATGGAGCAGTAAATTAATACAAGAATGGAACCTCGCCATTTCTTAGCAACCTATTATTTAATAAAGGTTAGGGTGTTTGCATACCTCAACTCCCAATTATGGTTAAGAGTTCTCGACTCTCTAGAATTTTCTTTAAAGTCCATATGTGACTAGCTTCACATGTGTGAGTAAAGGGAGCTAACATGACATCCACTCAATACCATGGTGTTCAATAAGATATGTCAACTTGTAGAAGATGTAACTTCCTCATATGAACTCCAATAGAGGTGATATTTGTGTCGCTAGAAAATTATTGAGGTGTAAAACAATGTCAAGAGGATTAAACTTTGTTTCTAAAATTTTGATCCCCAAAAATGTTGTTTAATTCCCCAAACATGCTTTGAAAGTTTTTCGAATCCAAATCACCAAAATAGGACTTTCCCTTCAAATGGAACTTATAAGCAAATATCTTAATTTTTCCCTCTAGAAAAGCCAAAATAGATGACACTATATAATGAGCCAGTGAATATCACAACTCCCCATTTTAGGAGAATTTTGGTCCATGAAAGAATTTACTAAAGGAGATGTGGAAACTTTTCCTTTACCTTCTTCTTGGAGTATTAGTTTCCCTTACTTAGAAGTTGACCTTTCAATCCAATCTACTAGAGTTCATGCTACCCATCATACAGTTGTTTGGGACTTCTTCTACAAAATTAGATCCTCTACTAACTTTGCTTAAGTTTATTGTGTTTAAGTCCTCCATGATATTATTACTTGCCCACTAGTTCCTTGGAATTACATGGAAGACTCATAAAGTTTTAGATTTTCCATATTTAATATTAATTGAATGTTTGTTTGGTATGTGTTATATTTTTTTCACAACTACCCCCATGCACAATTAGATGCATTGGTGCAACAGGGAGGTTGGGGGCAGAACCCCTGAAAAAATTAGGTGGTTTTTTGCATTTGTGGTACATGGTGGTTTAGTCTTTGGTTTTGCAATTGTGGTACATGGTGGTTTAGTCTTTGGTTTTGCAATTGTGGTTGAGGAGCTATGGTTGCATTCTAATCGAAATTTAATGGTTTAGGTATTTATGAATGCTACAAGGTATACATAATGTATTGTAACTTTTTAAAGATAGAATATAGTGAAAAATGTTTATGGATTTCTTGGTTTTTTTTTTCCAGGTAACATATTTGCATTGATGAGTGTGTGTATTATTGCATATTTTATATTTTTGTTAAGATTCGGTTTGTAAAAATTAATTACACATGATTAAAACTAATATTTGGTATTAGAGCAGTTTTGCTTCAAGGGGGTGCCTTTATGGCTAAGGGGTTTGGCTTGGACCTATGGTAGACCTTGTTATAGTGGGAGATCTGCACTGGTCGATTATTTTGGTGAAAGGAAATGGAAATAAATTCAAATATAGAGATTGAAAAATTCAATGGGCATAGTTTTGAGTTATGGAAGCTCAAAATGTAAGATATTTTGATGGACACAGATGAGTTTATCATTGTGGATATAAGTACAACATCGATGTCAATGTCAACAAAAGACTGGACCAAGTTGGATTGGAAGGAAAAGAGTAAAATACAATTGTTTGTCTCAGATTCGGTATTACTAAATATTTTAAAAGAAGTTATAGTGAAGGAATTATGGGACAAGTTAGGGGCTTTGTATCACTAAGTCCATTGTGAACATTTTTTTCCTAAAAAAGAATTTGTTTAACCCAAAGATGAAGGATGGAGAATCAATGAAAAAACATATGAATTCCTTCAATATTGTGGTAAGTCAACTATTATCTCTTGATATTAAGACAATGAATGAGGATAAGTGTATCAATTTGTTGTGTTCTTTACTAGATTTATGGGATGGTCTAGGTATTTCCATAGGTAGTAATGCAACTACTATAAGCTTTGATGAAATAATATCATTCTTTTTATCAGAGGAGATGAGAGGGAAAAACATGGAAAGTTAGAACACAAATTCCTTGTCTATAATATACTACTCTCGGGATAGAAAGAAAAATAAGTCGTCAAGTGGGAGATAAAAATCTCGAGGAAAATATAAATCTCTAGGAAAATTCATAAATATATTTTGGAGATGTGGAAATAAGGGCATTATAAGAAATATTGTAGATCCAAAATTGTTAAGAAAGGGAAGGATGTGATGATGCTACTTCTGTATAAGCAAAAACCTCCTCAGTTGGAGGAGGGGATTTTTGCTTGGCTTCTTCAAGCACACTTGTAGATCATGAGGCATGGTTGGTCAACTTATGTGAACCTTTTCATAAGACTCCTAGCAAGGAGTGCTTTTGTGAGTATGAAAGTGATCCAGATTTATGTAGGAAAGCAACAGAATACAAATATAACCATAAATACAAATATTGATCCAGGTGGATATTGGTGGCCACTCACCATTCCACTTGGGGCCCCACCATTGTTTCTTTCAGTTTTTCATTTTCCTTAATTGTAGCACAATTTACTATTTTTTGCAGCTTTTCGGGTCCTAAATTTCTGGAGTCGTTTTAAGGCCATAAACGATGTTTTTTGGAAAAATCGGGAGCAACATGGAAGTTACTTTAATATTTATTACATTAAAATGTGTATTCCCTAGATAGATATTTCTAACCAGGTATTGTGCGCATCAAACGAAGATTGTATGCCAAAGTTACATCCCCGGGAAGATTGATGTACCAATTTATCCAAACGAGGCCCATAGTTTTTGTGCTTCATCTCCTAGGGTTAGGTTTTTGGATGTTTAGGGTTATCCATTGTTTCTCAATAATAAATAGGCTCTCAAACCTCATTGTAACACAGTTTAGAGGCATGTAGTCGTCACATGTCTTCTCAAAGATAAGCTACCAGCGCCCTGGCTAGTTTATTTCCATTCTGTCTATAAGCAGATTTCAATTATTTGTTATTAATGAAATAAAGTTTATTTTCAGCTACATCTCTACTCTTATGTGTATTTATGTATTTCATTGTGTTCCTGCATAAATATGGATCAGTGGTATCAGAGCGGTCTGCTCTTTCTCGATCCTTCGTTGCATGTCCCCAACGAGGTCAAGGTATAAGGAGTTAGGGCTCGATCTGGTTGAACCTTTGCGAGATCATCCTCGCAAACCCTGACGGTCGCCCATTGGGGAAGAAAAGAAAGATGAGAGAGCAAGATATCCTATCAAAATGTTGCTCGAGGAGGCCCTCGAGAAACAAAGGAACGCGATGATGGATAACTTTGCCCAGATCCTTCAACGGCTACCCACCAACAGTGCATCTACATCCAGCAGTCACTCTGGATGCGCCACTACTTTTAAAGTACAAGTAAACTTTGAAATTCCCATATTTGAGGGCCAAATAGATGCAGGCACCGTAGATAAATGGTTTAATCTATTAGAAGGATATTTCTCCTTTCATGACTTTTCCAACCAGAAGAAGATTATTTTTTCACTCCTCAAAGCCATCCCCCATGTCAAGGATTGGTGGGAAACGTACTTTGAGAAAAAGGATGAAGGGGAACCCTCTCTATTCTCGGTCGTACCCACTTGGAATTATTTCTGAGACGCCATCAAGGAACAATATTACCTCATGGGGAGCTATGAGGATAAGTACATACAATGGACTACGTTGCGGCAGCAAATGGATCAAGATGTGTATGAGCTGACGAATTTTTTCCATACCCTGTGCACAAATTTGCGTATCAAAGATTCAGAGAAACATTTGGTGCTGAAGTACCACAGTTTTCTGCACATATATGTTCAGGAGGAAATGGAGTTCCTCGACATCTCCTCTCTTGGTACGACATACCGTTACGCTGCCAAGATTGAGTAGAAATTAAAACAGAAGAAGCGAGACTTTGGATCTGCGAATCAAAAGCAAGGGAAAGGTGCCCCCAAACTGCAGAACAAAGTACAAATCCAAGGCATGGCGACCCAAGACAACCTGCCAAAGCCGCAAGAAAATAAAAACACCATGAAGCCAAAGAAGGACACGGGAAAGTGGTGTGAGTTCCATAAGAGCTCCACTCACAACACAAGTGAGTGCCGAGCCAAGCAGTCATTGGTGGTTGAGATGAAGGCTTCTAAATCAGATGCATGCTCTGACTCTGAATCAAAACCCGACAAGGGGAATGACAAAGGGAAGCAGATTATCGATGCAGATCCCAACGCCACCGTTGCCACCATGAAGATCCAGAAGGTGGAATCGAAAGATCCGGAGGAGGAGGAGCATCTCTTCCACTCCTAGATGTGGGTAAAGGGTTCCCTGCTACAATTCATTGTCGATAGTGGGAGCCAAAAGAACCTCATTTCAATAGTGGTCGTGAAGCGGTTGGGCTTTCCGACCACAATACACCCACAGTCGTACACCATCGGGTGGATTCACCAAGGACGGGATCTCCGTGTCAGCCAGCAGTGTCACCTTCCCTAAAGAATCAAGCCCTTCACGGATGAGGTATTATGTGACATTGCTCCTCCTGATGTTTGTGATGTATTAGTAGGCCAACCATACTTGTGGAAGTGACATGTTGTGTATGAGTCCCGACCTCGCGCTGTTATTGTTACTTTGGGCAATAAGTTGTACAAGATACTAGAGGTACCACTGCCTGCTGCTATCTCTTTTGTTACTGCAAAACAATGCAGTAAGCTCATTGCCAAAACTGGGAAATTTGTTTTCCTGATGATCCTCCCTAAGGGCAAGAAGAATATTGTGGCCACAACCTCCAGACAGGGCTCCCCCACACGACAACAACAATTGACCAAGGTTGTAGAGGAGTACGGGGACATCTTCACATCACCCATAGAGGTGCCTCTGCCCAATGGATTGATCTATCAGTGCTCTGTTATGGAGAACGATTAAATCAAGAGGAAAATTCAGGAGCTATTGTAGAAAGGTCACATCCGACCAAGTTCATCGCCTTGTGGGAGCTCGATCGTGTTGGTTTAGAAGAAGGATGGGGCTCGGAGACTCTGTATTAACTATCAGGCGTTGAACAAGATCACTATCTGAAATAGGCACCCGATCCCATGGATTGATGACCTTCTGGACCAACTCAAAGGGGAGAAATATTTTGGCAAGATCGACTTGAAGTCCGGGTATCACCAGGTACCAATCAAACCCTTCGATCTATGGAAGACTACCTTCAAAGTTGGTCAAGAATTTTGAGTTTATGAATGCTCCCGCAACCTTCATGAGGCTAATGGAAGACATCCTGCGACCATTCACCAACTCGTCTGTAGAAGTGTACTTGGATGACATCCCAACACTTTGGCAACACAAGTTGTGTGCTAGTTTGGAGAAGTGCACTTTTGGCATGATCGAGGTTTAGTATCTAGGATACATTATTGATGAGCGGGGTACATGTGGATCCAACCAAGATCCAAGTCATTCGGGATTGGCCAGCCCCAACCACTCTAACAGAGCTTCGCAGCTTTCTGGGTCTTGCTAATTTCTACCACAGGTTCATGTGGGATTCTCTCATATCACTTGGCCCTTGAGTCAAGTCACCAAGGGAGGAGCGAAAGAAAAAAAAATTGGTCATAAACTCAACAAAAGGCGTTCGTAGAATTGAAACATCGCCTCTGCTCTGCCCTAGTTCTCACATTACCAGACTTTCAACAACAATTTGAGACCGAGACAGATGTCTCTAACTATGCTATTAGGGTAGTTCTTACTCAACATGGGCATCCAGTTGCATATCACAGTGAGAGACTATCTGACACAATCCGCAAGTATCCTACTTATGACAAAGAAATTTATTCCATTGTGCAAGTGTGCCGACAATGGAAGCTTTACATTTTGGGGAAGGAAATAGTCATCCACACAGACCACTGACCCATGTAGTTCATACAGATGCAAGGGAAGTTGCAGAACAATCTCCATCAGAAGTGGTCCACATATCTACAAATGTTTCATTTGAACATCAAGTACAAGAAGGGTAACACCAATAATGTTGCAAACTGCCTCAACCGACCACCGATCGTGGCGCTAACCACCATTCTCAACTCTTGTGGGCATAATACTTTTGATTGGCCACTTCTCTACAAGAGAGATTCAAAATTCGGTCACACATACAAGACACTCTTGGAGGGTACGCAAGTTCCAAATTTTCACATCCAGGATGCACTGCTGTGTCACCTAGGACACCTTTGTGTTCCTTCAAGCGAGCGTACCAAGATGATTTGGGAAGCGCACTACAATTGGATCGTTGAGCATTTCAGGGTCGAGAAAATAGTGGTAGTACTTCAGAAGTATTTCTATTGGCCGAACCTTCGACAGTATGTTGAGAAATACATCAGATCCTCCACTTCTTGCGCTATTTCCAAACCAACCATCAAGAAGCAAGGCCTCTATACTCCACTACCTACCCCTAATTGACCTTGGGAATCAATCTCCATGGATTACATGTCAAGCCTTCCTTCTACTAGGCATGGAAACAACTGTTTTTTCATGGTCATCAACAGATTCTCGAAGATGGCAATTATGGTGGCCTGCAAGAAGAATATCACAGTAGAAGCCACTACTAAACTCTTCTTTGAACAAGTGTGGGTGCACTTTGGGATCCCACAATCTATCATCTCAGATCGGGACATCAATTTCCTTAGCACATTTTGGTCCAACCTCTGGTCAATGATGGACACCAAGCTCACCAAGTCCACAGCTTTGCATCCCCAAATTGATGGCCAGACAGAGGTCATGAACAATATGATTGTACACATTCTGAGCATGTACAATTCAAAGCATCAACGCACATGGGATGAGATCCTTCCCTATGTACAACACAGTTATAATCAGGCTCTCCATAGCTCAACTGGCCACAACCCCTTTCAGGTGGGCTTGTGATTCCAGCCACTATGTCCCATTGATGTAGCTAGGCCATTTGCGGCTACTCAGGCCGATTCGACTCATGTCCAGTCTGAAGTTGACAAGGCGAACAACTTAATTGAGCACATTCAGCACATCCACCAACAGGTTCATGAAATATTGGACAGAGAAAATTCTAAGTACAAGCAACGACATGATCAACATCAGGTGCCACACAACTTCCAAGTGGGCGACAAAGTGTGGCTACATTTGCAGAAGGAGCACCTCGCTGGACCCCCACCACAAGCTTCGCCCGCTCCAATATGGGTCGTACACCATCACCAAGGTTGTAAGGTCCAATGCCTGTGAGGTTAGTATTCCACCATTCCTTGGTCTACATCCAGTGTTCAATGTGGACCACCTTCAACCCTACTTCCCACCTCTACTGGACACCTCCGACATTGTAGAAAAACTCACATCAACATAGCTAAACCCAGACTGTGTAGAACAGGCCACCACGGATTGTATCATGGACATGAAAATAAAAAACACTCACCAATAGAAGATCCATCTGTATCGGGTTGTCAAAGTTGGCTAACTCCTGCACCAAGGAAAATGGTTCACCAGGGACCAATTTCAGTAGAAGTTTCCTCATCTCATGGAGGAACTCAACGCAATGGGGACCATTGGTTCGTAAGGGGGCATGAATGATCCAGGTGGATATTGGTGGTGACCTTCCATTCCACTTGGGGCCCCACCATTGTCTCTTTCAGTTTTTCAATTTCCTTAATTGTAGCACAGTTTACTATTTTTAGCTTTTTTAGGTCTTGAACTTCCAGAGCCGTTTTGAGGCCATAAACGACTTTTTTTGGAAAAACCGGGAGAAACATGAAAGTTCCCTTAATGTTACTCACATTAAAAGTTGTAGTCCTCAGATAGATATTTCTAACGAGGTATTTTGCACATCAAACGGAGATCGTATGCCAAAGTTACGTCCCCGGGAAGATTGATGTACCAATTTACCCAAACGAGGCCCATAGTTTTAGCACTTCATCTCCTAGGGTTAGGTTTTTGGATGTTTAGGGTTATCCATTGTTTCTCAATAATAAATAGACCCTCGAGCCTCATAGTAACATAGTTTAGAGGCCTATAATCATCACATCTCTTCTCAGAGATAAGCTAGTTTATTTCCATTCTGTATGTAAGCATATTTCAGTTATTTGCTATTAATGAAATGAAGTTTTTTTTTTCTGTTGCATCTCTTATTTTATGTGTATTTTTGTATTTAATTGTGTACCTTCATAAATATGGATCATAGATGCAGCGGAAGTATAAATTCATTTCATTAATATCAAATGACTGAAATATGCTTACAGACAAAATGAAAATAAACTAGCTAGGGTGTTGGTAGCTTATCTCAGAGAAGAGATGTGGCGGCTACAAGCCTTTGAACGGTGTTACAATGAGTCTTGAAGGCCTATTTATTATTGAGAAACAATGGAAAACCCTAAACATCCAAAAACCTAACCATAAGAGATGAAACACCAAACTATGGGTCCCATCAGGGTAAATTGGTACATCAATTTCCCAAGGTCGTAACTTTGGTATACTATCTATGTTTGACACACACGATACCTCACTAGAAAGATCTATCCGAGGACTACAATTGCTAACAAGGAATATTGAGTCTTTGATGAATATTTGCTGAAAATTCACCAGACCTTTCATGCCCAAAAAACATCGTTTAGGGCCTCAAAACGGCCCTGGAAGTTTAGGACCCGACAAATTGCTAAAAATAGTAAACTCTGATATAATTAAGGAAAATGAAAAAATGAAAGAAAAAATGGTAGGGGTCTAAGTGGAATAGGCAAGTGGCCACCAATATCCACCTGGATCATTCCTCCCCCCTTAGGAAGTAATGGTCCCCATTGCATTGAGTCCCCCCATGAGATTTGCAATGTTGAATGTGTCCAATAATGGTGGAAAGTATGGCCAAAGGTGATCCACATTGAACACTGGTTATCAGCCAAGGAATGGGTAATGTTGAGCTTAAATGAATTGTCTCCCACAACCTTGCTAATGTTGTAAGGCCCATATCAGAGTGATCTGAGCTTCCGATGAGCTCCGATTAGGCATTATTTTTGCAAATGCAACCAAACTTGGTCTCCCAACTAGAAATTTTATGGCACCCGATGTTGAACATGTCACTGCTTGTACTTAGCATTGGATTTCTCCAAGATGTTGTGGACCTACTGGATGATTTTAATAAAACGGGTTGCTTTATCATCCTCAGACAGTACATGTGTGGATTCTGTTTGTGTGGTCACATGAGGTATGGAAACAACAGGCAATGACACGCCTGGGGTCAGATCAATGGAGTGGTTGACCTGATAGTGTAGAGAAACCTCTGTGGGTGAGGAGAAAATGTCCTTGTATTCCTCCAAGACTTTATCAATTTGCTGATGTCGTGTAGGGGAGCCATGCTTGGAGGTTGTGGCCACAATATTCTTCTTTCCCTTTGGGCGAATTGTAATGAAAATGATTTTCCTCGTTTGGGAAATAATCTTACTGCGTTGCTTTGTAGTAATCAAGGAGATGGCCAGAGGTGGCACTACCTCCGGTATCATGTACAACTTATCTCCCAAAGTAATAATAACAACACGAGGCCTAGACTCATACACAACATGTCACTTTCACAAGTATGGTTGGCCTAATAATACATAAAACATGTCAAGAGGAGCAACATCACACAATACCTCATCCATGAATGGTTTGATGTTGTACGAAAGGTGGCACTGTTGGCATGCACAAAGATCTCTTCCTTGCTGAAGCCACCCAATGGTATATGGTTGCAGGTGTGTTGTGATTGGTAGGCTGAGCCGCTTCATGACCTCTGCTGAAATGAGTTTCTTTTGGCTTCCACTATCGACAAGGAATTGTATTGGAGAATCCTTCACCCACATTTGGGAATGGAAGATGCGCTCCCCTTCCTCCGGATCTTTGGGTTCCTCCTTCTGGATCTTGGTGGTGGAAACGATAATGTTGGGTTCTGCATCAATGATTTGCTTCCCTTTTTCATTTCCCTTGTTCGGTTCTAACTCAAAATTAGAACATGCATTTTATTCAGATGCCTTCAGTTCGACCACCAACGACTATTTGGTCTAACACTCGCTTGTGTTGTGAGTGCGGATGTTATGAAATTCACATCACTTCCCCGTGTCCTTCTTTCGCTTTGTGGTGTCATTATGAGTCACCCCGCTTTGGCTTTTCCCCTTGTTCTGCGGTTCAGGGGCACATTTCACTGACTTCAGATTCGCGGATCCAAAGTCTCGCATCTTGTACTTAAATTTTTGCTCAATCTTGGTGACATATCGATATGCTGCACCAAGCGAGGTAATTTCTAGGAACTCAATTTCCTCCTAAATGTATCTATGCAAACAACTGTGATACTTGAGCACAAAATGTCTCTCTGAATCTTTAATACCCAACTTTGTGTGCAGGGTATGGAACAAATTCGTTAGCTCGTGCACATCTTGATCCCTATGTTGCCACAGCATGGCCCATTGGATGTACTTGTCCTCATATCTCCCCACTGTGTAATATTGTTCCTTGAGGCCGTCTCAGAACGAATTCCAAGTGGGTGCGGCTGAGAATAGAGAGGGTTCCCTCTCATCCTTTTGCTCATAGTAGGTTTCCCACCAGTCTTTGACATGGGGGGCAACTTTGAGGAGTGCAAAAGTAATCTTTTCTTGGTTGGAGAAATCATGGACCGAAATATACCCTTCCAGCAAATTCAACCATCTATCTATGGCATTTACATCTATCTGGCCTTCAAAAATAGTAATGTCACATGTACCTTGAAGGGAGTGGCACCTCTAGAGTGGCTTCTGGATGCATAGGCATCATAGGTGGGTAGTTGTTGAAGGATCTAGGAAAAGTTATCCATCATCATGTTCCTTTGTTTCTCGAGGGCCTCCTCGAGCAATACTTTGATAGGATCTCCTACTCCCCTATCTTTATTTTCTTCCGCCATGGGAGGTCGTCGAGGTTTGCGAGGCTGATCTTGTAAGGGTTCAACCAAATTGAGCCCTAACTCCTTATACCCTGACCTCGTTGGGGACATGCAAATAAAAATAGAGAAATAGCAGACCACTATGATACCACTGATCCAGATCTATGCAGGAACGCAACATAATACAAATACCACAAATACAAAGATGCAGCGGAAATATAAGTTCATTTCATCAATATCAAATGACTGATATATGCTTACAGAAATAATTAAAATAAATTAGCTAGGGCGTTGGTAGCTTATCTATGAGAAGAGATGTGGCAGCTACAAGCATCTGAACTGTGTTAGAATGAGGCTCGAAGGCCTATTTATTATTGAGAAACATTGGAAAACCCTGAACACCCAAAAAAATAACCCTAGGAGATGAAACACCAGACTATGGGCCCCGTCGGGGGAAATTGGAACATCAATTTCCCAAGGTCGTAACTTTGGCATACTATCTCCGCTTGACACACATGATACCTCGTTAGAAATATCTATTCGAGGACTACAACTGTTGATAAAAAATATCAAGTATCCAACGAATATGAGTCAGAGACTACATATTCTCTATCAACAATTGTAGTCCTCGGATAGATATTTCTAACGAGGTATCATGTGCGTGAAACGAAGATACTATGCCAAAGTTACGACCTTGGAAATTGATGTACTAATTTACCCCGACGGGGCCCATAGTCTGTCGTTTCATATCCTATGGTTAGGTTTTGGGATGCTTAGGGTTTTCCATTGTTTTTCAATAATAAATAGAATTTTGAGCCTCATTGTAACACATTTTAGAGGCCTGTATCCGCCACATATCTTCTCAGAGATAGCCTACCAGCGCCCTAGCTCGTTAGAAAGATTGAAGGACTACAACTGCTAACAACGAATATTGCATCACTAGCGAATATGAGTCGGAGACTTGATATTCAATGTTAGAATTTTTAGTCCTCGGATAGATCTTTCTAACGAGGTATCATGTGCGTCAAACAGAGATAGTATTCCAAATTTACGACCCTGGGAAATTGATGTACCAATTTACCTCGACGGGGCCCATAGTCTGGCGTTTCATCTCCTAGGGTTAGGTTTTTGGATGTTCAGGGTTTTCCATTGTTTCTTAGTAATAAATAAACCTTTGAGCCTCATTGTAACATAGTTCATAGGGTTGTAGCTGCCATGTATCTTCTCATAGATAAGCTATCAGCGCCCTAGATAGTTTATTTTCCCACCAATCTTTGACATGGGGGGCAACTTTGAGGAGTGAAAAAGTAATATTTTCTTGGTCAGATAAATCATGGACCAAGACATACCCTTCCAGAAAATTCAACCATCTATCCATGGCGTCTTCATCTATCTGGCCTTCAAATACAAGAATGACAAATTTTACTTGTACCTTGAAGGGAGTGACGCCTCCAAAGTGGCTGCTGGATGCAAAGGCATCGTAGATGGGCAGTTGTTGAAGGATATGGGAAAATTTATCCATCATCGTGTTCCTTTGCTTCTCAAGGGAATTCTCTAGCAATATTTTGATAGGATCTCCTGCTCCCTCGTCTTTCTTTTCTTCCTCCATGGGAGGTCGTCGACGTTTGCGAGGATGATCTTGTAAGGGTTCAACCAGATCGAGCCCTAACTCCTTATATCCTGACCTCGTTGTGGACATGCAAAAAAAAATAGATAAAGAGCAGACTTCTCTGATTCCAATGATCCATATTTATGCATGAATGCAACATAATAGAAATATAACCATAAATACAAAGATTCAATGGAAATATAAATTCATTTCATGAATATCAGATGACTAAGATATGCGTATAGACAAAATGAAACTAAACTAGCTAGGGCACTGGTAGCTTATCTATGAGAAGAGATGTGGCGGCTACAGGCCTCTAAACTATGTTACAATAAGGCTCGAAGGCCTATTTATTATTGAGAAACAATGGAAAATCCTAAACATCCAAAAATATAACCCTAGGAGATGAAACGTTTGACTATGGGCCTCGTCGGGGTAAATTGGTACATCAATTTCCCAGGGTCATAACTTTTGCATACTATCTCCATTTAATGCACATGATACCTCGTTAGAAAGATCTATCTGAGGACTAAAATTGATAACAACGAATATCGAGTCCTCGAAAAATTCATCGGAGACTCGATATTTGTTGTCAACAGTTGTAGTCCTCAGATAGATCTTTCTAACAAAGTATCATGTGCGTCAAATGGAGATAGTATACCAAAGTTATGACCCTAGGAAATTGATGTACCAATTTACCTTGACGAGGCCCATAGTGAGGTGTTTCATCTCCTAGGGTTAGGTTTTTGGATGTTTAGGGTTTTCCATTGTTTCCCAATAATAAATAGGCCTTCGAGCCTCATTTTAACACAGTTCAGAGGCTTGTAGCCGCCACATATATTCTCAAAGAAAAGCTACTAGCACCCTATCTTGTTAGAAAGATCTATCCGAGGACTACAAAATGAAAATAAACTAGCGAGGGCGTTGGTAGCTTATCTTAGAGAAGAGATGTGGCGGCTACATGCCTCAAAACTGTGTTACAATGAGGCTCAAATGGCTATTTATTATTGAGAAATAATGGAAAACCCTAAACATCCAAAAACCTAACCCTAGTAGATGAAACACCAAATTATGGGCCCCGTCAGGGTAAATTGGTACATCAATTTCCCGGGGTCGTAACTTTGGCATACTATCTCTGTTTGACACACATGATACCTCGTTAGAAAGATCTATCTGAGGAATACAACTGCTGATAGCGAATATTAAGTCTCCGATGAATATTCACCAGACATTTTCCAAACCTTTCATGCCCAAAAAAATTCGTTTAGGGCCTCAAAAGGGCTTCGGAAGTTCATGACTCGAAAAACTACTAAAAATAGTAAATTGTGCTATAATTAAGGAAACTGAAAAACTGAAAGAAACAATGGTGGGGGTCTAAGTGGAATAGGTGAGTGGCCACCAATATCCACCTGGATAAAAAAGATACAATAGAGGTAATATTTTATTAGGAGATTACTTGACAACCATAATCATAGGATGAAGAAAATCCCAAGTTGAAGCACATGGATGGAAGGATCAGAGAAATCCTTGGTGCTATGCACTTACCTAGATTAAGTGGAATTTTTTTTTTTGGAAGCAAGATGAGTGTTGTAGGTGCAAAAACAATGTTTTTAAAAGAAAATTGTTGGATGGTTCAAAGAGAAATGATGTTACTTAGGGGAGTTTTGATTGGAACTCCATATAAGTTATTGTGAAACACTATTAGTGATCGATGCAACAAACCAATTATTCTCAAGAGTGGACCCGAAGAAGGAAAAAATCCTATAATATCTATAGAGAATATGATGTTGTGGCATAAAATATTGGGACACATTGGAGAGATGGGCCTTTGATTACTACTTGGTAAAAGTATGGTAGAAGATACATCTAATTACTCTCTATATTTTGATTTATGAACATTTCTTATATGGGAACTAGAATCGGATAAGATTATCCTCTAGTGCTAGGAGGAATATTTAATGGGAGGAATCATACCTTAAAACATTAAATTTGTTGGGGTATATGACAAGAAAATGACTAGGATAGGTGGGGAGATAAACATTATGCCAGAGAATCACATCAAAGTCAACTCGGTTGCCCTCATCAATTTTAACTTACAATTACAAGCTAACCAAGTTAGGGATATGCTAAAAGTTTTGTAAGGTAAGAAAGTTGATGTAGTTTCTTAGGCTAGGAAGGTTAAAAGGACCATGGCTTAGAACTAGAATCCATTAGGTTAAAGAAGGGGATACTAACACTATATTATTTTTCAAACCATCATAGAAGTATTAGGATGAAAACAATTTGTTCTCAAAAGTTAGGCAATTAACTATAAATGGAGAAATATTAAATATTAAAGATTGTTTCTCCTCTTATAAATAAATTTCCATTTCCTACCTTATATTAAAGATTGTTTCTCCTCTTACAAATAATTTTCCATTGCCTACCTTTAAATTACTTAAAATTTTCTTAAATCTAACCTCTCCTTTAAAGAAAGGAATACCTATAAAGTCAACCTTTATTTATAGGAGTTTATTATTACCTTGGATAGTTAACGTCTATGGTAACTTCTTTATCATTCTTATAAAGCTATGTGTGACTTTATTAGCTTTGCCTTGGTAAAGTTGTCTAAATCTAAGCTCTCCTTTAAAGAAAGGAATACCTATAAAATCAACCTTTATTTATATGAGTTTATTAGTACCTTGGATAGTTGATGGTAAGGTTGTCGGTGTTTATGGTCCATTCTTGATCATTTTTATAAAGCTATGTGGGATTTTATTAGCTATGCCTGGGTCAAAGTCCACATGCATTAGACATCATGACGAATCAAGAAAATATCATGTTAATTAAAAAATAGGTATTTTAAATTAATTCTAAAATTTTTGTAAACTATTATGCATATTTCATATTAATATTTTGTCACAACATATGTTATAGTTTTTTGCAAATTCTTTATTATGCAATGTTCTTATATGATTCAAATTCAATATTATCATTTTTATATGAAAAATATGAAACAAGATGACAATGAAAACAAAAGAAAGCTAAGAAAAATATCAAGATATCTACATAATTAACACAAGGTGTACCCTATGAAATCTATATGTAAAAACCCAACCAAAAGTGAAGAATATGCCTTGCTTCATTTTCTCAAATACAAAATGCAAATACAAAGAAAAGTGAACTCACTATGGAGTTTCTGTAGAGACTATTACATGTATGGTTACCAAAAGGTATTCTACTTCCTATGTTCTACTCATTAAATCCCACTCTTTGATCTACTCAACTATGGAGCAATAAATTAATACAAGAATGGAACCTCATCATTTCTTAGCAACCTAGTATTTAATAAATGTTAGGGTGTTTGCATACCTCAACTCCCAATTATGGTTAAGAGTTCTGGACTCTCTAGAATTTTCTTTAAATTCCATATGTGACTAGCTTCACATGTGTGACTAAAGGGAGCTAACATGACATCCACTCAATACCATGGTGTTCAATAAGATATGTCAACTTGTAGAAGATGTAACTTCCTCATATTAACTCCAATAGAGGTGATATTTGTGTCGCTAGAAAATTATTGATGTGTAAAACAATGTCAAGAGGATTAAACTTTGTTTCTAAAATTTTGACCCCAAAAAATGTTGTTTAATTCCCCGAACATGCTTTGAAATTTTTTCGAACCCAAATCACCAAAATAGGAATTTCCCTTGAAATGGAACTTATAAGCGAATATCTTAATTTTTCCCTCTAGAAAAGCCAAAATAGATGACACTATATAATGAGCCAGTGAATTTCACAACTCCCCATTTTAGGAGAATTTTTCTCCATGAAAGAATTTACTAAAGGAGACGTGGAAACTTTTCCTTTACTTCTTCTTCGAGTATTATTTTCCCTTACTTAGAAGTTGACCTTTCAATGAAATCTACCAGATTTCATGCTACCCCTCATATAGTTGTTTGGAACTTATTATACAAAATTAGATCCTCTACTAACTTTTCTTAAGTTTATTGTGTTTAAGTCCTCCATGATAGGTAAGACTTTCCCACTAGTTCCTTGGAATTACATGGAAGGCTCAGAAAGTTTTAGCTTTTCCATATTTAATATTAATTGAATGTTTGTTTTGTATGTGTTATATTTTTTTCACAACTACACTGGGTGCAACATGGAGGTTGGGGGTAGCACCCCTGAAAATATTAGGTGGTTTTTTGCATTTGTGGTACATGGTGGTTTAGTATTTGGTTTTGCAATTGTGGTTAAGGAACTATGGTTGCATTCTAATAAAAATTTAATGGATTAGGTATTTATGAATGCTACAAGGTATACATATTGTATTGTAACATTGTAAAGATAGAATGTAGTGAAAAATGTTTATGGATTTCTTGGTTTTTGTTTTCCAGGTAACATATTTGCATTGATGAGTGTGTGTATTATTGCATCTTTTATATTTTTGTTAAGAATCTTCGATTGGTAAAAATTAATTACACATGAGTAAAACTAACATTTGGTATTAGAGCAATTTTGCTTCAAGGGGGTGTCTTTATGGCTAGGGGTTTTGCCCGGGCCTATGGTAGACCTTGTTATATAGAGAGATATGCACTGGTCGATTATTTTGGTGAAAGGAAATGGAAAGAAATTCAAATATAGATATTTAAAAATTCAATGGGCATAGTTTTGAGTTATGGAAGCTCAAAATGTAATATATTTTGATGGACACATATGAGTTGATCATTGTGGATATAGGTACAACACCGATGGTGATGTCAATAGAAGACTGGACCAAATTGGATTGGAAGGAAAAGAGTAAAATACAATTGTTTGCCTCATATTCGGTATTACTAAATATTTTAAAAGAAGTTATAGTGAAGGAATTATGGGACAAGTTAGGGGCTTTGTATCAATCTAAGTCCATTGTGAACATTTTTTCCTATAAAAGAATTTTTTTAACCCGAAGATGAAGGATAGAGATCAATGAAAAAACATATGAATTCCTTCAATATTGTGGTAAGTCAACTATTATCTCTTGATATTAAGACAATGAATGAGGAAAAGTGTATCAATTTGTTGTGTTCTTTACTAGATTTATGGGATGGTCTAGGTATTTCCATAGGTAGTAATGAAACTACTATAAGATTTGATGAAATAATATAATTTTTTTTATCAGAGGAGATGAGAGGGAAAAACATGGAAAGTTAGAAAACAAATTCCTTGTCTATAATATACTACTCCCAGGATAGATAGAAAAATAAGTCTTCAAGTGGGAGTTACAAATCTCGAGGAAAATATAAATGTCTAGGAAAATTCATAAATATATTTTGGAGATGTGGGAATAAGGGTGTTAGTATGAATCTTAATTGCAAGTGTACGAAAAAAGACCACTTTAGTTGTGCATAAAAAACAGCCCTAAAAGCAAAGATGGCTGCCAATATCCTTAGATCTGCAATCAGGTGATCAAGATAAATGCTGCAAAATCTAGATCTATGCATTAAAAGACATTAAGCAGTAGATAAAACAATATTTACTCCATGCATCCAATAGAAAAGACAAGAATATGTTGAATGAATTTTGTATTAATGGCACCTGGGAGGAAAACATAGAAGGATGTTACCAATTCTCCTCAATAGGATGGGTTCTTGTAAGTCCTCAGCACTTCAAATCTAAAATTCCTCTCTCTTCGTGGTGTAGAAAACCCAGACAAAAATGGTAGCAAAATATGACTATGATGGTGGATCAAATTTAGACCAAAAGTATAGATCCAGAGTGATCTTTAGGCAACAAAAGGTGGTAAATGACTGGGAAAACCCTTTTATTTATAACAAAATATTGAGTTAGTCTAGATATTGGTGCATAATTAAAATATTATTAGCCAAATCAAGATCCAACTTTTATGGAATATTTTATTATATTTGTTGGAGGGAAAAGGAATTTGACTTGGGTCAAATCCATTTATTTGTAAATAATAAATAAATAAATGATTTATTTATCATTTTAACGATGTGGTTGAGTAATTGTTGGAACAGGGTCTCCCATAAGCTGCGAAATTGGTCCACTTTGGATATTTTTGATTAGATTTAATCTAGCGCAGGGGTTTTGGGGCGGGTCAAAGCCCCGAAAGCGTTGTAATGGGTCAAGGGGTAAAACCAGGGGTCCGAAAACCACGGTTTGCGGACCATAGGAAAGTTTAGGCTAGATTGTTATAAATAGAAGGCCATTTTTGTATTGTAAGGTAGGGTATGAAAGGATATTGATGTGAATTGTGGTTTAAGCAATCTGTTTGGGTTTTTGGGAAAGGACTTTTGCTGGCTATGTGCGCGGAGATCCAAGTCTAGTTGTGGGCAGTTCCTGCTGCTGTGTGCGCAGGTTGGGAAGGGAATTGTAAGGGATAATTGAGGAATTAATGAATGAGAAAGGTTGATAAAGTACTGAATCTGTGAGTAATCTGTGTATGAATTATTGGTAATTACTGTGCTGTGCATTTATGTGTTTAAGTTGCGAAGCTCTGTGTAAGTGTGTTTCTGTACTGTGATCTATTCTATTCTGTTTATGCACTACTATGTTACTGTTATAAAAGCATATATAATTGTATATCTAGTGCACGTGGATGCGAATAGAAACCCACTTGGCTGTGTGCAGTATAAGGAGATCTGGGTATCGCAGGACCAAACGCAGCTCTGCTTGCCTTACCTATCCTTTCTCAGGGTGAGGAAACCTGGTTCCAACACCCACCCATACTACTTTGGGTGAGACTTTGACCTGCGAAATCAGGTCACTGCCGAAAGGTCCAGTAGTATGGGGGTTTTTTGGCAAACCTTGAGCTCTGAACTTGGGTCAGGACCCCTCGAGCCAACAAACGGTTCCGTTGCCAAGACCTGGAGGATTTTGAGAAGGTGATCAGGTACTGAAAAGCGAATACTAAAGATCTGACATGGAAATGAATGAGCGCTACCCTGAAGGAAAGTACAACATAGAGCGATAAGTATTATCGAACCGATCAAGAAAAGGATCATTCTGTCCATAAGAGCAATGACGTAAGGTTCGCCAGAGAACAAGACCTCAACCAAAACCTCGCTAGAAGGAGACATGGAAGTACACTTGAAATTACCTACCTTCAAAGGTGCGGCCGATGAAGACATGGATCATTTTTGGTTCGTGGCCGACTCAGTATGGACTGCACAGGGGGTGGTGAGCGATACTGTGAAGAGGGCACAATTGTCCCTGGCCTTTGAAGATAGAGCAATATTGGACTGGTATATGTGGTACATATCTCAAAATGGGAGCGCATCTCTGCAAGATGTTAAGGATGCCCTAAAACAACAGTTCTGGAAGCCAAATTCGTACTCCCAGTTGGTAGGAGAAGTAAAAGGCTTCAAGCAAGATACATTTGAGTTGGTATGGGATGCCGATCAGCGATTAAAGAAAGTAATCAGGGAAGGAGGGTTCAAATACGACGACAGACAACACATGGAATGGTTCATCGCTATGTTGCTACCTCACTTACGTATACCAATGGGCCAACAGACCTTCGTGTTGCAGGAGAAAGCCTTGGAAGCTGCCATGAAACTCAAAGCCGCGCCCAAGGATGACACATTGGGGGGAGTACAGCAGATTCAAGAGCATCTCGGAGCCATGCACATGGAGATTCAGAGCTTACAGATGGAACGGGGAAAAGGAGATGGCACAGACCTCTGGTGCATATGATGTTGGGTGTATGGCCATATGAAGGATCAATGTCCTATATTGATGGATTACACGCAGGTAGGGGGACCTAGTCTGCTACGCCCTGGCTCCAGTGGATCTGCGCTATGGTGCGATGATTGCTGGGTAGTAGGACTACATGATATGGCCCAGTGTCCTCAGCTAAGTATGGGCGAACTGAAGCAACAATGGTGCAGGTTCTGCCGATCGGCGGGGCACGATGAGCAGAACTGTCACACATATGACTTGATGGTAGATCGAGGGAACCTCTATAGGGTAAAATCAAACCCTACATCGCCATGATCCCCCACGAACTTTGGTGGCTCCCCAGCAAGGGGCAGAGGAGGTCGGGGAGGAAGCACATAATGGGGTCGGGGGCAGCTGATCTGCTATAACTGCGGAGAGGTAGGGAAATTCGCAAGGGACTGCCCAAATCCCACTAAGAAATCCTGCAAATATTTCCGACAGCTGGACCATGAGATTGAAGACTGCCCGGTGTTGATAGCCAAAATGAAGGAAAAGAAACCCACCCCTATGCAGAATGTGCAAAGAGTCAAGACCAAGCTGAGGAATGCAGATCCGAGTGTAAAAGTCATGACGCGCAATGGGATTGTTACACTAAAATTTGTCACCATGACATTTTAGTACTCCCTGGAAGTCTACAATATCATAATTCCCAAAGTCAAGCCTTGAAACTAAGATAAAAGCTCATAAAAGCCTTAAAACTCTGGTACCGCACTTTCTCCTAGTTTTTCATGCGGTCCCGCACTTTTTGGCTCTAAATCCTGTGGAGCCAAACGCACTGTCTGTTTATTAAAAGTGCAAACCCCTGTAAAATATTAAAAAAGGTGCAAGTAAAATCTAGAAGCTCAGTTAAAGTCATTTTTGGAAGCTTCTAGAAACATTCCTGCGGTGGAAAGATCGCTCCTTTCATGTTCATGCATCCCATACAATAAGGAGCTAACCCCTTGATGTAAGGAACTAATCCCTTTGAAGGAGGATTCCATCCCTTCTTGTTTGGAGCTGTAACCTCCTTTCTTCCACTATAAAAAGAGGCATAGGGCAACCTCAAAGGGGTTAATTTTTTAGAAGAGAATTGAGTTGAAGTTTTAATATTGTAAGAGACAAAGTGCTGTTGAGACTTAGACCCTTTTAGCTGAGATTTCATGTGGGAAAGATCACATACCTGAATGTATCTTGGTTGGAAGAGTGCAAGGCTGATCTAAGTAGAGGAAACGCCTACTCCGGACCCCAGGAAGACTTGTATAACACTAAGGCGAACGTGGTTGTAAGGCTCTTCTTTATTTAACTTAATACAAATAAATCCATTTTTCTCAATAAGCTATCAATTTATTGGTTTATTTTATGGATTCCTTGATCACCATAATAGATATGATTTATGAATATATGCTATGCAGGTGCTATTTTATGTTTGCTTGTTTGTGATTGCAAAATCTTTGAGAGGAACTCTTTCGAGCGATTGAAGGACTACTACTACAAAAAAGCGTTGGATCAAAGGTAGGATCGTTAAACCTTTATAGCATTTAATTATAAATCGCAATATATCTAGAAAAAGATAGCTTTGTTTTTCTGTTTGTTTCTAGCTGTCCGGAGGACACTTGGGAGGTCGGTCTTGTTCGCAAGAACGACTAATCCGTCCAACAAAATGGCGACTCCGCTGGGGAAATTTTTGAGCTCTGATTTCTTTTAATTTTGATTTATGAACTTATGTTTTCTGATTTTTACTGATTTATATTGGCTTGGGTAGATAATCCCTGTAGAATCCTTGAGAACTTTTTGAGAATTTTTGGGTTTTTTCTCTTGTTTCCTTGTGTTCGCTCTTTTCCTTTTGAGACAGTGCGGGCAGATCCGCACTTTTCCTGTACCCGCAGTGTGGGACCGCATTGGATTGCACTAAAGACTGCGGACCCTGTCAACTTTTTGAAAAATCTTAAAATCCTCTGTTTTGGATTATTTTTTTTAGGTTCTCAGTGATTACCCAGACCTGTGTCTTTTGTCAGGAAGCCTTGATTAAGAGTTCATTTCAGCACTTTTAGTTTTTGTTGATTTTCTGAAAGATTTGCATGTTTTAATGATTTTTGCTTTGTCTTCATCCTGCTCAAAGATTAGAAACCTTGGTATGCCATTAGATCACTGGTGATTCCTTGATTTCTTGCTAAGTCTGGCATTTTAGCATAAATTGTTTGTGAGATTTAGATCCTATTTTTATCCTTTGCATATCTTTGAAAAACTTTTGTTAATAAGTTTGGAATTTCACTCAAAAATGAAAATTGGATGTTTTTTCGAGTTCTTTTTGATTCAAGTAAAAAATTTCTTAGTGAGATCACCAGCTGAGTAAGACATCCTTAAAATATTTGAAGTTTTAATTCACATTTAGTCTTAGAATTTTTAAATTTCAAAATAGTGTTTTAGCTTTGAGTGCTTTTTAGAAATTGTAGTGTCTTTTGAAGAAAAATCTTAGTTTACAGTTTCGATCTTGAACAAAAGGGATTTTTTATTGAGCATAGATCAGTTTGAGTTCTCTTTGAAATTAGATTTATTTTCATTTATTCTTGCTTAAAGGAAAGATTTGTTTTTTGAAAATTGCATTTCTCAACTCTTCCTTAGCTAGAATTCATTGAAAGAAAATGGATTGTTTCTCATTATTAGATGCATTTTTAGTATGTTTTGAGTCGGGTCAATACAAATCATTCGTTTCACTCATGTACCTATTGTCTTAAGAAACAACTCTTAAAATAAATGCTTAATTAAAATTAATCTAGTAACTTTTTATTTTCTATGGCTCTTTTCACCAATATAGCTTAGGATAGTGTCTTCGAGTAGGGAGTAATAAACTCTCCAAGACAGTTAAAACAAACAAGTAGTTAATCTTGAGGTAGAAAAAAAAATCTAATAGTCACTTGTATGCTCTGGGAAGCTCCTTTTAAAGGAGTTAAGCACGAGTTCATATCTAAACTAGTGGGATAATCAATTCTATCTCATTGGGAATGATAGAAGATATGCGCGTATTACAAACGATAAACCTCAGATAGACCATTGTCGAGGAGCCTGGGGTCACTTGTCGGTATACCTTGGATTATGTCAAGGATTCTTCAAGGGGATTGAGCTTTGTTACTCTGCCCTTGCGTGTATGTCGGACCGTAGACTGTTCCCCCAAGTATATTAGTTCCTGTTGGTAACCATAGTGACCATAATATTATGGTTTTTTCCTAAGGTGACTGTGCAGGAAAGATCCCACTGTACCTGGAGCAGATGTCGACTAGACTCACTTGGACTCTCTAGAGGGTTATCTTCACTCGAGATGGTTTAAGTGGAGAAACTTGCACCAGTTTGTTTCATTAAGCAGGTTGTCGGGGTAACTGTTCCAACTGCTCTTTCTGCATTAAATTCTACGATGTTGGATTTCATCACCAACTAGTGTTTTTTGTGTGGGAAGTTACTGTTTGTGTGTGGTTTGATTTCCTAGATTTTTAAGCGTGTGATTCATTTGTTTGTTTCCTTAGTGATTTTAGGAGTTTTCATTGAAATTTTCATTTGATTACGTGTGATTAAAAGTTTTAATCGTGGCTGAATTACCGAGACAATCACACAGACTTCAGGGGAAACCTCCTGAATATACACCAAGTCAACTTGAAGGGATGCGAGCTCTAGTATCAACTACTGACAGTAGAATTAGATCAACAGAAGTAGGAGAGTCATCTATAGTTGTTCATCTTGATTATCAGTTACAAACAACAGAACATATTCAAGAGCCGATTTCAGTTTCAGAAGTTACTGGTAGTATTTCTCCTTCCAGTGAATTAGCTAAAGAACCTGAAATTTCTGAACCTGACACTGAACTTGCTGTTTTGGAACCATCTTCAGGATTTGTTACTCCAACTTCCAGTGATCCTGGTTCACCTAGGGTAAGAAATATCATTACTGAAAATCTTCCTTCTGACCTCATTTCCATTGAAGAACTTGTCGATCCAGACGAAGAATTAACTCTTCCCGAAACCCAACAGACTTTGAATCTTAGGGAGCGTGAATCTATATTCTATAGTCCTTTTAGAAGTGACGCTTGGTATCTGTCATTGACAGTTTTTTTAAAGAACCCGGGTCTTATTTTTTCACCACCTCAAATTCCTTTTCATCCTACACCAAGAGGTTATTATCCTTCGTCAAATATGTCAGGTGAGTCATCTATGTTTTCCCAATCATCGAAAACATTTTTATATGGTGGTCCTTCTGTTCCTTCGGGGTACCGGTCACTCTCTAGTACTTTCTCGGGAGCAACTCCTCGACCGACTGAACAAGTGTTATAATCTGGAAAAAATGGTACTAAAACTGAATGCGGAGCAAATTTTTATGATGTCTAGTAACATTCCAAATCCTCAATCTCAAGGTAGTCAATTACCGCCTGGGGGGCAACCTCAAGGTAGTTAGTTACAGCCTGGGGGGCAGCCTCAAGGTAATTTTCTACCAGGACAAACTGTAGGACAATATTATTTACCTGGAGAACAACCTCAAGGACAGTACATACCTCAAGGTTATCAACCTCAAGGATAGTACATACCCCAAGGTCAACCACTCAGTATATTCCTCAGGCTCCTTATCAACCCCAGATTCAGTACATGCCTCAGGGTTATCAAACTCAAGGTCAGTACCCAACTCAAGGTTTCCAACCGCCTTCCGATCAATCATTTTTACAAGGAACTGGAAATTTACCACTTAATTATCAACCCTATGTTCAACTAAACTATGGTCCTTCGTATGTACAACCTTCCACGGGTCAATACCCCAGAATGAACATGGTGTGGAATCCATCGCAAGTTCAACAGACTATGCAACCTAATGTGCAGTTACCTAATCAACCTAGACAACCTTTAGTTACTGGTCCAACCCAGCAACCTGTTCAGCCTATAGTTCAAACTCCTGCACTTGGTTCTGTTCAGCAGCCTGGGCCTAGTATGCCTCAGACTCTACCTCAGACTGCTGCAACTACTGCAACCTCTGTTCAACCTACAACACCTATTTCTAGAGTATCTGTAGCTCTGATTTCTTCTATCCCTGCATCCGTGAAAATTCCTCAAGTATATGTACCTCAGTCAGGACCTACAATTCAGACTACGGTCCAGATGCCTACGGGACAAGTTGGTGCTAGTACGATTTTTTCTAGTCAACCTCAATTTACCTATCAACCGTACTAGGGACAGTATCAAATTGGTCAAGCTACACAAAATCCAGCATATCAGTATTAACAGTACCCTGGGTATATGTATCAAGTACCTAAAAAACCCCAGTATGGTCCGGTTAATCCTGGTTACCCAGGAGGTTTCATGATTCCAAATGCACATCCAATTCAAGGATATCCTAGCTATCCTCCTCCTGGCATTGGTTCGATCACTCAAGGTTATCAAGACCCTAGCCATCGGTTACGATTCATAGCAACTTTAGATTTACCGGATCTGTCGCGCCTTACGAACGATCCCATATTTTATCTTCCATATTGGCCGCTGATGCCTAACAAGTTGCCCAGTGATATTCCGAAATTCGAAGGTAAGTTAAGAGAGGACCCATCTAATCACGTTATGACTTATCACCTTTGGTGCACATCTAATTCAATAGTCGATGATTCAATTCGATTGCGTCTTTTTTAGAGAACTCTCATTGGTTTAGCTGCCAAATGGTACATTGAGTTACCATGCAGCTCTTTTAATAATTTTAACGCGCTAGCTAGTGATTTCTTAACCCATTTTCAGTTTCCTGTCAGATATGACAATGGCACAGAATTACTGACTTCGTTAAATCAGTCTACGTCTATGTACATATCTGATCACATTCATGAATGGAGACGTAGAAGGCGTTTAGTGAAAGTCTTTATTCTTGATCAAATTTTGGCTGAATGGTTTATTAAATCATTATTGCCCAAAATTACTGAAGATGTGGCCAAAGGAGGCATTGTTATGGAAGAGCAAGTTATTGCTCAGGCTCAGTACCTTGACCTTGTTTATAGTCAGTTAGGTACTATGTATGATAAAATCCCTGATCTACCAAGACCTGGTCAGTTAACTGCAACTCCTTCTGACTCTCATGCCGCTGATGGTGTAATTGGTTCTGTTAGTACTGGTAAGAATAAGAAGAAGTCTTCCAAGACTACTTTTCCTATTATCACTTTACTCGATTCACCCAAAGGAGATTCTTCCCAAGAAACTTCCGCCGATATCCATGTTGTAGAGACATCTACTGTCAAATCTAGAAATGGTAGTAAGAATAAAGGTAAGAATAAAAAGAAGAAATCTTCAAAAGAAAAAACTGATACAAATGAACCGACTGACAAAAAATGCAAACCTCGATATCCTTGTCTCATCTGTGACCAGGATCATTTCACGAAAGAGTGCCCGCATAGAGCCGAGGTATCCAAATTCGTTAAGGGTTCACCTATACCTACTGTCTTGAAGGATCCCTTTCTCACTCAAGATAGTAACATGGTTGGATCTTCCTCCAATCCGGTTGAGGATATTTTAATGGTTGTGACGCGATCGCAAGATTATGGTAGTAAAAATACTGGTAAAGAAGAAAAAACATCCAATTCTGCATCAAATACATCTCCTTCCGTTCTGATCCATTACAGATCGAGAAAAAAAATCCTGACTTAGTAATTAAACCACCTACAAAAGGTGTACTTCGTAAATCATCTTTCAATCCACATGCGAGAGCTGCTCAGAATTACAATATTGTTGAAGATTTGGAAGTTTCCCCTTCAGCAATGTCGGCTTTGGAAGTATTGCAATCATGCCCAGCCCAAAGAAAATTATTTTTGTCAGCATTAGGAGCCATATATCTCCAGGATTCGAACCTTATGATCTTCAATTTAGAAAATTTTACACTGCGCCTACCTCATCAAATGGATTTTCAAATTCCGGTAATAGTCAAGAACAAGCGTATATTTCGTATTGTTGTTGATGAAGGGGCTTCTACATGTATAATATCGATAAAATGTTGGAAATCACTTGGTTCTCCAACAATCAACCTATCACCAACTATTCTCAAAGCATTTGATGAAGAGGTTTTCAGCCATATGGTATTTTGCAAGATCTACCAATAGAGGTCGAAGGCAAAGTAGTTAATCTAGATGTGGAAGTGGTTTATGCCCCTATGGATTATAACCTTCTCTTGGGTCGCAGTTGGTCTTACGCTATGACTGCTGTTGTATCATCGATCTTTTGTCTCATCATTTTTCCTCATAAAGGAAAGATAGTTAAGATAGATCAGCTCTCATATTTTTCATCCGACCCAGCCTCTACTGATAGTATCCAACATATCAAAAAATCGACTATCCCTTATAAGGATGTTGGAGTAGGTTTGATTAAAGATTCAGGTTTACGGGGAAATTTTTCCCTACCTCCTCCTAATGTACAAACTCCTATTGCTAATATCAATATGATTAAATCAAGTACTATTTCCTTTGATGATCCTTGGATAGTACCTTCAGAATTAGAATTGGATTCTTTCGAGGGCCTGATGCCTTTGAGTCCTTTTGAGTTAGCTTATCAGCAAGTACAATCCTTTTTCGATACTCATTCAACTGACTCTGATCCAGTGAATGTGATCAATCAGGAGTCATTTTCGATATCGAGTTTAGCTTCGACACCAATTCTGGATCCTGCTCAACAAGTTTTCCATACTGATGAGCATATTCGTGAGTTCTTGTCGGTAGATGAATTACCATGGGAAGATCTTCATCATAGATCTTCATTTTTACCTGATCTTGATCATTTTGAAAATGATTTCTCTTCTATTTTTACCACTGATTACGTCCAAGAACCTCAGAATCCTCTCTCACATGCTGATTCTGAACTGAATTTAGAAAATATTTCTACGACGGTTCCTCTTGATATTTCAATAAAACCCGAAATTATTGAAAACATTCACATAGGTGCTTCTTATACGCCTGAAGAAATTCAAGCATATAAGGCCCTGTTTCAGGAATTCCATGACATCTTTGCCTGGTCATATGAAGAAATGCCAGGAATTGAACCGTCGATTGTTGTACATGAAATTAAGACATACTCGGATGCTAAACCTATTAGACAGAAATTATGTCAGATATCCGAGAAAAGCTGCCGCTATCAAAGTAGAAGTTGAAAAATTACTTCATGTAGGTTTTATTTATCCAATCCCGTTAACGGACTGGGTATCTAATATTGTTCTGGTCACTAAAAAACAAGGAACAATAAGAGTATGTATCGATTATAGGGAGATAAATCGAGCTTGTCCAAAAGACAATTATCCAACCCCTTACATCGATCAAATTATTGACGATTATGCTGGAAGTGAAATGTTCTCAGTCATGGATGGATTTTCTGGTTACAATCAAATAAACATAATCCCTACAAATCAACCTAAAACAACTTTCATTTGTCAATGGGGAACTTTTTATTATCGCAAATTACCTTTTGGCCTTAAGAATGCTGGCGCCACTTTTCAAAGGGCTATTTCTTATGCATTTCATGACATTAAGCACATTGTGCAACCCTACCTTGATGATTTTCCTGCTCAGTATTCATGCAGAGTAGATCATATTACTCATCTACGAGCCATATTTATGCATTGTAGGAACTATAAGATTCGTTTGAATCCTCACAAGTGTGTTTTTTGCGTAGAATTCGGACGACTATTGGGATTTATTGTCTCGAAAACAGGCATTCGTGTTGATGCATCGAAGGTTGAGGCAATCATCAAGTTACCTCCTCCTACTCTACGCCAACTCAAAATTTTGCAAGGGAAAGCAAACTTTTTACAACGATTCATTCCTAACTACGCCGAGTTAACGAAAGGTTTCACTAGGATGTTGAAACAAAAGATTCCTTTCTTTTGGGACGAGATCGCTGATAGATCTTTTGATGCTTTGAAAAATGCGTTGACCCATGCACCGTTACTGCATCCTCCCAACTACAACCAAGATTACTTTTTGTACCTCGCCGCATTCGATTCCACCATAGGAATGGTTTTAGTTCAGGAAGATGAATTCCATAGTGAACACGTGAATTATTATCTTAGTCCGAATTTGAATCCGACTGAGATCAAATATTCACATGTGGAGAAATTGGCCTTGGCAGCTGTTCAAGCTGTCCAACGTTTTCGTCACTACATAATTTTACGCAAAATGATAGTGATCTCTGATTGCAACCCTATGATGTACATCTTGACTAAAAAAATACTAGGGGGAAAATACTCTAAATGGATTTTTATCCTACAGGACTTCGATTTGGAATTTGAAAAATCCAAATCCAAGAAATTATTGATTTTTGCTGAACTTATGTGTGATTTCCCACATACTGATATAGAAACTGTGGTGGAGCAACCAATTGCGGATGAATCCTTATTTCTTATCAGTACTTTTGATCCTTGGTATAGAGATATTATTGTTTATCTTCAGACCCAATATTTTCGGCCTGAGCTTTCACGGTCGCAATGACGCAAAATTCGTTTCCAGTCTCAACAATATCACATTGTTGGCGACACACTTTACCGTCCTGGTGCGGATTCGGTTTTTTGACGTTGTCTAACTCATGATGAAGTCGAAAAGGTTCTCAATGACTGTCACTCTGGAGCATGTGGCGGTCATATGTCTGGGTACGCCACAGCCCAAAAGATATTGCGCGCAGGTTATTTATAGCTGTCTTTATTTAAAGATTTTATTCACACGGTCAGAAAATGTCATAATTGTCAAATCTTCGATCGAAAAATGTGTGCACCACCTGCTCCTCTTCACCCTATAATTGCTGTAGGTCCTTTTGCAAAATGGGGCATTGATTTCATTACATGTAACCCTCACTCGGCCGGGGGGCATGGGTATATTATTCTAGCCGTCGATTATTTTACCAAATGGGCCGAGGTGATGCCTACATTTGCAGTAGATGGAAAAAATGCATCTACTTTTGTATTCAATCATGTGATTGCTCGTTTCGGTGTACCCCAAGCGATAATTACTGATCACGGGAGCCATTTTCGAAATATCATGATGACCGAGTTAACGAACCAACTTGGCCTGTGTCATGATATTTCCACACCATATTATCCGTAGGCCAATGGTTTAGTTGAAGCAATTAATAAATTTTTAGTCACCATGATCAAACTAATCATTGGAATTCACAAGTTGAATTGGAATACCATGCTCTTTTCAGTGCTTTGGGCGTATCGAACCTCAACAAAAACATCGACAGGTTTTACCCCTTTTCAACTGGTTTACAGTTTAGAAGTGGTATTACCCATTGAATGCGAGATACTGTCACTCCAACTAGCCATAGAGTTGCTACCAGCCACTTCTGAAGAGGAGAAACGTTTTTTATACTTGGCTCAATTAGATGAGAATCGGCACACCACTGCATTAGCTACCGAAACTCATGCGAAAAGAATGAAAGCTCAGTATGATAGAAGTGTTACCCCTTGTAATTTTTCAGAAGGGGACCTAGTTTTGATTTATGATCAAGCCAACGATAAACTAGGGGCTGGGAAATTTTAACCCATGTGGCATGGTCCTTACATTGTTAAGCGAAAGCTTGCAAAAGGGGGCTATGAATTGATTGATTTTGACGAGGTCTCTTTAGGTAAACCCAGAAATGGAATTTACCTGAAAAGATATTACGCTTGACTTCGTGTGAAGATCTTCTTTGTATATTAGTTACTTTTTAGCTGGTGTGCTATAGATTAGAAACGTGTGCCTAGTGTAAGTGTGCTCTTACTACTATTTCCTGCTTATTCGGATACTTTTATCCCAGATGTCAACGTCCTCTCAAACATATATTGGTTTTTCTGATGGCGCTTGTCGTAGTACACGGAACATCTCTTCCGCATCTTGGGTTATTTACTCACCCACTGACGAGTTAGTATCGATGCATGGGGTAAGTCTCAGTCAAACAACGAACAATATTTCCGAATATAGTGCAGTTATTGAATTATTATTAGAATCCATTTCATTTTGAATTCAGATTTTGATCGTGAAGTTAGATTCTGAACTCATTGTATTACAGTTAAACCAAGTATATGCCACTAGGAATCCAGTATTATTAAGATTATTTAAGGGTTTGTCTCTTGGAACGAGAGTTTGATTATATTGAGTATCAGCACATTCCATGAAATTTAAATACATTAGTAGATGTAATTGCTTCTAATGTTATAAATAGACATTTGTAATAACAAAGTAACAAATCAAACATTCCATAACATGATTGAACAGGTAAACTGAAATAATAGTATATCATAGTATAAATGTAGTGTTCAAAAAATAGTACATCGTCTTCGATCATAGGCTCAAAACGCCTTATGATCGGAAAAAAGTGATACAAAAATGAGTCTACAAAGTCAATCAGCCACTATTCGTGGTGATGATCATGATAATACACCACTGCTTGTGCCACCCTAGTTAAAAACCTCCTGAATGGACCTGGAACACCTATGACATATCTCTATAGGCGGAGCGGGATATCATCTATAGTAGTCTCAGGAATATCTATAGTGAGCCACTTCAGATGGTGCTCTAATTCAGTCAGGATCTTTGCAGTCTGATCCTGTGGGGGTGGTGGTGCCGCTACTGCATCCCTTTGCCTCCGGTCAAAGGGGCGAAGAATGGCTGGTCGAGTTGGACCCACATCTGCATTTGAAAATTTTTGTTATCAGTTTTGGACGATTAGAAAACAAAATAAAAATTAGAAATTAGAACATGTCAAAAAATATTTTTTACCTGACTTGTCCCACTGAGCTCCCAGAGGAAGGGGTATCTCCCGGTCGCCATGAAAATCCATGCCAGCATAAGGAAAATCCTCTATAACAAAAAGTTGGTGTTCCAGCCAACGAAAATATGTAGAGGGAAATCTCACAATCTCCCCACCCTCACTGTGGCGGGCCATCAAAGCAACCCAACGAACCATCCTAGGCTCTCAAGATCGACCAGCATCGACAGGAATATGCTACGGGGCTAACATGGGGATCCTCTCTAGAGCAAAGGTGACTGCAATGGAACCATATCCAAAGTTGTTTAGCTTTCCAATCTTTGCTCTGGTAAGTTGGCCTTTCACATTTGCCAACACTACCTCGCACCAGTTGTATATGGTGCCTCGAAAGCAATATACTGCTATGCACATCTGAGATCCGGTGGCTACATGAAACGCTGCACTTCCACACAACTTGAAAACGGTAAAAGCGATCACTTTCAGCTCTGGACGGATGGTAGTTTTTATGTCAATCTGTTTGTCCCAGGGATCGGCCTCATTGTTGCAGAACTCTAATTGGAGGCTGGCGACAGACAGGCCACCTGGCCTAGCCCCAAATAGAGATAATGGTGCACCTCTCCTGGAAAAAACAGTCAAAAAATAGATGTCCTCTAGCTCAATCTCGAGCCAGTGACCTCCGATCACAAAACACTGGTCCTGCACATCCCATTTACTTACCAGCCAAGTAAGAAGATCCACTTGAGCTCTCATGCCACTGATAGCCCAAAATTTGTGAAGCCCGCATGCTCTTAAATCTTGCAAAGTTGGTTTATGAATTATTGCTACTTCATTTACTTATTCATGCTCTCGTTCTCGCCAAATGAGCATTGTAGATATCCTAAAACAAGTAAAATGAAAGATTAAAATAATTTTGAAGCAAAAAATTTGGGTAATTTAGGAAGAAAATATGTTTTTAAATTTTCCATGGCACCTCTGCACTTTACGCTCAGGGATAGTGCGTAGATACACACAGGCCCTGTGTTAAAAGTGCAGGGCCCCGCCATTTTTCTTTGTAGAAAAATGTCGGGGTCCGCAGGTACCTAATGCATTAGGTGCGGACCCCCGAGGGCGGATTTTTCGTCATATTTTCCTCCCAAAAATGAAATTATGACCCAAAATTAAAGAAGTGAATGGATGAAATGCATGATAAAAAGGTTGTGGATTACCTGAAACAGACGGTTTTTGAATCCGACGGTCGGTTTGCCTGGAATCTTCTCCAAAGCATTTTTTTCCTAGAGCTCTAAAAACTTCACTCCAAATTCAAACGGTAAAAATGAACTTGAAAAACTCCTTTTTATAAGTTTTTTCGAATAGATGAATTCTAAATTTGATTATTTTTCACTTTAAAAAGTCAATTTTTCAAAATATTTTTATTATTGAAACAGGTATGTTTAATTTTTCGAGTTTTTGTGCAGAATAACAGATTTTTCAGGCGAAGTGGTCATTTTTGACAAAGAGTAAACTTTTATCACTTTTTCGAGCTCTTTAAATTTTACGAAAAAGTGAAACCATGGAGTCCTCTTTTAAGCCCTTTTCAGACTCTCTAAAGATAAAAAGATCGCCGAGTACTTGACTATTTGAACTCGTTAAAGTAAATTAACGGTCGTCCTTTTAGTATAAGTTTACCCATTTTCCAGACTGAAATGGACTATTTACGAAAAAGGTATACGTTGACTAATCATGGTCAATAGAGTTCTCTCTTGCATTATTTTATCCTTTTTCGAGCCTGAGGGACTAAATTTACGAAAAAGAACACCCATGGAGTTTTCTTAAGTTTTTCTTCTGACTACCTAAAAATGAAAAACCCTGAGTTTCTCCTATACTGGACTCATTAAAATTTAACAGTAAAGGACCTGTCAATTTCAAACAGGAATGGACCACTCTTTCTTAGGGTTCGATTTTAAACTAAGTTGGACTCATCTGAAGGATGAGCTTATAAACAAGAAAATGTTATCCTCCTCAAGCTTGTCAAAAATAAAGAGGTACTTGCCAGAAATGGTGGGGGAAAAGAGAGAAAAATAGATTCGTTTGTTACACTTTGATTTATAAAAGCATTACACCACTCTTGAACACGACACTTTTTGTCACACTTCTACCTGGGTTGGGAAATCCTTTGTTTATCAGTTAATCAAACCATATTGAAAGTCTTCAGCCTGTTTCTGGGTATTAGCTTAGGGAAACTGTCACCAAACCATCTGCAGTGTCGTTATGTGTTCAAGAGGTTAGTCAAATAAACCATTCATCTGCAAACACTTGTCTCCATTCGCGTTGACCATCCCTGAGTCAGTCCTTGCAAAAAATTTCTTCAAAAATTGATCTATGGTTTCGTGTCGTGAGCTTGCTTACGACGGATCACTTTCTATTGACGACAAATCATCATCTAGGAAGTTGATCTAGAATCTGTCAGTACCTTGAAATCTGCATGCCTTAATGGCAGGTTTCTCGCCTTCGACGACAGGTTGCATCATTGACCTTCGATCGAACAATTCCGTGAAATGTTCGACTTCAGATCACTTATTCACATTTCATGGATTGTACTGAGTACTTTGAGAGCCATTTTAATTATTGGTGGTTTTTCTCACACTTGTTAACAGTTCACATCATTGACTGGGAATCAAGTGGTTTCTACCATGTTCGAATTCAACACATTTAATCGCATGGATAGAATCGTACTAGTTCGGGAAGCAAAAATCAAGACCCTGGATCTAGTTTCCACCATCCAGGCTGTGAGGAGTTTTATTATTCATTATGCAGTAGACGATTCATTACAGATGGCTGTGTCCATGCTGTGTCTACATTATTGATGTAATACTAAAATCATTTCTGTATCAGAACAAGTTTAGTTAGTTTTGATCTGATTATGGGAATGCCTTCCTCAGCGATGATATATATATAGATATATATATATATATATATATATATATATATATATATATATATATATATATATCCGTGTGTTGCGTTGAAATGCTTTACAAGTTTCTGACTAGGTGTCTTCCACACGCCGATCCTCGAAATGATAAAGCACTTCACTCTTCAAATATTATCGAATTTTCACTTTAGGGGAAATTACATTGAAATTTGTCACCATGAAATTCTTAGTACCTCTGAAGTTCACAATATCATAATTCCCAAAGTCATTTTAAAACTAAGAGAAAAGCCTATAAAAAAAGCCCCTTAAAACTCGGGTACCACACTTTCTCCTAGTTTTTCCCTGCGTCCCGTACTTTTTGGCTATGTCTCTGAGCCAAATGCATCAATAATTATTAAAAGGGACCCCCGTAAAGATTAAAAAGGCGAAGTAAAATATAGAAGCTCAGTTAAAGTCATTTTTGGAAGCTTCTAGAAACATTCCTGCAGTGGAAAGATCGCTCCTTTCATGTTCATGCATCCCATCCAATAAGGAGCTAACCCCTTGATGTAAGGAACTAATCCATTTGAAGGAGGATTCTATCCCTTCTTGTTTGGAGCTGTAACCTCCTCTCTTCCACTATAAAAAGAGGCATAGGGCTGCCTCAAAGGGGCTAAGTTTTTAGAAGAGAATTGAGTTGAAGTTTTAATATTGTAAGAGACGAAGTGTTGTTGAGACTTAGACCCTTTTAGCTGAGATTTAATGTGGGAAAGATCACATACCTGTATGTATCTTGGTTGGAAGAGTGCAAGGCTGATATGAGTAGAGGAAACACCTACTCCGAACCCTAGGAAGACCTGTACAACATCAAGGCGAATGTGGTTGTAAGGCTCTTCTTTATTTAAGTTAATACAAATAAATCCGTTTTTCTCAATAAGCTGTCAATTGATTGGTTTATTTTATGGATTTCTTGATCACCATAATAGATATGATTTATGAATATATGCTATGTAGGTGCTATTTGATGTTTTCTTGTTTGTGATTGCGGAATCTTCGAGGGGAACTCTTTTGAGCGATTGAAGGAATACTACTACAAATAAGCATTGGATCAAAGGTAGGATCGTTAAACCTTTATAGCATTTAATTATAAATCGCAATATATCTAGAAAAAGATAGCTTTGTTTGTCCGTTTGTTGCTAGCTGTCCGTAGGACACTTGGGAGGTCGGTCTTGTATGCAAGAACGACTAATCCGTCCAACAGGGATGGTCACCCAGGGGGGCAAGGAGGAACTTGCCTCTCGAGAAGAAGTGAATTTCAAGAAACAGGAACCACTGGCAGGCCCTGCGCAGACACCAATGAACCTCAAGAGAGAGGAAGGAGTTGAACCCTTTTTGAAGGCCTGTCTGAAACTTCTACGTAACCCACAGGTTGTAGAAATTCTTCAAGAGATACTGCATAGTTGCACAACCCGGCCCAACATAATTCGTGAGACCAGGGATGTGCACAAACTACACGGCTATAAGAAATGCACTGGAAGAGAAATGCGGTTGACTGCGCAGATTGGTGACTACGAGATGGATGAAGTCATTCTCGATCTGGGGTCAGATGCGGACATCTTACCAAAGAAAACATGGCAACACATGGGGGAACCTAAATTGGAATGGTCTACCATCCAGCTGCACATGGCGAATCAACAGAAGATCATTCCACTGGGACAGTTGCCAAAAGTCATGGTAGATATCGCGGGAGTTAAACTCCTAGCTAACTTCGAGGTCATAGAAATCGTGGAAGATATGGATCCGTACCTTGCACTCCTCGGATTGGATTGGGCTAGAGACGTGGGGGGTGTCATCAATTTTAAAAAGCACATCATGGTGTTTGAGCACAATGGTACGCGTGTAATAGTACCACTAGACCCCATAGAGGGCGTCAGGTATACAGAGCCAGCCTATGAGAAGGAGGAAATAGATCACATTTACAGATTGACCATGCAGGATGAAGACGAGGTTAACCCGCAGCAGACGGAATACTCTGTGGAGAGAAAGACAGTGAATGATTTTCTGACGCTGATGAGGAATTGGAGATTTGGCAAAAGCGGTTACACGAGGTCTCGGTGTTGCGCTGCCCTCGGGCCGCAAGGACCCTCTACTGCATTTATTCAGAGGTAAGAGATCTGCCCCACTTTGATGAGTCTGATAATATTCGGGAATTCATAAGAACACTAGAAGCTAGGGTTTTGAAAGAACGACGGCTCTGGGCCCTTAATCTGGCGATGCGTGGGACACCTGCACGGTGGTGGGATACCCACAAGCAAGCATTCCCGGACTGGGAAACATGTCGGGATAGGATGATTTTGCGGTTCGCTCCCCCAGCGGACATACACACCTAGATCTTCGTCGGACCTGGAGATCTCCACGCACATCTACGTGCCTGGACGAACACATGGTCCGACCGAACTAAGAAGAATGGGTCCATCTATTTGTTCATGCCTTGGGCCCTATTCTGACCGCGTGGTACTTAGATGCAGAGTTATACCATTGCACCCGCTACTGGGAAGTGCTAAAACAAGACTTTATAGGAATGTTCGGGTTGATTGGAGGGACATAGACGCTTGACGAAGCTCTGCAGGACATTGGTGCGTTCGTATTTAAGAACCCTCACCACCACGACACGCCAATAGTTTTGACATGGGAAGCATATATGCAAGACATAGCCAATTGCCGGAGCTTGGCGATTGATGAAGAAGAAGATAATCCTCGAAAAATTTATGTCCCGGAATTTGAAGGGAAACACACCATTATTGGACCATCACTGCAGAATATTGATGTAACACAGCCTCTCATACTACGTGACGTTAATATTGGGACGAAAGAGCACCCTAAGCTGGCTACAATTGGGGACTATTGGGATGAAGGAACTATAGGCAAGATTGAAGAATTGCTCACGGAGTATCAGGACTTATTTCCTACGAAGTTTTCTGAGCTCAAGGGAATCACTGGAGACCTCGGCATTATGCACATCACTCTGAAACCTGAGGCCCACCCCATTAAACAATGACCTTATCGACTGAATCCCAAATATAAGAAAAAGCTCAAAGAGGAGCTAGACAAAATGCTTGCCGCATGTATCATTGAACCAGTGGAACAATCGGATTGGGTAAGTCCAATGGTCATCCAGGAAAAGAAGACCAAGGGGTAAATACGCATTTGTGTGGATCTGCGCAAGTTAAACGACGCCTGCGTCCATGACCCCTTCCCTACAGCCTTCTCCGTTGAAATCCTCGATAGCGTGGGCGGACAGGAGGCCTATTCTTTCACCGATGGGTTCTTAGGCTACCACCAGATCCGAATTGCACCTAAGGATCGCTGAAAAACTAACTTTGCGACTGAATGGGCTTCCTTCCAGTATACGGTCATGCCCTTTGGTCTCAAGAACGCACCTACTATTTTTTCCAGGGTCGTAGTTGCTGTATTCAAGGAGTGTATCCATAAGTTCCTAGAGGTTTATTTCGATGATTGGACGGTTTTTGGCTTGGTTAGGGAGCATGTCTCTAACCTGCGACTAATGTTGGATGCATGTCGAAAGAACCAGATTTCCTTGAATATTAAGAAGTGCATCTTCTGTGTGCCATTTGGCATCTTGCTTGGACACATCGTCCATCGGCAAGGATTGATGGTTGATCCTACGAAGGTAGCCATAATTATCAACCTGGCAGTCCCAACGACGGAGAAACAACTGCGTTCTATTCTTGGACATACTCGCTATTATAGGAAACTCATTAAGGGGTATGCCCTGATTACAGCACCTATGGAAAAGCTACTAAAAAAAGATGTTTCTTTTTTTTGGGATGATGAATGTCAGAAGAGCTTTGAACTGCTCAAGGAGAATATGATCTCTGCCCCCATACTAATATTTCCTGATTGGTTGAAGGAATTTCATGTACATGTGGATGCGTCAGGCATCACCTTGGGAGCTGTTCTCACTTAGCCTGGAGAAGGAGATATCGATCACCTGGTTGCCTTTGCGAGTCGGAAACTCTTAGGCACAGAACGAAACTACTCCACCACTGAGCACGAAGGCTTGGCTATGGTCTACGCGTTACAAAAATATCGGCACTATCTACTGGGTGGACACTTTAAAATGTTCACTGATCATTTGGCTTTGAAATACTTGGTTAACAAGCCTGTGTTGGGGGGGAAGATTTGTTACTGGTTGCTGCTATTTTAGGAATATGATTTTTGGATCATCGTCAAGCCCGAAAGGTTGAACGCAGGCCCAGATCATCTATCTCGCATTGAAACAGGGGAAGAACCTACTAGATTGGAAGAGGGTTTTCCAGATGCGCAGCTGTTTACCATTAAGGTGGTTGACGCACACTTTGCTGATATAATTGAGTTCCTCACTACAGGCGTGGCCTCGGGTGGGTATTCGGTGCAGCAGAAGAAGGATTTGGTTACTCGGGCAACAGACTTTACTATCATCGCTGGTTAGTTATACAAGCTAGGCATAGATGAAATACTATGCAGATATGTCCTAGAACATGAATGACCTGTCGTTTTGGTAGAATCACATGAAGGTGTCGCAGGAGGTCACTACGCAGGACGCGCAACAGTGCAAAAGATTTTGAGGGCTGGGTTATGGTGGCCTACTTTGCATCAGGATTCTTACACCTATTGTAGGTCGTACGACACCTACCAGCGCACAAGACGACCTTCGCGCCGGGATGAGATGCCCTTACAGCCTCAAGTGGCTTTACAGGTTTTTGAAAATGAGCCATTGATTTTATAGGACCTATCAATCCGCCAGGAAAGAAAACAGGTGTGTGCTACATTATCACTGCCACTGACTATGTCACTCGATGGGCTGAGGCACAAGCGGTGAAGGATTGTATTGCGAATACTACTACGCACTTCATCTTTGAGTAGATTCTAACCAGGTTTGGCTGCCCAAAGTTCCTACTGAGTGACAGAGGTACACAATTTGTCAACCAAACTATTCACGCATTGAATGAGGAATTCCGGATCCACCATGCGAAGAGTACACCATACCATCCCCAAGCAAACGGGGCGGTTGAAGCTTTTAACAAAATTTTGGAACAGGCATTCACTAAGGTTTGCAATTCCGATCGTAGTGACTGGGATGTTCGCATCCCCTCTATTTTATGGGCCTATTAGACAACCTGAAATAATCTGACAAGCAGGACCCCCTTTCGAATGGTCTATGGCAAGGAGGCCATTATGCCCATAGAGTACGTTGTTCCTAGCCTACGCATCACAACATTTAAAAATATGGCAGACCCCGATATCATAGAGGAGCGTCTTGCACAGCTTGTGAATTTTAAGGAAGATCAGTTTACTGCTAATTTTCATCAACAGGTTCAGAAGGTTCGCGATAAAGCATGGCATGATCGAAATATTCGCCAAAAAACATTCATCGCAGGCGATCTCGTCCTTTTATACGATGGCCAATTTGCAAAGCACCCTGGAAAATTCCGGCAGCATTGGCTGGGTCCATACAAGTTAAGGAAATCACGAATGGCGGAGCATTCCAGTTAGCTACACTGCATGGAGACATCTTACCTGGATTTTTCAATGGTAGTCGCCTCAAGCCATACCAGGCTCAATGACTATATGACGGTTACAGTGACTCGGGACGAGTCACAAGATTGTGTTGGGGGACTATTGGAACAGGGTCTCCCATAAGCTACGAATCTGGTCCACTTTGGATATTTTTGATTAGATTTAATCTAGCGTAGGGGTTTTGGGGCAGGTCAAAGCCCCAAAAGCGTTGTAATGGGTCAAGGGGTAAAACCAGGGGTCCGAAAACCACGGTTTGCGGACCATAGGAAATTCTAGGCTAGATTGTTATAAATAGAAGGCCATTTTTGTATTGTAAGGTAGGATATGAAAGGATATTGATGCGAATTGTGGTTTAAACGATCTGTTTGGGTTTTGGGGAAAGGACTCCTGCTGGCTGTGTGCACGGAGATCCAAGTCCAGATGTGTGTGCAGGAAGGGAATTGTAAGGGATAATTGAGGAATTAATGAATGAGAAAGGTTGATAAAGTACTAAATATGTGAGTAATTTGTGTATGAATTATTGGTAATTACTGTGCTGTGTATTTCTGTGTTTAAGCTGCGAAGCTCTGTGTAAGTGTGTTTCTGTACTGTGATCTGTTCTGTTCTGTTTATGCGCTGCTGTGTTACTGTTATAAAAGCATATATAATTGTAGATCTAGTGCACGTGGATGCAAATAGAAACCCACTTTGCTGTGTGCAGTATAAGGCGATATGGGTATCACAGGACCAAACGTAGCTCTACTTGCCTTACCTATCCTTTCTCAGGGTGTAGAAACCTAGTTCCAGCACCCACCCATACTACTTCGGGTGAGACTTTGACCTGCGAAAGCAGGTCACTGCCGAAAGGGAAGTAGTATAGGGGTTTTTTGGCAAACCTTGAGCTCCGAACCTGGGTCAGGAACCCTTGAGCCAACAGTAATAATCAAATAAATAATGGTTTATTTAATTATTTATGGGTGATTTAGTCATATTTACAAAGAATATTATTTAAATAAGGTTTAATTAATTATTCCTAGAAAATAATAAGATAAATAATGATTTATCTAATTAATTTCCATGTTTTGGGTTAAATATAACCAGGAATATTAATTAAACTGTTGTTTAACTAATTATTCCTTGAGGAAAATAAAAAAATGTAGATTGATTTAATATTTCCTCACGGGGTTTCCTGTTCAGACCATAAAAAACTTAATAAAGGTGGTTTACTAAGTTATTTTCATAGTGAAAGCAATTTTACTTAGGGTAAAATTGGTCTTACATGGTGTACTTGGGTCCATCTAATAATAATAGGTTATATGACTAAAAAATGGTGTAACAGATTTCCCCCCAGCGTGCGAGCGTTAGGAGCTAATCGTATGACCGAAGTATGTTGTAAGAACTCAATCACTAGACACCGAAGGGGAAGTCAGAGAAAGAGAAATATAAGGTAGACCAAAGTGCTGAGAGGGCTAGACCCTGAGGAGGCGAGACTTACAGGTGTGACAAGTCTCTTTTATGAGTGAGTACATGTGCTATAAGTGGCGGGGGAGGCATACCTATGCTCGCCGAGACAAAGTACAAAGAATAATGTGTCCAGTAAACAAGGGACTGAACAATATAGTACATGCTGGCATAAACATGAGCTAGATAAAAAAAACATGATAACATCTACACATGAGATACAAATACAACCCAGATTCCCCTGTATGCAATGAAAAAGGAGCTGCAAGCCGCTGAGGCCAACATCATCAAATCTATGGAGCTGCATCGAAGGCTAAAATGAAGAGGTCATATGGGCATGTTGGGGGCCACCTGTAGAGCCACCCCCTCATGAGGGTTGAAAGATCTCACACACACCCGGGAATCACCGGTCCAATTTTATGCATCACTGAAACATCAAGTATACCAATCTTGATCATGCTGAAAGGAGCCGGAGCTGAGAAGCAATCAAGTGAAAGGGCTATAAGGAGTCCTTTTTCCTGATCCGAGGCACCGAACAAGAGTGGAATCTAGAACCAAGGTACACTGCTCTATAGACCTGTCTTCTGGAATAAATGATCTGATGTCGACAGAAGGAGGTCCACCATAGGTGAGGCAATAAGGGGTCCTCAACTAAAACACGAGAGAAAATAGTAGAGCAACTGACAGACGAACACTAGGGGTGATGATGAAATGGGAGGTACTGAGTAGCGGATGGATGACTTCCCTTGTTAGAGCATAATGGGCATGGATGACCTGGCATTGACTAACACAATATCATGAGGGATAGGGGACAGTGGGATTGGAGGCCATAATGTGCGACATGAGAGAGGGACCAAGAAATGAAGGATGGAGGACTATAGCGGGATACAAAGGGACTCGAGATAGACTCCATGAATGCGATGATGACTCAACTTGGATGCTCTAAACAAGGGCAAATCGATGGTGCTGCCACACAATAAAGGTCCAATGGGGACCTTATAAACATGAGTACAAGATGGTAACTCACGACGAAAATCGACACGAGCGTGGAAAAGTATGGAGGCAAACTGGTGCCCCAAGTACAAGTGTCGCAAGTGAAGAAATTCGATTTTGAGGAGTGGTGAAGTGACGCTTCTTGGACAAAATGTGTCCCGGTGAAGTATAAAATCATAAAAAACTAATAGATACCCATTTGAGGGCTCGGTGAGAGCTTTCCAATGGTATAGACAGTTTGTCAAACTAAGCTACGGTTTGGCCTTAGCAGGTGAAATAAAAATAAGGGGTTTCTCTTTTAATAAGGCATTTTCCCTCCAAATTCACTCATTTGCATGTGGAGCTGTGGTGAATGTAGAGAGGAGAGAAGGCCCTAAATCTTGCGGTGATTGTAACAAACTATCTGACCATTGGAATCGAGATTAGTCAGTTGCAGGTAAGAGGCCTAACCCTACTCTTTCAATTAAGATGATCAAAATTTCAGTTTAGGTACCCAGAGCTCATGAACAGGCCAGGTTGCACTTTTTGGGGTCTGTTCTGCAACCTGGGTAGCAGGTACTGGGTAGAAAACTGCGACCTGTCCCAGGAAATGACCTGAAAAGTGCGACTTTTCAGAGAAAGGGGGTTTCAGTTCTGTTTTTGGCTAAGATCTGGGATTTTTATGGTTGAGGGGCATAGGTGCCCCCAAGCATGTTGTGGTCATGCCAAAATGTATTTAGAAAAAGGGGAATCTAAACACATTTTAATGATGTGGTGTGCCATTTGTTTTTGTTAAGGTTATGCAGTTCAAGAAAAGGAATAGAGGATTACCAATCTCTTTTGGTACTGCATATATGAAGCAAATGGACTTAAGTTTATGGGTTTTCATACATGGTGTCAGTATCCCAAAAAAGAGGATTTGGAGATAATGAACTGATGCTCTCCTAGAAAACTCACAGGTTGGTCAACAACAATGTCGAAGGAACTGGGTTGTTGATGTAAGATGAAGGAATGATGAGGGGTATCATCCCTAGAGTGATCTGAAGTGATATGGGACTCTATAGGTTCTTCTAAATGTGGAAGAAGAATGGTACTAGAGTCGACACGACTAGATACACTAGGATAGTTGTGGAGAATTGCTTCTCCTGGACTCTCAAATATGGGTGCCCCCTTACCCAAACATTGGGTGTTAATGTAATGGCCACAAGGTGTATGTGGTTCGAATGCATGGGTTCAATGGAAAGGGGGGAAGATAAAGTCAAGGGTGGTGACTACTTCCATAATGTCATCATTGTAATAGAATAAGGGGTGACTGGTGGAAGAAAGGCCACCTAACGTGGCGAAGCTACCTGAATCATCATCATGAGAAGAGAGGTTCACATGTGCATTGTCATAGGGGGTGACATAAAAACAAGTATATAAAGGATCCATCGATGTTGAGCCCAAGGTGATTGCTGAAGGGAGGTCAAGCGAAACAGTAGGGGAAGGCCCAGGGGGGTCTTCCACCAAGGATCTCATAGATGATGACAGGTAGTGTACAGTGGCCGAAGACTCTGTCATTTTGACATCCGGAGGGGGAATGCCTATGGGAGTATATGTGTCCTCTAGTTTTGCTAAAGCAAAACACACAAATAAGGGAGTGGTGGACTCGTTGCGCTTGGCCTCGAATTGGCGAACTGTCGCTAGAGAGGTGTGAAAGTCCTCGAGACGGGGATAGAGGTAAGTATAGTGGCCATGGAAATCACACAAAGCACAGGGGTGATTTGTGTGCAAAGAAGTGAGTTTCAGGACAAAATCAGGTATAGTGACATATACCTCTGGGATATCAGACTCTGGAAATGCTTCGTTAACCATGGGCTTGAGGTGAGGAAATTCTGGACAGGTATGGGTGGCATGACCAACAACATCACACAAAGCACACTGAATAGTACGCTTTGGCGACCAAGGAGGTGTAGGGTTTGTCAGGTCAGCCTTGTCTTTAGTTTCCTTCTTGCGAGCTTTGCCCTTCTTACCCGAAGCTGTCGCAACAGGAGAAGGTTCCTGTTGAGGTGGCTGAGGCAATGTAGCAACAGGAGAAGTCATGGGGGCCGGTTGAACCGGGGTCAAAGCAAGATAAGGTTTGGGTTGACCAGGTGGGGTAGCGGCTGGGGGAATCAAGGTACCAGATGGGAATCCCCAGGCTCAGGTTAGGAAGAGAGAGGGTAGCCATAACAGGTACTGTGTACAATCCAGGAGTGGGAGCTAAGAATGGTATCTGACCATACGGGTAACGGCCATGCGGGACGAATCCAAGGTGGTTAAGGCTTGGAGGAACTATTCTAGGGGGATAAAGAGGCTCATGAATACCAACTATAGGTAAAGGGCCAGGAGGAGGAGGTCTAGAAGGCTGAATCGAAGGGCTAGGATTAGGCTGCGGGGGGCGAGGAGGCTGCTGACTAGCCGAAGCATTGCATCATGCAAACATTCTATGAGCTGGGATCAGAGACAAGAGGAGGAAGACCAGGGAATGTACCAAGAAAATAGGAGTCTTTGTAGAATCCGGGTGAGACACTGGTCAAAGGATAGATGGTTTGCTTATTGGCCACCAAAGAGATGATGGACTCAGGGGAGTTCTGAGACTTTGGTTCGTAATATGTCAACTGGTCAATGGTGACTATCTTTTTGTTATGAGGGAAGGGCATCTTGCGGTGGACCACAGATGGGACAACATACATCGCATAGGTGTAGCTACGACCCAATAAAATGTTGTAATCTAAGGGGGCATCCACCTGTGTGATGTCCAATTTGGTTTGGAAGCAACTCAGATCACCTAAGTTGGCTCCTTCCATGATGTATGTTAGTATGAATCTTAATTGCAAGTGTATGAAAAAATACCACTTTAGCTGTGCATAAAAAATAGCCCTAACAACAAAGATGGCTGCCAATATCCTTAGATTTGCAATTAGGTGATCAAGATAAATGCTGTAAAAATCTAGATCTATGCATTAAAAGACATTAAGCAGTAGATAAAACAAGATTTACTCCATGCATCCAATATACAAGACAAGAATATGTTGAATGAATTTTGTATTAATGGCACGTGGGAGGAAAACATAGAAGGATGTTACCAGTTCTCCTCAATGGGATGGGTTCTTGTAAGTCCTCAGCACTTCAGATCTAAAATCTCTCTCCCTTGATCGTGTAGAAAACCCAGACAAACATGGTAGAAAAATATGACTATGATGGTGGATCAAAGTCAGACCAAAAGTATAGATCCAAAGTGATCTTTAGGCAACAAAAGGTGGTAAATGACTGGGAAAACCCTTCTATTTATAACAAAATATTGAGTTAGTCTAGATATTGGTGCATACTTAAAATATTATTAGCCAATTCAAGATCCAATTTTTATGGAATATTTTATTATATTTGTTGGAGGGAAAAGGAATTTGACTTGGGTCAAATCCCTTTATTTGTAAATAATAAATAAATAAATGATTTATTTATCATTTTAAGGATGTGGTTGAGTAATAATCAAATAAATAATGATTTATTTAATTATTTATGGGTGATTTAGTCATATTTATCAAAGAATATTATTTAAATAAGGTTTAAATAATTATTCCTAGAAATTAATAAGATAAATAATGATTTATCTAATTAATTTCCCTGTTTTGGGTTAAATATAACCAGGAATATTAATTAAATTGTTGTTTAACTAATTATTCCTTGAGGAAAATCAAACAAATTTAGATTTATTTAATATTTCCTCATGGGGTTTCCTGTTTAGACCATAAACAACTTAATAAAGGTGGTTTACTAAGTTATTTTCATAGTGAAAGCAATTTTACTTAGGGTAAAATTGGTCTTACATGGTGTACTTGGGTCCATCTAATAATGATAGGTTAGATGACCAAAAAATGGTGTAACAAAGGGCATTATAAGAAATATTGTAGATCCAAAAGTGTTAAGAAAGGGAAGGATGTTATGATGCTACTTCTGTATAAGCAAAAACCTCCTCAGTTGGAGGAGAGGATTTTTTCTTGGCTTCTTCAAGCACACTTGTAGATCATGAGGCATGGTTAGTCAACTTATGTGAACCTTTTAATAAGACTCCTATCAAGGAGTGCTTTTGTGAGTATGAAAGTGATCCAGATTTATGCAGGAAAGCAAAAGAATACACATATAACCATAAATACAAATATTGATCCAAGTGGATATTGGTGGCCACCCGCCATTCCACTTGGGGCCCCACCATTGTTTCTTTCATTTTTTCATTCTCCTTAATTATAGCACAATTTACTATTTTTGCAGATTTTCGGGTCCTTAACTTTCGGAGCCATTTTGAGGACATAAACGACATTTTTTGGAAAAACCGGGAGCAACATGAAAGTTACTTTGATGTTTATTACATTAAAAGGTGTATTTATCATATATATATTTCTAACAAGGTATTGTGCGCGTCAAATGAAGATCGTATGCCAAAGTTACGTCCCCGGGAAGATTGATGTACCAATTTACCCAAACGGGGCCCATAGTTTTTGCGCTTCATCTCCTAGGGTTAGGTTTTTGGATGTTAGGGTTATCCATTGTTTCTCAATAATAAATAGGCCCTCAAGCCTCATTTTAACACAGTTCAGCGGCCTGTAGTCGTCACATCTCCTCTCAAAGATAAGCTACCAATGCCCCAGCTAGTTTATTTCCATTCTGTCTGTAAGCAGATTTCAGTTATTTGTTATTAATGAAATAAAGTTTTGTTTCTCCTACATCTCTGCTTTTATGTGTATTTATGTATTTCATTGTGTTCCTGCATAAATCTGGGTCAGTGGTATCAGAGCAGTCTGCTCTTTCTCGATCCTTCTTTGCATGTCCCCAACAAGGTCAGGGTATAAGGAGTTAGGGCTCGATCTAGTTGAACCTTTGCGAGATCAGCCTCACAAACCTCGATGGTCGCCCATGGGGGAAGAAAATAAAGATGAGTGAGTAGGATATCCAATCAAAATATTGCTCGAGCAGGCCCTCGAGAAACAAAGGAATGCGATGATGGATAACTTTGCCCAGATCCTTAAATGGCTGCCCACCAGCGGTGCATCTACATCCAGCTGTCACTATGGAGAGGCACAAGTAAAATTTGACATTCCCATATTTGAGGGCCAAATAGATGTATACACTGTAGATAAATGGTTGAATCTATTAGAAGGATATTTCTCATTTCATGACTTTTCCAACCAAGAGATGATTATTTTTTCACTCCTCAAAGCCATCCCCTATGTCAAGGACTGGTGGGAAACCTACTGTGATAAAAAGGACGAAGGGGAACCCTCTCTATTGTTGATCGTACCCACATGGAATTCTTTCTGAGATGCCATCAAGGAAAAATATTACCTCGTGGGGAGATATGAGGACAAGTGCATACAATGGACTACGCTGCGGCAACAAAGGGATCAAGATGTGTATGAGCTGACGAATTTGTTCCATACCCTACACACAAAATTATGTATCAAAGATTCAGAGAAACATTTGGTACTGAAGTACCGTAGTTGTCTGCATAGATACGTTCAGGAGGAAATGGAGTTCCTTGACATCTCCTCTCTTGGTACGGCATATCGGTACACTGCCAAGATTGAGTATAAATTCAAACAGAAGAAGTGAGACTTTGGATCTGCGAATGAAAAGTTAGGGAAAGGTGCCCCCAAACCGTAGAAAAAAGTACAAAGCCAAGGCATGGTGGCCCAAGACAACCTTCCAAAGCCACAAGAAAAGAAAAACACCATGAAGCCGAAGAAGGACACGAGAGAATGGTGGGAGTTCCATAAGAGCTCCACTCACAACACAAGTGAGTGTCGAGCCAAGCAGTCACTGATGGTCGAGATGAAGGCTTCTAAATCAGATGCATGCTCTGACTATGAATTAGAACCTGACATGGGGAATGACAGAGGGAATCAGATTATCGATGCATATCCCAACGCCACTGTTACCACCATGAAGATCCAGAAGGTGAAATCGGAGGATCTGGAGGAGGAGGAGTGTCTCTTCCACTCCCAGATGTGGGTAAAGGGTTCCCTGCTACAGTTCATTGTCAATAGTGGGAGAAAAAAGAACCTCATTTCAGCAGAGGTCATGAAGCGGTTGGGCTTTCTGACCACAATACACCCACAGTCATACACCATTGGGTGGATTCACTAAGGACGGGATTTCCGCGTCAGCCAACAGTGTCGCCTTCCCTAAAGAATCAAGCCCTTCAGGGATTAGGTATTATGTGACATTGCTCCTCTTGATGTTTGTGATGTATTATTAGGCCAACCATACTTGTGGAAGTGACATGCTGTGTATGAGTCCCGACCTCATGCTGTTATTGTTATTTTGGCAAATAAGTTGCTACAAAACAATGCAGTAAGCTCATTGCCAAAACCGGGAAATTTGTTTTCCTGATGATCTGCCCTTAGGGCAACAAGAATATTGTGGCCACAACCTCCAGACAGGGCTCCCCCGCATGACAAAAATAATTGAACAATGTCGTGGTGGAGTACGAGGACATCTTCACCTCACCCACAAAGGTGCATTTTCCCAATGGACCGATCTATTGGTTCTCTATTATGGAGAACGATGAAATCAAGAGGCAGATTCAAGAGCTGTTGCAGAAAGGTCACATCCGGCCGAGTTCATCGCCCTGTGGGAGCTCGATCGTGTTGGTTCAAAAGAAGGATGGGATTTGGAGACTCTGTATTGAATATTAGGTGTTGAACAAGATCACTATCTGGAATAGGCACCCGATCCCACGGATTGATGACCTTCTAGACCAACTCAAAGGGGTGATATATTTTGGCAAGATCGACTTGAAGTCCGGGTTTCACCTAGTACCAATCGAACCCTTCGATATATGGAAGACTGCCTTCAAAGTTGGTCAAGAATTTCGGGTTTATGAATGCTCCCGCAACCTTCATGAGGCTGATGGATGACATCCTGCAGCTATTCACCAACTCATCTAGAGTAGTGTACTTGGATGACATCCTGATCTTTAGCCAAACTTGGGAAGAGTACCTCCACCACATCTGACAGGTCCTCCAAACAATTTGGCAACACAAGTTGTGTGCCAATTTGGAGAAGTGCGCTTTTGGAATGACCGAGGTTAAATATCTGGGATACATTATTGATGAGCGGGGTACATCTGGAACCAACCAAGATCCAAGTCATTCAGGATTGGCAAGCCCCAACCACTCTCATAGAGCTTCACAACTTTCTAGATCTTGCTAATTTCTACCACAGGTTCATGTTGGATTCTCTCATATCACTTGGCCCTTGAGTGAAGTCACCAAGGGAGGAGCGAAAGAAAATTTTTTTTTGTCGGAAACTCAACAGAAGGCGTTCGTAGAATTGAAACATTGCCTCTGCTCTGTCCCAGTTCTCACATTACCAAACTTTCAACAACAATTTGAGATCGAGACAGATGTCTCTAACTATGCTATTGGGGTAGTTCTTACTCAACATGGGCATCCAGTTACATATCATAGTGAGACACTATCTGACACAGTCCGCAAGTATCCTACTTATGACAAAGAAATGTATTCCATTGTGCAAGTGTGCCGAAAATGGAAGCATTACATTTTGGGGAAGGAAATAGTCATCCACACAGACCACTGACCCATGTAGTTCATATAGACGCAAGGGAAATTGCAGAACGATCACCATCAGAAGTGGTCCATATATCTACAACTATTTCATTTGAACATCAAGTACAAGAAGGGCAACACCATTAATGTTGCTGACTGCGTCAGCCGGCCACCGATCGTGGCGCTAAGCACCATTCTCAACTCTTGTGGGAACGAGACTTTTGAGTGGTCGCTTCTCTACAAGAGAGATTCAGAATTCGGTCACACATGCAAGACACTCTTGGAGGGTATGCAAGTTCCAAATTTTCACATACAGGATGCACTGCTATGTTACCTAGGACACCTTTGTGTTCCTTCAAGCGAGCATACCAATATGATTTGGGAAGCGCACTACAGTCGGGTCGCTGGGAATTTTAGGGTCGAGAAAACAATCGCAGTACTATAGAAGTATTTCTATTGGTTGAACCTTCTACAGGATGTCTGGAAATACATCAAATCCTACACTGCTTGCGCTATTTCCAAACTGAACATCAAGAAGCAAGGCCTCTATACTCCACTACCTACCCCTATTCGACCAAGGGAATCCATCTCCATGGATTACATGTCGGGCCTTCCTTCTAATAAGCATGGAAATGACTATGTTTTCGTGGTCATCAACGGATTCTCGAAGATGGCCATTATGGCGGCCTGCAAGAAGAATATCATAGCAGAAGCCACTACTAAACTCTTCTTTGAACAAGTGTGGGTGCACTTTGGGATCCCACAATCTATCATCTCAGATCGGGACATTAGTTTCCTCAGCATATTTTAGTCCAACCTCTGGTCAATGATGGACACCAAGCTCACCAAGTCCATAGATTTGCATCCCCAAACTAATGGCCAGACAGAGGTCATCAACACGATGATCATACACATTATCTGCATGTACAATTCAAAGCATCAACGTACATGGGATGAGATCCTTCCCTATCTACAACATAGTTATAAACAGGCTCTCCATAGCTCAACCGACCACAGCCCCTTTCAGGTGGGCTTGGGATTCCAGCCACTAGGTCCCATTGACGTAGCCATGCCATTTGCGGCTACTCAGGTAGATTCGACTCATGTCCAGTCTGAAGCTAGCAAGGCGAAAAAATTAATTGATCACATTCAACACATCCGCCAACAGGTTCATGAAATATTGGACAGAGCCAATGCTAGCTACAAGCAACAACATGATCAACATCAGGTGCCACACAACTTCCAGGTGGGCAACAAAGTGTGGCTACATTTGCCTGCAGCGCCTCGCTGGACCCCACCGCAAGCTTCTCTCGCTCCAATATGGGTCGTACACCATCACCAAAGCTATAGGGTCCAATGCCTTTGAGCTCATTAGTCCACCATTCCTTGGTCTACATCCAGTGTTCAATGTGGACCACCTTTGGCCCTACGTCCCACCTCTACTGGACACCTCCGACATTGCAGAACAACTCACATCAACATAGCTAAACCCAGACTGTGTAGAATAGGCCACCACGGATCGTATCATGGACATGCAAATAAAAAACACTCGCCAATAGAAGATCCATATTTATCGGGTTGTCAAAGTTGGCTAAGTCCCGCACCAAGGAAAATGGTTCACCATGGACCAATTTCAGCAGAAGTTTCCTCATCTCATGGAGGAACTCAATGCAATGGGGACCATTGGTTCATATGGGGGCAGGAATGATCCAAGTGGATATTGGTGGTGACTCGCTATTCCACTTGGGGCCCCACCATTTTTTCTTTCAGTTTTTCAATTTCCTTAATTCTAGCACAATTTACTATTTTTAGCATTTTTTTTCAGGTCTTAAACTTCTGGAGCCATTTTGAGGCCATAAACGACGTTTTTTGGAAAAACCGGGAGAAACATGAAAGTTCCCTTAAAAGTTGTAGTCCTTGGATAGATATTTATAACGAGGTATTTTTTGCATCAAATGGAGATCGTATGCCAAAGTTACATCCCTGGGAAGATTGATGTACCAATTTACCCAAATGGGGCCCATAGTTTTGGCACTTCATTTCCTAGGGTTAGGTTTTTGGATGTTTAGGGTTATCCATTGTTTCTCAAAAATAAATAGACCCTCTGAGCCTCATAGTAGTCGTCACATCTCTTCTCAGAGATAAGCTACTAGCACCCTAGCTAGATTGTGTCCATTCTGTATGTAAGCATATTTCAGTTATTTGTGTATCTCGTTTTATTTTTATTTTTGTATTTCATTTTGTACCTTCATAAATATGGATCAGAGATGCAGCAGAAGTATAAATCCATTTCATTAATATCAAATGAATGAAATATGCTTACAGACAAAATGAAAATAAACTAGCTAGGGTGTTGGTAGCTTATCTCAGAGAAGAGATGTGGTGGCTACAGGCCTTTGAATGGTGTTACAATGAGGCTCGAAGGCCTATTTATTATTGAGAAACAATGGAAAACCCTAAACATCCAAAAACCTAACCCTAGGAGATGAAACACCAAACTATGGGCCCCAACGGGGTAAATTGGTACATCAATTTCCCAAGGTCGTAACTTTGGCATACTATCTCTGCTTGACGCACATGATACCTCATTAGAAAGATCTATTCGAGGAATAAAATTGCTAACAATGAATAATGAGTCTCTAATGAATATTTGCTGAAAATTCACCAGACCTTTCATGCCCAAAAAACGTCGTTTAGGGCCTCAAAACGGCTCCGGAAGTTCAGGACCCGAAAAACTGCTAAAAATAGTAACTCTGATATAATTAAGGAAACTGAAAAAATAAAAGAAAAAATGGTGGGGGTCCAAGTGGAATAGGTAAGTGGCCACCAATATCCACCTGGATCATTCCTCCCCCTTAGGAAGTAATGGTCCCCATTGCATTGAGTCCCCCCATGAGATTTGCAATGTTGAATGTGTCCAGTAATGGTGGAAAGTATGGCCGAAGGTGATCCACATTGAACACTAGTTGTCGGCCAAGGAATGGGTAATGATGAGGTTAAATGCATTGTCTCCCACAACCTTGATAATGTTTTAAGGCCCATATCGAAGTGATCCAAGCTTCCGATGAGCTCCGGTTAGGCATTATTTTTGCAAATGCAACCAAACTTGGTTTCCCACCTAGAAATTTTATGGCACCCGATGTTGATCATGTCACTGCTTGTACTTGGCATTGGATTTATCCAAGATGTCATGGACCCACTGGATGAGTTTAATAAAATGGGTTTCTTTATCATCCTCAAATATTAAATGTGTGGATTCTGTCTATGTGGTTGCATGAGGTATGGCAACAACAGGCAGCGGCACGCCTGGGGTCAGATCAATGGAGTGGTTGACCTGATAGTGTAGAGGAACCTTTGTGGGTGAGGAGAAAATGTCCTTGTATTCCTCCACAACTTTATCAATCTGCTGATGTCATGTAGGGGAGCCATGTTTGGAGGTTGTGGCCACAATATTCTTCTTGCCCTATGGGCAAATTGTAATGAAAATGATTTTTTTGGTTTGGGAAATAATCTTACTGTGTTGCTTTGCAGTAATCAAGGAGATGGCGGGAGGTGGTACTACCTCCGGTATCCTGTACAACTTATCTCCCAAAGTAATAATAAAAACACGAGGCCTAGACTTATACACAACATGTTGCTTCCACAAGTATGGCTGGCCTAATAATACATCAAACATGTCAAGAGGAGCAACATCACACGATACCTCATCTGTGAATGACTTGATGTTGTACAGAAGGTGGCACTGTTGGCAGATGCAAAGATATCTTCCTTGGTGAAGCCACCCAATGGTATACGACTGTGGGTGTGTTGTGGTTGGTAGGCCGAGCCGCTTCATGACCTCTGCTAAAATGAGGTTCTTTTGGCTTCCACTCTCGACAAGGAATTGTAGTGGAGAACCCTTCACCCACATTTGGGAATGGAAGAGGAGCTCCCCCTCCTCTGGATCTTCCTATTCCTCCTTCTGGATCTTGGTGGTGGAAACGATAGCGTTGGGTTATACATCAATGATTTTCTTCCCTTTTTCATTCCCCTTGTTCGGTTCTAACTCAAAATTAGAACATGCATTTGGTTTAGGTGCCTTCAGTTCGACCACCAATGACTGTTTGGTCTAAAACTCGCTTGCGTTGTGAGTGGGGATGTTATGAAATTCACACCACTTCCCCGTGTCCTTCTTTCACTTTATGGTGTCATTATGAGTCACCCCGCTTTGGATTTTCCCCTTGTTCTGTGGTTCAGGGGCACATTTCCCAGACTTTAGATTCGTGGATCCAAAGTCTCACATCTTCTGCTTAAATTTATGCTCGATATTGGTGACATATCGATATGTTGTGCCAAGAGAGGTAATGTATAGGAACTCAATTTCCTCCTGAATGTATCTATGAAAATAGCTACGGTACTTGAGCACCAAATGTATCTTTGAATCTTTAATACCCAACTTTGTACGCAGGGTATGGAACAAATTCATCAACTCATGCACATATTGATCCCTATGTTGCCGCAGCATGGCCCATTGGATGTACTTGTCCTCATAGCTCCCCATAGGGCAATATTGTTCCTTGATGCCATCTTAGAACGAATTACAAGTGGGTGTGGCCAAGAACAGAGAGGGTTACTTCCCGTCCTTTTGCTCACAGTAGGTTTCCCACCTGTCTTTGACATGGGGGGTGGCTTTGAGGAGTGCAAAAGTAATATTTTCTTGGTTGGAGAAATCATGGACCGGGAAATGCCCTTCTAGAAAATTCAACCATCTATCTACGACATTTGGATCTATCTAGCCTTCAAAAATAGGAATGTCACATGTACCTTGAAGGGAGTGGCACCTCTAGAGTGGCTTCTGGATTCATAGGCATCGTAGGTGGGCAATTGTTGAAGGATTTGGGAAAAGTTATCCATCATCGCGTTCCTTTGTTTCTCGAGGGCCTCCTTGAGCAATAATTTGATAGGATCTCCTACTCCCTTGTCTTTATTTTCTTCCACCATGGGAGGTCGTCGAGGTTTTCGAGGTTGATCTTGCAAGGGTTCAACCAGATTGAGCCCTAACTTCTTATACCCTGACCTCGTTGGGGACATGCAAAGAAAAATAGAGAAAGAGCAGACCACTAAGATACCACTGATCTAGATCTAGGTAGGAACACAACAGAATACAAATACCACAAATACAAAGATGCAGCGGAAATATAACTTCATTTCATTAATATAAAAGGACTGAAATATGCTTATAGACATAATTAAAATAAATTAGCTGGGCGCTGGTAGCTTATATATGAGAAGAGATGTGGTAGCTACAAGCATCTGAACTGTGTTAGAATGAGGCTCGAAGGCCTATTTATTATTAAGAAACAATGGAAAACCGTGAACATCCAAAAACCTAACCCTAGGAGATGAAACACCAGACTATGGGCCCCGTCGAGGTAAATTGGAACATCAATTTCCCGAGGTCGTAACTTTGGCATACTATCTTCGCTTGACACACATGATACCTCGTTAGAAAGGTCTATTCGATGACTACAACTACTTACAAAAAATATCGAGTATCCAATGAATATGAGTCAAAGACTAGATATTCACTGTCATCAATTGTAGGCCTCGGATAGAAATTTCTAACGAGGTATCATGTGCGTCAAACGGAGATAGTATGCCAAATTTACGACCCCGGGAAATTGATGTACCAATTTACCCCAACAGGGCCCATAGTCTGTTGTTTCATATCCTAGGGTTAGGTTTTTGGATGTTTAGGGTTTTCCATTGTTTCTAAATAATAAATATGATTTCGAGCCTCATTGTAACACAGTTCAGAGGCATGTATCCGCCACATATATTCTCAGAGATAACATACCATCACCTTAGCACGTTAGAAAGATCGAAGGACTACAACTGTTAACATCGAATATCGTGTCACTAGTGAATATGAGTCGGAGACGCAATATTCAATGTTAGCAATTGTATTCCTCGGATAGATCTTTCTAATGAGGTATCATGTGCGTCAAACAGAGATAGTATTCTAAAGTTACGACCTTGGGAAATTGATGTACCAATTTACCCCGACGGGGCCCATAGTCTGGTGTTTCATCTCCTAGGGTTAGGTTTTTGGATGTTCAGGATTTTCCATTGTTTCTCAATAATAAATAAGCATTTGAGCCTCATTGTAACATAGTTCATAGGGCTGTAGCTGCCATGTCTCTTCTCAGAGATAAGCTACCAGCGCCGTAGCTAGTTTATTTTCCCACCAATCTTTGACATGGGGGGCGGCTTTGAGGAGTGAAAAAGTAATATTTTCTTGGTTGGATAAATCATGGACCAAGAAATACCCTTCCAGAAAATTCTACCATCTATCTATGGCATCTTCATTTATCTAGCCTTCAAATACAAGAATGTCAAAGTTTACCTGTACCTTGAAGGGAGTGGCGCCTCCAAAGTGGCTGCTGGATGTAAAGGCATCGTAGGTGGGCAGTTGTTGAAGGATATGGGAAAAGTTATCCATCATCGCGTTCCTTCATTTCTCAAGGGTATCCTATAGAAATATTTTGATAGGATATCCTGCTTCCTCTCTTCCTCCATGGGAGGTCGTAGAGGTTTGCGAGGATGATATTGTAAGGGTTCAACTAGATCGAGCCCTAACTCCTTATACCCTGACCTCATTGGGGACATGCAAAAAAAAACAGATAAAGAGCAGACCGCTCTGATACCAATGATCCATATTTATGCATGAATGCAACATAATACAAATATAACCATAAATAAAAAGATGCAACGGAAATATAAATTAATTACATTAATATCAGATGACTAAAATATGCTTATAGACAGAATGAAACTAAACTAGCTAGGGCGCTGGTAGCTTGTCTTTGAGAAGATATGTGGTGGCTACAGGCCTCTAAAATATGTTACAATGAGTCTCAAAGGTATATTTATTATTGAGAAAAAATGGAAAATCCTAAAAATCCAAAAATCTAACCCTAGGAGATGAAACGCCTGACTATGGGCCTCGTCGGGGTAAATTGGTACATCAATTTCCCGGGGTTGTAACTTTTGCATACTATCTCCATTTGACACACATGATACCTCGTTAGAAAGATCTATCTGAGGACTAAAACTGCTGACAGCGAATATTGAGTCCCCGATAAATATTCGTTGGAGACTCGATATTTGTTGTCAGTGGTTTTAGTCATCGGATAGATCTTTCTAACAAAGTATCATGTGCGTCAAACGAAGATAGTATGCCAAAGTTATGACCCCAAGAAATTGATGTACCAATTTACCCTGACGAGGCCCATAGTGAGGTGTTTCATCTCCTAGGGTTAGTGTTGTGTGAAATAACTGTCGAATTAATTCACCAATATTTATATATCAATCCAGACTCTTAAACACGAGTTGTACTGCACTCTCAAGATTCAGATTTTAGAGTCAAAGTTTGCATGATTCCTTATGCTATTTGAGAATTGAGGCACACAAAAAACATCTATAAAGACACACTCTTTAAAATAAATCAATTCACCTCCTCATGAAAATAGGAACAATCAACAAATTTAATTTATCTCAACATTCATTGTGAAATAAAAAACCATTACCAAATCAACAATAACTCACTGCTTGCAGAAAATATCAAAAACCCTAATTCTGATCTTCGGAGGTCACACTTTAAAGGAATTATCTAATCTGAGTAAACCTATGAACTAATTCCACACTCACACAGTGAACTTGTAATTACAAATGGTATCCCTAATTAACTCTGATGACAACACTTCATGCTAATTTCATTATACTGGTGTTAAGCGGAAAGGTGCACTATCACATTGGTTTGAATATTGATTTTACACACATAGACTTCAGTTATGATAGCCATCGATCTAGCCAACCCATATGTATTACTTACTTCTCACAATTTTAATTCCACAACTTCTACTTTTCAAACCAAACTAAAATAGACTCAAACTATCGGAATGCACAACTGTTCTCTGGAGATAAGCTTTGAATTACAGTTGTCTTTCATCAAATTTCCAACTACACTTGGGAAAAGTTACTCAGACTTCTACAACAATTGACACTCTGGTTTCTGCAACAGGATAATGTTATTAATTCAATCAACACATGCTGCATCAAGACATAAGAACAAAGACATAAATGGATTCAATCTTTGAAATTCACAGTTGACCAGCTCACATGAATTATCACTGGAAATCATCTAATCATCCTCGGGAACTTGCAAGAATGTTTCAATCCTCAATGAATAGTTACTTTCGAACCAAGTTGCAAGGGTTTAATCATTTCATCATCGTTATTCTTGTAGATTGGAATTGTGAAACTCACACCAAGCTATGAACCCTAACACACCATTTCAAACATCAATCCAAAGAGGGATGCTGGTTAAAACTCTGTCCTTAAGGGAATACACACTCATACCAAGAAATCTTGGTAATTCAACTTGACCTAAATGCTCCAATCAGTCTGTGTAATTGACTTCCTCCTTCAAACCCTAATCTCATGTAAGACAAAGTAAAACTGAAGACATCTATTTAATCATGCCAAAGAAATGGAGAAAAATTTCCACTCAGAATTACTCTATGAATCATCTAATCTCTTTTATCTAATCAACCCACTAGTCTCCTAGTGTCTTGTCGGCTAAGACCCCAAAAGGATCTATCCCTGTCACTCTTTAATGGGTCTAACTTCACACTCCTATGTTGGTCTTAAGTAATAATAAGCCAAAACTCAAATGCAAACATAAACTCTGCTTCTTCAAACCAGGTGCAAAGAATTCAAACAAAATCATTTACTCGGCGATGAAATACATCCGTTATGACAATTGAACTGTGGCCATCAATCTAAGTTATGCACACCTACTGATTACTCAATGCACAGGACTATTCAACACACATAAGCAATAATCATCGAATCTCTTTGCAATCTAATCTATGTTCTCTTTACTGGAGTCGATCTAGCCATACATGTTTCATCCTAGCTATTCAGCAAAAGGATCGAATTTAAATGTATACAAACCAGGCTCTGCCTGTTCACACATCAGTCTGTTTATCTAGGGGTTGATGGGATTTTCACTTAAGCTCTGTTTCTGAGCAAAGCTCAATTCAGGACGATGCAGACAAGTTGAAGGTTGGAACACAATCCATATGGGAGGGATCATACTCTTTTACAGCTACAACGATATTCCCAATTCGATCCTGGAGATACAAAATTGTTCCACTACGGAAACATTCAACAAATGCTGAGATCGATTTATATAAATTCTAACTATGCAATTGAGAATTTAATACTTAGGCTCTACAGTAATATGAATCAAACCAAATCTCAAGATTGATTTTCGAAAACAACTGGCTTTGCCATCCGACATTTAAATCAAATTATACTCATGAACCACGGCAACTGAATCAAGCCAAGACACAAATCGATTTCCAAAGACAACTATTCTGCAATCAAGAATTTAAATCAACGATGCTTGGGAACCACAAAAATGTGAATCAAGCCAAAACACAAATCGATTTTCGAAGACAATTAACTTCTGCAATCAGAGATTTAAATCAAACGATGTCTACAAATTACCTCTAGCTAGTTCTACTGGGCTAAACCGATTGTGGTGGGCCCTTGACACACTCGAGAAAGCGTTGATTACAGTACTAAATTACACCTACAACAACTTATCTCAGAGATTCATCAAATCCACGACAATCCCTAGTTAATCAAGAACGCATCAACATTTGAATTTGGCTTTTTTCTTTTAGAACATGAAATCATAGTTTATATTGACAATTGAAGACGTAATACATTAACCTCTAATCAAATCATATGTCTTTTCCTTTATAGGCATTCCGAGTTGCAGAATTAGTAGCAGTTCTATTACAAGGTAGGACGTTGAAAACCGTGGATATGGTGATCCACAAAATCAGTGCTGATTGTCCTAAATTCACACTATCAGTTCTTTCTTAAAAAACCGCATGCTGCTATAAGAAAAAGGGTCCTAATTTTAGTCAACGAAATTCCACTATACGTAGAGTGGCCAGCTGGTCCTTCACCAATCCTTGACTTTGTCGAAGTGCTGGAAGGAGCATCGAATTTGCTGAGCTGGGGCTTTGAGCTGGAGCTTCTATCTTGAGGCATGCTGGCATATCAACTGAAAGATGGTTGAAGGAACATGGTTTCACTCCAAGTCAAAGAGCTAATCAAACAGGTCCTGCAAGAAATCCATCATTCTTCCCATAACAGTAACTTAACAAATAAGTATGTTACTAAAAGTGCCCAAACTAGCTATAGAATAGTAAAAAAAATTATACTTGTACTGCCTTTTACCTTTAACCATAATTGATGAAAGTCTGGCCATATGAAGGATTAGGAGAGGAAAAAGGAAGTATATATGTGTCAGAAACTAGACCAAAAGGGGCAAATAAGGTAAGGAATTAAAGACAAAAAGTGGCTTCAACAGTTAGGTTTTTGGATGTTTAGGGTTTTCCATTATTTCTCAATAATAAATAGGCCTCCGAGCCTCATTTTAACAAAGTTCAGAGGCCTATAGCTGCCACATATCTTCTTAAAGAAAAGCTATTAGCGCCCTAGCTTGTTAGAAAGATCTATCTGAGGACTACAAAATGAAAATAAACTATATAGGGCGTTGGTAGCTTATCTTAGAGAAGAGATGTGGCGGCTACATGCCTCAAAACTGTGTTAAAATGAGGCTCAAATGCCTATTTATTATTGAGAAATAATGTAAAACCCTAAACATCCAAAAACCTAACCCTAGGAGATGAAACACCAAACTATGGGCCTCGTCGGGGTACATTGGTACATCAATTTCTCGCGGTCGTAACTTTGGCATAATATCTCCGTTTGACGCACATGATACCTTGTTAGAAATATCTATCTGAGGAATACAACTGTTGATAGTGAATATCGAGTCTCCGACGAATATTCACCGGACATTTGCCAAACCTTTCATGCCCAAAAATTGTCGTTTAGGGCCTCAAAAAGGCTTCGGAAGTTCAGGACCCGAAGGACTGCTAAAAATAGTAAATTGTGCTATAATTAAGGAAACTGAAAAACTGAAAGAAACAATGGTGGGGGTCTAAGTGGAATAGGCGTGTGGCCACCAATATCCACCTGGATTAGAAAGATACAATAGAGATAATATTTTATTAGGAGATTACTTGACAACCATAATCATAGGATGAAGAAAATCCCAAGTTGAAGCACATGGATGGAAGGATCAGAGAAATCCTTGGTGCTATGCACTTACCTAGATTAAGTGGAATTTTTTTTTTTGGAAGCAAGATGAGTGTTGTAGGTGCAAAAACAATGTTTTTAAAAGGAAATTGTTGGATGGTTCAAAGAGAAATGATGTTACTTAGGGGAGTTTTGATTGGAACTCCATATAAGTTATTGTGAAACACTATTAGTGATCGATGCAACAAACCAATTATTCTCAAGAGTGGACCCGAAGAAGGAAAAAATCCTATAATATCTATAGAGAATATGATGTTGTGGCATAAAATATTGGGACACATTGGAGAGATGGGCCTTTGATTACTACTTGGTAAAAGTATGGTAGAAGGTACATCTAATTACTCTCTATATTTTGATTTATGAACATTGCTTATATGGGAACTAGAATCAAATAAGATTCTCCTCTAGTGCTAGGAGGGAAGAGGGAATATTATGGTGGGTCCACAATGATGTGCTTGGGCTTGCGTTTTCCATCACTCAGTAAATATGTTTATTATGTCTCATTTATAGATGAATTATCAATGAATACATATATTTATTTCCTCATGAAGAAATATAAATTCTTTCAAAATTTTAAAGAGTTTAAGGCTCCTGTGCAAGATGAGATAAAGAAGAAAATTAAGGTGTTAAGGATGGATAATGATGGAGAATTCGATAAGAATGAATTTGAGGAATTTTGTAAAAAGTGCAGTATAGCAAGTGATAATGCTACTCCATACACACCTAAACATAATTGAGTTGCAGAAAGTATGAACAATATATTGATGGAAAAAGTAAGGAACATGCTTAACGGTGCCATATTTGGATAGGAATTCTAGGCAGAGGCAATGGATATAGTGCCTTACCAACTAAATAGATTACTCTCATGAGTGTTGACTCCATGAGGTATGGAATTGTATGAAACCATAACTTAAACATATTAGGATATTTGGATCTCATGCATATGTACACATTCCAAAGAAAAATAGGAATAGGCTAGATAATAAAGTTGAGAATATTATCTTTATTGGATATAAAGATGGTTTGAAAGATTATAAGCTTTAGAACCTAGAAACTGAGAAGGTTGTGTATAGTTGATGTATTTTATTTCGAGAAATCAAAGACATTGTCAACTAGGAAGTCCTACTAAAGGAGAATGAACAAGAGTATATATACTTTGAATTAAAGGATGGTGAATCACACTCAATAGAAGAACATGAATTATAAGAAGAAGAAGCACATACTCTGTTATTAAGGAGATAGGTTTGGGAAAGAAGGTAGATAGAAAGCTCAACTCTACCTAATTTTCATTCAATTTTTCTTTTTAATTATTATTATTGATAATGACCCTAGAATTTTTAGGTAGGTAGTGGATTTAGAGGATGAAAAACTCTGGAGAAAGGACATGGTTGAAGAAATGGCAGAATTAGACAAGAATTAGGCTTGGGATATAGTTAGCTAGAAGTAATCCCATTATTAGCAAATGGGTATTTAAGAATAATTTGAATGTAGAACGGAAAGTGGAGAAATACAAAGCTCAGTTAGTTTAAAAGATTAATCCTAGGTAGAGGGATCTGACTTTGGTGAGATTTGTTTTTTCCTATTACTAATTTAACTTCTATTAGATTTATTTTATTTATCATTACCTATTTTTATTTTGAAAGACAACATTCCTACATGGGGATCTACAAGAAGAAATTTACATGAAGTAGCCAAAAAATTTTGAAGTGAAGGGAAATAAATGGTTGGTATGCAGGTTAAAAAGGACCTTGTATGGGTATTAACATTCAACATGGTTGTTGTAACAAAAAATTGATACTTATTTATTGGGACTTGGCTTCACAAGGAACAAAGAAAATCATTCTATGTATTTGAAGTTATTTGTTGATCATTTTATTTATTTGATCTTATATGTGGATATTATATTGTTGATTGGAAAAGAAATGGAAATTGTTAGGGTCCAACCCTAGCCACATTTATTTATGTAATAATCTCATGGGGGCCTAGTCCAAGTCATAATTAGTTAGTTGACTCAATAAATCCTGTAAGCGGTTATACACATTAATAATAATTGTAAGTGGTTTACCCGCATTATAGAAAAGGGACCACAATTAGTTATAAACATGCCATAGTTAATAAATAAAGTGGTTAACCCATGTTATGTCAAGTAACACTAATAGTTAGGGTTTTGGATGTAATTAGGCTATAAATAGACCTAGATATAAGGAAAAAGCATGGTGTTGTATTGTAATTGATCTCTTATCTATTGGAGGTTTCCCCCTCGAAGAGGTAAGTGAACATTTTATTCTAATTATGAATAATAAAATATCTTTGGTGCTTGTCTATTTCCATATAATAACTATCTGTTTTGGCTATTTTGTTTCGTGTTTCTTGTATTTTTCTCGTCTCACAGGTCAAGTTCATTACAAGTGGTATCAGAGCGTTTTTTAGGGCCAATGGGACCTCGGGTTTTGTAATTTTTTTTTAAGGCTAGAGACGTGTTTTGACGTCTTTAAACCACGGGATCTGTCATTAAGTGCATAAACCTTCTGATTTGGGGAGGCATGCATGCAGGAACTACAAGAGGTGGTGACATTTTTTGGACCCCCTTGTAACCCCCGTGGGTACCCCTTCGAGTAGTAGCGCATTAAAATGAACCACGCACGTACTGAAATTCCACGTACCCTTGGATATATAGGAAGCCCCCTAGGGTAACCTGAAACCTAACCTTAGTTCAGCCATTGGACATATTTTTACTACAATACACTAAGAACAACACTTGGGGAGATTACTCGCGTGTACAACGGGGTAGTCGGGTAGTAAGACTAAGGATACGGTCGATCCTCCTTAGTTGGTGCCCTGAAATATTTGGCCAAGTACTATTATTGGACCGCTGCGTATATTTCTATCTGTAGCACCTGACACTCCTTGTGACCATAGTTCTCGCATCTCCTCTATCTTTTCACTATGTTCAGTTCCAATAGTTCGGTCAGCATCCTCCATATCAGTTTCAGCTTCGCAACACAAATCTGGCTCAGAATACAGTAAGGGTTTTGAGCGCCATAGTCCAAATCTGATTCTCGTAGCACATTTGACAGTTCAAAGACATTGGGGTTCTGTCTACTACAGTACAAGCTTGATTTTTGCCGGACATTTGGTAGTATAAATATTTCTGGTATTTCACCACTGCAATATTGATCAATTAGGAGTAAAACTCCTTTTACAGTAAAAAGAAGAAGTCTAGAGCCAGTTCAAGACGCTTTCCAGAGACCTAGCCCATAAGACTCAGGTCGATGATATGATCACAGTGGTACCATTCAATTTTAAACCCAAAATTTTTAGGCGGTCCCTATTCCAGGCTAGTGCATGTACAAAACCTGATCTCAAGTTTTGGTTGCAGAAAAGATGGGAGACAAAATCAAAGCAATTCAACAACTACTATATGAGCTCACTCAGTCCCTTCCCAATATTATTGCGCAAGCTATGGCTCAAGTGCAGTCACATTGCAGGGAAGAACCAAGTGTTGAAACACACGAAGAAGGTGAATCCAACGATTACCTTCATTTCCATGGAGGGTCCCACTTTTCAGGCCAACGGATGCCGAAGTTAGACATGTACAAATTTATGGCTCAAACTCGACAATGTGGGTGGCTCAAATGGAAAAATATTTAATCCTTAATAATATATGCGATGATGAGACTAAATTACAAGTGGGAGGAATTCACTTGGACCAAGAGAGATGGTAGTGGTGGCAGTGGCATAAGAAATTTTACCCAGGGAATCTCACTTGGAAAGTGTTCTCAAAATCCCTTTGTGACCGTTTTGATCGGGATTCTAATTTTTTGGGATGACTCACTAAGTTCAGACAAACCAGTACATTCAAAGACTAAATTACCACTTTCGAACAATTGGCCATTAGAACTAACAGACTAGGAGATGAATTTTATTTGGAATGTTTCCTTAGTGGCCTGAAGGAAGGTATCAAAGCCCATGTCTAAATTCATCACCTTGATACGTGGTTGGATGCATGCCACAAAGCCTTAGATGTGGAGCTTGCCTTACAAGCCCAGTCCAATCTCCCCACTTTTGTCACAAAGGCATGTCCCACCTAGGCTATGGGCCCCACCAAAACACTGAAGGTTCAGAAATTATCTCCAGAAAAATGGTTGAGCGAAGGAAATAAGGACTTTGATACTATTATGATGATAAGTACTCCCAATGACGTAAATTCAAGGAACCAAAATTCTTCCAAATCGATGCTACTGAAAACAATTTAGCAAAGGAAGTGGCTGAGGAAGAAGCGGAGGAAACTCAAGTTGATATTTACCATGATCTTGCAGCTACGCTAGATGATCCAATTATATCACTACATGCCTTGGTGGGAATTTATTCCTCCCTAACTCTCAAAATCCATGGCTTCATCAAACATCAACTCGTAGTAGTGTTGATTGATAGCGGAAGCACTCATAAATTTGTCCATTATTTTATAAGGGTGGTCTCTAATTTCCATGTATTGATCGTTGACGAGGGGACCATGAAATGCGAATGATGCTCTGAAAACATTAAGCTTAAAATGGGGGATTATCACCTTAAAACTCACATGTTTTCCATTGAAATGGGTGGTTGTGAAATTTAACTTGGTGCAAAATGGATGTACACATTAGGCCCTATCAAAATGGATTTTTAGGTTTTGTATATGAGCTTTAAGAAGGAAGGCCACACTTATACACTGCAGGGACTCCAAGCAGGTGCTCATACTATCATCAACTCGCATCGAATGGAGAAGCTTTTAAAAAAGAGCCATCACGGGGTAGTATCCCAATTTCATTCCATCCAAGCAATTCAATCCACTCCAGCCCTTATTCATCCCTATATGCAACTAGTCTTAGATCGCTAGCGGCAGGTCTTTGACAAACCCAAGGAAATCCCACCTTCTTGGGAAGAGCATGATGATAGCATCCCTCTGGTCCCGAGGGATCAATCTCCAAATGTCTACCCATATCAATATTTTTTTCCCCAAAATAATGAGATTGAAAAAATCATCAAGGAGCTCCTCGAAGATAGGGTTATTCGTCCTAGCACCAAACCTTATTCATGTCCTATGGTCATGGTTTTAAAGAAGGATGGATAATGGTGCATGTGTCCTGAATTTTGGGCCCTTAATAAACTCACTATCAAGGAAAAACTTCCTATTCCAATAGTTGATGATTTTCTTGATGAACTACATGGTGCTAAATTCTTTACCAAGCTCGACCTCTGCTCAGGCTATCATCAAATCTGCATGACGGAAGTTGACGTCCCCAAAACAACTTTAAGAACTCATGAAGGCCACTATGAATTATTGGTCATGCCATTTGGTATTTGTAATGCTACCTCCACTTTTCAAAGCCTCATGAACCACCTTCTGAAACCTTATCTTCGAAAATTTTTCCTAGTATTTTTTGATGACATTCTCATCTGCAACATCACATTGGACAATCACCTTCAACATGTTGACCAGATACTCCAATTTCTCTAAGATCACAAATTATTTTCCAAAATATCTAAGTGCTCCTTTGGCATGGAAGAAGTTGAGTATTTCGGAAATTTTTTGGGACGTGACAGAGTAAGGGTTGATCCGAATAAGATTCAGGCAATGCAGGATTGGGCCCAACTATAAACCTTGAATATTTTGAGGGGATTCTTGGGTCTCACAGGTTACTATTGCAAGTTTGTTAGCAATTATGGACGCCTTACGCGTCCCCTCACTAATATTATGAAGAAAAATTCATTCCTCTGGACTAACACAATGCAACAGGATTTCTTGGCTGTCAAACATGACATCTACTCCACTCCAATATTTGCCTTACTCGACTTCACAAAACATTTTGTGATTGAATGTGATGCTTCTGGTATGGGAATTGGTGCAGTATTAATGCAGGAAGGTAGACCATTAGCCTTCACTATTCAACAACTCAGTCGCAAACATTAGGGAAAATCCACCTATGAGGAAGAAATAATGGCCATCTTACATGCAATAGACACTTGGCATCCATACTTATTGGGGAGATGATTCCAAATCCACACTGACCATCATAGTCTAAAATATTTTCTTGAGCAACATTTATCCTCTCCACAACAAAATAAATGGCTAGCAAAAATTTTGGGATATGATTATGATAACATTTACAATGTCGTAGTTGATGCCTTATTGCGCCAATTTGAGGATGAGGGCACCCTTTTATCACTCTCTCTACCTCGACTAGATTAGATTGAATAATCCCTTCATGAATGTTTCTTTCACCCCTCCTTGTCCCAACTCATTAATAACTTGAGCGCAAATCCCAATGCCTCAACCGACTATTCTTTGTAAGAGGAGGTTCTTGGTTACAAGGATCAGATAGTGCTCTCCCCGATCTCAGCTCTCAAACCCCATATCTTGGTTGAGTTGCACTCCTCTCCCACTGCAAGACATTTAGGATTTTAGAAGACTTATGTTCGCGCACACCACTCCTTCTTTTGTACGGGCATGAAAAATGTCATTCTTGTTTTTGTTGTTGAATGTGATGTATGCCAGCATAACAAAGGGGAAACAATTAAGTAACCAAGAACCTTACAACCTTTACCACTCCTTGCTACGGTGTCGACAAATATATCCATGAATTTCATTAAGGTCTCTCGAAGTCTAGAAACAAATCAATTATCATGGTGGTTGTTGATAGGATTTCAAAATATGCCCATTTTTGTGCTCTACCCCACCCATTTACCCCCACTTTGGTGGCACAAATTTTCATGGACCAAATATTCAAACTGCATGGCTTGCTGATCTCCATTGTGTCGGATCGTGACCCCACTTTCAGTAGCAACTTTTGGCAGGAAATTTTCAAGCTCCCGTGCACGCAACTCCAACTCAGTACAACTTATCATCCCCAAGCTGATGGTCAGACATAAGCAGTCAAAAAATTCTTGGAGACCTATTTGTAGTGTTTTACTTCAGACAAGCAACATCAATGGGTACAATGGTTTCCTCTAGCGGAATGGTGGTATAACACTAGCTATCATGAAGCCACCAAGATGGTGCCATATGAGGCCATGTATGGCCAGCTCCCACCATCACAAGTTTCTTACATCCCCAGTTGTTCCAAAGTGCACACAGTTGACCAGTTCCTACAAAAACGTGTAGCCATGTTGGCTCATCTCAAAGCTAACCTACATCAAGCTCAAAACAGAATGAATGAACAGGACAATCAACATTGATCCGAGTGGTCTTTGCAAGTAGGTGACCAGGTGTTCCTCCAACTCCAACCATATAAACAGATCTCTCTCAAGGAAAAGGGATATCAGAAACTCGCACCCAAATTCTACGGGCCTTATCAGGTAATTCGAGGTATAGGAGTAATCGCCTACAAACTGGATTTATAGAATACTTTCATAATCCACCCAGTCTTTCATGTCTCATGCCTCAAGAAAGTTTTGGGGAAAAATTGTAGGGTTCAAACAAGTCTGCCAGAATTAGATGAGGAGGGCTCCCTTTGGCTCCAACCAGAACAAGTCCTTGATACTCGAGAACTCCATATTTGTGGCCACAAGATTAAGGAATTACTAATCAAGTGGAAAGACACCTCTCCAAAATATGCGACATGGGAACATGTCACTATTCTTTATAAATTTCCGCAACCTAAACCTTGAGAAAAAGGTCGCTTTTGATGGGGGGGGGGCATGTTAGGGTACAACCCTAACCCATTTATTTATGTAATAAGCTCATGGGGGCCTAGTCATAGTCATAGTTATTTATTTGAGTCAATAAATCTCTCAAGTGATTATCCACATTAATAATAATTGTAAGTGGTTTACCCGCGTTGTAGAAAAGGGACCACAATTAGTTATACAAAGGACATGGATAATAAATAAAGTGGTTAACCCATGTTATGTCAAGGACCACTAGTAGTTAGGGTTTTTGACGTCATTAGGCTATTAATAGTTCTATAGAGAAGGAAGAATCATGGTGTCATATTGTAATTGAGCTATGCTATGTTGGAGGTTGCCTCCTCGAAGAGGCAAGTGAACATTGTGTTTTGATTCTGAATAATAAAAGATCTTTGGTGCTTGTCTATTTCCATGTGTTAACTATATGTTTCGGATATTTTGTTTAGTATTTCTTGTATTTTGGCTCATCTCACAGGTCAAGTGAATTACATAAATTATCCAGGATGTGAAAACTCAGTTGTCCTCTAAATTTGACATGTAGGATCTTGGTTCTAGAAATTTCATTTTGGGCACGGAAATTAAAAGAGATTGGAAAATAGGAAATTTTGGTTAAATCAAAGGAAGTATGCCAAGAAAATATTATAGAGGTTTATTATGCAATAATGTAAATTGATAAAGGGCCCTATTACTATATATGTAAGTTAATCTGCAAAATAGTGTCCATTGACAAAGGAAGAGGAAGAGGAAATGTCCCATATTCCACATGCTAATGTCATTGGAAATTCAATGCATGTAAATGCATGTAGTATATCAGACATTACACATGCAATGGGAGCATTAAGAAAGTATATTTAAAAACTAAGGAAGGAGCATTGGGCAGTCGAAAAAGAGGGTTTTCAGGTATTTTCATGGCATTACTAGTTATGGATTGTGTTACCAAGGAAAACTAGCGTTGGAAATAATGTTGGCCATACATGGCTTTATTGATGCAGACTGGGTTGGAGTTTTTGATCATAGAACAAGTGAGTATGTGTTTAACCTATTTAGAGGAGAATTCAGTTGGATGAGAAACACACAATATGTAGTGCCACTCTCAACTATATAAGTTGAATACATGTAAGACACTCATACAAGCAAGGGAGCAATATGATTACAAATTTTGTGTTCAAGTATTTGGTTGGCATAACAATTTATACATATATATTCTGATAATTAAAGTGTAATATTCATAGGAAAAAAAGCCCAAATTATCATTTAAAGACAAAGCATATGTTTAGTATCACTTTGTGAGATCAATGGTCGAAGAATCAAATATACTACTGATAAAGGTGGATGCTATGAGTAATTTTGCATATTCATTAACAAAAATCTATGAGGAATGGTAATTTATCTTGGTGTTGAGAACAATGGGCATTATTACCTTGAATTTTTTATCATCTACTCCTATGACCCCTCGCCTACAAAGAAAACAACAAGGGGGAGAATGTTGGGTGTGTGTTATAGTCTTTGCATGACTACACCCACACATGGTTTATTGCATCGAGAGAAGTGGGGGAGTCACAAGGGGTCGGGAGCCCTCCAATGTAGGATTTTAGAGGTAGGTGGCCCTAAATGAATTGGCAGTTTTTTACATATGTTTTTGGAGATTTTCAACACATAATGTTTACTTTTAGTCATTTTGTGGTGGATGTTGGTTTAGCACACAGTTTTGTAATTCCGTTTAAGGGACTACAAATGTATTATAATCCATGATTAATGGATTGGGGGTTATGGATGTCATAACATATAACTATTGTATTGTATTATTATAAATATAGAATATATTGAAAAAAAATTACATTTTTTCCTAGTTTTGGATTTCTAAGTTAAAATCTCTATGTTAACGAGTATGTATGTCATTACATCTTTTATGGTTTTAGTAAGAATCTGTTTGTGGAAATTAGTAATACATGGTTAAAACAAATAATGTGGATATATGGAGGTATACTAAGTCTATAGGAACTATCCCCTACCTTATCCAGCCCTTCAAAATGACCATAATAGAAAGCTTTGATCTTCTTACCTTATAAATTATCTTACCTATCTTTTTTTAGATTCAACTAGTCTCCAGTCCTAACTTGAAGGTATTCCTAATTATTTTCTATTCATAGTGAACCTTTTACTTTTCTTGTCATTTTTTCAATGTCATGTACACTTGTAAATGAATCTGCCTCATCTTATTAGTGAATCATTTAGCCTTCAATGTGTCACTTGTGGTGTCATCCTTCTCTCATCCTTGTTTTCCATATAAAACATTTAGAGGCAAAGGTGGAAAATATCCAAAATAGGTTTGAAAATGGGACTTAGTAGTGGAAGTGTGGACTACATATTATAATATTATTGAATGTAAATCATTTATTCATCCTAGGTCCTTGGATGCTTTTCAATTGTAACCACTCAAAAATTGAACTAATATTCTTATTCACTACTTCTACTTGTCTATTATTATATGGATAGAAGAGTCTAGAAATATTCAACTTCGTGCTTTCTCACAAAATGTAGTCCAGATGAGACTAAGAAACATGGTACCTCTATTGAAGATGATGATTCATGGTATCCCAAAGTGCATGTAAATTTTTCCAAAGAACATGATTATTGCATCTTGTCCCTTGATGGTATTTTTTACAAGGAACAATAATTAAAACTTAACTAAGCCTATCAACTACAATAAATAAATAGGCATCTCCCCTCCTAGTTTTCAACAAACAACCCAAAAAATCCATGGAGATGATTTTCCATGGTCTAGTAGGTATAGATAATGGATGATATAAATATTGCTTCCTATTATGAAATTTCATAGTACAACAAACTATACATCCTCTAATAAATTGAGCTACATCTTCTTACATTAAAGAGAGAAACACATACCTCTTTAAGTTGGGAGTTGTATTCCATACAACAAAATTATATATACCTTGTTTAGCTTGTTTAACTTGTAGAGAAACACATATTAGAGATGATAATTGTTGTTGTTGTCATCTCATTCTAGATGAACATGGCCATGTAATTACTAAAAAACCTCTTTGAAGTCCTCATCTTTTGTGTATTCCTCTTTGCATGCAACATGGGTGAAAGGCTCAATGCGAACGAGAGTACCCATATTTGATCTTAGATGTGGGTGGCCTTGAAATTATGTCTACCAACATATTAGCATTTGTGCGTTTATATTTTAAGATAAGATGAAATCACTATAAAAATCCCATCTAGTTATAGTGTTTGGTTTTTTGAAGATTACTCTAGGTCTATAAGTGTTGAAATGGTTTGTGATTAATATGTATGATGGTGTTCTTTCCCATTAGATAGTGATTCTATTTCTTAATAACTTAAATTAGAGCATAGAGGTCCTTGTCATTTGTAGGGTAGTTCAGGACTCCACCATGGAATATATACATGATGGAATACTAACCTCCTAGCATTAAAACTACTCCCATAACACATCCAGTTATATCCATTCCCATTATAAAGGAAATTTTCAAATTGGAAAATATGACAAGTGATGTTTAACTAGGGCCTTTTTCATATCTCTTCAATTTCCTTATATTGATTCTTTCCACACTAAAAAAAATAGTTTCTAGTTGTTATTGCATGAAGTGGTGTAACCACAACTAAAAAGGATGTTATAAACTTGGTTAAATGCTTCCCCCAAAATTCTCCTAATTTAGGTGACATTATTATGACTTGGACACTTTATTATAGTCTCTATCTTCAAAAAATAAATCTTGAGTCCCCCTCCATTAATCACATACCATACTACATCAAATACTATTGAAAAAATATATTTTTCTTAATATTTTCCAACAATTAATGATTTTCATAGGTCTCAAATATATGCATGAGATTAAAATTATGCTCTTATAAAGTAGAGCTAAAATTCAGTATATCATTTAATTAAACTACTCCAAATGAATCTAGAAAGGACTCAATACATCATTATTCAAACACATAAATGTGATTGGTTCATTATATAAATGAAAATACATTACCAACCATTCAGATAGAACTTTCCTCCTATTTAAGGCGATCTTATAGGTATCTTCCTCTTGTGATATCTTGACTTGAGGTCCAATTTGTTGAAGTAATTATAATGTTGAAATTTATCTAACAAGTCATCAATTATAGGTAGAGGGTATTAATTCTTGAGGTTTATTTTATTTAGAGATTTGTAATCCACATACAGTTTCAAAATTCTCATCATTCATAAGTACTATGATGATATGTGACCTACAAGATAAGGTTATTAGTTGAATTACTTATTTCTCCAATAATTGTTGTAATTTTTTTTTCACTTCACACACACTCACACACACACTCACTATATATATATAGATATCCCAATGTTTGGAAGTGGGGAGTTAGGCAAAAGTTGTATCTCATACTCCACTTCACTCTTAAGTAGTAACACTTTAGGCTTCAAGTACACTTCTCTATATGACTAGATATGCTCCTCCAATTGGTGCTCGAAGCTTATCCTCTTTAGTGCATCCCTCCAAATATTCCTTTACATGTATTGTTTCATCTCCTTGTTGATAGTGTCAAAATAAGAGAAATACAAACTTTCTATTTGAATTAATCACTTTATTGGCATGGTTAACACTTACTAGAAATATTTTAGATTACATTTGCATCCATTGATGATAAAGAATTTCCCCACTTGATCAGGTAGTATTTATTTTCTTTCCCCTTGAAGATTTCACCCCTCATGTACATGTAGCAACTTCCAAACACTACACCTCACACTCTAAGAAGTACTACATCTATCTCCACTTCATCAATATGGTTTACGTCAATATATTTGACCTTACACTACCTAGTGACCATGAGTTTTGTATTTTTATTTTCTCATAATAATGGGTATGTGTGAGGATGATAATGAAATTCCAATTCAAGATCACTTACCAATTCTATTTCCATGAGGCTGGCTTGCAAAGTAAAAAAAATATTTCATACACATTTTTCTTCTTGACCTAAATCTTGATATGGAAGAGTTCAATCATTTCATTTTGTTCCTTTCCATGGATAATATCATTAGGTTCACCTATTACATAATTCTAATGCAGTAAATCTTGTCATCTACATACAAGTTGTTCTCTACCTAATTGCTTCAATCGTGGATAACATTTTCTTCTTCTTGGCATCCTTCTTACTAGTATTTGGATTCATCTATAAATGCAACTTCCAATACTTACCTTTGGTATGGCCATTGCTATTGCAATTTTTATAGTGTTTGTTTGGATCCTTTATCTAATGTGCAAGGGCTCTTGTTCCCTTATCCTTTCCTTTACACTTCTTCTTTCTCTCCTTAAAAGTTTCTTGGTGATATTTTTGCTTGGAACCACTTGGTTATGCTTTCTTCTTGTCCATATTATCTAGATAATTTTCTTGCACATATGCCTCATTAATAGTCTTAGGTACATAGAGATTTAATTGTCTCAGTAAATGACTATGGAGACCACCCATATACTTGGGGAGTGCATCCAAGTTCTTAGGATATATATCTAACATAATGGCTTATTTTATAAACTAAATGGTGTATTCTTTTGCACTCAATATTTGATTCTATTTGAAGTAATTCCATGGAATCCAATGTTCTTATTTGTACTATATAGAGTATAATTGAGACCTAATGATGGTTTTAAACACCTCCCACTCCAAGTTTTGGCATGGCCCTCCAACTTTAATGGGGAAAATAATATTTATATGATCCTATGTTATGAACACTAAATTAAAATCCTAACTATTGAACCATTTATTTAAATTAACAACATCAATGCCCCTTGATAAGGTTTGATATCCACTTTTTCTTCCACTTCTATTATGAATTGGGAAAAGGTGAGGTTGGAGCTTGGTTTCTCTCTATTTATCTCCCTCTAAACATCCTATTTATCTCTAAATTTCATGTCTAAACTAGATTTCGAGATAGGTGTAGAAAAATCCTTAAAAGGTACAAATTTTGTTTCCATGAGGATCTTCTTGTTGTGAGAGGTTTTAACAACTTGTGCTTCTGGCCTTAAAATCCTCTTCTTCAATCATCTCTTGGATTACTATTGTACTCTTTTAGTATGGATGGCATTTGATACTTCTTTCTTTATGCCAATGTTTAGATCCTATAATTTCCCACAAAAACCTCAAAGAATGTTGTTGTAATACCAATAAAAAATATAATCTACCATGGCCACTCCATTAGGATATCTTGTCATAAATAGTCTTACAAGTTCCTAAAAACTCTTTGTTATGTAGAGTTTTTTTTTTGAAGACTGGAATTTAATATTACTAGATTAGTGAACAATATATTGAAATAATCGAACACTAAAAATAAAAATAAAAAATCTAAGAAAAATATCACAACATCCACACAATGAACACAATATATATATATATATTTGGAAACCAAATATGGGAAAACCTTGTGAGAAGGTGAGGGCTATGCTTTGCAATTTTCTTCTTTTATATGAAATGACATTATAGATAAAGGTGAAATCACTATGGAGTTTCCATTGAAATTATGGCTAGTATGGCTGCTACAAGAACCTCCACATTTCTTTTACTCCAAAATCACACTCCTAAATTCTCTACTCAAATATGTAGGAATAAAAAATACATTAAAAATGGCTCCCCTTCCTATACTAGCGGCCTAGTGTTTAGAAATGTCCTGAGAGCTATATATGATTAGGATTAGAAATTTTGTATGTGTAATCTCATGATTATGGATAAGGTTTTGGACCCTCTAGATTCTTCTCAGACTTCATGTGACTAGTTTTATGTATGTTAATAATGGAAGCATCCACTTGGTATGATGATGTAAACAAGATATCAAATATTGTGGGAGGCATAACTTCCTCATACAAACTATAATTGAGGTGATATTCACACTGTTAGAAATATATCAATGTATAGAACAAAATCAAGAAGCTAGAAAGTTATTAGCAAATTTTAGACCCCAAAAATGGTGGTTTAAAGCATCGATTAATATTCAATTTTTTTTGGACCCTAAATCACCAATGTGGGAGCTACCCCTAAAATGAGTCGTCTATTCCAATAAATCCAATTCAAATATATCCTCACTTACCTCCCACAACCTCACCCCTATCAGCCATCCACACCTAAAAATCATGGAAATAGATGAAAAACTATACTATGATCCATTTTAGATCATACACCCCAATTTTGGGAGGTTTTTGGTCCCCACAATATTTTATTAAAGGAGGTGAGGAAAATTTTCCTATAGCTTTTGCTTGGAGTATCATTTTCCTTAGAATTTGTCCTTTCAACCAACATGCTAGAGTTCATATTTCCCTTGTATGTTGGCATGAGACTCATTCTACAAAATTTTATGTTCAACTAACTTTTCTTAAGCTTATGATGTTAAGCTCTCTATAGTATCCATAGGTAAGCATTGGTATAAACCTTGTTTTCTATTATTGAGGTAGCTAGTATAGTACATTTCTGACCCTCTAATAAACCAAGCTACAACTTATTTCATTAAAGGTCAACATACATTTCTATGTAAGTTAGAAAATATATTTTAGACACGAAAACACCTTGCACCTTTAGAGGCGTGAGCCTTTCTAATAAGATGCAATCTTCCATATTTAGGAATATAGAGCTTGTCTAGATTATAGAGTAGACCATCCTAGAGATGATAATCAACCTTACCATCCCCTTATTTTAGAAAATATTGGCCTTGTAGCTATTGAAACCCTTCCTCAAAGTACTCATATTTTGTATATTCCTCTTTGTATGCATCATGGGTGAAAGTTCCATGTGCATAAGAGTTCCCAAATATGTGATCTTTGCTGTAGGTTGGTTTGAAAGCATGTTTGACAAATTCTTAGTGCTTCTCTTCTTGTATTTGATGATTATATGATTTTTTTGTAAAAGACCCATCCACTTGTAGTGTTTAGTTTGTTAATGCTTGCTTTATGTCTCCAAGAATTAAGGATAGATGGGAAGGGAGTAGTTCATGAAATTTCCAAAATATTAGGGAGCTTGGAAGTTAGTTTGTCACATATTTGTTTTTCATAGATGACATTTTATTTTCTGTGAAGGTTTAAGGATAGTGGTTGAGAAGCTAAAAGGAATTATTGATATATTCTACATGGTTTTTGGCATGATAATACATAGATAAAAGTCAATGATATCCTTTTAGGGTATCTATAATATGAAAATAACTTCATCAATTATATGTTCCCTTTCAATCTTCCTAAATGAGACTCGATATTGAAATATTTGAGCTTCCAAATAAAATAAAATACGAAAGGTGTGATTAGAAATGGTTGATAGAAAAAGTGTACAAAAAGCTTAACTATTTTTGTAATCAATGGATATTTAGAGGTGGTTACATAGTTTTGGTTAAATCTATACTAGAAGAAATTCTAGTATATTGGATACACCACTTGCATGGATCCCAAAAGGAGTTTTGGAAAGTATATTGGATATTATTCTATAGATATATTTGGATAGGGGATTAAGTAAAAAAATACATTATAGTGGTTTCATGGAAAACATTTGCATTATAAAAGGCACAAGGAGGTTTGGGTTTAAGGAATATATTTCTTTTTTTAAGGAGTTAGCCACAAACAATGTATGGAACTCAATATGAGGTTATAATATGTGGACTCAAGTTATTAAAGACAAGTATATAGCTCTAGACATATTCGAGGAATGGGTTAAAAATTCTTTAAATGGATTACACAATTCCTCAATTATTTGGAAAATATTTATTACAAAAATTTCACTAGTTGGGAACTAGTTGATTTAGTGGGTGGGAAAGGGAGAAAAAGTTTAAATTGGTTTAAATCCTTGGATTAGAAGTGGGGGACTTCAAAGGATATCCCCTTATGTGATGCATGATGTAAGATATAGTGGTTTATAAATCTTGAGGTAGATAACTAGTTTGGATAAGACTACTTTATGATAGAAGAATTGGCTTACTTAGAGGGAGATCAATCTAAGGGAGGAGGATGGAGTTACATGGTATAGGTATATAGATAACCTAAGATCTTGTTTTTTAAGAATAAGGGATGAACATGATTATATTCTGTGTTCATTAAATCCTTTAGGGGACTATATTATGAGAATTGGATATAAAGCATTGGCTATTAAGGAAAAAGAGGAATTTTATGTCTGGTGGTGAAAATAAGTTTGGAAATTTAAGTGTCTATAGAAATCCAAAATATTCACCTGGTTAATACGAAAAAGTAAATCTCTCACATGGGATATATTGTAGAGAAAAAATATTGTTTGCCTTGGATGGTATTGCTTATGTAAACAAGAAAAGGCAACAAAATTGCATCTATTATGTATTTCTATTTTTCAAAGAAGTTTTGGAAAGAAGTGGAAGGCATTAGGGGAATTTTGAGGTCTAAAATGGGCCTCCTAAGAAAAATGTACAACCAAAATAAACTTTATAAGAACCAATAGGATTTAAGATGATGATGTCAACCATGGGGGATGATTCACCATTTTTTAAGTAAAAGGGTAAAATGATTAAAAAATAATAAAATATAAAAACTACTTTTTCAACTCGTATTTTAAACTTATCTCCCCAATTTTTTACTCAAATTTCGAGAGGGAGTACTCGTTGGATGCAATCATGTTCTTCATGTATTTCTCATTTTTCATGTAGCAGGATCCATTGAAAGTATGCAACATGGGCACTCCTTGGATGGGAAATTAAATTTTGCATCCAATGAGTACTCCTGCTTGAAATTTGAGTAAAAACTTTGGGAGATAAGTTGAAAATACGAGTTGAAAAGTAGTTTTTTATTTTTTCCCTCCAAAATTTGATGATGTAATCAAATATTATTTTATTATTTCCACTATTATTTTATAATTTCCTTAGGAGGCCCATTTTAGACCTCAAAATTCCCCTAATGACTGACATTTTTGAAACATGTATGGGGCAGGAATTCCATTAAGGAGACTATTAGGATGTAGTGAAAAAATAGAGAAACTGGAAAATATATAACTCTTCCTTTAAGAATTTCTTGGGGAGTTTGGATGGCTAGAAATTAATTTTTTTTTAAGGACAAGGATGATTTGAATCTTAAATGCGAAGTGAAAGGACTAAATGTATTAGGCTAATTTTCTATAGCTCCAGGAAAAACAATTTGTTATAGTTAGTTTTAAGAAGAAATTAATAGAGACATACTGTAGGGATACTTTGATAGTGATTCTCATTCGATTACACTGAATAGTGGGGTAGGGGGAATAGTTCATTTTTATATTTATCATAAAACTTATTTCATATATCAAGGGCGAAAATAATCAAATAATTTCTATGAACTATTAGTGCTCAACTTGGTATTATTTCTTGCCTAAGAACATGGAGTAACCATATACAAATCTTTTGGGATTCACTTCTTATTATAAAGAGGATTAGATAGGAGCCCATTATGAAAAAATTCACTTTGTCGCATTTTTTTCAAGTTTATGTATGAATTTTATAGTCATCCTTCACTCACATTTATTTTTTCTCATGTATAGGAACATGAATGGGACTTCAAATGGATTATCAAAAGTAGGGATTGAGTTGGATAAAAGAGTCTGGATGATATTAGGGGATCAACAAAACCATAATTTTGAATACATATATGAACCTTATCTATACATTTATAAGTGTATACTCAAATTTGTGTTTATCGTTTTATCATAAGGATGATGGATGAAACATATAAATGTTGCTAGCTAGAACTTGTTTGTTGATGAAAAATGTGTTTAACATGGAGAAATAAGTTTTTTTTTTTTTTTTGGAAATAGGTTAAATACCATATTGATTTAGTTCTTAGTTTCTTTATGGACTTTTATAATTCATTTTTTTATAGGGTCTATGAGGCAAAAGGTGAATTTTTTACAACATTTGTTAATTGTAATTATGTTTCTATAAATATAATTACAAGGATTTTCTCCTTGGAAAATAAGATATCACATCACTAACACCATTTAGGTGAAGTAAGCAAGGCCACAATTTATCTAACAAGGTCCTCTCTTCCATCACCAATTATAGCACACATCTCATTCATGGTATGACCAAAGAGGCACTTAATCATTTTTAAGTATGGAATAATGTTGGACTATGAAACTGTGAAATGGAGGCCATATTTTGAGATGTTATCATAGGCCCTACCATCAATTTCCATTTCATCCCCTAGGAGATTCTCTTCCTCTAATGATCCCTCAAAGTGCTCTTTGATCTTTCGAGATGTTCGACCCTTTGGATAATTTGGTAAATTGCAAACTAGCCTGGATGATTTGTATCTCCAATAGATGAGATACATATAATATCATCCCCATGTTTGGATTATTGTTGTCATAAATCATTGGTATTCGAGACAATTTTATTCTATCAACCTTTCCTTCCTTTATAGTAGGTTGAGCATGGTGCTAAACTCCTACAAATAAGGTGAGCTACAATTAATTAGGACAAAGGGTTGAGTACACAATAAAGAAGTCATAATGATATTTAGGTATAAGTAAATGAACTTATATGGGAGAGGGAGGGTGAATAAACCTAAATACAACTTATTGAACTTAAGAAAGGTTTCTATCGATGAAATTTTCACAAAAGAATTATATTTCTACTTTAAATTGTCTAGGAACTACTATTATAGGTTTTGAGGATGGAAATGTTTCAAAATGGCTCCTAGATGAGGATTTTTTGCTAAAATTAGAGTGGAAGTGTGGTTCACACATAAATTCATTTTCATATTGCAATAATGAGGTATGAATTAAGGTGGAGTGCGCCTATTTGTAGGATCCTATTGGCAATTATCAACATTAATGGAAAAATCTAAGTCTCCTAGCACCATAGTTGACATTCAATTCATTTTAAGATTAACATGAACATGTGATGACATACAGGTAAGGAGTGTGACTATGAAATTTATTATCCAGTTGATATAATTAGTTATTGGGCCTTGGAACAACATGTTATGAAGTATTAAGTGGGTGCTTGCTGTAAAGGGGTTTGCAAACATGAAATGTTGACGTTTCTTAGGCTATTGGAAGTTGAGATATCATAGTGAAATGTGATTTCATTACCTCGCATGGTTCTAATGAAGGAATCTTGAGAGTGCTCAACAATATGCCACATGGAGTGGACATATGTGAATATATAGTGGCTTTGAAAAATTTGGCACAATCAATGTTAGGAAATTTACACTTTTCATCACTTTAGGAGAAGATTTGATGTCTCTCATGTAATTGTGATGCAATTGTGAATCATTATACTATTAGGGGAGAGATATTTTAAAGTAAGATGATGCCAAACTATCTGATAGGCAATATGAGTTTATCATTTTGATAATTTTCCTTATGCAAGGGATAGATATGAATGCATTTGTATTATCCCCTTTTGTGGTTACATCCAAGGGAATCTATGATCATAATTGTTTCCTTCCATGTGATGTTCCATGCCCTAATGAATGTTTTTTTTTTAGAAAAAAATGTGCTCACTATGAAACCAATGAATCTCCCCTTTCGTATCCAATGTAAGAACATGGATTTCCTTATGACACTCCTTTATGGTTCTGGGTGTAACCTTATCTTCTTTTCTATTGGAAAAAAACTCCATTTATCCAATTTGAAATATAAGAACATATTTTGGAATTTTGTCTTCTCTTTTGTTTTATTTCTAGGTCTTCTTGAAATACCATCATCACCATCTAAACTCATTTTTGGGTTTCCTCCATGTGCATTTCCCACTCAATATTTCCTATTTGGAATGTCTTAGAGCCTCCATAAACCCAATGGGATTGTTGATGACAATTGTGAGTAGTAAATTTTTGGTTTGCTAATCGTGAACCCTCAAAATGAAGAATGAAGAAGTGCAAATAATGTGGAAAAACTTATATAATTGGGTCTGGTTTCTATGCATTTTGTTTATACCAAGCCATTAATCCCAATGTAATTATTACATTAGTGACTCATGGGATAATGGTTGTTTCCCCATGCTCCAATTACTAATAACCTATCTTCTCTCATCAAAGATGATTCAACCATCTAATGACCATTATATAGATCAAATATTGTCATCTTTGCTTTTCCCTTTCAAGTGGTTTAGGTGTCTCTAGTTGCACTAGGAAATTTTCAAAAATACATTGGATCATATGAGGGTTAGGTATTTCTCTACCAATAAAATGCTTCATACCTCTATAATGCTTCAATTATGTGGGTCATAAATGTTAGAAATACTGAGAGTGGGGGGGGGGGTGAATCAATATTTTGTATTGAATAAAATTTACTCTGTTTATACTTTATTTGCATTGTTAATCGAACCATAATTTAATTAAAAACACATTGTGCAGTATATATAACTATAAGATAAACCATGATGAGAATTTAATCATAAAGACATGTGAACCATAAGATTATAGCACATCAACACTTAGGTACATTGTATATTAGGTGGAAAACCCAACTAGGAAAAATCACTACTGTTGTTGTCTCTGTATTCTTCTTCTTATTATAAATAAAAACTTCTTTTACATCTTGCACTAGTACATACTCTTACTAGTGCACACGCTCCTACCTGCTGGAGGTTACCAAATCCTATTGTTTCTCCAACTGCCACTAGAAGGAAGCCACCAATCCCTGATCAAATTTACTAGCCACCACTAGAAGGAAGTTACCACTCCATTACTAAAGGATCCAACCCTCATACCCTTTGTGGACCTCGTTTCAAAATATTTCACAGTAGAACCACTTTATTTAAACACAAATCCTGCAGACCACATTTCATCCAATTTTCAAACTGGACCCATATACAACATTATACACAATATACATAACAAGATACCAGAACCTCTTTGTAACAAGCAAATATTCTCATTAGACCATCAAACCCTAACTCATAAAACTGAATACAAAACCCACCTTCTCTTAAATAACCAATATTCTCATATATCATCACCATACTCATTAATACATCCCTTGAAAATCAACAACAAAACAAATCTCAACACTACTAACCCCTCTCTATAGAAAATACAATCTATGTATGGAAAATATAGCTACTATGCAGATACATTAACATATCACAAATTTCTCATAACTCTGTCATTAATTCAATACAATCATCGGTCCCTAATTTTATCTCAATCTCAATCAAAACAACTCAATCATAACAACTCAACACATATCAACAAGGCATGTAACCATACAAAATTTCCCCTATAATAATAACATTAGTCCGAAATCATATCCTCAAACTATCCCTTTGTTGAAACCATCAACACAATTTCTCTGATGACTCATAAAAAAAAAGTAGCATTACAACCAGTTCATAAGAAGAATTTGACATAGGAGAACCTTTTATTTCTATACTATGAATTATCTTCACCCCTACATACAATTTTTGCCATAAATTTGTCGTTAATGTGAACAAAGTGTTGAAATGAATACTCCATCATGGCAATGATCACTATAATAAATAATGACAACTATCAACCTATACAATAAGAAACCATATTGTGATCTAGAAATATATGCAACCTCAAGAAATATCATCACATTCATGAAAACAAAAATCTCCTAAAACTATGTCATATTGGACCTTTGCTCATAGTATTGTTCTTTGTGCACAATAATACCTACAAAACAACAACCTTTCCTACACTCTAGTATAATTAATACATAACTATACTTGCTTTTTGGCTTCAATTCTCAAGGGACAAGCAACGACATCATTGCATCAAATTCATTAACCTCTTACCAAGCAATATTATATACAAACCTTTGCCTTGCGCAGTCAACCTTTGCAACAAAAAAAAAGGCAATCTCAAAGAACCAGTAGCAACAATCTGGCTTCAATCATGTATACAATACATATCAAATTCATTGACAAAAATTTTCATAGAAAATCCTCTACCTTAAGCTTTGTATTTTGCATTATAACACCTACAACAAGCATATTAGCATACAATCTTTGTCATACACGTGCATGTCCAATATAACAATGGTACATGAACATATATGTTCATCAATGGAGATCATTAAACCACTACTCTTTTAAAAAATTCTCATAACAATCTCTCAAGGAAATCATGTGTCTTTGTTAATCCCAAACTAGATCAAATGAGATCTATCTCTACAACAGAACTAGTAACAACTTCATAGGATAGATCTAAATGTGCGATGGACATAAGTGCACATAAACCAGAATAAACCTCTAGTGATTAAAACAAGCTTGGATCTCAACACATAAATTGAACCTCCATAAACCATAATATGGTGTGCATAACACACATGAACCTTCAACAACTAAAAACTATGGTCAATCAAGAAGTCTGGTTTATCGATTTCAAGATCCAATTATCTCTACAACAAAAATCAATTAGGTGTTCCTCAATTAGCATACGCAAGAATTCAATGATATTGTGCACATAAGCAAACATGAATATCTAATGCATAATGCACATATTTATGAAAATTTATTTATGTAGATCCTCCAAAAAATATGCAATGAATCTAGTTCAAAATATAACTAAAGAGTTATTGTCTACTACATACCCAAGAAATGACTCTGCTTATCTAACTATGCTCAGATGTCTCATCAATAAATAGCTTATGAATTTGTGAAACATGATCATATCACTACTACTAATATATGATTACACAAGCTGATATATTCAAAGAAACACTTACCAATCCATTAGATTTATGAACCTTGAGGTCACTTAACCCTCACACACAAGCGCAATTACCTATTCTAGGACAGAGTAAAACACAAATCATCAAATGCACACTTTTGTTATCGAATTCCTTGCCCATTTATAATTATTTTTCCTTAATATTACCATGGGAAAACCCAAGGATTTGTTGATGGTAATATTGATGGTATCAAATAAATGTTTAACATATTTTCTCACTTGAAATCCATGGGAAATTTGATGGTTTTTCACGTGGTTTTTAAATTTCTTCACCTACAGGCATCATCGCAAGGACAAACAGACTCCCAGAGAATATCACTAAATTGATAACATAACCTCCCAATGAAATTGGCAACATATTTTCACTGTGAATAACTATCTCCGAATGAATATAGGTTCATATGAATAAAAACTTAGATCCTCTACCTATAACTATTCCATACTATTTCACTACTTCACCATACATCTCCAGGCCCTGTTCAACCTCCTACAACTCATATGCAACCATTAAGACATCATAATAGGACACTACCTAGCTAGGAACCTTTTAATCCTCCTTAAACTCTACTGCTAATCCCCAAGAGTGTGATACGATCAAGGTTGACATAGTGTGACAAGATCACGACCCATTTTGAAATCAAGGCAAATAAACTAGCCATAATGCCAACACTAAATTATTTATTTCTACATTTGGAAACACAAGGAAGACATGTTCCAAGACATATGACAAAAATTTATGACTGGTAAACATGGGGATAACATAGACAAGTGGCATGACAAATAAGGCAAGGTTGGAAAAGGAGGTGGCAAGTTTGATTGGATAGGGTTGGAATTGTCTTGCCACATGTGTAAGACACTTGTCATGCTGGTAGAGCATTAATATTACAAAAGAAGGTAGATGATATAAATATTGGGGGACACTCCAATGCTCAAGAGCTTGATGGAAAGATGTGGATAGATGACACATGTCAACCTAGTGGGAGGTCAAGCATTAGGTAGTTGGTTGGGTAGCCTGATAGTAAAATATTACAAGTTCAACATATGGAAAATCATTGAGAAAGTGAAGGATCAAATATTTAGTTCATTTTGAAAGAAAGCATGATAGGGAAAGGTTAATAGTAGGGGGGGGGATCAAAGGTGTGCCACATAATATGTCAATGCATCAGTCAGTTGAATGTTAGGGTGCTTGGACAAGAGTTTCAATAATGGGAGGCTTGAGGAGAAACTCCGGCTCACAAAAAAATATAAAGAACATGTGCTAGTACGATGGTGAGTTGGGAATCAAGGCTTCAGTGTTGGATTCACGCTTATACTAAGAGGGGGGTTGAATCATTATAAATTTATTACTTATTTAAACATTCATGAATATAATCAAACAATATCACATATATAAATGAAAAATTATTTATAAGACATATTTATAGGAACCAACCTATTGACACAAACTTTGTAGGAACCAACCTACTATTACAAAATTTATATGACCCAAACTATAGGGGACACCAATCCACCATGCTAAAATGTTTGTAGGAACTAACCTACAAGAGACACTAATCCCATCTATTGCAAGATTTGTAGGAACCAACCTACAATAGTCACCAATCCCATCCACGACAAGATTTGTAGGCACAAACCTATAGGAGACAACAATCCTGTCTACTATTTGTAGGAACCAACTTATAGGAGACACAAATCTCCACCGTTGCAAATATTCATAGGCACCAATGTAGTTTACTAAGTATACTTTCTACTTCTTTCTTCACAAGGTCTATTAGATACTTCTACCTTCACAAGGTCTTTTATTTTTCCTTTACTAGGTTTTCTTGCTACTTCAACCTTCACTTAGTATATTAGCTACTTATACCTTCACCTGATATATTTTATGCTTCTGCCTTCACTAATTCTACTTGCTACTTTTTCCTTTACTAATTTTTCTTGTGCCTTCACTAATTCTGCTCGTTTATTCTGTCTTTGCTAATTTTTCTTGTTGCTTCTGCCTTCACTAGGTTTGTTAGATGCTTCTTCCTTCATTAGGTATGTTTAATTGATTATACTACCTTTCACCAATTTTTATTTTCTCTTATACCTTCACCAAGTATGTTTCTCCCAAAACTCACTGTATTCGCCTTCCCAGGAAGGAAATTGTACAACATGCCATGCATCCATTTTTGAAAATTTTATTCTAAATTTTTTATTTGAGGCATTTTTGCATGTCTCCTTGGACTTCTAAAAGTTCCATAGTTGAAATAAAATAAGTTATATAAAAAATGAAAAATTAACGTGTTTTAAGTAGATATTAGGAACATTTAGGAATCCTAACTTCCATGGGAAATATCTATGAAATTATAGTGAACCAAAGTAAAAAAATTCTACCACAAGTACATATAGATCTTCTCTCAATATTCTCAATATGTCACACTTTGATACACCTTAGAAAGAAAGTTCTAGTGAAAATTCCAATATAAACAATTTGAATTAGATTTCAAGAGAATACACCTTAGAGAATGTATATGAAATTTTAGCAAACCAAAGTATACAAGTTATACCATGGCTAGCTATATATCTCTTCTCTATCTCCTCCAATTTTCACGGTCTAATACATCCCATATGTAAAGTTATAGTGAAATGTAACGCCCCTGATCAACTCTTGGGATGTAAATAACATGTATATGTGGAACTAGGCTAGTGAGTTGGAATGTACTAAATAGGTTGGTGAGCCAATGATATATTTTGAGGGCCTTTATGCTCAGGTGCATGTGTGTAAATGTGTTATATGGGATGTTGTGCCTATGTGCATGAGTGTGGTGTGTTTTGGGGTTGGTATTCCCATGTGCACACATTTTGATATGTATTTGTTTTGAGGTCAGAAGGCCTTGAAATGTAATTAAGATAACACATGCATATTAATAAAATTATACTGGATACATACTAAAAAGGTGAAATGAGTATGGGGTTTTAAGACTCCATGGATGATAAAAAGAGGCACATATGATTTAAAAATAATAAAAATTTCATATGCACATAACCAAAGAAATTAAGTGGCTTGGGGAAGTGCTAAGTGGCATAAAAAAGGCATGCAGATAAAAGAGTTATGCTAACATTCTGAAGGGGGGATTCTTTCACTATTACAGATGATTATTATACACATATTTTGGAAATGGCCATGGAAGAATGGATACCATTATGGAATGAGGGTTTGGAAGGGTACTTGGAAGACTCGTGAGGGTAGCGGAACTACTAGAAGCAATAGGGATCTGGAACATTAACGTTTAGATGATTATGATGCCTTGGAAGGTGGCGACACAACCCAAGGGATTTAAAGTGTAAAGAAGGGTGTGCACCACTTGGGTGAAAGTTGATGGGGAATGCCAACCTATTGTTGGAGGTTCCCTAGTTTGGTACATTGGCCATATGAGGGCCTAAAAGACTTGTGAGAGAATTGGAACTCCTAGAAGTTGTAGGAATCTAGAACATGCTTGGCTGATCGAGATAAGGGTTAATAGAGTATGTGAGCCCGCCGATTCAAATTCTATCGGATTTGGTACCTTGGATGGTGGTTGGTACTGAGCATGTACTAACATTTTGGAAAGTTTACGTTGATTTCTGATGGATTCAAAGCCCCAAATTGAGGATGAATCACTATTGAAAGAATATTGACATCATGGTCTATCGCTGGATGGAATGTCAAAGGCCCACATCCAACTACAAAAATTGAAAGATAAGTACTTACTTTTGATATTTATTCCACTACAATGTTTTATGTGTTGAATATTAATTTAACATATTCATGTTAAAATGTACTTGTTCATATGAATTACATAATAGCATGCATTTTGGCATGTATGGAAACATGCCATAGTTCCCAAAAGAGAAGGGGAAATTTTCAGGTCACGGATTACCAGGGGTAACTAGCATGGAATTGAGCCTTAACAAGACACCATAATTGGCTAAAAGTGGGTCATGAGACATTACAAGTGGTATTAGAGCCTACTCTACAACACCGACATTGTATGGGTTGGGGAAAAAAATAGGTATATATAGGTTGTGGGCAAAATGTTTGACAAAGTTTTGGTAGGAGGATGCCTACCAAGAATTTGTTAAAATTCCCAAGTGAAATTGGGGGAAATTGAAGCCAAGGGTTAAAAATTTAAATTTTAGCTACAAATTGGACAAGTTGATGAAATTATAGAGATCACCATGAACAATTGGGAAAATTTTGGAAAAATCCCAAAAAAATTCAATGATTTCCTAGAAAAATTGATGTAAATTAATAAAAAGGGGGTAAAAGTGAAATTTAGATGGGTGAATAGCCATTGATCTACAACAACACTAGATATAATATCTGAGATCAACTATAGTCCTCCCCTCATGGTAGAATTTTAATGGATGGGGGACATTATAGGTGGCATTATTTGGGTGGTTTCACCCCACAATTGAAGTGGGTTTGAGCCCCTCTCAAATGGGGTGAAATCATTCTAATTTTTTGTGTGCATGGAGGGAAGTATCACTCTTTTCCCTACAACGTGTATTAAGTGGCATGCAAGGTAACTAGGTGAAATCAATAATAACTATCAGATCAAGAGACAAAAGTGTGAGTCTAATCTGACGACTCAGATTGATTGTGAGCCCCCTGATGGTCGAAGTTTAATAGGATAGGGAGAGACATGGTGAAAATTTATGCCCATTGACCATTATAGATCAACAGTTGATCATTGCAAAGCGAAGATTGAGGTTGATCACATCCCCACCCCTCGTAGTCAATTTTTATGGAAGGGGGGTGTGTGGTTGACATATTCCATAAACCACCAAAAATTTATCGACGATGTAGATTAATTATGGGGCCTACCTTTCCCCTAACTTAAAACCACTACTGGGGGGTGGGGGGTCCACGTTACCAATGGTTTTGTTCAGGGTGGTATAGCATGTGCATGATGGGTAGATGATTCAACATGACAGGTTGATGAATCAAAGTGTGACATGTGGAAAGGCATGCTGACATGGTCAATAGGTCTTAGCGTTGGGATGTGATAGGTGGAATTTCTGACGTGGTAGGAGATGCTGACATGATAACTTGCATGGCTAGATGATGGGAATTCCATATTAGCATGATGTTACTATGATGTTATCCTAATATGACATATGTTGGGTCTCAAATCTTAGAATTTGGCACTCCCAACCAAAGTTGGAACAAAAAAAAAGCAAGTGCAAGGAACTGAAATAACATGGAATGGTGGCCACAAGAGAGAAACATAGACACAATGGAAAAATATATTCTAACATGGTATATTTCATGGAAAACTGAAGTGGAATTCCATGTCAAAATGACATTATTATGACATCATCATAATATGACGTATGTTGGGTCATGGATCTTAGATTTCAACATTTGAAAATGGTGTTGGAATGGTAGTGATGTGAATAAAAAACCAAGTTTGATACTCCAAGATGATGTGGATTGATGGGGTCCACCTCAAGCATAGAGTAAGTTAAAGGGAAGCCATAGGTATAATATCTCAAACCTCAACATTTACAATTTAAATTGGAATGAAGGCGAGGTGAGAAAGCTTGATGTTGAGATGTATACACCCAAATGTCAAGATTCCATGGCATGGGAGAGGGCCCCACTAGGTCTTGAACCTTTATATCTCAGGTGTTTTCAACTGAGTAAAAGGAAGCTGAGAGAACCCAATGCCAAGATGTTGAGACGACATGGCCAATGACACCATCAATGAAAGGACACAAAGGGTTTTTTTGTGTGAAATTAGCACCGAAAAGTAACAAAGGGCCTTGAGAAATGTGTGGGGAATGGCACATGCATGCCAAGTGTCAAGGGATATGACACAATTCACTTGAAGCCCAATGATAACTAGGGAAAAATGAACCTAGAAAGTACAGAGAGTTAGCTAATTCTCTCAGGGAAATAGGAGACACAAAGTAGGTTTGTATATTTGAAGATAGTTACAGGTTACAGTGATAGGAAAATTGAATTAGACCAAAGGTTTGTTGTGAAGGAATTATGTCTATTTGGAACAATGAAATTGAAGGACAACGTATACAATCACATTAGCAGATCATAACTTAGAAACTAGAGCTCAAATTGGAATGATGAAATAGTCAATAGAAATTTGTCAAGGATGATAATATGACTACCAATTAAGAATTTTAGATTTAGGTAGGAAATCTCTTGAGAATTTCAAAATGAAGTAACAGGTGGCCTATAAGGTAGGACCAACAAGAGGACCAAAAGTATGGGGGATACTCAGGGGTCATACAACCATGAATAAGAGAACAAATTTAGCATGGGTAATCATGATGGAACAAAGTTGAATGGACATGGAAGGAATATGCCAGAGGATAAAGACCTAATTAAAACTATAAGGAGATTAAAAATGGAGGTGTTGAGCTACAAAGTTGGTAATGAAAACGTGATAAGATAACAACAACATATTAATACCCATATTTTATAGATCCTGAAAAAAAATACATAGAAGAATGGACCAAGTTTCTGATTCTTAGCAGGTAGAGGAACATGAATCGTGAATTAGGGGGATTATTATTGAGGATTCAAGTAACTCCAAGAGTGTTCTAGAGAATCACATTATGCACCAAAACACCCACTAAGAGAGCCAATGTTTCCCCATGATAAAAAAGCAGTTCAAGCATGTCACCAATAAGAAGGAAACCAAACCTACACATTTTACAAGGGACACTCAGACATATCAAGCCACCTACATTTAATGGTTAGCATAAAAAGGGATTAGGTTGAGGCATGGCTATTGGAAATGAGAAAGTATCTTTATTTACATGATTAATCTTCTAATTTAGAAGAACAAAGTTTCATCTATTACTTGAAGAGGAACAAAAATTTATGGTGGGAACAACTCATGGAAGTCAAACATTTGGATGAAAAGAAGATTTCATGGAAGAAGTTTAAAAATTACTTCCAAAAGAAGTATATGCCTGAACATCACTATCAGAGAAAAATGTAGGAGTTTTTTGAACTCACAATAGGGAATATGGCGATAAAGGAATATGGCTAGAAATTCACTAAGTGACTAAGCATATTTAGATTTTATGAGAGATGAAAAGTTGAAGATATAGAGGCATGTGATTGGATTACCACCATTATATGTTGTCAAGATTAAATTTGATGAACCAAAGAAATTAGATGAGACTATGAGGAAGGTGGAGTGCTTCTATGAGTAGGGAAAAAATAAGCCAAATTTCCAAAGGGCTTGGGATGACAAGAAAAGAAACAAGGTGGAGCAAAGGAAGAATGGGTTCAAACCTTTGACCTTCAAGAAAAATTCTTAGGAAAATCAACAAACTCATCCAAACCATAGTGAACTAACGGGGGTTGATTTCTTGAATAAGAGACCAAAAATTTCAATCCATTATTTTTTCGGGTTGTGGAGGAGAGCATCGATATAGGGATTGTCTACACAAAGAAGGAAAAAATAAAATTGCACATTATATACAAATAGTTGATATAATAAAATATGTGGGAAAAAGCATGCTCATAATCTATGCAATAATGGAAATAAGTCAAGCCAAACACTAGGCATTCATGTTTGAAGTGGAAGGTAAGTTAAATAATTGACCCATTTCTTTTTTAATTGATTCTAGAGCTAGTCATAGTTATCTAGATCCTAAATTGGTTGAAAAACTTAAATTGAATAAATCCAAGAATAATCGGGCTTGGTTATTTCAATAAGCTACAAGAGTTAAAAGAAGAATAATTGAACGTGTGAAGGAATTTCCCATCAATATGAATGGGCTAGATACAAAGGTGAATTTAAACATAATACCACTAGTATGTTATGATTTCTTAATTGACATGGATGGATCAAAAAATCATCATGCATTAATACACTATTATAACAAAACATTCACTTTCCTATATGAATAAGGGAAAAAAAGGCATGTGCATGGAATACCAAGGTTCATTTCTATTAGGGAAATATCATTTATGTAACTAAAAAATAATTTTAGAAAAGGGTACCAAATTTATGTAGCACACATGGAGGAAATGGCTAATGATCATGCACCAAGTCTAGGGTATCTCCCAATAATTAAGGGATTTGAAGATGTATTTTCCAAAATTCCATGATTCCCTTAAAAGAGACATTGAATTATATATATAATTGGTACCTAGAGTTGCATTGGTTTCCAAAACGCCATATAGGATTGAGCAAACCATAACTGAAACAATTACAAATGTAGCTAGAAGAGCTATTAAAAAATGGTACATACACCCAAATGTATCATCACGAGTTGCCCCAATCTTATTTTTTAAAATGAAGGATGGTACACTATGATTGTGTATAGAATTTATTTAGGTGAACAAGGTCACTATAAAGAATAAGTACCCATTTCCTAGAATGGATGATTTATTTTACTAGATCAGGGGAGTCAAGGAAATTTTATAAAATTGATCTTAGGTTAGGATATCATCAGGTGAGGATTAAGGAAGTAATATTTCTGGTTGCTTTGGATTATCATGCATAAGTCTTGAAAGTTTCAAGGCTCCCTGTGACGTCCATTAACGTTTAGGTTTCCTAGCCATTGTCAATGGTATGCCTCCTTGATGAAATCTTCTTTAGATTTTGAGGAGTGAGGATAGTCTACATGTCTGGTTTCACTCTTAGTATTACATGTTATGGGAGTGGATGAGGGAGAGCTTAAAGGGGTCGAAGTGATTAGATCATAAGTACTAGAAATACCTTGAGGGGCATGTTTAACTAGATCCTCAATGGAATCAACCAAGACACCACCCTTGCTGATTGTTCTTCTAACTACATGTTGATGCTACATCAAACACCCCCTAAAGTTTTTCCCACACTTGAATTTTGGAGCCTACTGTAAATTTTGCGATCTGTCGTTCCATGGTCACTTCATGGTCAGTTGATGTTTTGCATAGTGTTAATTCTTATTCTTAGAATATAAGTGTCAAAGTCACTTTCTCATGCATGTTCAGTCATTCAATAATTCATAAGAACACTTATTTTATGAAAGCTTGGATAGTATAGCATAATATTTCAGAATAAGGCTTGCACAATCTCTATGAACAATGCTCACACAATGTTCAGCTACAATGCTTGTAGTCTATAAGAATAGTGCATTTTGAAACCCATGTTGATAGCCAGTATGCAACATCATTTGACACACTGTCTCTCACTTCGGTTGCAAATGTACTTCTATTTCAGTGAGTTGTCTCAACTGTCGCTTTTGTGCACCTCTGCTTTCACAAGTGTCGCTTTCACTTTTGTGATTGCCTTTTTTTCTTGATTTCACTTTAACAAGTGTCATTTTTATGTTATATTCAATCTAACATGTGCCACTTTAACTTCCTTTGGATTTTTCAAGTGTTGTTTTCACTTTTTCTAATTGGCGCGTTGCTCATAACCATTTCCACTATTGTGTGTGTTGCATCTTTGCACATCGCTAGAGGCATTTATAGAATTTTTTTTTGAATTACATGGTACTATATATAATTATAAATTTGATCTACATTTTCCTACATCTTAGCACACTTTTTGGTTATAGTCGACACTTTGTTGCAACTAGTATTCTAAGTATCGGAATGTGATGTTTGAACTGTCGCACTTAGAAATAAGTGTCACTTCACTAAAATTTCAAGATGTGATTGATGATTATGATTAATCTATATTCCTATGGATTTTATTGATGGAATTAATGTGAGTGATATGTGTATGAGTCTTGTTCAGATGCTTTTCACTCCCTTACTCTACTAGTCTCACACTTAACCATTCTAGAGATCTTCTTGGTCCTCCTTCCCAATGCAAGTTATGAAGGAATTAACCCTCTTGTTTGGTGATTATAAATACCTATTAATGAGCCTCATTGATAATATATTCCCCTCCCATACTTGTGCACTGAGTCCTCTTCAAGGTCAGCTCCTATCAATGCACATTAAGAACCTTCGAAGCATAGTCACCTAAACCTTGTTGCTTGTATTGACTCATTAGATTCAACCTTGACTAGTTATACCTTAAATAAAACATGGGGAACTTATATATGACAACAAGGACCTCCTCTAGCCCCTTGCAAAAGAAAACTATGCAATTTAAAGTCCCTCCTCTCTTCACAATGCAGTGAGAACCCTCTTGGAAAAGTGACTTGATCTTTTGCTGCTTGCCTCAACCAACTGTGCAATCTCCTCTTCTAGTGAACCATCCTTAGCACATGCAATAGTTATAGTGGAAAATTATTCCACCCTTAATCCACTACAACCCTTAACTGCTTTAACATAGAAGTATTGCCTCAAGAACTGCACATGTCACAATTCCAATGCCTAGTTCTGCCTCCTTTATTGACTGGAACCCTTAATACGCCATGCCTGATTCTACTTACCTCTCTATAACATGTTGTATTTATAGTTTACAATGCAGCCTCTCTTGGATCATTGTTTAAGAAAACTACACTTCCTTAAGCCCGCCTCTTAGTCACAGTGCATGTCGCATTTTTAGTCAGCATGCCATCAACACTTTTCCCCTAGACTCCCCCAATGTGCAGTCACTTAGTCCTGCCATACCTCCCTAGCGCATGTAGTTTTTCAAGTGAAAATTAAGATCTTACCTCAGTTATTGTGAAGCTCAACTATGCTATCATTTCCTTCCTCTCACTTGAGGCCTGTGCACTACACAATTTTAGTCAACTGGCTCATCATCCTTGCCTCTTACACTTTCTCACTACGTTGGATCTTGAAGAGCCCCTCCTTATAGTGCATTGCATAGTTCTAGTTGATACTAGTTCCTTTCCTTAGCCAATGATGATTTCAATTGAAAAATCCTCAACAAGCCTTTCCTCTTTAGTCCTTACATAAGCTCATCATAAGTGACTTATTTCATGAGAAAAGTAGCAGTAGGATAGATGATTTCAAGATTGATATTGTCTTGTCATGAGTGAACTTCATTTTTAGGAGCACCATATCATCATGATGAGGTGATTCTCAAGAAATATGTTAAGGAGAAGAAGCAAACATCCACTTATATAGAAGAAGCAAAAAAAAGAACCATCATGAAAACATGAAGAGATCCTAGACCATGAAAAAATGAAGACATTTCATGATGGCTCGGAAGGTCTGAATTGCTAATCCAATACCCTTTAGAGGGTGGATATGAAGCAAAAATCATATCTATCATCAAGAATGCAAGGCATAACAGCTTGGCATTTCCATGTCATCACGAATTTCCATGTCATTAATACCAAGTTATGGCTTGTACAAGTTTCATTGCAATTTCATATGTGTCAATGTGATTTGCCACATGATGTGGAATGTAATTATGTATTATCAAAAGGAAAATGAAAAAATGTAAATGGGTGGAAGTCTAAGAGTTAATAGAAGTTCAAAGGTCACTTAGGAGTCCAAGAGTCATGATGGTAGCTCAAGAGTAATAAGGGGAAATGAAAGGTCATTCCTCTTGTTATAAAAGAAACCTAATAACTCAAGAAAAGAGATTTTGGGGGCCTATACTTTAGAGAGATAGCTTTGGATTCTCTAGCTTGGAATAGGAAATAATATCATTATTTTGGAGAAGCAAAAAGTGACTTAATGTTCCACTATTGAAAATCATGTATCATAATTGTAACCGTTTTCTTCGATCTTTCACTTAATAATTAGAAGCTCGCTGAGCTAACTCATTGTCATGCGTGTATCATGAATTTTGTAAGACTATTATTTGGATGTTTGTGGTATATGTTATGTTCTTATGTACCGAAGAAATTGAATTATTTCATTGGATTTGGTACTTATCTTGTTGAATGTGTGTTGTATTTTTCTTTAGTGATCATTGTGTCTATGTGAACTATTTCACTATATAACTAACAAATATTTTATTTCTTTCATGTGAATCTATTAGGATAGTATTATTACCTTCCTTCTAGAGACTCACTCTTGTCTCCCCTCTCATGAAGGTCTCCTTTTACACATTGCAATTAGTGTTTCACATTGTCAACTTTCTTTCTAATTTCAAAGGTTATGTGTGTAGTCTCTTATGTTATCCATTGCAGCCAAGGAAAACCTTAGAGTTATGGTGGTTGGGTCGATACTCCAGAAGGGGATCCTACTCCAAACAATGTGAGGTCTAATTGGGACTTCAAATTTGGGAGGCCCCCTATGGTTGGAAGAATCTAACACTATCATCATTAAATTATTTCTAGGGAGAAGAGTGGCTAACATAATTATGCCAAGTTTTTTAGCATAATAATAGGTTATATGATTAAGTGAATTCACTTAAACGTAAGAAATTTAGGATAAATATGTTTGTGAAGGATCTAGGTTCTTAGAATCATAAACAAAATCTTCGTGACTTGTGTCTCTCTCTAAAAATGCTTCATATGTGTGGATGGCATGTGAAGTGGTTGGGGGGGAATATGCTAGCTTGAAGTGTATGCTTGGTTAGAAAGAGGAATTCTACTAGCCATGCACCTTGGGGACCTCCTTCTAGTGGAAAATAACTATTGATATGGGGAAATGACTAATAAACTGTGAAAGGGTCATCTTAGGTATGAGGTCCCAATTAGAACTCACTTCGTTTGGGGTCTTTAGGAATTCCTAAAGATATGATACGTACATTTGATACTAGGAATATATCATCAAGATTCATTGGGGCAAAAAATTCTCCATGGAAACATGATATTTTACAAAGTGTTGGGAGATGATTGGGATCCCCCTCTTCAATGAAACCATAAATTGATTCAACATTGTGTGCTATTTGGTAGGGTCCACTAGATGTTGCTTAAGACATTACTTATTGAGGTTATTGGTAAAAATGCTAAATTATAGTTCCTTTGCATTCAAAAATTCCTCTAATATTCCATTTAGCTCTTCATTTGTTATGGCCTATCCCTAATTCCTAATTGAAGGAAATTTATTCATCCCAAAAGTCATTTTTTCTCGAGAGTAGTGATGTTCATACTAAGCTACTTCCCAAGCCATGTCATTTTCTAATTTATCTTGTGTTGAGATTCAACAAGATGATGATCCTAGTGAAAATTAAGCACCTTCACTAGGTGGGGCCCACATGCTACTTTTAGGTGTATGTCTATTTTTAGAATGGCGAGCATATTATAAAATTAGCAGGAGACTAATTATAGATGGTTGAGCAAATTCTATTTTTAGATATATCGGCGAAGTCTATATATAAATCTCATGTCTAAAAATAGAATGCATGTCGATTATTATTAGCCCTTAATAATAATCAGATAATAAATAATAACTTATTCTCTTGAAGCACTTGATTTCAGTTAACTGATGTGGAAAACTAATTGATTGAAGGAATTATGCATTCCAAGGTTGGTTGGTGGGACATGCACAGTGGACTTCGTTGTAACTGAATGTGACAAAGTTGTAACAGAGTTGAAGAGTAGTTATGTGAGTTGTTATTTAGTTTAACTCATTTAAGTGAGTTAAACTCAGTTAAGTGAGTTAAAATTAGTTGTGATAGTTGTAACTCATGATACACTAGTGAGAGATCAGTGAATTAATTATTTAATTAATTCACAAGCAGTGTCTCACATGCAACTGAAGAAATAAAACTGTTAACTACATGCATGTCAGATCCAATGGAGACCTAGTGGAGAGATAGGTGAAAGGGTCTGGTTGACTATCATTTGTGACTATAGTGATGGATTCAATGCATCTACACACACATTGGAGATGCCAATGAGGATTTCACAGTCAAGGAAGGAAATATTGCATTCATTCAGGGATCTTATTCAGCAGGGATTGTGCAGTGGAGGCAGGCTGTCAGGAGGTAGTAAATTGGTACATGTGTGAACCAATTTTTGTATGACAGTGTGAGACGATTGTATACTGTACTAAGAGCTCTATGAGCAGAGATTTGTATGAGATTTTTTCATGATCCATGATATACATAGTATATTATAGTTGTGGTTTTCAGCTTTATGCTTTCCCGGTAAAAGCATCTTGTTATGTGCGATTTATTTTTCTTCATGTGTTTGCAATTGGCGATTTAATTTCCGTAAAGAATTAAGTAGAAGGATTCTGTATTTAATAGTTTATTTAATTGTTAGATCAGGAAAGTCCAGTAATACATCATAGTATTTATAAATTTCTACATGGTATCGGAGCAGAGAAGATTGAAATATTGAAGCAGTGCTAATTTTTGTTGGTGGAACAATTCGAATTTGCTGCAAGGATTTCTTGGTGCGACAGTTAAGTAAACATCGAAATGGATTTCAATGGTTTGTGGTTGGAGTATGCACTCGAGCACAGCTCAAACTACATTGCATGGAAGGATAGGATGGAGGCGGTGCTTGAAGATAATGGCTTGAAGGAATTGGTCGACAGTGATGTTCCTAAGCCCACTTTGACGGATGCTGCATTACTTGACGCCTGGCAAAATAAAGTAGCGAAGATGAGAAGGATTCTGTTGGAAGGTGTGAGAGACCATATTGTATCAAGAATTCATGGGAAAGCCACTCCATTTGCAATGTGGAAGGCTTTGATATATATTTTCCAAAGCAGCAGCGACCATAGGAAGTTGGCGCTGAAGGATAAACTCAGAAAAATAAAAATGGAGAAGGGCGACAGTATTACAAAGTATCTCATGAAATTTGTCCAATTTCAAGATGATTTGGGGAGTGTGGTAATCATGGTTGCTGAAGATGATTTGGTGAGCTTGGATCTCTTGGGTCTTCCTAAGAGTTTGTGCATTTATGAAGACTTTTTCAACGGACAGGAAAAACTGTCGGATTGGGAATGACTTTGGTCAGCTCTAGTGCAGGAGGAGATAAGGCGGAACACTAGGGATGGCCCTTCATCAAAGCATGATGACAAAGAGGATTGTGCTTTGGCTGCCAAAGAAAGGAAAGGGAAGGGGAAGAAATTCCACTCAAAATCCGGTGAAGGCGGAGAGCTGTGTTGTCCAAAGCATTCCAAATGCATATAGAGATGGGTGATGATGGAAGATATAGTGCGACCGAAATTGGTACCATTACCTTTGAGAGGGATTCAGGTAAACCATTTATGTTGAAAGATGTTATGCATATTCCAGGTCTAAAGAAGAACTTGGTCTCAGTCGCGATGTTGGAGGAAAGAGGTTATGATGTTGTTTTCAGTGATGGAAAATATTTCCTATGAAATAAAACAACGGGTCAAACCAAGAGGATAGGGATTTGAGTCAAGAATATCTACAAGCTGGAGGTAGATGGCTGCGCTGCAATGGTGGGAAAAGCAGAAGAAGTTGTGAGCCAGGATGAGGGCAAATTATGGCACAGGCGATTGGGCCATCTTCACCATGGCGCCCTAAATATTTTGTAGCATATTTCTACTGAAATACCAAAGGGTACACTTGCGCAGTTAGATCAGTGCAAGGGATGTACTATAGGTAAGTTTTTGAAGACCACATTTCATGAAAAGGAGAAATTTTCTTCGGTGATCCTCGAGAGAATTCACACAGACATGTGTGGACCATTCTTGGTTGCTTCAACAACAAAACACAGGTATTATGTTATTTTTGTTGATGACTACTCTCATAGATGCTAGATCTTCTTCATGCATAAGAAGGATCAAACATTCTCAAAGTTATGTGAGTTTAAAACATTGGTGGAGAAAGAGTCGAGGAAGAAAGTGAAGCCTCTGCGGAGCAATAATGGTGGTGAATATATCTCGAACAAATTCAAAGACTTCTGTAGCAAAGAAGGAATTCATAGAGAAATCATAGCGCCTCATAACCCACAGCAGAATGGGGTCACGGAGAGGAAGAACATAACGATCGTGGGTGTTGTACAAGCTATGCTTCATGATCAGGGCCTACCAATGCACTTGTGGGTGGAAGCATGCAACACTGCGGTTTATGTGCAAAACCATTGTCCTCATAGAGTACTTAGCATGAGTACACATGAAGAAGCTTTTACTGGTAAGAAACCAGATTTTTCTCACTTTAAGATTTTGGCTCATTTGTTTATGTGCATGTGACCAAGAACACCAGGAAGAAGCTGGAGCCGACTGTTGAAGTTGATATACTTGTGGGGTACACAGAAACACCCCATAATTATTGTTTTTATTTTCCAAACAATCGAATGACTATGGTGTGATGAGATATCAAATTCAATGAGGAGAAAGCCATGAATTTGTCGCTTGAGAGGGAGCTAGACTTGCATGTAGAGGAGGAAATTTTGGTTCCCAAAGATGAACCTCTAGATGTGGATCAACCACAGGAGGAGGATCATGGAGTGGAGGAGTCCACTCACACAGAGCCAAACATCAGAATAGGCAGAAGGCGTACCATAGAAGCTGAGAGGCTGAAGCTTGATGCGACACAAAATGTAGGAGTCTCTACTTCACAGCACAGACAGAGACAGTCACCTGACTGATTCACTGGATACATGGCTCTCATGAGAAAATTTATTGTGATAGAGCCATCTTCCTTTGAGGAAGCAACGCAGGAGCCCACATGGGTAGATGCAATGGTAGAGGAGTATGACTCCATTTTCAGAAACAGTGCTTGGGAAATTGTTCCAAGGCCGGTTGATAAATCAATGGTAGGTTCAAGATGAATCTACAAGGTAAAGCAAGATGCTGATGGGAGTGTTGAGAAGTATAAGGTAAGATTTGTTTCTCGGGGCTTCTCACAAATTGAGGGGATTGATTATGAAGAAACCTTTTCACCTGCCACACAATATTCTTCCATAAGGACCATCCTTTCTCTCTCAGCGCATATGGGTTAGCACATTCATCAGATGGATGTGAAGACTGTGTTCCTTAATGGGATCATTGAGGAAGAAGTGTACATTGAGCAGTCTGAAGGATTTGAGATCTTGATGAGTCGCATGTGTACGAGACTCAAAGAACGTGTGTAAATTTGAAACAGAAGCACCACCCATGCTTGAAGTATCAGATGTTAACCATTCCTTTGGACTTGGCTTCACCAAGGTAAGGGAGGATAAAAAACCTATGGGAATTGTGGTGGAGGCTAAGGTTTTAATCATTTTTCTTTATGTTGATGATTTAATACTGACTGGTGATGAGCAGCTGATACACTCATGCAAGGAGGACCTTGCAAAGGAGTTTGAGATGAAGGATATGGGTCTCCTTCACTATTTCCTTGGATTGGAAATATGGCAGTGAGATGGTGAATTGTTTGTGTCTCAAGTCAAGTATGCAAGGGAGATACTCGGTAAGTTTCACATGGAGGGCTGCAAACCCATGGATACTCCTCTTCCGGGAAACTGAAGGAAAGAGGATGCTACATCGACAGAGGTAGTGGATGCTACTATCTATCGACAGTTGGTGGGTTTGCTCATGTATTTAGTTAATACAAGACCAGGCATATGCTATGTGGTGAACCAGCTTAGTCAAGCGATGGTTAAGCCTACCAAGCTCTTTTGGAAGGTGGGAAAGCATGTCCTGAGATATATCTGGGGCACATCTGAGTATGGATTATGATACAGACAGATGGATGAGGTGAAGTTGCATGGCTTCACAGATGTATTTGGGTAGCCAAACCAACAGATAGAAAGAGCACATCAGGAGGGGTTTTCAGTATCAGGTCTACAACTATTTCTTGGTACAGTAGGAAACAGAGATCCATGGCACTCAGTTCAGCGGAAGTGGAATACATGGCAACAAGTCAAGATTCATGTAAGGCTATCTGGATGAGGAAGATCTTGGTTGGTTTATTTGGTTCTCATTTAGATCCTACAATGATTCATTGTGATAATTAGAGTTTCATTAAACTCTTGATTAATCCTGTGTTTCATGATAGATCTAAGCATATAGATATCCAGTATCATCATATCAGAGATTGTGTGCAGCGGAAGATCATGTTGCTTCAGTACATTCCTACGGAAGATCATGATGCAGATATTCTGACGAAGTCGCTCACAAGGAGAAAATTCGAATACCATAGAGGTAGGATTGGGGTGATGGATAATCCATTTCTTGTTGAGAGGGAGTGTTGAGATTCAACAAGATGATGATCCTAGTGAAAATTAAGCACCTTCACTAGGTGGGGCCCACTGGCTATTTTTAGGTGTATGTCTATTTTTAGAATGGTGAGCATATTCTAAAATTATCAGGAGACTAATTCTAGATGGTTGAGAAAATTCTATTTTTAGATGAGTTTCTATTTTTAGATATATGGGCGAAGTCTATTTATAGATCGCATGTCTAAAAATAGAATGCATGTCGATTATTATTAGCCCTCAATAATAGTCAGACAATAAATAATAACTTATTCTCTTGAAGCACTTGATTTCAATTAAATTATGTGGAAAACCAGTTGATTGAATGAATTACACATTCCAAGGTTGGTTGGTGGGACATGCACAATGGACTTCGTTGTAACTGAGTGTGACAAAGTTGTAACACAGTTGGAAGAGTAGTTATGTGAGTTTTTATTTAGTTTAACTCAGTTTTGCTAGTTATAACTCATGATACACTAGTGAGAGATCAATGAATTAATTATTTAATTAATTCACAAGCAATGTCTCACATGCAACTGAAGAAATACAACTATTAACTACATGCATGTCAGATCCAGTGGAGACCTAGTGGAGAGATAGGTGAAAGGGCCTGGTTGACTATAATTTGTGACTATAGCGATGCATTCAATGCACCTACACAAACATTAGAGATGCCAATGAGGATTGCGTAGTCAAGGAAGGAACGATTGCATTCATTCAAGGATCTTATTCCACAGGGATTGCACAGTGGAGGCAGGCTGTCAGGAGGCAGTAAATTGGTGCATGTATTAACCAATTTTTGTATGACAATGTGAGACAATTGTATATTGTACTTAGAGCTCTATGAGCAGAGCTTTGTATGAGATTGTTTCATGATCCATGATATACATAATATATGATAGTTGGGGTTTTTAGCTTTATGCTTTCCCAGTAAAAAAATCTTGTTATGTGCGTTTGATTTTTCTTCATGTGTTTGCAATTGGCGATTTAATTTCCGTAAAGAATTAAGTAGAAGGATTCTATATTTAACAGTGGATTTAATTGTTAGACCAGGAGAGTCCAGTAATACATCACAGTATTTATAAATTTCTACACCTTGAATCTTGATATCTTGGTTAGTTGTTATGGAGTAATAGAGTAAATTTAGTGCATCGAATCTATGACATTCAACTAGGGCCCAAGTCTATTCTTGTTAGCATAAAATATTTTGGAAGGTGTACCAAAAAGGATTTACTTAAGCAATGAGTGACTGATGGCCCTAACAACAGATATGTTCGTCTAATTCTTCATATTTTCAACATAAAGTTAGAAGAAACCTTCAAAATAATAGATCTATGCATAAGAATATGTTAAACAACAAAAAGATTAACTAGTGTAAAACCCCAATCATGGATAACGCAAATTAAAAGAATGATTGTTTTTATTAAAATGTTACACCTGGTGAAGGAAACTTGTATATGGTTACAGGTCTCCCTCAAATGGGATGGGTCCTTTGGTTGTCCTCTATGGTTAAGTTTTCTGGATCTCTCTTTCTCTCTGATGTATGAAACCCAAAAGTATGTGTTGAAGTCAGATGGGAGTTCAATGGAAAAAAGAAAATAATAAAAATGATGAAAAATGATCATGGTGAGGAATAGATGGAAAACCCTCTTATTTATAACAAAATATTGGGTTATTCTCGAAAATGTAAAATAATAAAATATTATTAACCACAATCTAGATCTAATCACTTGGAATATTTTATTATATTTTTGGAGGGAAAAGACATTTAAATTGGTTAAATACCTTTATTTAGAAATAATAAACAAACAAATGATTTATTTAAAATTTTGAGGATGTGGTTAAGGAATTATAAACAAATAATTATTTGTTTAATCATTCGTGGGTGATTTAGTCAAATTTGACAAGGAATATTAACTATATAAATTTGACAATTGTTTTATGATACTGTGGATAATCCAGTTTCTGAAAATAACGACAACCACTGAATTTTGAGAACAAAATAATGATTTAATTAATTATTCCTAGAGAAAAATCAAATAAATAATGATTTATTTAATTATTTATCATGGGGTTTCTTGTTTTAATCAGAAATAATTTAATAAAATATGTTTTATCAAATTATTTCCTGTAGTGGAAACAATTTTACTTTGGTAAAATTGATCTTACATGGTGTATTTTGACCCATCTAGTTCCAAATGACTAGGTGATCATTTTTTGGTGATAACATATTGCCCCCAACGTATGAGCATTAGGAGAAAATCGTATGGCCGAAATACATTGTAAGAACACGATCACTAAACACCAAAGGGGAGTCAAAGAGAGAGAGAGAGAGACATAACTGAAGCGAAGCGAGGAAGAATAGAAATAGAGGGGCCGAGACCTACTAACGGATATAAGTCTCCTTTTATTTTGGAGTACATGATCTCAATGAGGTGGGGGAGGCATACCCATACCCGCCGGTATAACTGAGTAAAAATAATAATGATGAACCCAACAATGTGGGACTGAGCTACAAAGTATATGATACATGGTACATGACATGCTGGCATCAATGGGCCAAAAAAAAATACAATGGATCCCATATACATAATGCACTTGGAAAAATATAAGCCAAGACTGAACACCATAACATCTAAGTAAATGAGACATAATGCCCCTCCAGCTGACATGGGGAGGGGGGATGACAACCAAAGAATCCCTGTTGAACATGAAAGGGCTCTAAATATTTGAATGGACCATCTGAAGGAGACATGCATGATGTGGGAATTGCAAGCGGCTAAACCGAACCCATCAAATTTGTGGAACTGCATCTAAGGCTGGAGCACAATCTGAGGTCATCCCGACATGTGGGGAGCTACCTGAAGGGCCACCCTCTCATGAGGTTTGAAACATCTCACACACACCTGGGAATCACTAGTACAATCTGTTGGATCAACGAAACATCAAATGTACGATTCTCAATCGTGTGATACTGAACTGGGGTCAAGCACATGAGAAACAACCACGTCAAAGGGAAATGATAATTCCCTTTGATTGATCAGAGGCACCAAACAATAATTAAATTTGGAACTAAGGCACACCACCCTTTAGACCATTCTTCTGGAATGAATGTGTTGAGGTCGATAGAATAGGGCCTGCTAGAGTCGAGGCAATAAGGAATCCTCAAATAAGGAATAAGGGATCATAGTAGAGTGGTTGATGGACTGAGACTAGGGATAAATATGGAAGGGGGGAAAATGACAGGCAGACTGACAAATTCCCTTGTAAGAGCATAAAATGCATGGTTGACCTGGCAGCGAATGACTCAATTCTGGAGGGGATGATGATGAAAAATATAGCGGGAGGACAAAAATGGGAAACACGAGATGAATCCGATGCAAATATGGATGGAATACTGTAACAAGAGATAATGAGATTGAGAATAGACTCCATGAATGCAAGGTCGACTCATCTCGAATGCTCTGAGCAAGGGATGCTCTGAACAAGGGTGACTTGATGATGCTGCCACAAAGGATATGCCCAGGGGGACCATAAAAAAATGAGTAAATAATGGTTACTCATGACGAAAATTGACACACGAGGCAACAAGTGCCAAGGCAAAGTGGTACTGAAGTATAAGCAGATCATATGAAGAAATTCATTTTAAATTGGTAGAAAAGTGAAACTTCATGGAAAAAATGGCTTCTGGATTAGGTGTCAAATTACCAAAAACAAAGAAAGATCCATTATAGTACTTGGTGAGATATTTCCAACAGTGCTGACGGTTCATAAAACTAAGCTACGGTTTGGTCGCCATGGGTGATGAAACAAGCAGGTTTTTTTCTATAAAAGGGATTTTTTCCTCCAATTTTAATTCATTTTCTAAGTGAGTTGTGGTGAATTTGGAGAGGAGGAGAAGGCCCTAAATATTGTGGAGATCATCGCAGAAAAACTAACCATCAGAATGAGGATCCGTCAGTTGCAGGTAGGTAGCCTAACCTTACTATGCATTTTCATCAGTTTAGATTCTTAGATTAGGGTCTCAATGCTCAGTGGGAGACTGTTGTCCACCCTCATGATCGAGCACAATTTTCTAGCCCTGTTCCACACTCAGGAGTGAAAATGTGGGCCCGAGAACTGCAAGCTAGCAGTTTTGAAGGAAAAAAATACGTTCTGGACTAAAGGATTAGATTGGTTCGTTGGCCTGGTGAGGGATGAGAACAAGCTGGTTTGAGGTTGATATTTATCTCTGAACTGACAGAAATTATGGTGCTTGTAGGTATTGGAAGAGTTAAATATTGATTAGAGTGAATGAGACTTGGATACTATTCAAACTGAGATCCAGGGGAACCAGGAAGTGAGAGGAGCATTAGATCGCTATTGGGTTCTCAAGTTGTTAGAGAACCCACTTATGAGGGAAGGTGAGCCCTTACTATCGAGGATTATGAGCTATTGGGATCTAGACCAGGAGGCCTTTATAATGCAGGGGCACATGATCAAGCTCACGATCCAGGACATCTATTTTTCAACTGAACTAACCCCCTTGGGGGTGGTAGGGGATATACAGCTAGTGCTTCCTCGTGGGAGGCATATATGTGAGTTTTTTGAGTGCCATTGCCGACCAGATGGTCGTGAAAATGGAACGACCATCCCGATAAGTGACTTGGGGTGATTAGAGACCTCAGATGTAGCCGCAACAATGTTACTGATCGTGGGAATCTAGAATTTCCATCACCTTACTAGAGGGCAGATGATGTTGGTAGAGAGTGTTTTAAAGGGGACCTACTATGGGTGGGCCAAAATGATGCTGTCGGAGGTGAAATGATAGTTGACACTATGCAGGTAGTGGGTCAATGATAACTATTCATTTGGGACAATTTTATGTTCCTTATTCTTTGAGAAGATCTCGACCATTTGTCCACACGTGCAGATCTAAGATGGGGGTCCACAGGAGCCCAGGATGCGCCACTGGGGGAAACTATTACGATGAGGTGGAGGAGGGGGACGTTATACCAGTGTTACAACCAGAGTTTTTTTCTCATTTGGATCGGATGGAACTCTACATATATGAATATCCATACAGTGGTATGAAATTTCAGGGTTATCGTAACTTTCCACTTCCGCCAGGACGAGCATGGGGTCCAGATGGTAAGTGAAAGTTGCTATTTTGGTTGGATGTAAAGTTTTAGAAGGTGTACCAAAAAGGATTTACTCAAGCCATGAGTGAATGATGGCCCTAACAACAAATATGGTCATCTAATTATTTATATTTGCAATAGAAAGTTAGAAGAAACCTGCAAAATAATAGATCTATGCAACAGAAGATGTTAAACAACAAAAATATTAACTAGTGTAAAACCCCAATCAAGGATAAAGAAAATCAAAAGAATGTTTTTTTTTATTAAAATGTTACACTTGGTGAATGAAACTTGTAGATGGTTATTCGTCCCCCTCAAATGGGATGGGTTTTTTGGCTGTCCTCTATGCTTTAGTTTTCTGGATCTCTCTCTCTCTGATGTATGAAAACCAAAAGTATGTGTTTAACTCAGATGGGAGCTCAATGGAAAAAAGAAAATAATAATGATGATGAAAAATTTTCATAGTGAGGAATGGATGGAAAACCCTCTTATTTATATTAAAATATTGTGTTATTCTCGAAAATGGAAAATAATAAAATATTATTAACCACAATCTAGATCTAACCTCTTGGAATATTTTATTATATTTTTTGGAAGGAAAAGGTATTTAAATTGGTTAAATACATTTATTAGAAATAATAAACAAACAAATGATTTCTTTATTATTTTGAGGATGTGGTTAAGGAATAGTAAACAAATAATTATTTGTTTAATCATTCATGGGTGATTTAGTTAAATTTCATAAGGAATATTAACTAAATAATGATTTAATTAATTATTCCTGGAGAAAAATCAAATAAATAATGATTTATTTAATTATTTCTCATGGGGTTTCTTGTTTAATCAGAAATAATTTAATAAAATATGGTTTATCAAATTATTTCCTATAGTGAAAGCAATTTTACTATGGTAAAATTGGTCTTACATGGTGTATTTCGATCCACCTAGTTAGAAATGGCTAGGTGATCATTTTTTGGTGATAACAATTCTTTTGACCAATAATTATACAGAGTGATAGAATTTAATACTCGTAACTCAATTCCTCTTTTTTCTGTGTGTTCCTAAATAACCAACAATTGATATGAGATCTAGGTCCCAAGTCTATTTTTCTGGCCACTACTCAAACTAAGTGATAACATTTAATACTCATTCTTACTCAGTTCCTCCCTTTTTTGTGTGTTCCTAAATAAGCAAAAATTGATATGAGATATTCTTCAACATATATAAGTATTGATATACCTATAAGACCAGGGACTTGTATGGTTCATACACATATGAGGAAATTTCCATGTAATTTTTTACCTTAATTCTCTTATATTGCTTTGTCCTAGTTTCTTCCTTTAGAAAAATGACTTGTTTATGCAACTTATCCATCTGGGCATATTTTATTTTTAGCCATTATAGGTGATATTTCACATTCCTCTTAGTGGAATAAGATAATGTTGTACCTACAAATGCCACGGTGAGAGGGTATTTCTTCATATCAGGCACTACATATCTCTCAATAGTGATCTACACTGATGGTAAAAGTGGAGTGACATAAGTCTTCTTTGTTTGGCCCATAATTTTATTTAGGATATGGTAAAAATTGAACCTATTTAGATTGATAACTTTCTTCCTTTTAGTTGGCATGATACTCATGTCTATCACTAAAGGTGCCATCCTATGATCTCTTTGATTTCTAGTGGTGTTGGGTCAATCTTGATGGGAGTTGATTCTAGCTCTGAATTTTCTTCTTGAACTAGGAGAGATTTATCCTTCGCCTTTGCCTCTTCTTCCTCTTGTATTTTCTTAGTATTACTCTTCTACTTATTTCTCTCCTCCTCCTCTCTTCTTTCTTTCTTTTTTCCTCCTCATCTTTCCTTATCTCTCCCACCTTTCTCCACCTCTTCCTTTCCTTCTTCATTTCCTTCTTCTTTTCCTCTTTGATCACTAACTCTCAGGCTAATTTATCTTACTATTCCCGTTGGAATACTTAATCTTGAGTTGCTTGATACTAAGCCAATTTCTTTGTTGTAGAAGCCATTTATGGAGAAAACTATGTGATAAAGAGGTGAAACTGATTCTTGACATAACTATTGTAAAATTTATGTCATTCTTTTGTTTCTCTTCATCTTCCTAGGTATTTGGATGATAGTCCCATTTGAATTTATAGAGTGTGTTGTTGGGAGAATTATTTTTATTAATAAAATAAGTCATTCACTCACACATCAATTACCAACTATGGTAAGCCTATTTATTTCACGGTTATCATGCACAATATATGTATGAAACAATTTCCAACTGACATTGAATAGTTCCCAATTATCACTATGCTTTCCTTCTACAAAAAATTTGAACTTAATTGAAACCCAATGTTATTTTAACTATTCACATGATATGAAATTAGAGGATAACTTATCCTTCCTAAAATCAAACCGTCCTCTGGCGCTTTGCAAGTAAAAATGGGTCTTATGCAAACACAAATGTTTATGGTATCTTCAATGACTATGATTTAGTTTTCATGTAAACTTTAAACAAGCAACATCTAATCATTTAACTCCAAAAAACGATCAAGAAGAGATACAGGAAAAAATTTGGTGATGGAGTTCACCCCTCCTAGGCTACATCTCTGGGCCTACTAACACATTTATACCTCTCCATAGATTTTAGTGAAAAAGAGTACATAAAGTATGCTGACAATATAAGTGGCTAGTTTCCCCTTCAAGGAAACATTATCTTGCAAAGAAATCTCAGTCAGAAAAAACACATGACAACCTACAATTAGTCATGAAACATTCAATAAGAAAAATGGCTCTCACATCAAGACCCTATACTCCATCTGAAATTGAGCACACATATACAACAATTCCACATTTAAGTACAAAAATAGAGCTTTCCTCGAAACAAGATAATGAGAAAAGACAACATGAGCTGCACCATATAAGTCAAAACTACTGTGTATAACATATGAATGTTGGAAAACCCCTACAAGGTCCTCTCCATGCTCAAAACGCTTCAAAAAATACTCCAAACCACTAATTGATCCTGGTACCCATAAACCCAAAACTGCAAAGTATCTCTAAAAGTACTAAAATCAATAAAAAGAGGCTTCCCTTAGATCTGAAATTTCCAAAAACCCCTATATGAACTATTCTTGAGCTCAAAAAGGCCAAAAAATCAACAAGTTATGGCTTCCCCATCATTCTTAACCCTGATTGATCCGAACACCCACCGATTCCAACCTGCGAAAAAGTTTCTTCAGAAGTGCTCCAATCAGTAAAAAAAGGTCTCCATTAGACTCAGAATGTCCAAAAATCCCTATCTAGGCTCTTCTTTAGCTCTAAAAGGCCAAAAAATAAACAAGTTATGGATCTCCCAAGTATTTGTTGTTATCCGTCTTCCAAATTGAATAAACGTGCTAACCAAGCGACAATTCCGTCCTTAATTCTGCTAAGGAGGTGACAATTTCATCTGCATCCAATGCAAATCCTTGGAAAATTAATTTTTCCGATGAAATTTATGCACTATATCAGGGCCACATGGGCCCCATAGGGCCGAGGGCTAGGCCAACAACCCACCCCCACCAGCCTAGGCCCAAAATACATCGGCTCATGGTCATACTGGAGTTAATGTGGCTGGGGGCTGGGGCTAACAACTTTCCCTCGTCGTCGGAGCCCTCTCATCGGTCCACATGTGTTCATATGGGCTCCCATATGCCGAAGGTCAGGGCTAAGACTCTGCCCAACTCCTAAATACTCAACGCTCGGTCTCGTGTGATGCCATTTGACTTGGGGCTAGGGCCTAGAGCCCCCCTCCTCATTAGCTCATCATTCCAAAAATATCGGTCTGATGAAAGTTTATGTGCCCATGGGCTGGGGAATGTGCCTATCCCTCTCTGCCAACCCTTTTCACACCTGCACCGTGGTCGTGTGGAGACCTTGTGATCGACGGTCGGGCTTATTGCCTAGCCCCTTTCCCTTTGCGCCGACTGTGAGTACACCAGGTTCATGTGGGGAGTACGTATGATCAGGAGCCAAGCTCATTTCCTAGCTCCTCTCCATTGCACCGACTGTCTTATGGGGTTGTAGGTGACCAGGGGTCAGGGTTCACTGCCCGACCCCTCACTGAAAATGTGCCTCCAAAAAACTTTAAATAGTCATTGTGCCCTTAGGGGTTTAGGAAAAACATGAAGAGGAGTTAGTAATATGTGAAGATTGGATGAGGAAGGTGATAATTTTGATCCCTCTTGGGCCTGTGGGTTGAACCACAAAATTTTTAACCAACCACGAGGTGCCACGTGGCAGCCTTTGGTTGGGCCACGTGGCATTGTCTCATTGGACCACCACAGCCAAAAATATGACCAATAAAAATGCACCAACTTGCACCTATACGAGACTTCCCCTTGGCAAGCCATGATTGGTCTTCACACGCCCATAAGGAATTATGACATCAGCGGTACGTATTGCCTAGTCAACAACCCAGTTAGCCCACCTACAATTTTTTTTTTGTTATCGACAAAAAACTTTAGAACATCATAAATTTTTCATATGACATCAGATTGAGGTTATTCAAGTGTCATTGGAATCAAATGATAAACACTACGACTTGACGATAGTTTCAAAATATTCTAGGAACTTCCATTTTTGAGAAAAAAATTGATCTCCAGACCATACCTCCCAACTAGGAACTTTTGGACTCCAAAAGTTTAGCTTATACTAATAAACAAAATGAGGAAAAAACTGAAAACTTTCCCGAACTCAATCTTTAACGTTTTGTTTTCAATTGGTGCCTTCAAGCTCCAATCAAGGTACTCCACCATCTTCTGAGTGAAGACCTTACCTTCCTGTCAAGAATCGAGCCACGATTCTTATCACCATGCAGGAACAAAAAAATTGATGAATGGAATCTAAATATTCTATCCAAACCCATATTTCATGGCTCAAACAACTTCACATTCAAGTTCCATTGTTGAAGAAAAAATTGAATTTCCATATTAGAAATTAGAAGCAATTCAATGCTTGTCATGCACCGATTCAAACTTTGCTTTACTATCCTTGTTATCACCCAATTTTTTTTCAAAACATCATTGTGTCAACTCTGTTTTTGATCATAGTCTCAAAATGGGTTTAGAAGTCATTTTAGGATTTGGTTGAGGGTAGGTTAGATTTTTACAAGTTTACAGGTCATCATTGAGTTCAAATAAAGTATTTTAAAGGTCCATTCATGGTCAAATACCCATATTTTCCATTTAGGAGTCATTCCATAAGGTTTTGGGTCAAAAATATGCAATTAGCCAAGAATCCTCGTTTTCAGTGCCGCTAGTTCAAAAAAGTTGATTTGAGCTACGAAAGCACTAATAGTTTCGTAGCGCAAAATGGAAAAAATACACTACGGGCGCTACGAAAGCGCTAATAGTTTCGTAGCGTAAACTGGAAAAAATACACTACGGGTGCGATTTCTTAACCGTCTTGTCATTTGAGCTGGAAATTGTCAGAATTCGTTGGGAATTGGTAGGTTAGTGGCATGATAGGTCAGTTAATGATGAGATTCGATGTACTTACCCATGCTACAGTCATCATTGTCATGATAGGGAATGAATGAGGCATAATTCAGTTAGGAGATGACATTTCAAATTCGAAATCTTGCTTAATTGGTCATACTCATTTCTCTTGCCTCCATTCGAACATCTAAGTTCTGAAGCATCAAGCCAAAATTGTGGTTGTTTCATCCTAATCAAGAAAGGTTGTTTCATCTTAATCAAGTGAGGCTGTTTCATCTGAATCAAGCGAGGATGTTTCATCTTAATCAAGCGAGGCTGATAAGTTTTTATGAGAAGCATGGCAGAGGAAAAGAAATTCCAAAGAGGGGGACACTGCTTAAGATATGAGCCTGAAAATATGAAGGCCATAATTGAAGACGAAGTAGTGATGGAGGCATTCAGCAAAGCAGGTTGTCTCCAATTTTGTGAAAAGCTTCAGGGTTGCCACACACAGGTGTCTAAAGAATTTTCCTTGCACTTCAATGGAACAAATACCAAAGTTGGGATGTTAAATGTGCCAATTACACCAGAGATTACTGCTTCTGTGACAGAAATACCAAGGGGGCAAGAAAATTGGTTCAAAGGAATTAAATTTGATATGGAACCATGCAAGGAATTCATGAAACCTGAGTATGCAGATATGAACCTCAATAATGAAATACCTAGAAGCTGCATCAGAGACACTTATGCAAAGCTATTTTTCAACATTCAAAGATACTTTACATGTGAAGGCAGATACCATAAGGTCTACACATATCATTTCAAGCTGCTTCTGCATTTCACTGGTAAGATCTCACTTGATTTGCCCTTTTATCTGCATATGAGTCTTGCCAAAATGGCTGATAAAGTACAAGCCAAATCTGATGGTTGTGAAACATCTTTGTTTCATAATGGTTTGATTAAGTTATTGATTTTGAATGAGCTTCAGAAAATAGGCAGGGATTGGTCATCCTTTTTTTTATGAATGGTTTTGAGTTGGAAACCTTAACCCCAACTAGAAACCCTAAAAATAAAGGAACTCCATCACCACCACCAGCAGAGTCTAGTCAACCTGTGGTTGCAAAACCAAAGGAATTTGTAAAACTGAAGCCAAGGAAACAAGTTTAGAAAAGGAAAGAGCAGACAAAAATGTTTGTTACATCAAATCCATCACCTGCAAAATAGAGGGCAAAGAGTGTCAAAAAGGAAAAAAAGAAACAAGTTGCCAGCAAGCAGGAAATTAAGAGAGTGTCAAGAAGCCAACCAGTGGCATTAAAGGGAAAAAAAATTGTTACAGCTAATGGGTGTCTCCTTCATGCAATTGATATAGAGGAGACACCCATTGTGCAAGTTGAATTCACTGGAGAAGATGAACAAAAACAGAAAAGGGCTAAGTCTGCAAAGAAGCTTGAATTTGAGGGTGAAAATGCAGCCTTTGTATTTCAAGCAAGGAAACCTTTAACTAGGCATGCTAAGAAACTCAAGGAAGGCAGCAAGGAATTCCAAGAACCTAATGAAACAGCTAAAGCCCCTGAAGAAGTAGTTGATCTCTCATCACCAACAGTAGAGCATGCAACCATCAGAACTAGGAAGCGAAAAGAAGAAATGACAGAGTGTCAAAATCTTGAGGAGAAATCGAGGTTAGAAAACCAGGAAATTTCTATGATGAGAAAGAGAGCTAGGAAGCACAATATTGAAAAAGAAGAATTCAAAAGAGTGAAGGCACTGTGGGAAGGTCAAATAGGTTTTATTTCTGAAACCCCAAGCAGTGCAGAACAATTTTTCACATGGACAGTTACAACCATCAAGGAAGCCAAATTTGTCAGAGTAATGAATACTCACTTGAGAGCCAGTAACAAAAGAATTAGAGATAAATTAGAGGACTTGGAGCAGCAACTGAAATTGACTTAGTATGAGTTAAAGAAAAAAGGTGCAAAATGACAATCCTTGAAAGGTCAAAAAAGCTAAATCAAGTGAAAATTAAGAAGGAACCTCATGCAAACTATGTTTTTAAGTTCATATGGCTTTTTTATTTGAAGAAATCAATGTTATTTTGAGTTTTGGCACATTTTTAGTTTTCATTTCTGAAAAAATTTGGACAAAAATGTTCACTTAGCAGTTTCGTAGTGCAAACAGTGTAAAAAGAGTGAAAAGCGCTATGAAACTGCTGTAGCAGCTTTTTTCACTCTTTCTCATAAATGTTTGAAGGGAAAAAGTGTGAATTATGACTTGAAATTGCTAAGGGAGTTGTATTAAATGATAACGAAGATAATCCTGGAGGAAAGAAATCAAAATTTTGAAGGAAAAAAGGTAAAAAAGATGCGCTACAAAAAGCACTACGAAACTGTGTTGTTTTCGTAGTGCAGGTCTATTTTAGCTAATTTGAATAGTTTGATGGTGGTTTTGGACAACTGGGAATTAGGGAAGATTTTGGGCAGGTTTTACTTCAGTTTATAATAGAAAATAACCTCGAAGTGATGAGTTCATGATGGTCAAAGTGTCTCAAGAATACAAATGATCCTATGCCTAGAAAGTAGGGGACAATTTCCTACTTTAATGGAGATCAGTATTATGGTCATAAAGTTTTGAATATTATCATATAGATTCAACCATAAGTGAATACACTTGGAAAATGATGTAATTTAGTTTATATAAGGTTGTTATGAGTAGAGATAAGGAGTTTGAATCCTATTTGTAATAGGACTGTTTATTAGATTAACAACTGTCTTTTTGTAATAAATACCATGTCATATGGCTAGGCAAGGAGTCAAGAGTCAAGAGTTCGATGTATATAGCTCAGGATAAGGTTATATTATGTTGTAAATGATCTATAAAAGATCAAGAAGTCAAATATGCTAGGGGTTGGAAATTTTTAGCAAAAGACTGTGTTTATTGTAAGTAACTGGTTTTCAGCTGAATACAGAGATTTCTACTTAGCCAACTTGAGATTCATAAAGAGTTCTAGTGTGTTCTTATTCTAATTGCATATTTATACTATCCTATTGCAATGGTGTTTGTTTATGTTACTCAGAATTCATCTTTGAGGCTCTGACTTCCTAGATAGACAAACTGACTGTGTGTTTTACAGTTTCACATGTGTATCTCTTGACTAAAACTCTGATATGCCTCAACTTCCATGCTAAGTAGATTGTTTGGTTTTACTAAAACTATTTTGACTCCATATGCCCAATGTGCACTTGATAATGTGATTTACAACCAATATCTATCATTTATCTTCTTATTACCCCACATAGAGTTAGCCATCTATATTTCTATCAAAAATCATTAACCCTTGAGAGAGCCCTCTCAGGTTGAGGAGGCTAAGCCTCAATCAAAATATTGGTTTGAAACAGTTACATGAGATTGATTTGATTAGCGGCCTATCAGATCCAATTTTGTGATAACAATCCTCAAACTATTCTCGTACACAAAAGTACTCTGTTTGAAATAATTCATTGACACATTTGGCTTTGTCCACAAAATCATAGTCATTTCTAGTACAATATTTATCAAATATTTCATTCCCAACAAGATTCATCTTGAACACTTGTATAGGTGAGTACATGATGCAACTGTAGACAAACTGGACAACAAATATTGTTCATCCCAAAAGTCCTCAAACATTTGGACTCATAAACAAGACAACATAACATGTTAAAGAAAAACATGTTGCAAATAGTGATTATTCTTGTTTCACTTTACAAAGTACCCAAAAATAGGTAATGACAACCACAAGCATTTACAATTTCCAAAGCAAAAAAGTATACAAACAATATACCCAATCAATGCATCTCCTACGCTTATGGCTTCTCTATTTGCATCTATTCTACTTTGAAGGTTTCCTTAATAACTATGCTAGTATCCTCTTCGCTACCTATTTCTTTCATTGCATTGATTTTCATAACCTCTTTATCCTTCTTGGGATGAAGTTTTGCATGAAGTTTCCAACACCTTTCATTCCCATGCCCATGCATGTCACAATGGGTACATAAGTACTTTCCCTTTCCCACCAAAAAGGAAGTATTCAAATGTGAAGGAGGTTCTTCATGCTTGATGCCAAGAATTTGATCCATTCTTTTTACCATCACCTTACATTGCTCAGAAAAAACCACACAATGGTCAACTGCATCATAAAAGGTGCAAGGATACATGTCCCACAAATAATAAAAATTACCAACATTTTGAAAATTCCCACAAAATTTATACGTGTCCCTTGGGTTGAAACTTTGACGATGTGTACTGAACGATTACATGTAAGGTCCTTTGAAGAATTCATCTCTCTTAAGAGGAAAATTAAAATTATCACTACCATATTGGTGTGACATATCATCCTCTGATGATTGCTTTACCTCAAACGGTTTAGAACATTTTCTAAACTCTCTATGATCATATCCCAATCCTTGATATCTTGGTCTCTCTTCCACCATGATAAGATTAGTTATTCATTGGCCATTTATTCTGAGGCATCCTCCTTCATAAACCATTTGAGCTAGAAGCTTCATACCAATTCCTTTAGTATGTTGTTCAAAGGCTGCAAAAGATGTGTTATTAACATAGATTGAAGGATTTGAACTAGATATGTTGATTACCTCCTTGGACTTGCCACCAATATTTTCTAGTTCAGATGTTGATGACAAATTTGAAGATGAATCAAGCCACCCACTTTTACCAAAATGAATATAATGAGAATATTTGAGATGCTGAAAAAACTCACAAGCATCATTCTCCACATAGTGTCCATTACCTGTGTTTGGACTGTGCCCAAAAATTGGCTTCACTTTGGATGTATTATTTGTTGTCACTAGAGTGGAACTCTCACCAACTTGCTCCTCAAGCACATGCTACAACTAAAGGTGCATAAGCCTCTTCTCCTATTAAGAAATTTAAATCATTCTTCTCAATTCAACATTCTCCATTCGAAGAGACAAGTTCATCTCCTCTAGCTCTTGGAGACTTTCCATCTTCTTTCCCATTCCTGCAACTTGGTTAGAAATAGCTCTGATACCAATTGGTCTATAATTGGAAGAGAAATTATCCTTCCTAAAAACTAACTATCCTCTAACACTTTGAAAGTAAAATGGGTCTTATGCAAACATAAGTTCTTATGGTATCTTCAATGAATATGAGTTAGTTTTCATGTAAACTTTAAAAAATCAATATCTCATCATTTAAGCCATAAAAAAAAATCAAGAAGAGAGACAACAAAGAATTTGGTGATAGATTTCACCCCTCTTGGGCTACATCTCCGGGCTTGCTAACACGGCTAGACCGCTCCATAGATTTCAATGAAAAAGAGTACATAAAGTATGCTAACAATATGAGTGGCTAGTTTCCTCTTCAAGGAAACATTCTCTTGCAAATAACTCTCACTCTAAAACAAATCATGAAAACCTATAGTCAGCCATGAAATAGTCAACAAGAAAAGGGGTCTCACATAAAGACCTTGTACTCCATCTGAAAATGAGCATACATGTACAAAAATTCCACATTGAAGTAAAAAAAGAGAGCTTTCCTAAAACAAAAATCATGAGAAATCATGAGAAAAGACAACATGATCTGCACCATATAATTCACAGCTACTATAATTAACATATGGAGTTTGGAAAACCCCTACAAGGTCCTCTCCATGCTCAAAAGCCTTCAGAAACTGCTCGAAACCACTGATTGATCCTGGCACCCATAGAATCAAACCTGCAAAAAGTCTCTTTATAAGTGCTCAAATCAGTAAAAAATTAGTTCCATTGGATCCAGAATGTCCAAAAACCCTTATATGGACTCTTCTTGAGCGCCAAAAGTAAAAAAAGTCAACATGTTATGGCTTCCTCATCATTCTTAACATTGATTGATCCTCACACCCATAGACTCCAACCTTTAAAAAGCCTCTACAGAAGTGCTCCAATAAGCAAACATAGATCTCCATTGGACTCAGAATGTCCAAAACCCCCCATCTAGACTCTTATTGAGCTCCAAAAGGCCAAAAAATCAACAAGTTATGGCTCTCCCAAGTTCTTGAATTTATTCATCATCCAAATTGGATAATTCTACTAACCGAGTGATGAATATGCCTTTAATTCTGCTCGGGAGGCAAAAATTTCACCTGCATCTGGTATAAATTTTTAGAAATTTAATTTTTCCAATGACCCTTATGCGCTATATCAGGGCCACATGGGCACCATAGAGTCGAGGGCTAGGCCAACGACTCGCCCGTGCCGGCCTAGGTCCCAAATCCGTCGACTCATGTTAATTTTGGAGTTAATGTGGCTAGGGGATGGGGATAAATGCCCATCGTCACCATTAGATCCCTCTCACCGGTCCACCTGTGGTCGTATGGTCTCCCATATGCCCAAGGTTGGGGCTATGGGGCTTTGACTTTGCTTAATTCCCAAATACTCGATGCTCGGTCTCGTGGGATGTCATGTGACTTGGGGATGGGACCTAGAGACCTTCCCCCCTCGCCAACTTCTCATTCTGTAGCTCTCGGTCTAGTGAAGCATATGTGACCATGGGTTGGGGCTTGTGCCTATCCCTCTTTGCTAGCCCCGTTCACGCTTGTACCGTGGTTGTGTGGAGACCTTGTGACCAAGGGCCGAGCTTATTGCCTAGCCCATTTCCCTTTGTGTCGAATGCGACTACACTAGGGTCATGTGGGGAGTACTTGTGATCAAGGACCAAGATTATTTCCATTGCACCGATAGTCTTATGGGGTTACATGTGATTGACGATCGAGGCTCATTGCCCGACCCCTCTCCCAAAATGCGCCTCCAACAAACTTTAAATAGTTGTTGCAACCTTATGGGTTAAGAAACAATGTGTAGAGGAGTTGGTAAGGAATGGTGGTTATATGAGGTAGGTCACGAGTTAAATCTACTTGATCTTGTGGGCCGAACCACCATTTTTTAACTAACCACGAGGTGCCACGTGGCGACCTCTGGTTGGGCCACGTGGAATCCTCTCATTGGGCCACCACAGCCAAAAATACTACCAATAAAAATGTGCCAACTTGCACCTGTATGAGGTTGGCACTTGGAAATACATGATTGGTCCGTACATGCCCAATAGGCATGCTGAAATTAGAGGTACATACTGCCTAGTCAGCAGCCCAGTTAGCCCACCTACACATTTTTTTTGATATCGACCAAAAACTTCAGAACATCATAAATTTTTCATATAATATCGGATTGATGCGATTCAAGTGTTGTTGGAATTAGACCGAAGAAAAATATGACTTGATGCCGGTTTAGAAAGATGCTGGGAGCTTTCATTTTTGAGAAAAATTTTGATCTCCAGATCATCACACTTGCAAGAATGGAAATCGATTATAATAAATATATCACCACCAAACCCACACTTGCATGAAAATATCTCTCTATGCACAACTCTGAAAATAGAAATCACACTTGCAGAAATAAAACAACATTCATCTACTCTAAGATCACTCATGTAGAAAAATAAGTAGCAATCCTTGCAATTTATTCCTCACTTGCATAAAATCATTCAACCATGACCACACACAATCATCAACTCTTCTTCTAGCAATCATAAATAAAATCAACTAATCAACTGTGTAATAATTTGTATCAATTTGTGACAACAACTAATTAATATTATGTAAAAAATGAATTTTACACATATATGAAAATTAAACAATAGTAGAAACACATAATTAATAGGGATCGATCTAGTGTTAGTTATGCTGGAATATGAGTGACTTGTATTCAATTATTTTGGAAGCCAACTCAACCATGCGATAATAAAAATATATAAAGCAATAAATTTGTAACAACAATAAACTAAAATCATAGGAATTGAAACACGATAACCTACAAGTGAATTAATTAATTAATTAACTACACCACCTCTATAAACACAATGATCCTTGATAAAGGAAAGGGCACTTCCTCCTTAGTAGGGAGTTGGTAAAAGTGCAACTCAAGGCTAGCATAAAAAATCATAAAGTGAACCACAAATTCATAGAAGATTGCATTTTCTCTGAAAAAAATAAAGTACAACGATGCATGTTCTGAAAAGAATAATGTCATCCAGCTGATTAGGGAAGAGAGGCCCCTTCTTATATGTTTATCTCCTATATCTAATATTAGTATTAGATCATCGTGAACAAGAATGAGAATACTTCGATTCTTATGTTGTTCGGATAATAGTAACTAAAAGTCCTCTTTAAAATAAGTTAAAACAAATTATTGGAAAATAATTTTGATGCCTCATTCATGAAAGTATCTAAAAAACTAGTAATCATCAATGTTTTGGCCAAATTTGTCACTTTGTCAAGAAAAGTAAATCCCATAATGGCACAATGGTATCGGTTGACCCTGCTAAGTAACAAAGTACACATCAACTCCTGAAGATAGCAACGAGAATATTTTCAGCGCCAAAAATATTATCGACATCAAATTAATAACAAAACTATTGGTCTAGTGTGACATCATAACATAATCCTAGAAAAAAGTATTAAAATATATGGAAAAATGGAGTAACAACATCCTAACAAATTAGGTCATCCTGTAAACATTCTTTTTTATCATGTTGTCAATGAAGACACCTAAAATAACTATCCCTTCATCAAATGCAAGAAAACTACACAAGTTAGAGTGATATGAGAAAGTGGCATACCTTAGTCAAAAAGAGAATCAATTAAATAAAAGGATGTGATTATGAAGGAAAAAATGGTTAAAATTTTAAGAAAAGAGTGGTGAAAAGGATGCCAATTCTTGGGCCCAACATCTCCCCCCAACTGAAGCAACTGCATTTCCTCATGCAAACCCATTAGTCCACATTTAATGTATGGTGTGAGTGTAGCTTGGTGAATTTATAATTAATTTTTGTATCCTTGGTGATAGTGCTAAAATCCTAGGAAGTAATCATATACAACCACCATATCTATGCCTCCCTAGGATTCAATTGAAAATAATGTTGATACTTGGGCATTGGAAGCGAAAACAGAAGAAATTAGATCTTCAATTCAAGCCATTTAGACCCACAACACTTGTTACAAATGGAATAAAATGTTACACTTGAAAGGGTGTGTACAAAATTTGGATATTAGTATGGGTCTTTATCCTTCATCTTCTTATCACACACTTCCCATCTTAATCTGCTACCTTCTAACACACCATGTTTCATCTTCTAAATAATTCTAAAAAAAGGTGTAGGATTCTTCTTTGTACCTCATGCAATGTAGTCATCCTATCTAGAGGCTAAAGAAAATTTCCATAAGTTGTAACCATTATTGCAACAAGACTAGGTTCCTCTCAGATTTAAACCATCTTATTTTCCTAGTTTGTTGTTATAGTCTCATATACTAATTAACAATTTATCTGATTTTGGAAAAATGATGTGAATGCACTTAGCTAGATGTCCCCCACATAGGGTGAGAGATTAAAATTCTTCTCTCCATACTAAAATAATTCATGGATGTATAGCTCACACAACAAATGTTGTTCTAAAAAGTTACTCTAATTGAAAGTCTTTAGAAAATTCATGATATAAATGATATTATATTGTCTATTTTCTTTCATTATTTCTAACAAAAAGAGAATGAATTTCTCATAAAGCAATAAGGGGTAGGAAGGGGAAGGATTTTTATAGCTTAATAATTCATGTACAATATTGTACATTGGCTCCTTTTCCTTTTGTAGCTCCTGAACATCTTCTTGATGTTCTTGTACTTGTTTTTGTTCCTTCTCCTTTCCTCCTTCACTTTTTCCCATATAAACCTATGGAAATTAACTCTTCTGACCAAGCCTACTTACTCTTATGAATGATTTTCTTATGTCCATTTAGCGGGAATTCCCATTTTTTTACCTATATATCTAATTGTCTTAATTTACTTAGTTCTACAAATAAAAATTATGTGTCAAAATTATCATCATTCTCAATTTTGGGTTGTACTTTCTTAGCCGATGTTACAACAGTGTCATGAGTAGATTTTTGTGAATTATCCCGGGTCTTTGAATTATTTTCATATTGAAGCTTAACTATATCAACTACTAGTTCTTATGTGATAACAACATCATTGGCAGGTTCTTGTGTCCTAGCAAATTGGTTCTCCATAGGATGTTGTGCCTAAGCTACTGGTTGTTGTGTGAAAATAGTATTGTTGGAATATTATTGTGTGCTAGCTTGTATTTCCATGTCCTCTCCCTTGTTTTATATTTGTAATCCAAACAAGACAAGATTTAATAATAGCTTATATATCTCATCATGTGCATACCCAACCTCACTAAAGATATCCCATTGGATTCACACAATAGTTTTTTATTCCGATTAGTTTTGGAGGGGGAGGGGGATGCATTCAGTATTTAAACAACCTCAGTGAGGTTTTCTAATCTTGAGGATTATTTTCTCTAATTTTTCCTTCTTAAATTTGCAATTTTTTTCTTAATTCAACATTTTCTTTCTTTAAACATGCAACTTACTAAGACAAGGGGTCAATTTTGGACTTACCAGGAGGAGGGATGTTAACCTTTTTTTTTTCTTTAGTTCCTATTCTTTCTCCTTGATTGGGTTTTTATGTCAACTCCTTTTTATCAGCGGACATTTTAGATGATTTTGTTGGTTATGTTGTTACAAAATACCTAAGCCTTATTTTCAGGAATCTTCTGAACACATGCATTTTCAATGATTGTTTATTGGTTCTTGTTGTTGGGAGTTGTTCTTACACAATAGGGAAGGCTTCAAATTCTCATTTTCCCAACTATCCACTAGTTATATTAACCAATGTATTATCATGGGGTCCCTAAGCTAGGGTGTCAAAATAGGAGTCTTTGGCAGGTGTATCAACAGGATAATTTTAAGTATCATCCCTTCTTCTCAGTCTCGCTTCTTCCATCCCACCATCCTGACTTTATTATTTTGATTTACTCCCTAATTCTTCTCGAGCTAACCCTATGGAAAATATCTCCAATCCTATCCATGTTCCTCTTTGTTGTTCCAATGCATCAATAATATAAGCTCAACCCATGATTTTTTTTACAGATCTATGAATGATTTTCCTATTGAACAACATTGGCCATATGATTCAACAATTCCAGTAGGAAGTATGACATATTCATCAATTTCCTATGGCGGAGGTGGGCCAATAATTTGAAGTGGTAGTTGAAAATTATTCCAAACTGACCTTCACAAGTAATATACTTCTGGAGGAAGTATGCTACTTCCTCCAATGGTTGTAGTAGTGAAGTTCTTTCTACAACTCTTCCCTTGTTCTTGATTTTTTATCCTTTAAAAAAACTGGCCTTTATTGTTGGAGTTGATGCTTTCTTGTTGAACCAACACATTCCTATTCAAAGTAAAGTTATTACTCAAGAATTCACTTCTTATGTAAATTTTATTTATATTTCTCTTACAATCGAGTCATTTTGTCAAATTATATGTGAATTCAAGAGTAATGGCTTTGCTAAATCCCCTCAAATTATCAAAGTACACTAGCCACTCCACAATTTGAAAAATATTGTAAACTCTTGGGAGATTATGTAGTGAATCAGTTGAGTCTAGTTTATAATGAAAAATTTCTTTTCACATGGATCTATATAGATGCGAGCATGATTATAGTGCAAACAATGCGGCATGCAAGTGTTGTTAGGGAGAAGAATGTTAAGTTTTAAAAAGTTAGCCAGGTTGGTTAAAACATGATGTTATAATTGGTACATGAGGCATCATAATTGGAAAGTAAGCTATCATATATGGATTAATTTTAACAGATTGGATTAGAGTAATGGCAGTAGAAAGGTAATAAATGGTGGTATCATGTGTGGTGATGCATATATTGAGAATGATAATGTGGTGTGATAAGTCTTGAAATACATCATGGTATTGATGCCATGAAATATGATATATCATATGGTTGTTATGAAACTAGCTCCAAAAATAGAAGAAAAGAGAGATCAACGACTTAGAAATCTGCCACTTTGAGGGGGCAACCTCCAATAAATTACATAAATGAACAATTCTTGGATGATACAAATGACAAAAACCTCCTTCTATATATAGGAGTCCAAGGCCCCCCAATATAATCCTAGCCGACCTAAAAATAACAATGTAAGGGCACAATAATAACAATATTGGGGTTACAGGGGTACAATAATAACAATAAGGGGGCTACACTAATAACACTATGGGACTAAACTTGTAATATAGGGACCTAAAATTCCCCTCTCCTTCAAAAAAGTGTTGTCATCAACGCTTGAGTAGCTCTGCGTGATTTTGTATAAAATTCTCATCCTCCCATTTAGAATCTTCAGCGGGTAAGTTCTTCCACTTGATGCGATACTCTGAAATTGATTGATTTCGTAGCTGTTGAGTTATTTTTTCCATGACCACTTCAGGTTCCAATATGATTTTTCCGTTCTCATCAAGTTCTGGCAATATTGTTTGAACTGGAATATTTTCACCTATAACCTTCTTTAAGCATGAAACATGGAAAACTGGATGCCATCGCGAAGAAGGAGGAAGCTCCAATTTGTATGCCATAGTACCAATATTTTGCAACACCTTTTAAGGACCATAGTACTTTGGCGATAATTTATTATCCTTCTTAGCTTGCTTGAGGGACATTTGTTTGTATGGTTGTAGCTGTAAAAATACCCAGTCTCCTACATCAAAGCTTCTCTCGCGGCGATGTTGATTTGCTTGTTGTTTCATTTGATTTTGTGCCAAATTTAGGTTATCCTTTAAGATTTGGAGAACTTCTTGTTGATGCTCGATGTGATCTTCCATTTCTTGAACCTTAGAATTTTCTCTTAAGGATGATGTGATGGAAGGTGAATGATATCCATAAAGTGCCATAAATGGGGTCATTTTTGCTGCAGTATGGAAGGAAGTGTTATACCACCATTTAGCGAGAGGTAACCACTTGACCCATTTTGTTTGTTTATCAGATACAAAACAACGAAGATATCCTTCCAAAAATTTATTCACTATCTCAGTTTGACCATCAAATCCAGGATGATAAGATGAGCTATGAGCTAATTGAGTACCCAAACAAGAAATTAACTCCATCCAAAAATTTCCAATAAAAATGGGATCTTTTTCGCTCACAATAACCTTTGGGATTCCATGTAGCTTTTGAATTGTGTCCATAAATGTAGTAGCAACTTTACTTTCTTTAAATGGATGAGATAATGCACAAAAGTGTGCATACTTGGTAAGTCTATCAACTACCACCATGATGACACTCTTTCCTACGGGGTTAGGTAAACCTGTGATAAAATCCATTGAAATATCCTCCCAACGTTGACTTGGAATGGATAAAGGTTGTAGAAGACCTGGGGTCTTAATTGTCTCAACTTTAATTTGTTGGCAAACCAAACATTCCCCCACAAAATTTTTAATATCAGATTTAAGGCCATCCCAAAAAAAGTATTTCTTCACCCTGTGGTAAGTTTTTAAACATCCTGAGTGTCCTCCTAAAGGAGAAGTGTGCAATTCCAAAAGAATATTTTGTTTTATTTGGGAATTCTTACAAAGATATAAGTGATATTTGTACCATAAGGAATAATTTTTCCAACTAAATGTATTAGATGTACTAGGATCTTGTTGCAACTTTTGAATGAGTGTTCACACTTCTTCATCCTTCTTCCATTCAACCCTTGCTTCGGTTATCCAATCTAGTTGGATAATAGAAATGACACAAAGCAATGCTTCCACCTCTTCATTCTTTCTTGAGAGTGCATCTGCAACAAAATTTAGCTTCCATTTTTTGTAGATTATTTCAAATTCATAACCCAACATCTTTGTGACCCATTTTTGCTGCTCTTCTGAAGATAGTCTGTAATATTCCAAAACTTGCTCACAAGCAAATTGGAAAATTAGATTTTGATGCTTTCACCTAGGAGAGGAATAAATGGGAAAGGAGGCCCATGAATAATAAAATATGAATAAATTCCACCTTATTAAGGAAGGAGATCACCTTAGGAGCTAGTTTTACACTTCCAAGTGTGAACAAGGGCAAATCAGAAGGAGACATAGTCAAGTTTGACTAAGTCAACATCCATTCTTGAGGAGGAAGAAACACTCAAGTAAACTAGCTCAATGTGAACAAGGATCAGTCTAGACACACATATGAGAACCAGATTGAAGATCCCTTAGTGTGAAAAGAGGCATTGCAGGTGGATTAGTTCCAGTTGACCAAGTTAACAACATTGTCACAAAGAGGAGGGAAGCTAGCTAGGGCAACAAAATTTTGAAAGAGAAAGCTTCATGTGGAAGTCACCTCAACATTGTGTGGGGTCCGGGGTGAGGAGGCTCACCAAAGATAAAAGGAAGGCATAGCATCAAAGGAAAGGAATTCATGTATTCAAATATTTTGGTCTTGTGACCACTTGCATGCTTCAGTTGTTTAGTCGGAGTTGCTGCACTGCTTAGTGCAAAGAATTCCCGTGCGGGAATTCCATCCTCTCTTTGGATCAACTTGCTTAAGGGATCAAGAGGGAAGGATTTGAGATTCATTTAAGTACTTGGCTTGGGGCCACTCATCCACATTCAGGCACAACGTAGTCTCCTTCAGAAAACTGCGTCTTTTATGCAGGGGCAACAACAGCAGGGTTGCACCCTTTGATTTTATGCTAGTCTTTGATGAGGAGGTGCTTATTTCCCTCCAGGAGTGCTAATAAGAGGCCTAGGGCCATTTTCTTCTATTATTATGTTATATCATGTCATATTAAGCCATGTATAATACAAAGATGCAGTAACTGCGTTATTTTCTGCAGTGTTGCTTTTAATTCATGCATTTTGCTAGAAACCTTTTTCGGGAGTCTTGTCTCTACTGTATAAGTGATTAAACCTCCATTTCTTTGCTGTGTGATTAATGTAAACTATATATCAGACTTATTTCATCATTTACTGTAGAAACCCTCACTAGAATAACGCAGTATTTTCTTTAGTAGTTGTTGCATAAGTTAGGCTATGGGGTTTTGGCTTATTTTAGCTACATATACTTGGGAGATATGTTTATATGAGCTAGAGTGATTTGTTTCACCTAAAATTATGAATGTGAGATTTATATCATGTATTATAAGGGATCCAAGTCCCATTTCTCACTTGTATAGCATTATTTTATGAAGACAACTGTTTATGCTCTATATTGCTGCATTTCCCCCACCCGGGAAGGAGGATATAGGCCATTCTCTTGCTGAGGTTCTTTCGTCTTCTTGTGTGATGTTATTTTAAATATATTGAGCTACTATACATTTCCAAGCTCATGATTTTTTGAAGCTCCACATTGGTAATAACTCATATTATTCCCAATAGTGTAGCTGTTCCCAATTTGGGATATTACAGTGGTATCAGAGCTGCCATCTTGGCTCAACCTATGGATTTCAGATCCAATCAGAAGATAAGAAGAAGAGGAGAACAAAATTATCGAGAGGATGAGCTTACTCTCATCCATTTTCAGATCCAAGAAGAAAGAAGAAGAGAAATGCATTGAAGCTCCAAGAGGGTTTCAAGGAGGAAAGAGTTGCAGTGAGACCTCTAGAAGGTTCCAAGAAGCAGAAGAAGATGCATGCAATTCCTATTATTATAGAGGAAGAGAAGAGCAAGGATACCACCTAGAGCATGAGATCCTGAGTGGGTATTGGGCAGAATACAAGTGCCAACCTAGGGCTTCTAAAGAGACCCTAGATTTTCCTTAGTTTATTCAACTGAGAGAAGAAATAAGACCTTGCAAGAAAGGAGAAATCAAAGGCAATAGGTTCCTATTGTATACATTTTATGGGTCAACTACAACTAGAGCTGGGGCAAGAAATCTTGAGGCATTCTTCCTACTTCATCCAGTGGTAGAGAAGGAGGTAGTAGAAGTTGCAGCGCTGCACCTGGAGGGTAAAGCCAATGCTTGGTGGTGCAGTCACTCAAGCCATACACGAGTGATTTATTTTCCTGAGTTTACTCAAGGGCTGATTAGAACCTTTGATGGAGGAAGCTCAGAAGAAAGGAAGCCCGCACCACCATGGGAGGAGACAAGTACCAACGTTGTCACAGCCTTGGAAGAGCAGCCTTCTACATCAGTAGTGAGGGCGGCCATGACATTGGAAGGAGGAGCCTTTGAAGCTCTACAAGAGGTTCCCACATCTCACCAAGGTATGGGAAGATTTCCGCTTTTATTTATTGTAGAAAATATTTCTAAAAATTGTGGAAATATGTTTTCATATGGCCCAGGATCCAACATTACTGCTGAAATAGAGCAACAGAATTGCATTGCGATGTGCAAGCTTGAATGGCTCAAGGGAGGTTTGAACCATAAACCTCATGTATAACTGATGAGTTACACACAACCCTTGAGGTTGGAGTGTGCTCTTTTGGATGATGACATAAAATTTGAGATGGAGTATGAGGCAACAACTATGTCATTGAAGAGACTATCAGTGCTGTCAAACAATAACAGTGAAGAGGCTTTACCTTTTTCACCTTTGGATCTTGATGGACTCAAGATGGCTATGGACATGAGATCTTCCCTAGGAGGTCTCCAAGGAGTTTCATTTCAGTATCCCATGGAATGCAAGGAGAGAAATTTGATATAGGAGGATGGTAGTCTTCTTTGGAGGAGTACCAAGATGGAGAATGGTAAGGGGCATCCATCAGTGGATGAGAGGATGTGGATAGAGAGCAAGGAGCTGGAGAGCTACTTGCAAAAATATGATACTGGGTAGCAAGAGGCCAAACTGCATTGGCTACTCTTGAGAGAGTTTGGCCATCATGAGGCATATCCTTTTCCCAAGGGTATATGGGAGAAGAATACTTGGCAGGATACTTGCATCATGGGGCAGCAAGGAGTGTGGATGCATTATGATGATGAAATAATTATGTTTTCACCACATGAGTTATATGATGGAGGCATGTCGGGGCAGCAAAGACATTTTTTGCTTTGGAGGATTGAGAGAGAGAAAAGGCAAAGCTGCTCTCACATTTTGCATGATGTTGCAATAAGAGGATATGGCAACATTATGGGAGGAGTCTTTGACATTGGGCATGTTAGAGAATGGATTTATGAGTTGGCAGGAACTTGTTTGCATAGCCCAACAATGCTGACAATGTGGAGCATGAGCTTATTGATGGAGTGTTCCTAGGAGCACTTCATATTTGATGCACTTGATGGGCATAGAGGAGGTGATATTGGTAGAGTGGTGGATGGAATCATTGTTTATTGTGGTATGATCTCCTTGACTTGGATTTCCAAGCATGAGAAGGATTTTCATGCAGCATGTGGTTCATTCCTCTTCATATGGGTATGTAATGCCACTATGGGGGATTCATCTATGGGTCTTGTCACCATCTTGTCTTCATTACATGGTAAGAATTCTATTGATGCATTTATTGATTGTTCAATACAATATTTGCATGCTCTTACCTTTTCATTGCAGTGCATTGCTCTACAAAGGGGAAAGTTTTTCTTTAGGCTCCATGGTCTATTTTTGGCCAGCTATTATGATGGAGACAACCATCTAATGTATGATCTGGGGCAAGTATATGGTTTCTTCTTGTGTGCTGAGTTGACATATTCAACCATCTACTATTTACTAGTGGGTGTGATGACTTATACAACAAGCCATTTGTCAAGAGACAACTTGCCATACCATTATCTGGAGCTGCAGTGGGGAAGACTACGCTGTGACCGCTTGGGAGACTGTTGGTACCTTCCAGCACCACATGAAACCTTCAGTCTTTCTCTCATTATGCTGCTGATCATGATCCTATTTGTTGACATTGTCCTTGCCTATATGAGGAGCATTATTGGAGGAGGAACACATGGAGTGGGTGTGTTCTTGGGGGAGGAGCATCCCCACACTTTCTGCATTGCATGCTCTAAGGGGAGCATAGGAAGAGACATGGCCTCTACAAAAACATCTTTTTTTCTTAATGAGGGGGGCCATGAGATGGATGGGGTGCCATATGATGGTGATTTCTTATCCATCATGTATGAGATGGTTTGGGTCTGCTTGATTCACAACGCTGGGAGAGAGACCTTTGGAGGTCTAGTTTCCTTCTTTCCATTGGAGGGCAACATTATGGCAGCCCAAGATAAGAAAATTCTCTACACTTATCTTAAGTGGAGAGGAAATCAGTGTGGGGTAGGCTACTATGTCTACCATGACCATAATTTCAGCCCACTTACTTTGCCGGAGCTTCAGGTGGAGGATGATTTGCATAAGTTACCATTTTGGAGGGTGACTCACTTTGCTTGGTTGATATATTGGGGAGGAGAGATTCAAATGGGCATTATGAATCCCAATCTATATCAGCCCTCATTCCCCAAGAGGACCATCAAACAACCCATTGTTTCCTCCATGGATGATCCACTGTCACACAATGCCAACTATTTGGATAGCTTACACACTTGGGAGGGGCAACTTGGAGAGATGTTGATGATGCAACACCTTGATCTTTGGAGGCTTTCATCTTATGAGGTTGCTGTAGGGGAGAAGAGGATTCTCTTCAGTCCTAACCTTGCAGTTTCTTGAGGACAAGCAAAATTTGGGAAGGGAGGACTGTAATATTCCAAAACTTGCTCACAAGCAAATTGGAATATTAGATTTTGATGCTTTCACCTAGGAGAGGAATAAATGGGAAAGGAGGCCCATGAATAATAAAATATGAATAAATTCCACCTTATTAAGGAAGGAGATCACCTTAGGAGCAGGTTTTACACTTCCAAGTGTGAACAAGGGAAAATCAGATGGAGACATAGTCAATTTTGACTAAGTCAACATCCATTCTTGAGGATGAAGAAACACTCAAGTAAACTAGCTCAATGTGAACAAGGATTAGTCTAGACACACATATGAGAACCGGATTGAAGATCCCTTAGTGTGAAAAGAGGCATTGTAGGTGGATTAGTTCTAGTTGACCAAGTCGACAATGCTGTGACAAAGAGGAGGGAAGCTAGCTAGGGCAACACAGTTTTGAAAAAGAAAGCTTCATGAGGAAGTCACCTCAAAATTGTGTGGGGTCCCGGGTGAGGAGGCTCACCAAAGATAAAAGGAAGGCATAGCATAAAAGGAAAGGCATTCATGTATTCAGCTATTTTTGTCTTGTTACCACTTGCATGCTTCAGCTGTTTAGCCGGAGTTGCTGCACTGCTTAGTGCAAAGAATTCCTGTGCAGGAATTCCATCCTCTCTTTGGATCAGCTTGCTTAAGGGATCAAGAGGGAAGGATTTGAGCTTCATTTAAGTACTTGGGTTCGGGCCACTCATCCAAATTCAGCCACAATGCAGTCTCCTTCAGAAAACTACATCTTTTATGTAGGGGCAGCAGCAGCAGGGTTGCACCCTTTGATTTTATGCTAGTCTTTGAGGAGGAGGTGCTTATTTCCCTCCGGGAGTGCTAATAAGAGGCCTAGGGCCATTTTATTGTATTATTATGTTATCTCATGTCATATTCATCTATGTATAATATAGAGATGCAGTAACTACGTTATTTTCTGTAGTGCTAATTTTAATTCATGCATTTTTCCGGAAACCTTTTCCGGGAGTCTTGTCTCTACTGTATAAGTGATTAAACCTCCATTTCTTTGCTATGTGATTAATGTAAACTCCATATCAGACTTATTTCATCATTTAATACAGAAACCTTCTCTATAATAATGCATTCCTTGCTTCAGTAGTTGTTGCATAAGTTAGGCTATGGGGTTTTGGCTTATTTTAGCTGCATAGACTTAGGAGATCTATTTATATGAGCTAGAGTGATTTTTTTCACCTAAAATTCTGCATGTGAGATGTATATAATGTATTCTAAGGGATCCAAGTCCCATTTCTCACTTGTATAGCGTTATTTTCTGAAGATAGTTGTTTATGATCTATATTGCTGCATTTTCCCCACCCGGGAAGGAGGATATAGGCCATTCTGTTGCTAAGGTTCTTTCATCTGCTAGTGTGATGTTATTTTACATCTATTGAGCTGATCTACATTTCCAAGCTCATGATTTTCTGAAGCTCCACATTGGTAATAACTCAGATTATTCCCAATAGTGTAGCTGTTCCCAATTTGGGATATTACATAGTCTTTGTTCCAAAAAGTGTTTAAGACTATAATTATCAGTTTTTACTTTGAAGGTTCTTCCCATTAGGTAAGGTCTCCATTTCTTTAGTGCATTTAGTATTGCTAATATTTCCTTCTCATAAATAGCTTTCTGTAAATACTTTCCCTTGATTGGATGACTTTCAAAAGTAATGGGTCTTCCTTCTTGCATTAGAACAACACCAATTCCATTTCCTGAGGTATCACATTCCATAATAAAGGTTTTTATGAAGTATGGTGTAGCTAAGACCGGTGCTAGGCACATTGCCTCTTTAAGATGTTCAAAGGCCTTAGTTGCTTCAGGAGTCCATGAAAATGCATCTTTCTTCAATGATGTTGTTAGAGGTGCTGATATTCTCCCATAATTCTTAACAAACTTGTGATAATACCTTGTTAACCCGAGAAATCCTCGCAACTGCTTTATGCTTGTGTGGACTTTCCATTCCTTAATGGCTTTAATTTTGTTAGGGTCTACCTTAACACCCTTGTGAGATACAATATGACCGAGATATTCCACTTCCTATACTCCAAAGAAACATTTGGATGTTTTTTCATATAATTGTTTCTCCTACAATAGTTTGAGCACCCTGTCAACATGTTGAACATGATCCTTCCAAGATCTGCTGTAGATTAGTATATCATCAAAAAATACTAGCACCAATTTTCTAAGGAAGGGTTTGAAAATGGAGTTCATCAACCCTTGAAATGTAGAAGGTGCATTGGTAAGGCCAAAAGGCATGACCAAAAATTCATAATGACCCTCATGAGTTCGAAATGCTATTTTCATAATATCTTCAGTCTTCATTCTAGTTTGATGATATCCTGAACGAAGATCCAACTTGGTAAAATAAATTGCTCCATGTAATTCATCCAATAATTCATCAATCACAGGAATGGGAAATTTATCTTTAATGGTTAGCTTATTGAGCTCCCTATAATCCGGACATATGTGCCATGATCCAGCCTTCTTGTGCACCAATACTACTGGAGTAGAGAAAGAATTTTGACTAGGTTGAATTATACCAGCCTCTAACATTTCTGCAATTATACATTCTATTTCGCTCTTTTGGACATAAGGATATCTATAAGGCCTGATGTTTGGAGGAACAATTCCTGGAATCAAATGAATAACATGATCATGATCACACATAGGTGGGAGTCCTTTGGGAGTTTCAAACACCTTGGAATGATTGTCCAATAATTTTTGGAGATTTGTAGAAATAGATGATTTTGATGTTGGAACTTCTAGTGAGCATAATTGTGCAATTACGCCTCATTGTTATTTCTTCAGAATCTTTGTCATGAAATTAGAGCTTATTATCTTTCCTAGCTTCCCTACGATACCCTGTAATTCGACTTCCTTTCCTTCTGAAAAAATTTTCAAGAAAATTTCTTGAAAATTAAAAGCTACCGTCCCCTAAGATTGTAACCATTATACTCCTAGTACAACATCAACACCTCCCATAGGAATGGAAAGCATTGGACTATTAAATACATATTCCCCCATGGTTAGCTTTATATTATGGAATTTTCCAGAGCAATTTATAGATCCTCCATTTGCAACCATCACTTGACATTCTAGTGCTGGGTATAGGAAAAAATTTAATTCCTTGGCTACCTTACAATGAATAAAATTATGGGTACTACCCAAATCAATCAACACTATTACCTTTTTCTTCTTGATATGTCCTTCTATCTTGAGAGTTTGAGGAGTGGTAATTCCTGGCGATGCATTACACGATATGTTCAGACTCATTTCTTCCTCTTCTAGGGTTGGTTCCTGGTGTATATCTTCTTATTTTGAAGATTCTTGTTCATTTTCTTCTTCCTCTTCACAATCTATGTAAAATAATTTCTTCTCAGCACACTTATGATCTTTAGTGTATTTTCTATCACAACTATAGCAAAGCCCTTTTTCTCTTTTTTCTTCCAATTGTTGTGGTGTCAACCTTGTAGGTTGTGGAAGTCTAGGAGTAGCAACACTTCCATCTTTATATATGTGAGTGGTAGGCTTCCTTGTTGCCATAATTTTACATTCAAATTTTCTTGCCAACCTGAATGTCTTTTCCAATGAATCAGGTTCCCAAACGCAAACTTCATGTTGGATGTTATCCTTTAAAGTCCCTATGAAGACATCAATCCTGTGTTCCTCTGGAATATAAGTTACCCTTATATTCAATTTTTGGAAGTCGTCAATGTGCTCCACCACTAAACCCTTTTGTTTGAGATTTATTAGTTGGATAAAGAAAGTGTTGATTTTTGTATCCTCATAATGTGCTATCATTTCCTCCGTAAAAATTGACCAAGTGACAATTTTTTACGGGAGAAAAGCCATCGATGCCATACAAATGTATTTTGTTCTAAATGTAATGTTGCAATGCGTACCTTTTGTGTGTTTTGCACATTATTGAGATCAAAATATTGCTCCATCTGTAGTATCCATGTTACGGGATCCTTACCATCAAACTTCCTCATATCCATCTTTAAAATATGGTGGTTCTTCCATCCAACATTAGAGTTTATGAAATCACGATTAGCATTTATTTTGTTCTCATCATGAGTTTCCTCTACTATCTTTTTGCCATTAGGAAACATTTCTTGTATCAACTTTGTCAAATAATTCTTCATGTTTTCCATGTTGTCTTTCATTTTTTCATCGATCTTAGCTTCCAAACCATTCATATTAGCTTCCACACCTTTCTTCAAACCATCCATCTTAGTTTCCATGCCTTTATTCAAAACTTCCATTTCATTTTTTGTTGCTCTTTGCGATAGCGAAATTTGGTGCACTTGCTCTTGTAATTTTGACATCTCATGTTGTGTTTCTTCGTCTTCATGAGTCATAGTAGAGCCTTTTGAAGGCTTAATGGGTGTTGAATTATTTTTAGGGGGGAATTTTTAGAACCCAATACTGATATATATTCTTCAATATGCCCTTGGAATAAATTCAAACTAATTTTTTCTTTTCAAACGAGACTTATGTAATTCGAAAAAAATACACACCTTTTTCTTTCTTTTGAGGAGCTCAATATTGAAACTGAATTATCTCTGTTATTTTGGATCTTAAATATCTAAAATTCAGCCCTAAAGTATCCCTCTGAATCTTATTTCGAATGCCACAAGTCTGACCTGATTTGGATTCTTCAAGGCAAAGTTATGCCCAATCTCCCACGATGACCTAATTATGGACTGGTTCAGTAGAGAAAAATTTTATGACTTGCCACGTGTCACTGTTTCCTCCTTTGGCTCTGAAATTGATATGTTGAAAACTATAGTCCATGTAATTGTGGCCACATTTTACATAATCCAAATCCGACGCTTAGAGAGAGAGTTATGACGTTTTTCTCATGGTCACCTCTTTGAGATGAAATTCGGGAGCCTGAAACAATCTTACTTTCCACAAATCATATCTCACAAAGTATTGCGAACCAAGCTCTGAAATTTTTAAATGAGGTTCCTTAGGATGTTTTCTTCACTCTGTGAAAATTTTAGCTTCTGAGCCCTCTTAGAAAAAACATTATAGCGAAAATACCACGATGACCTGTTTAGGTTAAATTCAGGAGCCTGCAAAATGCCCTAACTTCCATAGATCATATCTTTGCAAATATTTTGAACAAAGCTCTAAAATCGTGTGACGAGTTTCCTTAGGATTTTGGCTTTGCTCTCTAAAAATTTCAGCTTCTGAACCTTCGTAGAAAAAAAGTTATAGCGAAACTTCCATGATGACCTGCTTGGAGCAGGGAAACCCTAGAATCTAAAGCTCTGATACCAAATGTTATGAAACCAGCTCCAAAAATAGAAGAAAAGAGAGATCAATGCCTTAGAAATCAGCCACTTCGAGGGGGAAACCTCCAATACATTACATAAATGAACAATTCTTGGATGATACAAATTACCAAAACCTCCTTCTATATATAGGAGTCCATGGTTCCACAATATAATCCTAGCCGACCTAACAATAACAATGTAAGGGCACAATAATAACAATATTGGGGTTACAGGGGTACAAAAATAACAATAAGGGGGCTAAAATAATAACGATAAGAGAATAAACTAGTAATATAGGGACCTAACAATGGTAGTATGATATAACCCCCCCAAAATGAAGTGGAGGTCTTCCTCCATTGTCGCCGCAAGTGGGTCATGTCACACGAATTGTAGTGATGCAAACAAGTGAAAGAGAAATACAACCATCAAGTACTTACCAGATGTTGTGACGTAGCATTTGGTTCATTATGATGTTTACTTGGCAGGAGGTATAACACCGACAAAAGTCATAGCAAATGTCATCAGTGGGCCCCTTTAGTAGAATTTAACCATGCGATTATAGTAGCAGTAGTAATAACACTCAATAATAGTAGATGGAAATGAAAATGATCCTCAATATCAACATCCAGCGTAATAGAAATGAGTGTAACAAAAATTATAGAAACACCTAAAAATATAGATCTATTACTGTTAAAAATATATTTCAAGAAAGGTTATAAAAGAGGTATCAACTTCCAACAAGCTAGTTTTCAGCTAACACTTGTCTAACCATGCCCCAAAGGAGTATTCACTGTTAAATTTATTTATTCACCATTGTTGTTGATATTTTAGTTTTTGTGTTATTATTATTATTTTTGAATTAGTAGAAGATGAATTAGGTGGTTGGTGGCACAAAAAGAGACTCCCCTACCCCAACAATCTCAAGATTTAAATTCAAAATATTGTGAGAAAATGAATCTTTAGAAAGTAGTTTATGATACAATCAAAGACGGTGTCCATGGGAAATAAAAGAGGCATGTGTGTTGCAAATAGTGTTTTCATTGATGAAAACAAGTGTCATTGATGTCAAAGGGAATACCTAAGGAAGCAATAATTCCATCTATGAAGAAATATAACAACTTGATCTCTTGGATGTTCCCATCACATGAAGTAAAAGATAATTTAAATTATTGAGTTTTTAATAAATTTATGATGTATTAATGATCCTGTGGATAGTATATTTGGACAATCATATTTGATATCACACTTGAAAAACACCTCTAGTATGAGAAGTTATGGCCATTTGAAAAACAACAATAATAGAGGTCCCAAACTATGGGGAAAAAAACCCAAAACACAAAATTTGTTAAAGAATGTGCATGTTAATGGAAAATAAATGGGTAAATTATATAATAAAAAGTGAATATTGGTGAAGGGGTGCATGAATTTTAATGATATTAAAGTTTGAGCAAGTCTACTCCAATAATATCTCTCTCATATCTAGATGAGGAATTGGACCACAAATATCTGCTTAACTTTTATGAATTTTATTCAAGGGTACCATATTATCCCAAAGTGAGACATGGAGATTATCATAGGCTTCCACATGGCATGATGATGTCAGGATTCCAAGGACCATTAAGCCCCCAAATCAAGTCATGGGGCATGGTCATATGAATTCTCAAATATTAAGCCCAAAATCTAGGGCAAAGGGCAAGGCCAAAATTTCAATGGTTTGCTCATGGTTAAACTCCATATTTTATGGCTCATTCACTGACCCATGGTAGGCTCCCATAAGTTTAATTTGATCAAACACAAATATATACACATGTCATGGAAGATCATGGCAGTTAACTCTTGAAAATGCAATGTTAAGCATCACACATTTTGTTATCATTGATTATGCGTTGATATGAGTTCGAATTTATTAATTTAAAGTTTCATTGTGAATAAAAGGGCTAATATTAAGTCTCTTTTTTATCTAAATAGATGAATTCCATCCCTTTTTTTATGGTTGGATAAGTAGTTAAGCTCTTCCTTTTGATTATATTTGGACATAGATTGTGATCAAGTCTCACTATTGATTGACTAGATGGGATCCATAATGGTTTGTTTGAATGATTGAGATTAAGACTCACTATTGGTTGAATTCCACTACGTCGTTTTTGAGGGACTGAGGTTGAGCCTCATTATTGGTTGGGTTCCATTGTGATTTATTTGAAGGATCAAGGTCAAGCCTTACTTTTGGTCGAGTTCCATTGTGATTTGTTTGAAGGATAGAGGTAAAGCCTCACTGTTGGTTGAGTTCCACTATTTTTTGTTTGAGGGACTAAGGTCAAACCTCATTGTTGAGTTCCACTTTATTTTTAATTGTAGGGCTAAGTTCGAAGTGATCGAGTTCCACTGTGTTTTTTAGCCTCACTATTGAGTTCCACTGTGTTTTTTATTGTAGGGATGAGTTTGAAGTAATTTAATTCATTTGTGGTTTGATTTAAGGACAACGGATGAACCTCACTGATTGAAGGGATGAATTAAAACTGATTGAGTTCCATTATATATTGTTTAAAATATTGAGTTTGAGCTTTACTATTGGTTGAGATTCACTGTGTTCTGATTGAAATACCAATGTCAAATCCCATTTTTTTTTTGAGTGATAAAGTTTCATTGAATTTTGATTGAAGGATAGTGGTCAAGTGGTTGAATTCCACAATGGTTTGATTGAAGGGCCAAGTTCAAGTATCACTATGGCCAAGTTCAACTATTTGTTACTAATTATCATTAGGTCCATGAATGAGCACCAAAATTGTGCATTTTTACAAGAGGTCGAGGCTGATATTACTTGTGTGATTGAATGTGTGAAAAAGGAAGCCCGAGGCCAAGCTTTACTCGGTTGGAAAGGAGCACGAGACTAAGATTTATAGTTTATATTGATCAGTTTGAAAGGATATCAATGCTGAGACTTATTGTTTGTTTGATCAATTGACCAAGAGGCTGTGGCTAAGATTTATAGTCTATGTGATTTTCTTACAAGGAGGCCAAGGCTATGCTCCACTATGTTTCTGATCATCGTGGCTCAAAATCGCTATTGAAATTGTCAACCAAGTTACCAAGCCTTAACAATTGATGTATATATAGACTGAAGGGTGAGTATTTTAAAATCACTAATGGATACTGTATGGTTGGTATCACTAGTGTCCAAGTTCCATATTTGTTTGATGGACATATAACTATGCACGAACTTCACCATTGATACCATGGTGTATATCCATTAGAGCCTTTTTTATACAAAGGCAGAGAACTAATGTGATTCAGTTGTCGTTTTTTGAACATTGAATGGTTAGGGTGCCAAACCTCACTCCTCTTAGCTGAGTTATAATATTTATAATTTAGGTAGATGGTGTAAAAATAAATGACACATAACATAATCAGTAAGGGGTTTGTATTACATATCCAAGATCACTAGTTTGAACCCTGATAATCATTAAGTCAGATTTTTTTTTTTTAACCTGGAATTTACATGTAGAATGATTAAGAAGCTAACAATGCACATTTTGTAGAAACGTTTTCGAATATTAGCTATTTTGTAAAATGCACCCTGAAAGGGTCATTTTGTTGTACACTTAATTTGATATTTGGTTTTTTATGGTTTTTTGGGGTTTTTGGGTTCATTACTAATCCAAATTGGATTTTGGAAGAAGCATGATGATTAGACTCAGTGGTGAACACTTTTGAAGGCATGAAAGCCTTGATGACATATTTTTGATGAGAAAATTCATTGTTATATGTTTTGGACATCTATGAGCAAGTTGTAGATGGTTTTGGTTACATGTTCAATGCAACCTTTAAAGTGGCTAGATTGATGAAAAGGTTGAAAAAAAGTTTGGACAAGGCATGATGGGTTATTGACAAGAGTATGAAAACAACAATTTGTTTACTTGAATATTTATATTTATTAAATAGAAGGGGGGTCTAGTTTGAATGATTTTGAAAATAAATCAACGGGAAGTTGAAGAAGGAGGTGGGTTCCACCACTGAGGTTGGTCTCTCAATCAGGTCAGATCCTATAACAAGTCGAACCTTGAATATCATCAAGGTTGGTTCCTCAATTAGGTATAAGGTGAGAGCAAGTTGGAGCTTGCTCATCCTTGAGGTTGGTGCCTCAGTAAGGTTGTAGCCTATAATAATTAGTTGCTTGCATATTTTCGAGGTCGGTGCCTCAATCAAATTGTATCCTACAACAAGTAGTTACTTGTATATACCGAGGGTAAGGACCTCCAACAGGTTAGAACCTACAAATATATGTAATGAATTGAAGAAGAAGAAGAAGAATCAGAAGAAGAAGAAGAAGAAGAAGAAAAAGAAGAATAAGAATAATTTGTAGTTTTCTTCTGCACCGTTTCCATGTAAAAGCATTTTCTCTCTTGTGTTTATGTAATGGATTCTTGATGTATTGTTGATATGATGATGACTTCATGATGCATTTTTCTATTTTTTAATATTCTGAAAATGGTTATGATTCATTACCACATAAGTTTTATGAATGAAAGGTTGTGAAATTGTAAAATTGGTGCCACACTAATATGCTAATTCACCCCCCCCCCCCCTTAGTCTGATCTTTGGGATAACAAGTGCTATTAAAGTAGGTTTAATTCAGGAACATTTAACTATTGGAAGGTTGATTTCAAGAAAATATCGCCATATCCAGAGGATTAGACAACCCTTAGTGTCTGATGGATCCAACTATGTTTTTTTGAAAATAATAATGGAGACATGTCTCATTTCCTTGGGATATTATGTTTGGGAAATTGTAGAAACTGATTATAAAGTTCCTAATTCTACTGATCTAATAGATTGAAATGGTCAGGAACTCTACTAATCCAATGCATAAGTCAAGCATGTTATATTAAGTAGTTTGAAAGATTTAAAAATTGTCAAAGTATTGTAGCTAAAATTGGCCCATGATATATGGAACAAGCTTAAAACTTGTTATGAAAGGGACACATAGGTAAAAGAAGATAAGCTTCAATATTTTAGGACCTAGTTTGAAAGTTTGAACATTAAAGAAGATGAGGATGTTGCTTATGAAGGAGAAATTAGAAATTATGAAGGAGAAATTAGGATTGCATTGAAGGAAATATAGATCCCTAGAAAGAGGGAAGGTCAACTAATACAAAAACTTCAGGAAAAATTTCTAAATGAAGATACCACTCTTGCTCTCAAAGTTTAAATAGAAAAAGCTAAGAGGATAAAATATTTTTTGTCAGAACAACTAAATGAGAAGGAAAAACTTTGTAGAAGACTAGACAAAGAAGTTGTACTCTTGATAGAATAATTTGGGCAACTCGAACACAACCAGAAGCTTCATAAAGGGTTTGAATCTCTATATCACATTCTCAGCATGTAAAGGTCTCCCCTCAAAAAAGTCTTGGATATTTTGAAAGTTGTGAGGAACCCAAGAACAAAGGTGTCTTGAGCATATCAAATGAAGATAATCCCAACAAGATTTATATAAGTACACTGCATCCAACAAAAAATCCTTTGAATCTCCTAAGAAAATGATGAATCAGCTCAAGCATGTTCATTTCAATGACACTTACGATAATGAAAAAAAGTAGAAAGGGGCATTCGATTCAAAAAATGAAAGAAGAAACAATGAAGGAAATGAATCTCCTATGACATATAATATTCATAAAGGATCTACAAACAACAATGAGGCAAGTGTTGGAAATTAAAAAATGAATGGAGCCCCTCCAAGGAACAATTTCAAAAGATGAATATCACCCTATACATTAAGGTATCAAAATAATTTATTTGGTTGTTGTTTCTCATATACTAAATTTGGGCACAAATAATAACATTGCAAGACCTATGATATGATAAGATGTAGAGGATATGATCATGTGCCTAGATTAAGGCCTATGGGTCAAGTTAGAAGAATACCTACATAAATGTTGAGGCCTAATGTTGTGTGTTATATATGTCACAATGAAGGACACATAACACATGATTTAAAACTCAAGAGAGAAGAAATTTCTATTAATATAAAAAGTAATACTATGGGATGGAGGTTGAGACAAGAAGAACCAAGGTTGGATCTAACCCCTCAAATATAATCCCTTGGTGAATGATTCTTTAAGATCATAACTTGTTGAATATAAATTTGGAGAAGCATAAGGTTAGATAAATAATTACGGTATCATAGGGAGACTCTTTGTGAGAATTGGTAGACACTGGAAACATGGTCCACAAGAATGTACCATAACAATTGGAGAAGCATTTCCAAACACTAGAAGCATGGTTTTGGGGGAGATTCTATTAGGTCCATAGGAATGTACATGGATAGTCAGAGGAGAATTGGAAGACACTAGTAGCATGGTCTTAGGGGGAGATTATATTAAGTCCATAGGAACATATAGGAATAGTTGGAAGAGAATTACATACACTAGCTGCAAGGTGTTAGGGGAGATCCCATACATAATTATGGAAGACAACCATGACCCTTTTCCATTGATGCCAAAGGGGGAGAATATGCAGATATTGATAACAAAATTTGAGCAGGATGAGCAGAACATCGAGTAAGCAGGATGTTTGGAAGAAAAAATGAAAAAGTAACAAATAAGAGAAGAAATAGACTCAACAACATGTAAAGGGAAGTTTGGATTTTTAACCCATTTCCATTAATGACCATCAATGTATGGTGGTGCTTCCATCAATGAAAAAGGGGGATATTGTTGCACATAGTTTTTTCATCAATGAAAAAAAGTGTCATTGATGTCAAAGGGAATTCCTAAGGAAGCAACAATGTCATCTATGAAGAAATATGATAACCTAATATATTATATGTTCTCATCACATGAAGTCAAATAGGTTTGAATTTATTTAGTTTTTGATGAAGTTACGATGTCCTAATGAGCCTAAGGATAGTATGGTTGGATAATACTCATCAAGACCTTTCCAACGGTATATCAAAATCAGGAAAAAACTCCCAGATGAGAAGTTATGTCCATTTGAAAAATAACAATATTTGAGGACCCCAAATATGGGGCAAAAACCCAAATCACCAAATTGGTTAAAAAATATGCATGGTAAGAACAGATCAATGGGTCAATGATTTGATTGATGGTGAACAATGGTGAAAGGTGCATGAAATTTAATTATATTAAATTTTGAGAAATTCAGCTCCAATTGGATGTCTCTCATTGTTAGATGAGGAATTAGACATCGAGTATCTACTTTGTTAGCCATCAATAAAATTTTGTCATAACTGATGATGGCTAAAACAGGTATTTAGTCTGCAAGAAACAAATTTCATGCAAAATATGTGACTTATTGAAGCCTCTCTGTGTTCTTTATCCTCAAGAAACTCCTTCCATTGATAATATTCATTCAAAATTCCTCATAGAGGCCCTTTTATTATAACAAAGACTGTTTCAAAAAACCTCTTCTCCATCATTTCCCTCCTAAAATTCCCTTTTTCCTTTATTCTTCCTCCATTTCCTCAAAATCCCCTTTTAAACCTTATAAACCTTCTTTATTAGGTTTAAAATCACCTTTTCTATACCTACCGAAACCCTCAAAAAGCCTAAAAAAACCTTCATTTCGGCCTAATTTGGCTCCTTTTGAATTTAGGCCTTAAGCACCTTTCGCTTAAGCCCCAGCCCCCTTTTCTGCCATATGAACAGGACCCACGACCGTCGGCTCAGTCCTTAAGCCCCTTTCGCGCTATCGGCTATCGCTCCGCCCTTATTTCCTTTGTTTCTTATATTTCCTCTACACGATGTTTTCCCCCGTCGATGGGATCTGAGCCATCGATCTCATAGATCCAACGGTCCTCGCTCCATCATGCCGCCAGTGTTCCTCCCGATTGGCACTTAACAAAGCCTCCCCGCCGATGCATTTTGGGCTGTTGGTCTGGCTCCCCAAGATCAACCAGGTGGCGCTGTTTCGCTGTTCCTCTGTCTTCTGCCCCAGTCATTCACACATGCGTACTCCCGATAATATCTGGACCATCTGTTCCCAAGATCCGACGGCTCTCACATTTCCTTTTCTCTGCCAATGTGATCCCCCCAAGCAGATCTCAGCCGTTGATCTAATCCAGATCCGACAGTCTGTGCTCCATCGAAAACCGCAAAGGGTCGCGCCCGCTTTTCTGGTCCCGCCGATGGCCGATTCCCCCAATGAAATCTCCACCGTCGATCTTCCCCAGATCGGGCGGTCCATGCTCCATCGGTGCATCACACTTCGGCAGTCCCCAATCCGACTTCCATCCTCCGCAGATGAAATCTCCACCGTCGATCTTCCTGATCGGACGGTCAGCGCTTCATCGCACATTCGCCTTTCCCCCCTCCCCTCGCACCTTTCATGCCTTTGTGTGAGATTGCGATGCATTCTAGACCGTTGATCACCTTGATCCAATGGCCAGTGTGCCTTGCTTTACCCCACTCACTTTTCCCGCTTTAATCTCCACCGTTGATCTCGATCCCGATCCGACAGTCCTCTGGCCATCGCATCCCTCCATTGCATCGACGCATTGCTCCTCGGTGATCCCAGTTCCCTTGTCCCCTGACCCTTTGCACCGTAGATATGCGAAGTCCTGATTTAATCTTGACCATTCATTCTCCCCCAGATCGGATGGTCTGCGCTCCCCTCCATTGCATCGGCACTTCACTTCTCGCTTCTCCCATCGGCCATCGGCGCATCGCTCTTCCTAATTCCTCCTTCCCAGGCCCTCTTCTCAGCCGGTTGCCGATCCTCCAAGTTAATCTCTGCCGTCCATCTCCCAGATCTGGCGGCTCGCATTGATTCCCCTTATTTTCATCCACGGGAACTATCAACACACAGAATAACTCTTTGAGTGCCCCCGCAGTTGACTCTTTTGACCACAAAAGATCTTCATTCGACGGTCCAGATTTATTGCGGAGGCACCCGGCCCACAAACACGTCCGTACCTCAAGTGCCCTTGCTATGTTTATTTTCTTTCAATTTTCCATATAATCCCATTGGTCCCACCCGACCACGTTGGGGCCTTTCATCGTGTTTCCTCGTGATCTCCACCATTGATCTGCCCCCCCCAGATCCAACGGCCCACAGACGTTTTCACGCCCGTTTTTCCATAGCTATCCAAAACCCGTTTTCAATGCCAAATAGGCAGTTTTCAAGGGACACACGTCACCCACCCACCTGTGTCGCATTCCTCTAGCCCAATACCACTTACCTCCTCAGGCCTGCGTGAATACCATCTCCAGTATTCCTGAAACCGCTAATACTGTTCTTCGCGCCAAACTTGGTTTTGAACCCTGGTCTTCGTGGTTTTCGCCATGGAAAACTCCTTCGCCTACATTACACCTCTCTGCAAAGCTCCTCCGCCTCCGCCAAAGCCCTCTGAAGTAGTTAAGCCCAAACGTGGGTTTTATATAATATGTTTAGTGTTTGTTGCTGGTTTTCATGGTGGTTAAGTTATAAAGCCATCCCATAGTCAAATATCAGTGGCAGAGGCCGAAGGTTATGATCTTTGGGCCATGATAAATTTCAAAAGAGATATTCGGGGTTTATTATTGCTGTTTATCAGTGTCTCACGAATACTGGTGAATAGCTAAACCCTCCAACGCTAGTTAAAGCCACCTATACACCACAAAAGGATTAAAGTGAACACCAGAAAAGACAACGGTTAAAGCATAAGCCACGCGGATCAAAAGCTTAAACCCGTAGATAAAGACCGAAGATTGCATGAAGACCTAATGAAGCCTAAAACACAAATCCGAGGCCTAATTCATTTTAAAGTGACAAAGGCAAACTGATCAACAAAGGAGCCTTGGAATGTTAGATCATCAGGGCAATTAAATATCCAGAGATCAAGAAAGGGACACCCGTAGTCTACTTCACCTTTCAAAGACACCATGACAGCCATCCTGATGACATAACCTCTTTAAAAATGTCAACGCAATTATTGCATAGTCATGGGAGTCCTTAGAATGGAAATATGACAATTAATTGTCACAGAGGTCAAATAGAGTACTTCGGCTACAGTTAGTTTCAAAGAACACACTTCAGAGTTATTACCAGCCTACCAGATCTGCCTCAAAAATAGGAAAAACTAATAAAATGGTACAATCAGTTAATGCTATGGTCATTAAGCAGAATGGGCATTCGAATACCTCTTCCCCTCTGTCTTAATTAATATTTATTACCATTTCTGCAGCACTCTTCCTCTTTGCACCTATATGCATTCACAGAAAACTCATTGTAAAAGGTTGGAAAATTGTTAATTGTTTGAACTATTATTGAGTAAGAGTTGCTGAGTATTTGTAACATAGTAGGCTGAGAAGAGAAGTATTGGACTGTAAAAGCCATCGGCCTTGAGTATGTAACTGGTCTTGGACATCAAATAGACAAGCAGATTCACTGGATCATGATCTAAATCATTGGTGATGTTATTCTCACTATAATTGTTATTCTCCTTATGTTTCCACTGTGTTCATATTATCTGATAAAGAACAACACATATAGAATAGGATTTACTTCTAAAAGTACCCTAATTCTGACTGATAAGCTTTATCTTTATGTTTTCCTCTAAATGTGTATTTGAGAATGAATCAATAGAGTATAACCAGTTAAGGAATGTTGGTGAGCCCATGTCTTGCTAAGTAGAACTTGAGATGTTGTTCTTGAATGATCTTTTCACTGCATACTAAGTAGAGTCCTAATCAAGGAATTTTATGGTTAGCCCTATCCCTTTTTTAGTCTTAAAATCTATTTTGAAGATTTCCCTTAAGGGTATGCTGAAATAAGGATAGTTTAAAAGTCCTAACCTGATCTTAGGTTACTTTTTATGTTTATCTTAAATGTTTTCTACCCTTGAGCGTATGCCGAAAGCAGGATAGGTTAAAAGTCCTTACCTGATCTTAGGCTGCCCTTTGTTTTCTTATATGTTTTCTTCTTTCACCACACTTCTTAATGTTCCATACCACAAAATCAACTTAAAGAGATCTTTTGATATAAATGACTTGCCCTATGGAAACCCTTGAATAGTTGTTGTGCAAGTAAACCCTGTTATGACTCCATAACCCAATGGTTTAGCACTGTTTCTTGACCTATCTTCCCATGTTGAAATATCCTTCAATTTATTCCCTCCTTCACACTTCACATGACCTTCTCAGTTAATTATTCCCAACCAAAAACAAAAAAACAAACCCCTTGTACTTCATAACTAGCCTAATATCATATCATAAGCTTTAAAAGCATATCATTCTAAAAACACATATAGAGAGATCCCTTGCTGAATCCAGGAGGGCTAGATCCTAGGATTCCAAAGTGGTTCTGATGTTGCCTTGTCATTTGGTATGCCAATTTTCCAAATCACAAGACCCCAACATAATGGTGACTCGATTGGGGAATTATGAGTAAATTGCATCTTATACATCCTTAAGACCTTAGAAGACCCACAAACCTCCTTACATTGGTATTCAATTGTTGATGGTGGACAACAACTCATCTTAAAACATTTAAAATCATCCACCTGGTGACTCTACAACTCCTAAAAGACCAAAAGACTCCACTGGTGATCAGTAGGCCTGCTGATTACCCCTGGTTTCACAAAAGACTCCACTGGGACAACCCACACTACCCTTAAAACATTGTGCACACCCATGATTAGGAAACTTTGAGGATTAATTTTTCTTTGTTAAAAACTAGTTTGCCTCTAAAGATGTCATATCTGGCTAACTTTCTTTTTCTGTCGGTCTAAAATCAACATGGAAAAGGCAAAATCACTCCACTAACAGAAGACTCTGAACAATCTGCAAAAATAAAGTCAAGTTTCATAGCAGAGATTCATTATGAAATATCAGGTGTACTGGAAAAACTTGAATGTGAGGACCTTCCAAAGGTTATCCTTCTCAGCTCAAAATTCAATGCTAAACCTGAGATTAAGAAAATTTTCCTAGATTTGGTGGTTGAAAGGTATGAAAATGAGATTGAAATGTTGAATTCACAAGAAAAATCATACCAATTCAGGGACCCTAGAGTATTTTTGGAAAGTCTCCCTCCCCCAAAGCAAGAAGAAATTTCACTTCCTTTTGATGTGCAAGAAAAGGATGATTGTGCTTTCAAGAGCCACACTAAAGATGTAGTGAACCAAACTTTCTGGGATGCAGACAATCAATCAGTAATGGGAGGCCCAGAAGAAGAAAGTCCACATCAGATTTTTGTTGATCCTATATTAGAATACATGGAGGTTCTGATGAACTCAAATTCACAAGCATGGATCCTTTGCAAAAGCCCAACGTAGCAGAGGCTGTCACCGTCTATGGTGATCTTGATTTTAAAGACTCATACTCAAAGAATACCATGGTTATCTCTGACAAGCGGTCAGATGTTCTACTCATTTTCGTTACCAATAAAATGGCTGCATTATATCTACCTACTCAAAGAGATGAGCAAAGATCAGTCATGGAACCATCTGATTGACTGGATGTATTGCAAAAGAGAATTTGTCAGCTAAACATGTAGATATTTTAAAGTTATATTAGGGTAGGTAGGAATGTCAATAAAGCTTAGCCTGTGAGCATCTAAGTTAGTTTTTCTTGTTTTTTGCTTTGAAAGAAAAAGAGAAAATACAAAAAAAATAGAAAAAGGGAAAAGAGGGCAGATATAAAAGAATAAAGGTACAACCCCATACCAAAAAAAGAAAAGAAAAATCTGAAAGTGTGAAATATTAAATTCCACTACTAAAAGAAAACACTGCTATTTAGTCATACAGCCTAATCATGACTAGATAGATTTCAATTTACTGCTGATAGGTTAGTGAAGAATATTTTCCAAACTATCTAATCTTGGCTTATCAATAGAATAGATTAGGATAGAGAGAATGGTTCAAATAAGCTCAAAACATGAACTAAGAAAGCACAAAAAGAATGGCTCTAATTAGATCAAAACTTGAGCCAAAGTTACAAAGAAGACTGGTTCTAACATGCTGAAAACTTGAACTAGGTAAAGAAAAAGAAGACAACTCTAAAAGATAAAAATCAGAGCTGAAAGAAAGAAGGAAGGACTCTCATTATTTTAAGATCTTAAGCCTTCAAAATTTTGTTTTAAATTTCTGTAAATTTCAGTCTATGTGCAGTTTTTTTTCATGCCATAATCTTACATCAAATCAGATAGCTTAATCCTGGTTTGTCTATATTAAAATTTTTGTTTTAGAATATAGAGAATAAGATCTGTCAGACAGCTTAATCTTGGCAGATAGTAGCTTAGGTAGAGAATTTATGAGTCCAACTGTTTAATCTAGACTCATGGAATTTATAAGGGTATATTTAGATAGTTTACTGCTTTCAATAAAAGAATAAAATTTGATGTCAAGAGGTTTACAAGTCCAAGTGCACCTCATGAAGAAAAAATGCTATAAAGTAGATTGTGTAGGTAGTTGTTTGGGGAATGAATTATTCTGTTTGATGTAATACTGATCATCTTTTTAAAGCAGCATGATCAAGTCATAAGAGGTTGTCAAGGATAAGGCACAGGTCTACATCCCAGTGATTTATTTTTGAAGTTCTTGACACCTCCAAGGAGCTACCATCCCCAAGTGGAGCCACTGTTAGCCATCAATAAATTTTTTTCATAACTGATGATGGCTAAAACAGGTCTTTAGTCTTCAAGAAACAAATTTCATGCAAAATCTATGACTTCTTGAAGCTTCTCTGTGTTCTTTATCCTCAAGAAATCCCTTCCATTGATAATGTTCATTCAAAATTCCTCATAGAATCCCTTCTGTTATAAAAAAGACTGTTTAAAAAAACCTCTTCTCCATCATTTCCCTCCTAAAATTCCCTTTTTCCTTTATTATTCCTCCATTTCCTCAAAATCCCCTTTTAAAACTTATAAACCCTCTTTATTGGGTTTAGAATCACCTTTTCTATATCTACCGAAACCCTCAAAAAGCCTCAAAAAACCTTCATTTCAGCCTAATTCCGCTCCTTTTGAATTTAGGCCTTAAGCACCTTTCGCTTAAGCCCTAGCCCCCTTTTCCGCCATACGACCAGGACCCACAACGATTGGCTCAGTCCTTAATCCCCTTTCGCGCTATCGGCCATCGCTCCACCCTTATTTCCTTTGTTTCTTTATATTTCCTCCGCACGATGTTTTCCGCCGCCCATGGGATCTAAGCCGTTAAACTCATAGATCCAACGGTCCTCGCTCCATCGCGCCGCTGATGTTCCTCTCGATCGGCACTTACCAAAGCCTCCCCGCCGATGCAATTTGGGCTGTTGATCTGGCTCCCCCAGATCCAACGGTTGGCACTGTTTTGTCGTTCCTCTGTCTTCTGCCCCAGTCATTCATCTCTGTGCAGTCCCAATAAGATCTGGACCGTTCGTTCCCAAGATCTGACGGCTCTCGCATTTCCTTTTCTCCGCCGATGCGATCCACTCGAGTAGATCTCAACCGTTGATCTAATCCAGATCCGATGGTCCGCGCTCCATCGTAAACCGCAAAGGGTCACACTTGCTTTCCTGGTCCTACCGATGGTCGATTCCTCTGATGAAATCTCCACCATCGATCTTCCCTAGATCGGACAGTCTGCGCTCCATTGGTGCATCACACTTTGGCGGTCCCCAATCCCACTTCCATCTTCCACCGATGAAATCTCCACCATCGATCTTCTTGATCAAACGGTCAATGCTTCATCGCACATTCGCCTTTCCGCCCTCACCTCACACCTTTCATGCATTTGTGTGAGATTACAATGCATTCTGGACCGTTGATCACCTTGATCCAATGGCCAGCGCACCTTGCTTTACCCCACTCACTTTTCTCGCTTTAATCTCTGCCGTTGATATCGATCCTGATCTGATGGTCCTCCAGCCATCGCATCCCTCCATCACATCGACGCATCGCTCCTCGGTGATCCCAGTTCCCTTTCCCACTGACCCTTTGCACCGCCGATATGCGAAGTCTTGATTTAATCTAGACCGTTCATTATCCCCCAGATCAGACGGTCTGCGCTCCCCTCCATCGCATTGGCACTTCGCTGCTCGCTTCTCCCATTGGCCATTGGCGCATCGCTCTTCCTAATTCCTCCTTGTCGGGCCCTCTTCTCAGCCGATTTTCAATCCTATGAGTTAATCTCCGCCGTCCATCTCCTAGATCTGGCGGCTCGCATTGATTCCCATTATTTTCACCCGCGGGCACTATCAACACACAGAATAACTCTTTGAGTTCCCCTGCAGTTGACTCTTTTGACCACAAAAGATCTTCATCCGATGGTCTAGATTTACTGTGGAGGCACCCAACCCACAAACACGTCCGTACTTTAAATGCCCTCGCTATGCGAATTTTCTTTCAATTTTCCATATAATCCCGCTGGTCCCACCCGACCATGCTGGGGCCTTTCATCGTGTTTCCTCATGATCTCCACCGTTGATCTGCCCCCCGGCCCCCAAATCCAACGGCCCACAGGCATTTTCACGCCCGTTTTTCCATAGCTGTCCAAAACCATTTTCAACGTGAAATAGGCAGTTTTCAAGGGACACGTGTCACCCACCCACTTGTGTCGCATTCCTCTGGCCCAATACTGCTTACCTCTTTAGGCTCGCGCGAATACCGTCTCCGGTATTCCTGAAACCACCAATCCTGTTCTTCGCGCCAAACTCGGTTTTGACTCCTGGTCTTCGTGGTTTTCGCCATGGAAACCTCCTCTGCCTGCATTCCATATCTCTGCAAAGCTCCTCTGCCTCCGCCGAAGCCCTCTGAAGCAGTTAAGAAAAAATGCAAGTTTTATATAATATGTTTAGTGTTTGTTGCAGGTTTTCATGGCAGTTAAGTTATAAAGCTGTCCCACAGTCAAATATCAGTGGTAGAGGCCAAAGGTGATGATCTTCGGGCCATGATAAATTGCAAAAGGGATATTCGGGGTTTATTATTGTTGTTTATTAGTGTCTCACGGAAATTGGTGAATAGAAAAACCCTCCATCATGAGTTAAAGACACTTGTACACCAGAAAAGGATTAAAGTGAACACCAGAAAAGACAACGGTTAAAGCATAAGCCACACAGATCAAAAGCTTAAACCTGCAGATAAAGACCAAAGACAACATGAAGGCCTAATGAAGCCTAAAACACAAATCCGAGGCCTAATTCAGTTTAAAGTGACAAAGGCAAATAGATCAGCAATGGAGCCTTGGAATGTTAGATCATCAGGGAAATTAAATCTCCAGAGACCAAGAAAAGGACACCCGTAGTCTACTTCACCTTTCAAAGTCACTGTGATAGCCATCCTGATGACATAACCTCTTTAAAATTGTCAGTGCAGTTATTGCACAGTCATGGGAGGTCTTAGAACCGAAATATGACAGTTACTTGTCACAGAGGTCAAACAGAGTACTTCGGCTACAATTTGTTTCAAATAACACACTTTGGAGTTATTACCAACCTACTAAATGTGCCTCAAAGACAAGAAAAACTACTAAAATGGTACAATCAATTAATGCTATGGTCATTAAGCAGAATGGGCATTCGAATACCTCTTCCCCTCTGTCTTAATTAATATTTATTACCATTTCTGCAACTCTTCCTCTTTGCACCTATATGTATTCACAGAGAACTCATTGTAAAAGGTTGGAAAATTGTTAATTGTTTGAACTGTTATTGAGTAAGAGTTGCTGAGTAGTTGTAACATAGTAGGTTGGGAAGAGAAGTATTGGACTGTAAAGGCCATTGGACTCGAGTATGTAACTAGTCTTGGACATCAAATAGACAAGAAAATTCACTGGATCTTGATCTAAATCATTGGTGATGTTATTCTCACTATAATTGTTATTCTCCTTATGTTTCCACTGTGTTCATATTCTCTAATAAAGAACAAAAAATATAGACTAGGATTTACTTCTAAAAGTACCCTAATTCTGACTGATAAGATTTATCTTTATGTTGTCCTCTAAATGTGTATTTGAGAACGAATCAATAGAGTATAACCAGTCAAGGAATGTTGGTGAGCCTATGTCTTGCTAAGTAGAACTTGAGATGTTGTTCTTGAATGATATTTTCACCGCATGCTAAGTAGAGTCCTAATCAAGGAAGTTTATGGTTAGCCTTGTCCCTTTTTTAGTCTTAAAAAATCTATTTTGAAGATTTCCCTTAAGGGTATGCCGAAAGCAGGATAGGTTAAAAGTCCTTACCTGATCTTAGGTTACTTTTTATGTTTATCTTAAATGTTTTCTACCCATGAGTGTATGCCGAAAGCAGGATAAGTTAAAAGTCCTTACCTAATCTTAGGATGCCCTTTGTTTTCTTATATGTTTGCTTCTTTCACCACACTTCTTAATGTTCCATACCACAAAATCAACTTAAAGAGATCTTTTGATATAGATGACTTGCCCTATGGAAACCCTTGAATAGTAGTTGTGCAAGTAAACCCTTTTATGACTCCATAGCCCAATGGTTTAGCACTGTTTCTTGACCTATCTTCCCATGCTGAAATATCCTTCAATTTATTCCTTCCTTCACACTTCACATGACCTTCTCAGTTAATGGTTCCCAACCAAAAACAAACAAAAAAACCCCTTGTACTTCATAACTAGCCTAATATCATATCATAAGCTTTAAAAGCATATCATTCTAAAAACACATATAGGGAGATCGCTCTTTGAATCCAGGAGGGATAGATCCTAGGATTCTAAAGTGGTTTTGATGTTTCCTTGTCATTTTGTATGCCAATCTGCCAAATCACAGGACCCCAATATACTTAACTTGTCCAAATGTTATACAAGGGTACTACTTGTTCGATAGTGACACATGAGTCTCTCTCAAGCTTCCACATGGAATGATGACATCATGATGATGTCAGCATGACAAGGACCATTAATACCCCGAGAAAAGGTCATGGGGCATGGTCATATGGATTCTCAAATATTAGGCCCAAAATCTAGGGAAAAGGGCAAGGTTGTGATTTCAATGGTTGACTCATGGTTAAAATCCAAATTTTATGGCTGAATCCCCAACCCATAGTTTGTTCCCATAAATATTGTTCCATCAAACACAAGTATAAGTACACATGTCATGGAAGAGCAGAGAGGTGACGTTTCAAAAGTGCAATGGAAAGTACCACACATTCATTTATCATTTTTTTTTTAATACAGGTTCAAGTTTATTAATTTGAAGTTTGGTTGTGAATAGTAGGGCTGAGGTTGAGTGTATTTATTATCAAAGTCGCCGAGCTCTGTTATTTTTGGTTTTTGGTTGTCTAAGTGGTTGAGCTCCACCTTTTGATTATATTTAGATAAATATCATGATCAAATCTTACTGTTGGTTGAATGACTAAGCTCCATGACGATTTGTTTGAAGGATGAGGATGAGATTCACTGTTGGTCAAGTTCCATTGTGTTTCATTTGAAGGACTGAGGATCTGACTCATTTTTAGTTGAGTTCCACTATTTTTTGTTTGAATGACTGAGTTTGAGGTTCACTATTGGTTGAGTTCCACTATGTTTTATTTGAAGGAATGAGGTCAAGCCTCAATGCTAGTTCAGTTCCATTGTGTTTTTTAAAAGGATTGAGGTTGAGCCTCGCTATTGGTCAAATTCCAATATGTTTTGTTTGAGGGACCAAGATCGGGCCTCACTGTTGATTTCCATAGTTTTTTTGATGTAGGGCCAAATTTGAAGTGATCAAGTTCCATTGTGTTTTGTTTGAGGGACCAAGGTTGTGCCCCACTATTGAGTTCCACTATATTTTTTATTTTAGGGTTTAGTTCGAAGTGATTGAGTTCCACTATGCTTTGTTTGAAGGACCAAGGTTGAGCCTCATTGATTAAAGGGAAAAATTGAAAGTGTTTGAGTTACATTTTAATTTTTTTAAAACAATGAGGTCGATCCTCACTTTTGGTTTATTTTAACCGTATTCTGATTGAAGGGCTAAGGATGAATCTCATAGATTCTTGAGTGATTGAGTTCCGCTACATCTTAATTGAAGGACAATGGCCAAGTGGTTGATTTCCATGATGGTTTGATTGAAGGGATAAGGTTGAGTCTCAATTTGGATGAGTTCCACTGTTTATTGGTAATTATCAATAGATTTTTTTTTGAGGGCCACCATTGTGAATTTTTACAAAGACCGAGGACAAGAATCTTTGTGTGATTGAACACCTAAAAAAATAATACCAAGGCTGATATTTATAGTTTCTTTTGATTAGTTGGCATGAGGCCTTAGGCTAAGACTTATTGTTTGTTTGATCAATTAACTAGGAGCTTGTGGCTAAGATTGATAGTGTGTGATTAGTTGACAAGGAGGCCAAGGCCATTATCTAGTATGTGTCTAATTGCCATGGACGGGTTGTATCATTGAAATTGTCGGTAAAGTTTCGAAGCCTTAACAATTGATGTATATATATATATATATATATATATATATATTGAAGGCTGAGTGTTTTGATATCACTAGTGGAGACTGTATCATTTGGATTGCTAGTGGCCAATTTCAACCTTGGATTGATGGAAATATAACTATGAAAAAAACTCATCATTGATATCGTGGTGTATATCCATTGGAGAATTTTTATTACAAAGTTTGAGCAGTGGTTTAATTGAGTTTTTTTTTTTGTTTTTGACATTGAAAGATCATGGGGTGATACCCCACTCCTCTCAATTGAGTTACAATATTTATGATTCGAGCATATGGTGTAACAAGAAATGACACAGGGAATAATTGGCAAAAGGTTTGTATGATGTATTCGAGGTCATTGGTTCAAACCTCGAAAATCATCAGGCCAGTAAATTAATTTTTATTTTCACCTAGAATTTACAATTTGTTGAATGATTAAGAAGCCAAGTGCACATTTTGTACAATCGTAGTCAGATATTGGCTATTTTGTAGAGTGCACCTTGGAAGGGTTATTCTATAGTATTCTTAATTTAATATTTGGGTTTTTGTGGTCTTGGGGTGTTTCTAGGCTCATGACTAAGCCAAAGTGGATTTAAGAAGAAGCATGATCATCAGGGCTTAATGCTGAATACTTCTAAAGGCATGAAAAAATTTCTCATGTATTTTTGATAAGCATAATCACTATTATATGTTTTGGAAACTTACGATTAGGTTTCATATGGTTTTGGTTACATGTTCTAAGAAAGGTTTAAAGTGGCCAAATTGATGAATAAGTTGAAACAATACTTGGAAAATGCATTACATGTTGTTGATAACAATATGATATTAATAGTTTTTTTAGTTGAATATTTAGATTTATCGAAGAGCAGGTGCATATAGTTTGAAATATTATGAGAGGTGGTCCACGTGAAGTTGAAGGAGGGGGTGGTTTCCTCCAATAAGGTTGGTGTCTCAATCAAGTTGGATCCTTCAACATTTCAAAGCTTGAATATCACAAAGGTTGGTTCCTCAATAATGTATAAACCTAGAGAAAGTCAAATATTGCTCATCCTTGAGGTTGGTATCTCAATTAGGTTGTAGCCTAACACAACAGTTTATTTCATATATTGGGGGTAGGGTCCTCTAGCAGGTTCTTGGTGCCTACAAATCTATGTAATGAATTGCAGAAGAAGTATAAGAAGAAGAATATGTGGTTTTATCTGCTATGTGTTTCCATGTAAAATATTGTATTCTCTTGTGTTGATGTGATGTTTTCTTGATGTATTATCGATGCAATGATTATTTCATAATGCATTGCTGTATTTATTGATATGCTACAAATGGTTATGATTCATTACCACATAATTGATCATGAATAAAAAATTTTGAAATGATACAATTGGTGCTATATTGATTCACCCCCCCAGGTGTGATATTTGGGCTAACATTGCAATCCCTTAATAATTTTCAACTTAATAGTCCCATTGTCAAAGATTGTGTCCACTTCATAACGAACTAGCCACCCAGTGCAAAGCTTTCCTTTGAAATCATTAAACCAAGAGTCATATAATGGTGCCTAGTCACATTTATGAAACATATTATTTTTGATAAGCATTTCATGCCACTTGGTGTGTTGTTTTTGAATGATAATAGGATGTTTTATGGCAGCCATGTGCATTTCATCCAATTCATTGAGTTGGTCCAAACATTGTCTTTGTGCCATAGTCAATTCCAAATTCAATTCTAAAGTAGTCGTAAGTGTCCCGATCTCAAATTCAATGGGAAAAATAGGACTCCTACCATACATAAGCTCATATAGAGAGAATCCTATGGTGTTCTTCCATGTAGTTCTTTAGGCCCAAAGTGCCTTTGGAAGTATCTCAGCCTAATATTGATGGTGACTACCGTGGTATTTGTAATAATAACCTAAATAACTTTGCTATTACTCTCTAATTTTCCATTAGCTTCTCGGTGGTGAGGTGAGGTGATCCTGTGATGAATCTTGCACATCTTGGTGATATTTTCAATCAATTGGGAAGTAAATTTTGGCCCTTCATTTCTAACTATCTCTCTTGGCACTCCATAATGAACAAATACATATTCAAATAAGAAGTTTGAGACAACTTTCTCAGTAGCCTTAGTGAGTTCCTTGGCTTCAACCCACATGGTAACATAATTTTCATAAACTAGAATATAAGAATTTTGATGAGATGGGGGATTGATAGGCCCCAAAAAGTCAAGAACCCATTTATCAAAAGGCTTAATAACTAGTTGAGCTTGTAAAAGAATCTCATATTATCAGATAGGTTGGCCCATCCTTTCAAAATTTCCACACACTTGTACATACTTCCTTGCATATTGGAATATGGTAGGCCAAAAGTAGCCCATACAAAGTAATTCACAACTCGTTCACTTATCAACAAAGTTTCCACCACAAGGTTCATCATGGAAATCCATTAAGATATCATGGATTTCATATTCCCTCACACATCGATGAATTTCATGATTTTGCCTTACATAAAGAGATAACCACACACTCAGGAATATTCAATGCTTTGTTGAATAATTTTCTCTTTTTCTCTAGGAGAAAGGTGGTGTGCATGCATTCCCACAACAATATTATTAGCAATATTTGCATACCAAGATGAGAAAATGGATATTGCAAAGAGATATTCACCTGGAAAAGAGTCCTCAATAGGTAAATTATAAATACTTTTGGTAATTCTAGAAAGGAATTAGGCAATGCCAATATCCTCCTAAATCTTGTCCACAATAGTGACATTGAATTCTTGTAGTAAAAGTGAGCACCTAGTGACTCTACCATTGATAACTGATTTATTAAATAATAATCGAATGCCAGAGTGGTTAGCATGTACAAAAAAATGATGGCCTATAGTATATTGCAAAAACATTATTGATAGCATGTACAACACCAAGAAACTTGTTTTTAGTTATCATATGTTTTCATTCAATAGGGGTTAAGTTCTTGCTGATGTAATAGATGGCATAAGGATTTCATTATTTTTGTTGTCCCAAAATAACCCCAATAGTGATGTCAGAGGAATCTATGGAAATATGGAATGATAAGGTCCAATTGGGTCCGTGTAAAATAGGAGCTTATGATACACACCGTTTTAGACCCGCAAAAGAATTTTCACATTTATCATTCCATATATGTTCCAATTTATTCAAAATGATGGAAAAAATGGGGTTTCAAGATTAGAAATATTTTCTATAAAATTCCTGTAATTAACTTCATGTCATAGAAAGATACATACTTTTTTTTGTATTCTTATAGTAGGAATTTTTAGTATTACCTCAATTTTCTGAATCAACTTACATTTCTATAGAAGAAAGTTAATTTCCTAGCACAATTCCTTCATTAATCATCATATAAAAATTTTCATTGGTCAAATAAAGATTAGTTTTCATACATCATTCCAACATTTTCTCAATATTAGCTAATTCAACATCAAATTCATCTCCATATGGTGTAAAATCATCCATAAAATTCTCTAGATAGCCATTAACTAGGCCTGAAAGTATTCCCAACACAACTAGATGTAAGGGAGTTGGTGCATTATGAAGTCCAAAATGAAGGACTCAATATGTGAATGTACCCCAGGTTTAGTTGAAGGTGGTTTTATCTTGGTTTATGGGGGCAATAAGGATTTGATTATAACCCCTAAACCCATCAAAAAATGAAAAGAATTTCTTACGAGATAGGGTATCAAGGACCTAGTCAATAAAAGGTAATGGGAATTGGTCCTTTTTGTGTGGCCTTATTTAGCTCCATGTAGTCAACATAGATTCTCCATTTTCCATTCTTCTTAGGCATAATGACTAGTGGGGAATCCCACTGGAATTTAGAGACTTGGTTGATGAAATTAGCATTTAATAATTTTTGGAGTTATTCCTTGACAATATCCTTTAGAGTTGTTTTCATTCGTTGTTGCATTCTACGAACATGATTGTAGATATACTTTAGGAAAATATGATGGGTACATAAACTAGGGTGAATTCCCTTCACGTATGTGTAATCCCAAGCAAATTCTTCTTTATGCTTTCAATATAGTTGAATCAATTGCTCTATTTCCACATGAGATAAATTTTGCTTTATATTTAAATTCATTTTATGATCAATTTTTATTGGGACACTCTCAATGTTTGGGGTAGTTAGTATATTTTCTATGGTGATATTATCAATAATATCGTCCTAGTCAGGTTTAGTCATTATCAAATTTAAGAGTTGGAATTTGGCTGAGTAACAATAGAGGGATCGATAAACAAATACTAATAATATCATCCTCTATTTCATATTTAAAATAAAGGGCCTTACCAATGATGAAGAATAGTTGTACATCATCCTCTTTTGGTTCAAAATCAACCCATAAAAGGGCTTTCATAACCAACGCTTGGTTTGGATGGAGGGTAGAGGATGAGGTTTTTTTGTAGTATTTCCATAATATATCATCATAAAACTTGATCTGCAACTAATAAATGAATTCACAGTGGCTAACCATGGTCTTCCCACAATTAGAGGTGTCCTCCCAGGTGTGTCTTGGTATATAACACTAGGAAATAAATGGGATACTCCTAAATAGTCCATGAAGATAATGACATCCTCTAAAATTACCTCGTGTTGAATTTTGTATTGATCGGCTAGTTATATCATAGTAGGGGTTGGTATAAACTTGGTGAATTTGAGCAGCTCAAATGTTTCTCTAGTCATCACATTTATTGCAGTTCCTAGATCAACCAATGTATTTGGATTAATTGTTTTTCCAATTTGAACTATTACTGTATTCTTAGGATCATCATATTTTTTGGGTGAATTATCACCCAACATTAGTTAAAAAGGTTTTCCCACCACATGGATAGTGGGAGGATCTTGAGGCTTCCTACCAAGTTTGCTAACACAAAATTGCTTTACTATTTTCACATAGATTGGAACATCTCAAATTTCTTAGAGTAATGGAATTCAAATGTACATATCTCTACTCTAGAAAATCGAACTTAGGTTGTATGGTAGCTTTGGATATAGTCAATATCTCTAGGTAAGGTGGATTCAAAGGATTTTCAGTAGTAAAAACAACATTGACTATTATAGAGGGTTCAACAGTAACAACAACATCAACCATTATAGGAGTCTCAATAGTAACAAAAACATCGACTATTATAGAAGTTTCAACAATAACAATGACATTAGCCATTAGAGGAGTCTCAATATCGAATGATAGCATTAGCTATTACAAAATTCTCAACATGGTATCTGTCTAATTATTCTTGGATTGGAGTTTCTTCCCTAGGTGACTTTTCTGCTTCATGTTTTGTGATAATAGGGGAAAATATTGAATTTACTATCTTCCTTGATCACAAATGTACTTCATTAAATCCAACAAGGGAGATACAATAAGTAGGAAAAATATGTGCTTAAACTTATTGCGCAACCTTATTTTTTGGATTGGGGTTAGTTTACATAGGTAGTTATGGCCACAAAGGAGGGTTACTTAGTGGCACATTGGAAGGAAGTTGTAGCTGTTTATGCTACACATGTAATTCTATAAAAAAATTTCTTGGAAAAGAGGATTTGTGCCATCCTTGAGGCTGTAGAAATGATTGATTCAGGGCAAAGGACCATTGGGGCCAAGGTGCAAGGTACTGAATCAAAGGGAGATAAGGAAGTTGCCAAGGAATTATAGGATGCTGCATTTACTAAGGAACTTACTAAAGATTATATATATTAGTCTAGGTATTGAAAGAAGATGATGGATATTGATCCATCCCTAGTGGTTGAGACTACCATGAATTATTAGAGCCAATAAAATATTCCATCTTAGTATCTTCACTTGATTCCTTGAAAACCACTTTTTACCCTAGCAGTGAGGGGAAATGTTTTTTCAAATGATCTTGCTCATTAAATTTCGCATATTTTCATGTTATTAAGTGGGCACTCTTTGAGGGGTTGCTTCTGTATATAACTGGGGAAGAATATTGAAAGAGATTTCTCATCTTGAACTTGCTTCTGTTTCACTTGTAACATATCCAATTGATAAGAAAGAGAAATGATAATATCAGTTTTAAAATTTTCAAATAAATTATCCGTTTTTTCCCTCAGTCCTCCACTAGATGATTTATGTACCCAAGTAGAAATATCTCATGCTGAATTTATGCTCCTTGATAATCCTCTTGATCTCCTCCAGTAGAGTATGACTAAGTCATCATAGGGATCCTTTGATATGTCCCATTTTCCCCTAAGGTTCAACATATCTAGACAATCATCCCTCATTCCCTAGATCATAACAGAATTTAAGATATCTTTATCCAAATAACTATGCCTAGAACTATATAAATTGTATTTGAGGTACTCAATATAATCTTCCAAGCTATCATCCTACTTATATGACATTCTAAAAAGTTCCTACTATTGATCTCTAGTATTGCAGTAATCTTGGTATTTTTTCCAGAAAGGTTTTCTTCATGTCATCCTAGGAATAGAGAGATACATCAAAAAGTCCCACGAACCATACTAACAAAACTCCATTAAAAGTAACCAAGAACAACTTTAGTTTGTGGGCATTTAAGGTGTTGTCATAACTCTGGCACAAAACATCGAATTTGAAGAGAAAGCTATATGAATCTTCATTGTGTTGAGAAACCAAAAGCAAGTAGATAATGATGATTTCTCTTAACTTGTTAATTAATTGTGATTTTTTGGATTATTAATATTATGTTACTTTTCATAAATCAATTACCAAAAACATTAAGATCACGAAGAGACAAAAAAACACTATAAATTAGGCTCAACACACAAATCCTCTTCTTATATAATACCATCAAAGTGAGATATCAAAGACCCAAGACCAATACTTCCACAACGACCTAAGTCAACCCTCCTTCAAATATCCTTAAACCAAGTCAAAATTGGTCAACAATTTTCAAATATGGCTAAAATAGAATTTTGGACCTTAAATTTCAGACTTGTCATTTTGTATTGTTGCCACAATACCTTTGTATGTGTGAACATAAACAAGCCGAAAAATATGAATTTTCTCTCTCCTTTTACTTCAATATCTTTCTTCTTGTATTTGGCATAGAAATTGATGTGTGTGGTGAGTGGATGAATGAGGTCAAAGTGTCTTCTATTTATAGTTGTCCAGGAGGTTGAAAAAACACCTCTTCTAGGCTGATTTTTCTAGGAGGGGCCAAATTCGTCTTGTGGATGACAATTTTGACATATTGACTTGAATAAAACAAAGATTTTTTTTCTTAAAAGGAGTCCAAATAGTTTTTTAACTCAATTGAATTTCTTTAACTCATAACAAATTTTCTTTTGACTTAATCATCATAGGAGAATGAAAAACATGCTTTGACTAGAAATAAAAATAACAATAATGAATGTAATGAAATAATAAGTACATCAATGATAAATTTGTATTACATTATGAATACTAACACTAGTTACATTTTCAACACATTGGTTATGTCGTGAAACTTTGGGAGGGAAAAGAAAGGAATGTTACATATTGGAGTTTGTTCGAAGAGGTTCTTGATAGGGAATTCAAAGGTGGTGACTATGTCATCAACATTTACATTCACCATCTTAGTATTCCAAACAATTCAAGGGTTTTTCAAAAGGATTCATGTACTTTTTATCCACCTAGTTGTGAAGAATTTTCTGATGGTTTCTTAGGATGCCTTACAAATGTTAAATTGTATCAAGAAAATGCTTCATTTGACTTGTGCCTTAGTCAAATGGATAAATTCGAATTTCCACATCAGCAGGATGATTGAGTTGCAGTTAGAATGAGTGACATGGCCAAGTCACTTATTTAAGTTAGAAAATTCAAGTTTATGGGCAAGAAGTAGAGTTGTGCATGAGTTGATTGCTAATATATAACAATCCAATGGATTTATACTTAGTGAAACTTGGTTATCTGAGCTCTAGTCATGAAAAAAGTTAGTATGAGTAGTTGTAACTATTTTTAACTCATTGATATCTTAGTTAACCTGTAAATTTACTAAAAATATCTTTAGTCATGCATGCAATTCGAATTTCCTAGTTGAGTGGAGGAAAAATGCATTAATGTAATCATTATTGTATACTGGTGAGTGTACAATGTTTTCATGTACCTGATCCAGGAGGATCCTCAAATTACTCCAAGTTCAAAGATATCAGTTGTTCCTGGAAATAGAACCAAGCTGAAGAGCTCTTTTCATTGAATCTGGCAGTACCTTCAATTTCTCATTTGGCTTCTGGATGAAGGAGAAAGTGCCAGTTGAAGTTTATGGTGAAAAGGTGCAAAATAGGCCTTGCTGGCCATGCGACGTTCACATAGCTCGACATGTGGTAGTGGTAAGGTCAACAGGTGCAAGGTCTGATGTGTCAAGGTGAACATGAATTTGTTCAAGGTGTATGGTGGGAATTATAGCTTTAAATTGTATCTACATGGTGTGTTTATAAAGGTTGTGGTTTCCAAATATTATAGTGTATATATTACAAAGTTGGTGCATTAATACATATGGTGGTAAGTTTACAAACCATATAATAAAAACATATTTCAAAGTCCAATGGAGGAATGGGTGGAGTGTTTTAAACCAAATGTTAATGGTGTATTAAGGTCAAAAATCATGGCGGAGTTATTAATATATGGCATCAAAACCATATAATAAAACCTATGGACAAGTGTAATGGTGGAGCAGAGTTTATATCCGATGGCACACAGGTGGAATTGCAAAACTACGAGTCGTTGGCACCTCCCTACACGTCGGAGCAGTCCAATGGTCATGCCACAGGTTCTACCATGGTTGAGCAGGTCCAATCATATGCCAAAAAGCATAGAGTTGTTGGAACAATCACCACCACGGGTTCCATGTGCTATGTACCATGTCACCGTCAAGGTTTGTTAACTATTCGATTTAATACATTTTCCGCTAGTCCAATCTGCATATACCATGTATACAATATGGTTAAACCTTATAATAATTCTATGCACTATGTTTAATAGAAATTTAATGTTATAACATATTTAAAAACCAATGCGCCATGTATTAAAAATGAAATGAGCCATATGCGAAGTTGTTAAACATTATCCTAAGGTGGAAACCATAACATGTGGATAAAACATTGGCGTATGATTCTAATTGCACTGTATAAAGGTTGTTCCCCCTAACAGAAAACCACTTGCCATGTATAGCCTGGGGGGTTTGACCCTGGAACCTGTCCGATGCATTATGAAATGTTTTCCATTACACCAGTGTAGAAGGAGTTGTACAATGAAGTTTTGAGACTGGTTTTGTTTATGCCTACATATGCTCTTTTGAGCATAACTTGGCCATCCTTGGGAATTTTTGAGAATGGAGACAAACGTTGTAAAGCTGAGACAAAGGTCTTCTTTCTAACAGTAACCAGCAGTGCCTACGAGCATAATTCAGTTCTTGAAGTTTTATGTAAAGAGATTCTTTGGAGCATTCCTAATATAATGGACACCCACTTGGAAGCGGACCCGGAGATGTAGTCTAGGAGGGAAAAACTCCGTAATTAATGTTTGCTGTGTTTGCATCTTTAATTTATGTTTTTTATGCTTATTTTCTGTTCTCAATTTAGTTTTAAGGCATATTAACATCTCCATTTCCTTCATTCATTCACATAAATGAAACCTTAGTCAAATGTGCAAATAATTAATCCTATATATTTCAGATCATATTTTAGTATCAGAGATAGGTTTATCATGTATAGCAGGATATTTTCCAATGAATGTTGACTAGATCTAGGTCGCAGCGTGGAGAAGGGAAGCTTGAAGAGATAAATACAGATATTGGAAAGAGTAAAGTCACTCGAAAGATGGGAGGGTCAAATGAAGGAGAAGCTCCTGAGACAAAGAGTGAGGATCAAATTCAGAAAATGTTCCTTAATATGAAACGGATGATTGCATAACTTTATGAAGACAAGAAGACTAGAGAAGAAGCTTCATCTTCTAAAGCCTCGAAAGAGAAAAAGGGCAAGGTAAAAATTGATGGTAATGGATCTCCTTATTCTTTGTCATCCTCTTCTAAGTATAGTTTAGATTCAGATTCTGAAACAAAGAAGAAACATAAGAAATATACTTTTCTGAAGCTTGATGTTAAGTTTGAACTACCCATATATGATGGTGAAATGAATCCTGAAAATTTAGATAACTGGATTAAACAACTTGAAGTGTATTGTAGAATTCAAAATATTGTTGATGATTCTCCGAAAATTTAGTTAGCTACACTTAGAATGGGGGGTACAAGTTTGATTTGGTGGGAAAGTAAAACTCAATGAGATTTGAAGCATAAAGGTAAAATCATATCCTCATTGTCTAAGTTTATTAAATCTCTTAGAAACAAATTCTATCCTTTAGTATATACGCAACATGTTGTAATGGATTGGCAACGTTTAAGGCAAGGTAAAGGACAAAGTGTGAAATATTTTACACAAGAATTTAGGAAGAAAGAATTAGCACTTGATATTCCAATAAACACATGGGAAACTTTGTCAAAGTATATTGGAAGTTTTCTTTCTTATTTGAGACATACATTTCTTATGTTTAATCCAACTGACTTTGATGAAGTATGTGTGCAAGGAATTCATATTGAAGCGGGGGTCAGACCGTTTCATTCAAAATTTTCAAAGAAATCATTCAAGCATTCAGAGAACAAGGATTCAAAAGAAGACAAGGGAAATAAATTATAAACAACTAAGAATGAAGGAGAAAGGCCTACGTGTACTCATTTTCAGAGGGTTGAACATGATGAATCCAAGTGTTGGAAGCTTCATCTGGAACTCAAGACAAATAAGTTCCTTAAGAAGAAGGGTGAAATGAAAGCTAATGCTACAGTCCAACAAGAGTTGGGTTCTAACTCCGGTGATGAAAATAAGATAACCACTATGGGTCTGACATGTAATCCTTCTGAAGCTAGTTCTAGTTCTACTTGTTATTCATGTTCTTCAAAATCTAATGATGTGATTGACGATAAGAAGAGAATTGAGTTGTTTCACATAAGGATAATATCCAAGCACACTAAAATTGACCCATTATTTGATAGTGGATCAAAAGAAAAGTTAATATATGAGAAATTAGTAAAAAATTGGGATTGGAAACTAAATATCATCCAAAAGGTTACCCTTTAGGATGGTTAAAGGAAAACAATCAAATGCATGTCACAAAACAATGTCGATTAAGGTTTGCAATAATAACTAATTTTGTTGATGAATTTGATTTAGATGTGATTCCTTTGGATATATGTGGAGTTGTGTTGGGTAGTCCTTATCTTTATGATTGAGATGCCATATTTTATAGAAAGGAGCAGAAGTATCATCTCTTTAAATATGGAATTGAATATGTTGTCAGGGCACACAGGCTTAAGACAAAATTATATTTAATCAATGTTAGTCAAATGAAAAGACTCATAAATTCAAGTAAAAATTCTTTTCTCATGTTTGTTAAGAAACGACCTAACGAGAAGTATGATGTTTTTCAAGGATGTGATTCTCAGTTTAAGGTCAAATTGGTTGAAATAGTAGATTATTATACAAAATTTTTTAAAGAACCAAGATCCCTCTCTGGACCTAGGAGGGCTAGATCCTAAGGTCTGAAAGTGGTTCTATGTTGTCTCATCACACCCAGTCTTGTCAAGCAGTGAAACACATGGGAACCCCAACGGAAGACCAAAACGTTTACCTCCAAAATGAAAAATACAACATGAGATTCAACTGGATTTAAGAAATGGTTATCATCATACTCATATTCCAGAGAATGATATTCTTATTTTTAGTTCAATTTATGAAGTTAGAAGTTTCGTGGGTGCAACTCAGTATTGGAGGAAGTTTGTTTTTCATTTAAATTTTATTGCATCACCAGTTCATGCTTTAAAAAGTTCTAAAGTTTCTTTCCATTGGGGAGGAAAAAAAAAACAATCATTTAACACTTTAAAGAAGAAAATTGTCTCATCTCCAATCTTAGCTTAACAGACCTTCAACAACCATTTGAAATAGATGCTATTGGGTATGTAATGGGTGTTGTGTTATTGCAGAAATGGAAGCCTATTTGTTTTCATTCAGAAACATTTTCTAAGGCAGTTGATAACTATCCAACATATGATAAAGAATTATATGCATTAGTGGAAAATGTAAAAAAATGAAAACATTATTTAATGGGAAAAGAAACATTAATTCATACAGATCATCAGGGACTTCAATAACTTCAATCCTAAACTAAGTTGAAACAATATCGATATTATAGATGGATGGGTTTTTTGCAGCAGTTCCACTTAGTAATCAAATATAAGAAAGGTATCACAAACAAAGTAGCTGGTATGTTATCAAGACCATCTTTGAATGCTTCAGTGATTTTGCAAAACAGTTCTTTAGCACATGAAAGTTATATAGAACAATATGTTGTAGATACTATTTTCAAAGATGTTTGTGAATCACTAATTCATGGTGTTCAGGTGGAAGAAGTGAATTACCATGTTCATGATAGGTTATTATACCATCTTGGAAAATTATGCATATCACAAGGTGAAAGGGTGCATGTGATCACGGAAGCACATTCTTCTCGTGTTCTAGGGCATGTTGGTGTGGGAAAGATAGTGGAACAACTACAAAGGTTTTACTATTTGTCTCAGATGAATGAAATAGTTCACAGGTTCAAAATGTGCCATGACAACCATCGGGTGGATCATCACTTTCCGTTTGGTGATCAAGTATGGCTTTATATAAGCAGAGAAGGGTGTGAAGGTAAAACGAAGGTCCGCACTTCCAGGCATGGAGATTTCAAGTATCTTTGAATGAGACTCAAAGGCATGAATACAAAAAAATCAAGGTGGATGGAGATCGGAAGGGTGAGGGAATTGTACCCTCATCTCATGTCTACTTAAAACCAAAATTTTGGTGGTCAAAAAGCTTCCAGTGGAGAGGAATGATCTAGGAGGATCCTCAAATTACTCCAAGTTCAAATATCTTAGTTTTTATTGGAAATAGTGCCAATCTAAAGAGCTCGTCATGCTGAATCTGGTAGTACATTTAGTTTCTCATTTGGCCTCTGGATGAAGGAGAGAATTCCCATTGAATTTTATGGTGAACAGGTGCAAAATAGGCCTTGCTAGACATGTGGCATTCACATAGCTCGACACGTGGTAGTGGGCAAGTCAACAGGTGGAAGGTCTAGTGTGTCAAGGTGCACATAAATTTGTTGTAGGTGTATCGTGAGAATTATTTTTTTTAAGTCATATCTACATGGTTCATTTATAAAGGTTGTGGTTTCCAAATACTATGGTGTATATATTACAAAGTGGGCACATTAATACATATGGTGGTAAGTTTACAAACCATATAATAAAAACATATTTTAAAGTTCGATGGTGGAATGGGAAGAGTCTTTTAAATAAAATGTTAACCATGTATTAAGGTAAAAAATTATGGTAGAGTTATTAATATATGGTATCAAAACCATATAATAAAACCTATGGACAAGTGTAATGGTGGAGCAGAGTTTACCCGATGGCGCACAGGTGGCAGTTCAATACTGCGGATTGTTGGAACCTCCATACATGACAGAGCAGTTCAATGGTCATGCCACGGTTGAGCAGGTCCAATCATATACCAACAAGCACATAGTTGTTCCAATAGTCACCTCTACGGGTTCCAAGTGTTGTGTACCACATCACTGTTGGGGTTTGTTAACCATTCGATTTAATACATTTTCCGCTATTCCAATATGCATATACCATGTATATGGCATGGTTAAACATTATAATAGTTCTATGCGCTATGTGTAACAAGACTTTAATGTTATACCATTGTTATAGGTCAATTTGGGCATCATCCCCCATGACTTGGTCAAACTGGACATCATCCCCAGGACCAATGAAATAGGGTCTATCATCACCTCATATTTCAATTTCTATATGCCCTAAGAGAAGAAAAATTCATTCGTGGCTTATATTGTGATATTTCCAAGGTTTTAAGTATATGTTATATCACTTATTGAATCACCAACGTAGCCTCTAAAGGGACTAAATGCGTTGGAGTGAAAAATCCTCCATTCAAGGGTGCACTGCAATGCACTTCCCGACATTCAAGAGTGCGTTGGTCACCTGGGAGTGGAATTATCATTGTTCCGGGAATATCCACATGGCCAGTGCCTTTTAGAAGAGTCTATATGTGTCAAAATTCAAATCCAAGTGTCCATCTTACACCTCTGAACTTGGGAACATGTATTTCCTATGATTAGAAAGTCATTCATTGAGAAACTACCATCATTTTCCCTATAAATTGAGCACTCATTATAGTGTTAGGGAAGGAAGAAGTTTGGTAAAGTTATGTTGTTGGATTCTCATTTGAGAGCGGGAAAGTACTGATATTTTGATGGTATGATGCTGGATGTGATGAGGCTGGAATGAAGCTGGAGCTGGTTGGCAACAAATCGATTATTGGTTGTAACCTCCCCCTTCTACTCTTTAATAAATATTGATGTTCATTTTCCCAAATATATGTCTCTATTTCTTGTGCAATGGATTCTTGAATGATATATATATTTCATATCTAATCGATTTGATTGAGTAAGATAAGTAGATATCTGTATATTGCATGTTGTTTGCCGTTCTATGTTTGTGTTTGCAGGAACTAATCTGGCTGTTTGAGTTGGATTGAAAGCGACAACAACAATGAAATAAGGAGGAGGAGAAGCGATTTAATCACAAGTAGGCTCTTTCACCATTCTGTATATATTCTTATTTTAGAGAAAGTGATAGTAATTCTTTCCTCTATTGTTCTAAGTGACTAGCACCACACTTAGGGATTTTGGTTTATTCGTAGATCACAATTATGCATTACAAATTGGTGACTCCGCTAGAGAGTATCCTATCATTCCTGGTGTTTTTTCCTTTGCTTATCCTCATCAATAGAATCTACTTTCAGTTATTATACATTTGAATGAAATAATTGCATTAGAAGTGTTATGTGGAATTATGTATTACGGATAAAACATTCTTCTCTAGACAGGTGCTTATCTAGAAAAATAGGTTAAAGAATTTATGACTACCTTTCCTAACTATAAACAGACACACATAATGACATAAGAAGCTTACTTGGATTCCAAGCGCTTCCAAGGTCTCCTTCTGTCGTTTTTTCTATAGCTTCAAATTCCAATCGGTTGTGCAAATTATTTTCTGCAAGAATGAACACTAAACAACAAGAGATAGCAATAATACAAATGTCTATTCAAATTATTTGGCTAAATCAATAAAGCATAAACCATATACATCAAATAAGAACTCATAATATTGAAAATCAAAGCTTATACAGATGAATATAGGGAAAGTAAGGAGTAATATTTATTAATGATAGAAGGGGAGGTTACAAACCAGTGATTGATTTAGTGTCACCATCTCCAGCAGCATCCTAGCCTCATCACAATGCAGATATCTCCAAAAATATGTCACTCAAGTCAACTCCTCAATTGAAATTCCACCAACATTTCTCTACTCAAATTCTTCCTTACCAAGGACTAGGATCTGTGATAAATTTATAGAGGAGATGAAGGTAGTTTTAGAATCAATGACTTTCTAATAATAGGCAAGGCATGTTCCCAATCTTGTAGATGTCAAATGGACACATGGATTCGAAGTTTGACACATGTGAACTCTTCTAGAAGGCATTGGCCAAGTGGAGATTTTGAAACAATGATGATTTCACTCCCAATGTAACCAACACACTTGTGAGTGTCGGGAAGTGCTTTGCAGAGCAGCCTTGAATGGGGCTACCTGCATATGCAACGCACTTAGTCCCTTGAGAGGCAACGTTGGTGAGTTCTGATATGGTATATTATAAACTTCAAATATTGGCAACCTTTGCAAATGGAAGTCATGTACGATTTGTCGTGTTCTTTGCCTTAGGGCATGTAGCAAATGAAATTATAGGTGATGATAGACCCTATTCATTGGTCCTGGAGATGATGTCTAGTTAACCAGGTCATTGGGAATGGTGCCCATATTGACCTATAACAATTTCCCCCTAAAGCATGAAGTCAGAATAATAATAGCAATATTTTGATTGATATGCTTTACACTGTGATGGGCTGGAGATGAAGCGGAGTGGTGACTTGAATCAATATTACAATACATTACACCATGATATATCCTCTTTGATCAATAATTGTTGAGGGTAGGCATTCCCATGTTCAGCACATAAACAATCTAATAACATGTACATAATTCATAAAGTCGTCTACATTGGAATGTTGCCCAATAAAGACACACCTACAAATATATGCTCATGTTCAGATGACAATCTGTATGTAAGGTCACCTTACAGATGATGTGTACAACAATCCTAAAATCGCAGCCTGGATAGATGAAACTAGATCCGTATCTTGTTCACTGGATCATTCGGGTACAAGTCTAGCCATGCGAATATATGATTTGTAGTCAAACATGGTAAGACATCGTTTGATTACCAGTCAATGATGTGAGCTATTAACAAACGCGAGAAACCACCATTGATGTCAATGGACCTCAAGGTATTGCATTACATTTCATAAGGCATGAATATATGATTTGATTTCGAACGCCAAACAAAATCTTTCGGTCAAAGGTCCGGAAGTGAGGATCTTTTTGATGTTGTAATAAGCCTCATGGTACTGGAATCTGATGTTTCTAAGTGAAATTCCTGGATAATGATTTGTAGTCGATAGGAAGCCACCTTATTGTGAAATGGGAGTTACTTATTTTGGAGACAAAGGTATGACTTGATATAGAAATTTCAGGGATGATGGTCATGAGAATGAAGGTTTATGAGTATTGAAGAAGGATGAGTATTCATTAGATGACTTCTCTTGAACATATCGGTGACATTGAGATGATTTGGCAGCATTGACCCAAAACGAAAGTGAAGGTATGATGAACCATAGGTATGAATGAACTGTCAAGAAGATTACCCAACCAAAACAGTCACGGTGATGGAGTGAAGTGTCATGTTCTAGAGCAACTTGCTACCGTAAAGAGTTATGCTCACTCTCCCAAATTCTCCTCAGTCATTTGTCGACTAGTACCTCTTTATTTTTTAACAAGCTTGAGGAGGATAACATTTGCTTGATCTATAATTCAACCCTTTGGGCGAATAGAGTATCGCTATTTAATAATTTAACAAGTCTAGTGATGAATAAAACTCAATTCTTGCCATGATTGACAAGCCCATTGCTATTTTATGTTTTAACGAGCTTAACGACAGTGATATCTCGGTCCTTTTTCATATTTAGAGAGTTTGAAAAAGAGGACGAAAGAAAAATCCATAAGTACTTTTTTCGTAAATTTGTCGCTCAGATTCGAAAAAGTGTAAAATAATATCTGAGAGAACCTCTTTGGTCATTGTTAACCAAGGTATTCCTTTTTTGTAAATAATATATCTCAGTCCAGAAAAGGGTTAAACTTATACTGAGTAGATATCGATTCATTTACTTTTACGAGCTCGAAAAGACAAGTGCTCGACAATGTTTTCACATTATCGGATTCTGAAAAGAGCTGAAAGAAGACTCCAGGGGTTCTTGTCTCACTGTTATCGAAGCTCTAAAAAGAGATAAAAGTGTGCTTCAAATCCTTTTTCATTTTTAACAAAGCTCGAAAAATAAGGAGAAAAAGTTTGCTTTGTGGTCAAATCATTCTTGAAATAAATCTACATGACTAATCTGTTCATCAGTTGTAAACCCTATTCAGAACAACATCAAATGGATTAAAAATACCTATTTCATGATAAAAACATAATAAAACCATAGTCATAGCAATAAATATAATTTGCAAACAATTAAATGACTATTAAAAGTAGTTTTACTATTCATTTTTACCATTCCATAGTTACCATTTGCATTTTGGAGCTCTGAACCTGATTTTGCCCCCAAAATTTAGCAATCGATTGTGTGCAATTGGTAAGAATGTTTTGAATGCCCCCTGCAAGAGCACATGTCGAATGCCCACTGCAAGAGCAGATGCCCCCCAAGCTTCATTTCATTCACCTAAGTAGATTACTGGTTACTAATAGTTGGATGGAATGAAGGTTCATTATAGGGGAGTATTTGTTTCATTTTTTAACGAGCTTGACACAGGAAATAACTATGCTCATGGTCTGTTTCATTTTTTTAACGAGGTTGACATAGTAAAAGAAATATCCTCATAGGCACTTGTTTCATTATTTAACGAGGTTGACACAAGAAAACATAACTATCCTCAAAGATTGTTTCATTTTTTAACAAGGTTAACACAGTAAAAGAACCATCCTCATGACTCTGTTTCATTTTTTAACGAGGTTGACACAGAAAAAGAACCATCTTGATTGTGCCATTGGAATAGTGAGTGTATGCTGGAAAAGATGTAGTCTAACAAAGTCATCATTTAAGGAGTTTGATGAACACCACAAATGATACGTTATAACATGCGTTGACGGGTCTTCTCCAGGGTTTTCATTGAATTTTGGAATTTATGAGGGTAATTTCTGTGAAATCACCGGCCACCAAGGAGAATAACTGATGGGACCAGCTTGATATTGCACTGAATATGTAAATAAAGGATCAAACCATTCAATACTCATGAGGGAGGAACTAGATAGGATTCCATATGATGACATGGGTGAAGTCAATGGACAAAGCATCGAAGATGAAGCAACAATAGATGTTGTCGGAGCTGAAATAAATGGTTCAGTCTAGGATGTTATCTTAGCCATGGTCAAATGACCTAGTGTATACCCTATAGAATCTACGAGAACTCGAAGTGAAACAGGATCAACAAAAGCAGAGGAAGGTGATTGAGGAAAAGAATCGTACAGGTAAAGCTCCTATTGAAAATGATTTGGAGTTAAAGGTGTCTCGTCTTGTGATATTTATTCAATCAAAATCAAACCAGGTGGAAGAACTTCGCCGTCTGGCCCGAAGTATATTTCAGGTGGTTGACTGTGCAATATGGGAGGGTCAATGGCTACAATATATTGTGGAGTGACCAATATAGGAACAACTTTTGGCTGTTCGACTTCGGGATCAAGATTTTCTCCACTTAGGGAATATAGCAACTGAAATATAGGGGGATGATAGACTCTATTTCATTGGTACTGGGGATGATGTCCAGTTTGACCAATAATAGCTGCCCCCTAAAGCACAATGGGATCCATAACTTCCAATTGAACAACCTCGGGTTCAGGAGGTATGGTTTCACGATTGGATGGATCATGACCATGGGTAGATGTGAGGACTCTGTCTCATCAACAGTAGAAAAACCGGGATATGTAGAAAAAACTTGAGCTAACTCTTGTATATGGGAAGATGATGCTTCTCCAAAGGTACTGATAGTACTTGATTCGGTAGAGTGATGTCCCCTTCACCTACCAGGAGTACCTTTTGGTGGTAAAGGTGGTTTCAATGCTAGTCTACGCGAACAACAGGGAAAATAATTTTTTTCTTCCACGACTACTGATTTATTTTAACAAAAAAAAAAAAAAACAAAATAAAAGGTTAATGCTAGGCAAAAGGTTTATCAAGAAATTGTGAACTGTAGAATACCTCCTAGCGAACCAAGAAGTACAGGCAGGCAATCTCGCCGAATGCTATATTCGATGTATCACAATTTACAAGGCGGCTGACTTGGTTCACTATGGATGGATAGCACCTAAAAGTTGTCCTCCCAAATATACCTGAAGGTACGTGGAGGCCCAAGTCCATATTAGCGCTGTTTGATGTAAAACCGCATAGTGAGAGCACCCCTTTATACTTTTCATACTGTAACATCGCCCGATATACCTGAAAGAATGTGGACGAGCTACGATATACTTACGTACATGGAGTGAGGTATCACACTTGGAATGTATCGCAGACAATTAATGACAGCTGCTATGTTTTACGACGCTGGAACACGTCTCTAGCCTATACCTTCTAAATGTTATCGTTATGGTTCCAATGCTTTGTTAGGTAAATTGAGATAAATTTTAAGTTGATCTTGTTTATCAATTTTCCTTTCAAGGTTCACCGCGATGATGTATTGGAAATTCCTAAAATGAAAACTAAGAATGATAAGAAAACTTTTCACTTTTAGTTTTTTCAATGAAAGAGTTAGCTACTAAAGGGAAAGATAAATTATTTTGAGAGCAAAAAAATCAAAGAGCACAAACTAAAATGCAGCTTTCCTAATTGTTCCTTTGCAAAACACACAATCCACTACATGCAAATGCAGGTTTTTCTTTTCAGACCCTTTAATGTTATGAATGCAGAAAATGAAACTAAGTGCATCAAACAAACAAACAAATGCCTTTTACTTTTGAGAAATGAAAATTTAAACAACAATTTCTCTTTTGAAGGAAAAATGAGGAATTTAACAACAATTTCTCCTATCAGGAAATGAAGAATTTATGACAATTTCCTTTTCAAAAGAAAATGAATCTAATGCGACAATGAAAATACTTTGAAATTAATTCATCAATGATAAAGAAAAATTCTTTAAATAAACATTGAAAAAACTATCTTTCAAAGGAGGAAGGAGTAAATGAGGTCACTGGTGAATATGAGGCTTCAGGCTTTTCAAAACACAACAGAAAAAAAACTGAAAACAAAATGCAATGACAAATTCAATGGAATTTGGATGGTCTCTGGGGCCCTTTAGAGGAATTTTGAGGCCTAAAATGGGACTCCTAAGAAAATAATAAAATAATAGCTAAACCAACAAAATAATATTTATGAATTTGCAATTCACTTTTTGCACCAAAATCCATGTAACCATGGTTAAACTCAATTCAAAAGTTGTACTAAAATAAAATTAATAAAAAAAATATATTGATGTGACTATAAATAAGAATGAGATTTTCAAGAAAAAATCATTATCATTGCACAACTAATGCATTTTTCCTTTGTACTTAAATAAAATATAAATATTATAATATTTAAATTATATAATAACATGTAATTAATACACTATATAAAAATAATATAATATAATATATTGTTTTATGTATGAATTTTATATTACATATTGAATTGATTTGATTTATAAATAAATATTTGAAAATATATAAATATAATATTTATTGAAAAGTGTGTAAATACATGAAGATTGTGTAGGGATATGCATTGTTTCTTTCAAAAAATATGAAATGATAATAATAATATTTTATTAAAAAATTGTGAAATAACATTTATTATGAGTACTTTACTTTATGACTTTAAAAGTACTTAGAGCACTACCATGGTTAACCATGATTTTTTATCCACCATTGATAATGTGACAAGTAAGTACCTTTAACTCAAGGAATGCCACATCAACCAGTAGGGATGATGCCATCCTCTAAAATGTGATTGGTTCTCATAAAGTGAATTTTGATTGTACATTTTTCTTAGGAGGCCCATTTTAGACCTCAAAATTCCCCCAATGCACAACAGTCTCTAAGGGGAGACAGTGCTATACAAAGCACTGTGTCCTATCCAACAGTGTGTTGGGTGCAGTGTATAATGAAAAACACAGTTGTTTAACACACTTCTAATGCAAATTTGGATTTCAAAAATCCTAATATTTGTGAGTAAATACTACTAGGTGAATAAACAGAGATAAACAGAGGCAAAAACACCTAGGATAAAGGGTAAACTTCCCTAGCGGAGTCGCCAATTTTTTATGTGGAATTATGTATTACGGATAAAACATTCTTCCCTAGATAGGTGCTTATCTAGAACAATAGGTTAAAGACTTTACGACTACCTTTCCTAACTATAAACAAACACAGAATTAAATAAGAAACTTACTTGGAGTCCAAGCACTTCCAAAGTCTCCTTCTGTTGCTTTTGTTGTAGCTTCAAATTCCAGCCAGCTGTGCAAAATATTTCCTGCAAGAATGAGCACTTAATAGCAAGATATAGTAATAATATAGATGTCTATTCAAGTTATTTAGCTAAATCAATAAAGCATAAACCATATTCATCAAATAAGAACTCATAATATTGAAAATCAAAGCTTATACAGATGCATATAGGGAAAGTAAGCAGTAATATTTATTAATGATGGAAGGGGAGGTTACAACCCAGTGATTGATTTAGTGTCACCATCTCCAGTAGCATCCCAGCCTCATCACAATGCAGATATCTCCAACAATATGTCACTCAGATCAACTCCTCAATTGAAATTCCACCAGAATTTCTTTACTCAAATTCTTCCTTACCAAGCACTAGGATCTGTGCTCAATTTATAGAGGAGCTAAAGGTAGTTTTAAAATCAACTTCTTTCTAATAATAGGCAAGGAATGTTCCCAATATTGTAGATGTCAAATGGACACATGGATTAGAAGTTTGACACATGTGAACTCTTCTTTAAGGCACTAGCCAAGTGGAGATTCTGGAAGAATGAGAATTTCACTCCCAATGTGACCAACACACCTGTGAATGTCGGGAAGTGCTTTGCAGAGCAACCTTGAATGGGGCTACCTGCATATGCAATGCACTTAGTCCCTTGAGAGGCAGAGTTGGTGAGCTCTCATATGGTATATTATAAACTTCAAATCTTGGAAACCTTTGCAAAGGGAAGTCATGTATGATTTGTCTTTTTCTTTGTCTTAGGGAATGTAGCAACTGAAATGATAGGGGATGATAATCCCTATTCATTGGTCCTGGAGATGATGTCCAGTTAACCAGGTCATTGGGAATGGTGCCCATATTGACCTATAACAAGAAGTGTGTTTTTCTGCTTGGTTTTTTAATCCATGCTATGCCCAACACACAGTTGGTCAAGACACAGTGCACTGCAATGCATTGTCTCCCACTCAAGGGTGCTCTGCAACACACTGTCTCCCCTTAGAGACTATGTTGGCCCCTCAACCAAACATATTCCATCTAAATTTTTCATTTCTATCATTCTCAGCCACTTTTTTTCTGTATTCTTAGATGTCTGATACCTCTTAGAGACCAGTAAAATTTCCTAATTCTTCCTCCTTTGAAAAGTAAATTTGTTCAATGTCTCTTTAGTGTTTTTCTTTATCATTGGAAAATCAAATTCAAAGTATTTTATTCTGCATTAGATCATCTGTTTTCATAAAGGAAATTGTTGTTTCATTCCTCGTTCCCTGTAGGAAAAATTGTAGTTTAATTCTTCATTTTTCCTAAAAGAGAAATTGATGTTTTATTCCTCATTTCTAAAAGAAGAAAACAATTGTTTTATTGATTGATGCATATAGTTTCCTTTCTTGCATCCACATTAAAGGAGCTGAAAAGAAAAAAAATGCATGTGCATATAATGAATTGTGTGTGTTGCATAGGAACAAGTTAGGAAAGCTGCAATTTAGTTTGTTCTCTTTGTTGTTTTCTCAAAAACTAATTGCTCCTTCCCTTAGTAGCTAGGATTTTCATTGGAAAAGCTAAATTGAAAAGTTTTCTTGTCATTTAGTTTGCATTTTTACGAATTTTCCATCACATCACATGGTGAACATGAAAGACAAAATTTTAAACAATATCAACATAAAATTTACATCAATTTACCTAAGAAAGCATTGGAACATTAACGATAACATTTAGAAGGTCTAGGCTAGAGACTTGTTCTGATGTCATTAAACATAGAAGTTGTCGCTAACTTGTCTACGATACATTTCGAGTGTGATACCTCACTCCACGTACGTAAGTATATCAGAGCTCGTCCATGTACCTTTGAGTATATAGGGTGGTTTTATAGTACGAAAAGTATAAGGGGGTGCTCTCACAATGCGGTTTCGCATTGCACAACGCTTATATGGACTTGGGCCTCCACGTACCTTCGGGTATATTTGGGAGGTAAAATTTAGGTTTCTATCTATCCATAGGTAACTAAGTCGAACGCCTTGTAACTTGTGATACACCGAACACACCATTTGGGGAGATTTCCTGCCCGTACTTCTTGGTTCGCCAGGAGGTATTCTACACTTCATAATTACTTGGTAAACCTTTTGCCTAGAATTACCCTTTTATTTTGTTTATTTGTTTTTGGTCATAAAATAAATCAGTCATCGTGGAAGAAGAACATCCCTTTCCCTGTCATTTTTGTAGAATAGCACTTAAACCACCTTTACCGTCGGAAGCCATTTCTAGTCGGTGAAGGCAACATCGTTCTATCGAAACTAGTACTATCAGTACCTTTGGCGCGAGATCATCCTCACATATATTAGAGTCATCTCGAGTTGTTTCTACAAATCTTGATTTATCTACTGTTGTCAAGACGGAGTCCTCACAACTACCTGTGGTCATGTTTTATCCAATTAGTGAGACCATACCTCTCGAACTTGACGTTGTTCAACTGGAAGTTAATTCAAATCTTGTCGTTCTTTTACTAGAACTTCTGAATCTCGAAGTTGAACAACCGGAAGTTTTTCCTGTATCGGTCGCCCCGCAATATATTGTAGCCATTAAGTCTCCAATATTGCGCAATCAACCACCTGAAATATACTTTGGGCCTGATGGCGAAATCCTTCCACCTAGTTTGATTTTGATTGAAGAAATTTCACAAGACGAAACGCCTTCTACTCCAACTCATTTTGGATCAGAGCTTTATCTTTATGAGACTTTTTCTCAATCACCTCACACTGCTTTCTTTGGTCCTGTGTTTATTCGAGTTCCCATAGATCCTGTAGGGTATACATTGGGTCGTATAACCATGCCTGAGACAACATCTTTGGCTATACCATCTATTCCAGTTGCAACATCACCTGCTCTTGCTACCCCGTCGATGTTCACAACATCACCAGAGTCACATCTATATGGTGGCCCTTCCATCCCTCCTGGTTACCAATATTTATCTGGAACCTTCTTTGGTGCATCCTCAAACCCATGGACTTCACCAATGTCATCATTTGATATTCTATCTGGTAAATATCTAATGAGTAATGAATGACTTGATCCTTTATATACATCATCAGGGCAATATCAAGCTGGTCCATCTAGGTATATTCCATCCAGTATAATTTCAACTGGAATCCCATCATTTGGAGAAATTTTTTTTCCATATTATTATACTCCTCATGAAGGGGGGAAACTTACGGTCACCCATTTTGACAATACTCCATCGTTATTTGGTCATCCTAATGTCAGAATGATTGTTTGTCAATGACAACCCACTCTACCCATCCAACCACAAATGGTTCTACAATCATATCAACCGGTTCAACCTGTTGCACCCACATCTACTCCACTTGTTAATACATCCTTACCCCTGTTACATGCTCAAAGTTTTGTACCTAAACCATCTCAGGTGGGTCCTTCAACCCAATACCCTCAAGTATTGGGCCCTCAGACCCCAACTCCTTCGGCTGGTTTACGACCACCTCCTGTATCCATAATTATTTATTCACAAGATGGATTACCATATTATGGGATGTCGTAGCCACAACTAGGTTATACCTATTCACAACTGAATCTAAACTATACTAGTTTGGGTTATAATATTGGTGGACATACACCTTGGCAACCACAAGCGAAAATGCAACAACCCTCATTTCAACAAGTAGTGTACCCAAGTTTTGCTCAACAGAATCCTCAAGTGTTTTCATATCAAAACAACCCCTATCTGGGTTACCAGCAATGGATTCCTTATGCTGGTGCTCAAAGGCCTATTGCCCAAGAAATTCCATCATACTCTGGCTATGCTCAACCTGACTTAAATCGACAGTTTCCATTCGTTGCAACTTTAGAATTACCTGATTTAAACTGGCTTACAAATGATCCAATCCACTATTGTCCTTGGTGGTCGGTGATACCTCATAAATTACCCTTGGATATTACTAAGTTCAATGGAAACCCTGGAGAAGACTCATCGACGCATGTTATGAATTATCATTTGTGGTGTTCGTCTAACTCCCTAAATGATGACTCCGTTCGACTACATCTTTTCCAGCGTATGTTCACTGGTCTGGCCGTGAAATGGTAGATTACATTAACAAGAGCTTCATTTGATAATTTCACTGCCCTAGCTACTGTTATTTTTACCCACTTCCACTTACCCATACGATATGCAAATGGAACGAAAATCTTGACCAATTTTAAATAGACTAATGCTACTCACATTTCTGATCATATTCATGAGTGGTGTCGTCGTCGTAGAATGGTCAAGACATTTGTTCATGATCAAATCCTTGCTGAGTGGTTCATTAAGTCCCTGTTACCATCTATAACTGAGGATGTGGCTAAGGGTGGCGTCGTCACTAAAGAGTAGGTCAGTTCTCGTGCCCAGTACTTAGATTTGATTTATACTTAGTCTGGCACGCTCTACGAGAAAATTCCCAACGCGTCGTGATCTAATTTTACTATTCCTCCTCCATCTAAGGACTCTCATGCCAGTGATAGTATGATTGGTAATGAAAGCACACATCACTCTACTACATCGGATCCTGCACCTTCTTCCGAAATTCATGTTGTGTCATTTGATAAAGGAAAAAGTGACAAGCAACCTAGAAGTAAGAAAAAGGGGAAATCAAAGAAAAAGAAAACTTCTACCTCGTACGAAAGATCATCTGATAAACAAACTGGAATTTGGAAACCTCGTTACCCTTGCATAATCTATAATGAGGAGCAATTTGTTCGAGATTGTCCTCACCATGCGAAAGTCACAAAATTTATTAAGACCTCACATGAATTTGCTGTGTTGACAGATCCATTTCCGAATCCAAACACAAATTTGGTTGCTACGGATCCAGCTTCTAGTTCCCAAGTGCTTATGCCATCTGTTACAAAGAGAAAAAATGATGTTTTGGTGTCAACGTGTAATAAATATTATGGTATTTAGGCTACTGATCAACCTACTACCCGGACCACGAATCCATCTCTAGATTCTATTCCGCCAATTGCTATTCTTGAGTTAACAATAAAGCCACCGAACGGAGTCATCCATAAATAGACATTCAATCCTCGAGCCTAAGCTACTAAAAATTATAATATAGTTGGAGATTTGGCTCAATCCCCTTCAGTTATGTTGACGCTTGAGGTACTTCAAAATTGTCCCTCCCAGAAGCAGGCCTTGTTGTCAACAATTGGTGGAATCGATCCGACAGATTCCAATCTTGTAGTCTTTAATCATACGAGTTATATGCCACAATTACCAACAGAATTGGCATTCTCCATCCAAGTAAATGTTCTCAATCACCTCATTCGTCATAATATTATTTAGGAGGGAGCATCTACCTGTATTATGTCTCTAAACTGCTGGAAGTCACTTGGCTCGCCGCACCTATCTCAATCGCTCATGATGTTGAAAGCTTTTAATGGTCGTACATAAGCCTTGAAGTCTCATCAATAACCTACATGTCGAACTGGGAGGAAAAACAATAAATGTTGAAGTTGAGGTCATTGACGGACCCCTTGACTACAAAATTCTACTCAGAAGGCCATGGGTGTATGCTATGACTGCGATCATTTCTACATATTTAAGAATGATCGCCTTTCCTCACAAAGGTGTTATTACAGTCATCAATCAAATCTCCTTCTTTTCCTCCAATTCCCAGGTAACTGGAGGCGTTCTGTTAGTTTAATCACCCCAACTAGCACTTTAGAACATTGGTGTAGGACTGTTAAAGGATTCTTCCCTCATGGTAACCTTTCATTACCACCACCTGCGACTTCGACAAAAAATGCAAACATAAAGAACTACTACATGATATATTCCACTCCATCTAGCTTAAGGAAGATTATAGGTGATTCTGAAGTTGTTATGTTGGTTGAAATTTTGCCGCCCATCCCAATTGAGCTAGCATAGCAATCAATCTACATGGCTTGGGTGGAAAATTTGAAATCATCATCACCGGTCGTTTGGGTTGATCGTTCATTAGATTTTGGTACTCCATATGATCCTTTTTCATCCACTTTCTTGACAGATGAGAATATTGTGGAATCCAAGATGCCATAAGGAGAACCATGGGAAGATCATCATCATCATTCCCATCTTCAGGATTACGAAGAAGATAATCTTATTGAACTATATCACCCATCGATCAAAACATTATTTTCGAATTATTTTCCTATTAATGCAATCGAATCTGAGCAAAACTTATTAAATATTGAAGAAAATATTTCTATCAATATTTTGACCAAACCTGGTGTTGTAGTAAAAATTCGTGTCGGTGTGTCTTGTTCTCCATCATAAATCGCTACTTATCACTCTCTCTTTCATGAATTTCGTGATGTATTTTCCTGGTCTTACAAGGAAATACCAGGCATAGATGCTAGTATCTTTGTACACACCATAAAAATGTACCCTGATGTCAAACCGGTACATCAACACCTTCGTCCTGTTCATCCGAAGAAGGCTGCTGCCATTAAAGCAGAAGTTGAAAAACTTTTGCGTGCTAATTTCATTTACCTTGTTCCACTAACTGAATGGGTTTCCAAAATTGTTCCTATTATGAAGAAACAAGGGACAATCAGAGTGTGCATCGATTATCAGGATGTCAATATTTCTTGTCCAAAAGACAACTATCCTAGTCCCTTTATCGACTAGATTATTGAAGATTGTACTGGATGTGAAATATTTTCATTCATGGATGGATTTTATGGCTACAATCAAATCAATATCTTCCTAGAGGACCAATAAAAGACAACATTCATCTATCCCTAGGGCACATTCGCTTATCGAAAACTCCCTTTTGGTTTAAAGAACGTTGGGGAAAATTTTCAGAGAGAAATGGATTATGCTTTTAATGACATCAAACACATTGTTCAACCTTATCTTGATGATTTACCTGCACATTCATGAAACTAGACTGATTACACGATGCATTTGAGAGCTATCTTTCTACGCTGTCGACACTACAAAATACGCTTCAATCCACATAAATGTGTGTTTTTTGTTGGTTTTCTTCCTTTTCTAAGATTCTTCATCTCAAAAGGAGGAATTCAAATCGACCCACTGAAGGTCTAGGCCATTCTTGATTTTCCTACGCCATCAAATTTTCTTCAATTACATAAAATTCAAGGAAAGACTAACTTCATAAGGAGGTTCATACCTAACTACGCTGAAATGGATAAAGGATTTACTTGGCTCTTGAAAAAATGGGATTCCCTTCCATTGGGATAAGGTTGCGCAAGATTCTTTTGATGTTGTCAAGGATACACTTGTTCGGGTGTCATTAATGTATCCCCCCAATTATAGAGTGATCATTTCTTATATATCACCGCGGATGATATGACCATTACTATGGAATTGGTCCAAGAAGAAGATGGGATAGAACATCAGATATATTATTTGAGTCGTAACCTCAATAATACATAAGTGAAGTATTCATATGTCGAAAAGCTTGCCTTGGTAGCCGTTCAAGATGTCCAAAGTTTTTGCCACTATATCTATTCCTGATGTATCTCTGTTTCTGATTGTATAATCTGATCCTTGGTATGGGGATTTCATCATTTATCTCCTGACCCAGAATTTTCAGCCCGATACCTCTCGCTCTGAACAACAACGTATTCGATACCAAGCCAAATATTATCTGATCTTCGGCGATACACTTTATCTTCGTGGTGTTGATACGATTCTAAGGAGGTTCCTCACTCATGAGGAGGCTGAAAATGTTTTAAATGATTGTCATGCTAGGGCTTGTGGTGCACACTTGTCTGGATACGGTACAACACAGAAGATACTCTGCGCTGGTTACTTTTGGCCTACCATACTCTGTATCCTTGCAGTCAGAAGTTTTCATGCATGCCAAATATTTGATCATAAATTCTGCAAACCGTCAGTGCCAATGCATCCTATTATCGCTGTGCAGCCATTTTCAAAATGGGACATTGAATTCATGAACTCCAACCCTCGTTTGTCCAGGGGGAATGGTTATATTATTGTCGCAGTAGACTACTTTACCAAGCGGGTCGAAGCGATGCCTACATTCAACAACATAGGCGAAACAACTGCATTATTATTTTTCAATCATGTCATCTCACGGTTTGGTGTTCCATAGGATATAGTCATAGATCATGGTAAGCATTTTCGTAATCACATGATGAATGAGTTGACTGCAAAATTAGGACTGTCGCATGATAGTTCTACTCATTATCCACAATCAAATTGACAAGTTGAGGCTATTAACAAGATTCTTAAACGAATGCTTCAACGAATGATAGGAGTTCATAAACGAAATTAGCATTTGATCCTATACTCGGGTGTGTTGGCATACCGAACCTCGGTGAGAAGCACAACTGGATTTACCCCCTTTCAATTGGTGTATGGTCTGGAAGCTATCTTGCCTATCTAATGTGAAATACCATCGTTAAAACTCGCAGTTGACTTGTTACCTGACACCTCTTCTAAAGAAACACGTCTTTTTAACCTCATCCATCTTGATGAAACACGTCGTGAAGCCGCATCGGTGAATGAAGCACATAAGAGAGGTATAAAGGCACAATAAGACAAGCATGTCCAGCCTCACATCTTCTCAGAGGGTGATCTGGTCCTTCTTTATGATCAGGAAGTTGATGTAATAGGTATAGGGAAATTTGAGCCATTATGGCATGGCCCCTATATTGTCAAAAGAGTTCTTGCTAAGGGTGCCTATGAGTTGGTAGATTATGATGGAATTCCATTGGCGTAGCCCTGAAATGGGTTGTATCTAAAATTTTACTATGCTTAAACATGAGTGTAGTAAACTGTTGTATTATATTGTATATATGTTGTTGATTTTCATTTACTGTCATAGTTTTTTTTCTATAGTTTTCTTGAAGTTAATAATATGCTTTACATTTCATTGCAGATGTACGAATCTTGGGAACCATTCGTTGGGTATGCTGATGGTACTAGTCATAGTACGCAGAATCTAACCTCTGTAGCGTGGCCATTTTCACTCCGAATGGTGATTTAGTGAGTTTTCTGTAGGAATTTACAGGGTAAGTTCCTTAGATCAAGAACCAAAGGTCACCGCTCACAAACAGATCACAAATCAGTACACTAGTATAATCACGTGGTTAAAAACCTCAAAGAGGGAAACAATCCACAACCTGAGCGAACACGACCACTTCAGGAAATTTGTTAATATAAAAAGAAAAGTTACATATGTTTCTCTCATAAGCGGTTACTGGAAAAATGACCCTCCATGCTCTTTAAATAGAGATCATGGACCAATCGGGTGTCAAACCATGAATCAAGTGTCTTTAATACTGAGGAGAGAGATAACCGTCGGATCACTACAAATTATGACCGTCAGATTATAAGTTACAAATGTACATGGTAAAGAAACACACTTTGCCTAACTCTACACTAGACTAATTTATTCTTAACTATTTCCTATGTGCCAAAATATCCTAACATCCCCCCTTAAGAACAACTTGGGATAGGATTGAAGGATTTACAAAGGTGACACAAAAGGAGCCTATTTCCTATGTGTTGAAATATCCTAACATCCCCCCTTAAGAAAAAATTGGGATAGGATTGAAGGATTTACAAAGGTGACAAAATAGGAGAATGAAGGAGGCATTAGAGCCTATCCCCCCTTAATGACAACTTTCCTGAACTCCAAGCATGGATACAAGTTTGGTAAACTTTGCTTTTGTGAGAGCCTTTGTAAAGATATCGGCTACTTGATCATTGGTTGGACAATACTGCCCTCCAAGAACACGATCATGAATGAGCTTTCTGATGAAGTGTATGTGGAGTTTAATGTGTTTCATATGCTGATGCTGAACTGGATCTTTACATAGCTGAATGGCACTCTGATTATCACACCAAAGTGTAGTTGGATGCTGCCGATGAAGACCAAATTAAGAGAGGATCTGACGAAGCCACATGGCTTCCTTGTTGACTTCAACTGCACCACAATACTATGCTTCTGCTGAAGAAATAGATATGGCACTTTGTTTCTTACAAGACCAAGTAATAGGTCATGAACCAAGAGTGAATACATATCCTGTAGTAGACTTTCGATCATCAGGGTCACCAGCTCAATCAGAATCAGTGAAACCAAACAACAATGGAGATGCTCCTGCACTATAATGAATCCCGAACTGAACTATACCTCAAATATATCGAAGTATTCTTTTAGCTGCTTTCTAGTGACTTTCATGAGGTTGGTTCATAAACTGATCCACAAGACCAACGGCAAAGGAAAGGTCAGGGCGGGTATGGGTTAGATACATAAGTTTACTAATAAGTTGATGATATAAGGTAGTATCAACTTCAGGGGTAGTACAAGTGACTGAAAGCTTGACTCCAGACTGAAAGGGAGAAGGGGCTGGATTACAGTCTTCCATGTGAAAGTGGTGTAGAAGATCACAAACATACTTGGACTGAGAGAGGGTAATGCCTTCCTTGGATTGTAAGACTTGAAGACCAAGGAAATAATGCAAGTGTCCTAAGTCCGTCATTTCAAACTTATTTTTGAGGCTAGACTTCACATGGTTTATATGGTTTGGATCACTACCAGTAAGGATGAGATCATCAACATAAAGAACAAGGATGGTGAAGGGCTTACCCACTTTCTTGGTGTAGACAGTGTTGTCAGAATGACAACTAGAAAAGAAATTATCTAATAGAAATCTATTCATTTTGTCATACCAAGCCTGAGGAGCTTGTTTGAGACCATAGAGAGACTTCCTAAGGCGAAAAACAAGGCTAGAGTCTTTTTGGATAAAGCCAAGGGGTTGTTCCATGTAGATTTATTCATGTAAATCTCCATGTAAGAAGGCGGAATTAACATCCATCTGATGGAATTCCCATTTAAAGGAGGCAACAAGGGAAAGAACAAGGTGGATAGAATTCATTTTGGCAACCGGGGAGAAGGTTTCAGTATAATCAATGTCTTCAACTTGTGAAAATCCTTTAGCGACAAGACAAGCTTTATGTCTATCCACTTTTCCATCTAGTCCAAACTTTGTTTTGTAAACCCATTTGCATTTGACAAGTTTTCTTCCTTTTGGAAGAGGAACAAGATCCCAAGTATCATTCACCAATAAGGAATGATATTCTTCATTCGTAGCTTCATCCCACGCTGGATGACCGGAAGCTTCTTCAAAGGTTTCTGGATCAGGATTTTCTGGTACTTGAGCTAATAAGGAAGAGGCTCTTTCTAACTGAGAACGTGTACGCCGTCGATCTGCAGGGTCACCTGCAAGATAACCTGCTACATCTCGAGTAGAGCAGACCCATCTTGGAAGCTGTGGAGTGTAAGGAATAATTTCAAGAGGTGGAGGGGGATTGTCATCCTCATTGTCATCATCTGAAATAGAAGGAATGCTATTAAGAATGGAAGAGAGAGAGAGAGAGGTGGTACATATGTCAAATCAGGATTGCAAGCCAAAGATGCCACACCTGCCGAACTAGGCTCGCATGCTGATATATTTTCATCAAATTTTATATCTCTTCTAATGATTATATTTTTGGATTTTGGTTGAAGAAGTCTATATCCTTTGACATCTTCAGAATATCCAACAAAAATGCATTTTTCACTCTTGGGTTCTAAGGATTTATGTTTCACATCTGGAATATGGGCCCAAGCATCACTTACAAAGACATGAAAGTGACTTACATATGGTTTGATTGAGCTCCAAGCTTCTTCTGAAGTTATATTCTTTAAAACCTTAGTAGGAGTGCGATTTACTATGTAATTTGCACAATTAATTTCTTCTCCCAAAAAATTGAGACTAAGTCCTTTAGATTGAAGCATACAATTAGCCATTTCTTTTAAGGTGTGATTCTTCCTTTCAGATACACCATTTGGTTGTGGAGTATATGGAACAGTATGTTGCAATTGAATCCATGCTCAATGCAGAAGTTGATAATTTTGTTGTTAATATATTCTTCGCCATTGTTTGATCTTAACTTAAGAATTTGATGTCAAGATTGTTTCTCAACAAGGACCTCAAATATCCTAGACATATTTTAGCTACTGGCATTGCTGATGATTCCACAAGGTTGTATAAGTTTGACAACTTTGGGTCATCATGTCTTCCCTTCATTTTTGTTGCTCACAATGATGAAGTGAGCAAACTTTGGCATGAGCGATTTGGTCACTTAAACTATCACTCTCTTCAAACTCTATGTAAAGAAAATATGGTGACAGGTCTTCCTATGGTATCTTGCCAAGATGGTTTTTGCTTCGGATGTGTACTCGGAAAACATCATCGGGATAGGTTTGACAAACATGCTTCTTGGCACGCTTCATCCCCTTTATAGCTTGTGCATAGTGATTTATGTGGTCCACTTCCTGTTGTTTCTTTCTCTGGTTGCAAGTACTTCTTAACTTTCATTGATGATTTTTCCAGATGCACTTGGGTATACTTCTTAAAACTCAAGAGTGAAGTTTCCTTAGATCAAGAATCAAAGGTCACCGCTCACAAAAAGATCACAAATCAGTACACTAGTATAATCACGTGGTTAAAACCCTCAAAGAGGGAAACAGTCCATGACCCAAGTGAACACATCCACTTTAGGCAATTTATTAATATAAAAATAAAATTTACATATGTTTCTCTCATAAATGGTTATCGAACAAATGACCCTCCATGCTCTTTAAATAGAGATCATGGACCAATCGGGTGTTAAGCCACGGATCAAGTGTCGTTAATACTGAGGAGAGAGATAACCGTCGGATCACTACAAATCGTGACCGTTGGATTATAAGTTACAAATGTACATGGTAAAGAAACAAACTTTACCTAAATCTACACTAGACTAAGTTATTCTTAACTATTTCCTATGTGTTGGAATATCCTAATATTTTCAAGGGATTTGTATCGATCGATCTATAAACAATATCGGTGAGTATAGCGCTTTGATTGAACTTCTATCTGATGCCATTTCATTTGGTATTAACCGCATCATCATTAGGTTAGACCGACAACTTGTGGTATTGCAACTAACTAGTGTTTATACTGTCAAAATCCAACACTGCATCGTATGTTCCTAAGAGTTCGACTTTTGGAAATACATTTTGATTTCATTCAATAAAAACACTTTTCTAGAAACTTGAACACATTAACTAATTCCTTAGCAAATTATGTTATAAAAAAACATTTGCAACACATGTAAAGACATATTTTCAATTCAAATCACATAATTGAATAGGATTGCGCAATAAACATAAGAAAACATTGAAACCAAATAGATAGATAGTTATAGGTTTTTAAAAAATTTGTGCCCAAGACACATTGGTCATCTGACCTCAAAATGTATGAAAATTTTTAAAAGTAAACTAGTGATGCGCATGATAACATGCTACCGATCTAGCTATCCTACGCAATAACCACATCCAATGGTTAGGAACGCTAATAGTATGGCACTGCAGTCTCATGGGTAAATATTTGATCTGGCAATCCGGAATCCCGAGAGTCAATCCCTCTATGTGCTTCTGTAGTTCAACAAGAGTCTCAACCATATCCAAATCCTGAAGGACTGCTCTCCCGACAACCCTCTCCGCTGGCTCATTTTCTCTCTGCTCTGGCTGACCCACTGGTCAAACTCGACCTACATCTGCATTACATCAAAACTTTAGTTTATTCTTGGGAAACATCTAAATACAAAAACATGTATAAACCTTAGAAAAATAAAAAAATATGGTCAAAACATTCTTACCAATTGCACCCCATTAAGCGTCATATGGTAAAGCCAAATCTGGATCTCCTCAGAATTGTATGCCTGCATATGCATAATCATAAATGGAGAACATCTGTCGCCTAAACTAGGTGAAGAATGTAGTCAAGAATATGATGGTCGATTGAATAGCATGCCTAGCCATCAGTTCTACCCATCTCTGCTTCTCGGTATCTCTAGGGCCAGATATACCCAATGTCATATGATGGGCTGCATCAATGGAATCTGCTCTCAGGCAAAAGAAATTAGGATCAAACCATAGTTGAAATTATTCTTCCTTCCTCCCTTTGCCTTGGTCATCTAAAAGAGGACAGCTTCAGCCCAGTTAAAAACTGTTGGTTCCAAGCACTCTAGTGCATACTGCATGTAAGATCGATTTGCCACATATAGTATAGCGGTACCAACAAGCTTTGCGATAGTGAATAGGATGGTCCTCAATGAAAATTCACGTACATCATGGATTTTTATTTTCCCATCCTTACTAGGTTCAGTCCTATGATTGCAATACTGCAATATATAATCTCTCACTGTCTCTCCTCCTATAGCAGATCTTGAAAAAGAAATGGGCGGACCTCCCCTCGATAATCCTATGAGAAAATAAATATCCTCCACTAATGTTGGGACCACTTTGTCCCCAATGTGAAATTCCTGTATCGCTAGATCCCATGAACGAGAAAGGAACTCCAATAGTTACCTTTGTTTCCTCATACCTGACAGTCTGAAGTACTTTAGAAACCCGCAGTCTCTAAGGGCTCTTACGGTACCCAGATCATTTAGGGAAACCATATCCTGTTCCTCATGTTCTCTTTCCATCGATGTAATCGTCATTTTCTTCCGATGAATACCTGAAACACAATCATAAGACTCATAAGGATCCATTTCATGCAAAAAAACTAGGTAAAATTTGGGCACAAAAAAAAAAAAATGGAAAATGCGCCCAACGCACCCCAGGTCAAGGGACAATGCATTTCATATTTACCTGGCATTCAATTCCAGTGCATTGCAACATACCTTTTGACATTCAAGGGTGCGTTTCCCTCTGAGCGAAATAAATTTACCCTAAGGGGATAAAAACCCTAAAAATTTGCAATGAAATGAAACATAAATGCTACTGAAGGAAAGAGAAGGTTCATAGCTCCAACCTAGATCAAACGATGAGGAAAAATTTCCACAGAATCTATCGCAATCAAGTGCTGAAGTTCGAGGGAAAAAACTGGTTCATAGATCCAAAATTCAAATGGAAACTTTCAAATGGTAAAAAAGAATGGTAAAAACTCTTTTAATTAGTCATTTGATTATTTCAAATCATATTTAATGCTGTGACTATGGTTTTTATTCATTTTTTCTATGGAATAGATATTTTTAATAGTTTTGATGGTGTTCTGAATAGGTTTTAGCTGATACAACTGATTAGTTGTGCACACTTATTCAAGAATGATTTGACCACAAAGCATACTTTTATCCTTATTTTTCGAGCTTTGATAAAAATGAAAAATGACTTGAAGCGCACTTTTATCTCTTTTTCAAGCTTCGATAACGACGAAAAAGGAACCCCTAGAGTCTTCTTTTAGCTCTTTTCAGACTCTGATAATGTGAAAAGATTGCTGAGCACTTGTCTTTTTGAGCTCGTAAAAGTAAATGAAACGACATCTACTTAGTACAACTTTAACCCTTTTACAGACTGAGATATATTATTTACGAAAAATGAAAACCTTAGTCGACCATGGCTAAGACGTTCTCTCAGGTATCATTTTACACTTTTTTGGACCTGAGCGAAAAATTTACTAACAAGGACTCATGGAGTTTTCTTTTGTCCTCTTTTTCAAACTCTCTAAATATGAAAAAGGATCGGGCTGTCACTGTCATTAGGCTCGTTAAAACATAAAATATCGACGGGCTTGTCGATCATGGCAAGAATCGAGTTTCATTTTTCGTTAGACTCGTTAAATTATTAAATAGCGATGCATTCACCTGAAGGGTTTAATTATAGATCAAGAATATGTTATCCTCCTCAAGCTTGTTAAAAAATAAAGAGGTACTGGTCGACAAGTGATCGAGGAAAATTTGAGAAAGCGAACAAAACAATTTATGGTAGCAGGTCACTCTTGAACATGACACTTTCACTCCATCATTGTGATTTTTGGGTTGGGTAATCTTCTTGACGATTCATTCATACATATGGTTCATCATACCTTCACTTCAGGTTTGGGTCAATGCTGGTAACTCATCTCAGTGTCGTCGATATGTTCAAGAGAAGTCATCCAGTGAATACTCATCCTTTTGCAATACTCATAAAAATTATTTTTCATGACAGTCATCCCTAAACATTGCTATATCAAGTCAAATTTTGTCTCTGAAATCAATAACTCCCATTTCGTGATAAAGTGGATTCCTGTCGACATTAGCTCATCATCCAAGAATTTTACTTAGAAACATCATCTTCCAGTACCATGAGGCTTGTTACATCATTGACAAGTTTCTCGCTTCCAGAACTTTGATCGAAAGATTTTGTTTGGCGTTCGACATCAAATCATCTATTCACGCCTTACAAATTGTACTGCAGTACCTTGAGAGACATTAACATTAATGGTGGTTCTCTCACGTTTGTTAAAAAATAACATCATTGGATGGTAATAAAATGATTTTTTACCATGTTCGACTACAAATCATATATTCACATGGCTAGAATTGTACCCGAAAGATCAAGTGAACAAGATAAGAAGACCCTGGATCTAGTTTCATCCATCCGGGCTGCGATTTCAGGATTGTTGTACACATCATCTGTACAATGAATTCACATACAGATCATCATCTGAACATGGGCCTATATCTGTAGGCATGTCTGTATCGGGCAACATTCCAATGTAGACGAATTTCTAAACTATGTACATGTTATTATATAGTTTATGTGCTGAGCATGGGAATTCCTCCCTCAACAATTCGTGTTCAAGATGAAAATATCATGATGTAATGTATTGTAAGATTGATGCAGGTCACCACTCCACTTTAGTTCCATCTCATTGCATCGTAAAGCATCTCATCCAAATACTATTATTATTATTTTGACTTCATGCTTTAGGGGGCAACTGTTATAGGTCAATTTGGGCATCATCCCCCATGACCTGGTCAAACTGGACATCATCCCTAGGACCAATTAAATAGGGTCTATCATCCCCTCATATTTTAGTTTCTATATGCCCTAAGAGAAGAACAATTCATTCATGGATTCTATTGTGATATTTCCAAGGTTTGAAGTATATGTTATATCACTTATTGAATCACCAATGCAACCTCTAAAGGGACTAACTGTGTTGCAGTGCCAAATCCTCCATTCAAGGGTGCACTGCGATGCACTTCCCAAAATTCAAGGGTGCATTAGTCACCTGGGAGCGGAATTCTCATTGTTCCAGGAATCTCCACATGGCCAGTTCCTTCTAGAAGAGTCCATATGTGTCAAACTTCAAATCCAAGTGTCCATATAAAACCTTTGAACTTGGGAAAATGTCTTCCCTATTATTAAAAATTCATTCATTGAGAAACTACCATCAATTTCCCTATAAATTGAGCACTTATTGTAGTGATAGGAAAGGAAGAAATTTGGTAAATTTATGTTGTTGGATTCTCATTTGAGAGAGCAAAAATACTGATATGTTGTTGGTATGATTTTGGATGTGATGAGGCTGGAATGAAGCTGGAGCTGGTTGGAAACAAATCGATCATTGGTTGTAACCTCCCCCTTCTACTCTTTAATAAAGATTTCTATTCATTTTCCCATATATATATGTCTCTATTTCTTGTGAAATGGATTCTTGAATGGTATATATATTTCATATCTAATCGATTTGATTGAGTAAGATAAGTAGATATCTTTATATTGCATGTTGTTTACTGTTCTCTATTTGTGTTTGCAGGAATCGATCTGGTGGTTTGAGTTGGATAAAAAGCAACGACAACAATAGCAAAAGGGGAAGGAGAAGCGATTTAGTCACAAGTAGGCTCTTTCACCATTTTGTATATCTGCTTATTTTAGAGAAAGTGATAGTAATTCTTTTCTCTATTGTTCTAAGTGACTAGCACCACACTTAGGGAATTTGGTTTATCCGTATATCATAATTCCGAATAACAACCATATTTAAAAACCTATGTGCCATATGCGAATTTGTTAAACCTCCTAAGGTGGAAACCATAATGCAGGGATAAAACGTTGGTTTATGATTCTAATTGCATAGTGTAAAGGTTGTTCCCCCTAACAGAAAGCCACTTTCCATGTATAGCCCGAGAGGTTTGACCCTAGAACCTACCTGATGCATTATAAAATGTTTTCCATTACACCAGTGCATAAGGAGTTGTGCAATGAAGTTTTGAGACTAGTTTTGTTTATGCCCGCATATGCTATTTTGAGCATAACTTGGCCATCCTTGGGCCTTTTTGAGAACGAAGATAGGCATTGGAAGGATTAGATAGAGGTCTTCTTTCTAAAATTAACCAACAATGCCTACGAGCATAGTTCAGTTGGTGAAATTTTATGTAAAGAGACTCTTTGGAGCATTCCTAATATAACAAATTCCTACTTGGAAGCGGACCTGTAGACGTAGTCTAGGAGGGACGAACTCCATAATCAATGTTTGTTGTGTTTGCATATTTAATTTATGTTGTTTATGCTTATTTTCTATTCTCAAGTTTATGTTAAGGCATATTAACATCTCCATTTCCTTCATTCATTCACATAAACACAACCTTATTCAAATGTGAAAATAATCAATCGTATATATTTTAGATCAGTAGCAGGTGAACCATTTCTATTGGGAATTTTGAAAGTAAATATGAGCTTCCCTATTATTTAAGAGCTCATTTCCTCAAGAATTGCGCAAGGAAATATGAGCAAGAAGGATTCTTATTTTGGATAAATAATTTCCAGATCAGTCTTAGGAGGATAGGAACAATATTTCAGTGTACAACTTTAAGGATTGGAGATGTCATTGTAATAGATCAATTTTCTCATATGATATAATAAAAATATAGGAGTGGTTTTTCCCAGTTGGGTTCCCCAGTAAAATAAGAAATGTTTTTATTGTGATTGAATGATTGCATGTGTTTCTATTGTATGTTTTCCTTTTTGCAAATTGAGTAGAAGAAATTTGTGTCTATTGATTTCAGTCTGAATTCATTAACAACTTCAAATTTTGAGTTATTTCTACATGGTATCAGAGCTATTTTAAACTACATAGAAATTGGGTTCTTGATCATCTCCCAGAGAAATTTTGAATAACATATTTGTACTGTAGGAATTTTCTTCAATGTATGAACAATGTATTTAAATGGATTGAGGCTTGAGTATGCATTGGAGGGAACTTTGTAATTCATTGCTTGGAAATAAAGAATGGAAGTTGTGCTGGATGAAAATGGAGTATTGGAGTACACACAAACTAATATTAAAAAACCAACAACATCAGATGCACAACAACTGGCTCAATAGAAGAAAGATAAAACTAAAGACAACAGGATTATCCTGGAGGGAGTAAAAAATATGTGGTTTCTAATTTTCATGGCAAGGGGATTGTTTATTCAATATGGAAAACCATCACAGAGCTATTCGAAAGTAGTAGTGATGCCAGAAAATTGGCATTGAAAGATAAGCTCGGGAACATTTGAATGGATAAAAATGAAACCATTGTTCAGTACCTATCGAGATTCACTCAGGTCATATATGAACTTGGAAGAGTAGGAAAGAATGTGCCACCATATGAACTTGTGATCTTAACACTCCTTGGTCTTCTAAAGTTATGGCACAACTATCAAGATTCAATCAATAGAAAAGACAAATCCCATATTGGAAGAGACTTTGGTCTGAGTTGGTGTAAGAGGAGATTAGAAGAAGCATTAGAGATGGTTTGACATCCAAAATTGATGAGGAAGAAAACATTTGTTTAGCAGGAAAAGTAAAGAAAGCCAAGGCAAGAATGCCCAAGGAAAGACAGGATACAACTAGAATCATGGCAAGAAGAAAGAGTTCAGTAAAATTAAATTCTTTCAATACCATGAGTATGGAAACTATGCAACCAAGTGTACACATAAGAAATCTAGTAAGAAGCCTGCATGAGTAGCAGGAGGAGATGCTCTCACATCACAATTTGAGTTGGAGTTAGACAAGTACTATACATGCTAGGTCTCTATATTACTAGTGTATCCCCTTATTTCTATTATTAGTGTAGCCACTTATTGTTGTTTTTGTGCCCATGTACTCCCCATATTTTTATTATTGTGCCCCCCTAAAAGCCCACTATTATTATTGTTATGTCGGCCCTAATTATATTGTGACCCCTTAGACTCCTATATATAGAAAGGATGTTTTTTAATTTGAATCATCCAATAATCATTCATTTATGTAATGTAAAGGATGTTTCCTCCTTGAATAGGAAAATTTTAAGTCGTTGATCTATCTTTTCTTCCATTTTGTGAGGTGGTTGCATAACATTTGGTATCAGAGCTTTGGATTCTAGGGTTTCGTTGTTGCAAACAATTCATCTTGGAATTTTCACTATATAGTTTTTTCCACAATTTTTTTGATCCGAATTTATGCAGGAACACAATAAAATACAGAAATAGACATAAACACAGAGATTCAGTGAAAATAATACTTCATTTCATTAATATCAAATAATATAAATAGGCTTACAGACATAATCAAAATAAAATAGCTAGGGTGCTGGTAGCTTATCTATGAGGAGAGATGTGGCGGCTACATGCATTTGAACTATGTTACAATGAGTCTCAAAGGCCTATTTATTGTTGAGAAACAATGGAAAACCCTAAACATCTAAAAACCTAACCCTAGGAGATGAAGCGCCAAAACTATGGGCTTCGTTTGGGTAAATTGGTACATCAACTTCCCAGGGACGTAACTTTGGAATATGATCTTTGTTTGACACGCTCAACAACTTTTTAGAAATATCTATCTGAGGACTACAAATTTTGACCCTAAGAAACATCAAAGGAACTTTCATGTTTCTCTCAGTTTTCCCAAAAAACATCGTTTAGTGCCTCAAAACGACTCTGGAAGTCTAGGCCCTGAAAGATTGCTAAAAATAGTAAGTTGTGATGAAACTGAAAAACTGAAAGAACCGATGGTGGGGGTCTAAATGGAATAGGTTGGTCTCCACCAATATCCACCTAGATCATTCCTCCCCCCTTACGAATCAATGGTCCCCATTGCGTTGAGTTCCTCCATGAGATAAGGCAAATTCTGCTGAACTTGGTATTGGATTTGTCGAAGATGTCATGGTCCTATTGGCGGATGTGATGGATGTGTTCAATAAATTTGGTTTCTTTATCAGCCTTAGATGGTACATGTGTGGATTCAGTCTGTGTGGTTGGAAACATCAGGCGGCGACACGCTTAGGGTCAGATTAATGGAGTGCTTGACCTGACAGTGTATAAGAACCTCTGTGGGTGAGGAGAAAATGTCCTCCTATTCCTCCACGACTTTTTCCACTACTCCTACTGTGCATGGGAGCCCTATTTTGAGGTTTTGGCCACAATATTGTTCTTGCCTTGTGGGCTAATTGTAATGAAAATAAATTTCCTGGTTTGGGAAACAATGTTACTGCGCTGTTTTACAGTAGTCAAAGAGATGATAGGAGGTGGTACTACCTCTGATATCCTATGCAATTTATTTATCAAAGTAATAACAACATAACGAGGACTAGACTCATACAAATCATGTAGCTTCCACAAGTATGGTTGTCCCAATAATAGATCAGACACATCAATAGGAGCAACATCACATAGTACCTCATCTGTGAATGGCTTGAAGCTGTATAAAAGGCGGCATTGATGGCAGACATGGAGATGTCTTCCTTGGTGAAGCCACCCATTGGTATAATACTGGGGGTGTTCTATGGTCGATAGGCTGAGTCGCTTCATGACCTTTATTGAAATGAGGTTGTTTTGGCTTTTGCTATCAACAAGGAATTGCAGTGGAGAACCCTTCACCCACATATGCGAATGGAAGAGGCGCTCATCCTCCTCTGGATCCTCAAGATCCTCCCTCCAGAGCATGGTGGTGGAAAAAATGGCACTGGGATCCAAATCAATGATTTTCTTCCCTTTTTCATCGCCCTTGTATGATTCTGACTCAGGATCAGAGCACGCATCTGATTCGGGTGCCTTCAGTTCGGCCACCAACGACTGTTTGGCCCGACACTCGTTTGTGCTGTGAGTGGGGATGTTATGAAATTCACACCACTTCCCTATGTCCTTATTTTTATTTGTGGTGTTGTTCTGAGTCACCCTGCTTTTTATTTTCCCCTTTTTTTGCAGTTCAAGGAGGCCTTTCCCTGGCTTCGGATTCACGGATCCAAAGTCTCGCTTCTTCTGCTTAAATTTTTTCTCAATCTTGCCAGCATAGTGATATGCCATGATAAGTGAGGTAATGTTGAGGAAATCCATTTCATCCTGAATGTATTTGTGCAAAAAACTGCGGTATTTGAGCACCAAATGTCTCTCTGTATCTTTATTACCCAACTTTGTGCGCAGGGTATGGAACAAATTAGTCAGTTTTTGCACATCTTGATCCCTTGGCTTCTGCAGCGTGGTACATTGGATGTAATTGTCCTCATAGCTCCCCACAAGGTAATATTGTTCCTTGATGCCATCTTGGCACAAATTCCAAGTGGGTGAAACCAAGAACAGAGAGAGTTCCGTCTCATCCTTCTGCTCACAGTAGGTTTCCCACAAGTATTTGACATGGGGGGAAGATTTAAGGAGTGAAAAAGTAATATTTTCTCGGTCAGAGAAATCATGGATCGATAAATACCCTTCTAGAAAATTCAAACATCTATCTATGATGTTTGCATCTATCTGGCCTTCAAATACATCAATGTCGAAGTTGACCTATACCTTGAAGAAAGGAGAGGTGCCTCCAGAGTGGTTGTTGGATGTAAATGCACCGTTGGTGGGCAGCTGTTGAAGGATTTGGGAAAAATTATCCATCATTGCATTACTATGTTTCTCAAGGGCCTCCTTGAGCAATAATGTGATCCAATCTCCTGCTCCCTCGTCTTTATTTTCTTCCACCATGGGAGGTCGTTGGGGTTTGCGAGGCTGATCTTGCAATGGTTCAACTAGATCGAGTCATAACTCCCTATACCCTGACCTCGTAGGGGACATGCAAAGAAAAACAGAGAAAGAGCAGACCGCTCTGATACCACTGATCCAAATTTATGCGGGAATACAATAAAATACAGAAATAGACATAAACACAAAGATGCAGCGGAAATAATACTTCATTTCATTAATATCAAATAACATAAATATGCTTACAGAAATAATGAAAATAAAATAGCTAGGGCATTTGTAGCTTATTTTTTAGGAGAGATGTACCAGCTACAGGCCTCTAAATTGTGTTACAATGAGGCTTGAAGGCCTATTTATTGTTGAGAAACAATGGAAAACCTAAACATCCAAAAACCAAAACCTAAGATATGAAGCACCAAAACTATGGGCCCTGTTTGGGTAAATTGGAACATCAACATCCTGGGGACGTAACTTTGGAATATTATATCCATTTGATGTGCTCAATACCTCATTAGAAAGAAGCCACTAGGGGTCCAAATGGAATAGGTCGGTGGCCACCAATATCCACCTGGATCAGTTTTAGAAGCTGAAAATTTTACCACATGAAGTTGAAATCCTAAGGAATGTCCTGTAAAAATTTCATATCTTGATTCACTATATTTTTGGAGATATGGTCCGAAAGAGTTATGGTTTTGGCATGCTCCATAGTTTCGTCTCAAATAGGTGACCTTGGGAAAATCTTCATAACTTCCTCTGATACTATTAGATTGGAATTTTGTAAAAAGTGATTAAAATTGCAAAGACTTTGGTATTTTGTATATCATTTTGAGGGCCAAAGGTCGAAACAAGGACACGTGGCACTCAGTACAAGTTCACTTTACTGAGCAAGTCCATAATCGAGACATCATGGGAGATTGTGCATAAATTTATCTTTAGGAATCGAAATTTAGTCTGACTTGTGGAATTGGAAATAATACTCAAAGGGCTACCAAAAGACTTAATTTTAGATATTGGAGATCCGAAATCACAAATGTACAAAAGTTTCAACATCGAGCTCCTTAAAAGCAAAAACAAAGGTGCGTATTTGTTTTTTAAATTTTGCATAACTTTTGTTTGAAAAATCAGTTTGAAGTGATTTAAAGGGCATATTGAAGCATATTTATTAGTATTTGGTTATAAGATTCCTCCAAAAAAAAATAAATGTATTCCCATTAAGTCCTCATAAATATCTACTATGACACATGAAGAGGAGGAAATTCAACATGATATATCTAAATTACGAGATCAAGTGCAATAAATTTTTCTCTCAAGATTAGATAACCAAAAAAGAAATGGAAGATAAGATAGATGGTTTGAAGAATGGTATGGAAGCTAAGATGGATGGTATAGAATAAAAAATTAAAGGAAACATTGAACATTTGAGAAATGGTATAGAAAAAAAATGAAGGACAACATGGAAGATTTGAAGAATGGTTTAAAAGCGGACATGGAAGGTTTGAAAGAAGGTTTGAAAAAGTTGCTACAAGAAATGATTCCTAATGAAGAAAGGTATTTGATGAAACTCATGATGAAAATAAAATACATGTTAATCATGATATGATAGATTCTAACATGGGATTGAAGACCCACCATATTCCAAAGATCAATATGAGGAAGTTTGATGGCAAGGATTCAGTAACATGGATGCCTCAGATGAAACAATATTTTGATCTCCATAATGTGCAAAACACACAAAAGGTAGGCATTGCAACTTTATATTTAGAACCAAGTCAGTTTGTATGGTATTGATGGCTTTGTTCTCGTAAACCACTTGTCACTTGGTCAATTTTTACAGAGGAAATGATAGCACATTATGAGGATACAAAGAGAAACACCTTCTTCAGACAATTGATAGATATCAAACAAAAAGGTTCAATGGCAGAGCACATTGATGACTTCCAAAAATTGAATATTAGGGTAAATGATATTCCAAAGGAGCATATAATTGATGTGTTCATAGGGACCTTAAAGGATAACATCCAAAATGAGGTTCACCTTTGGGAGCCTGATTCATTGGAGAAGGCATTGAGGATGGCAACAAAAAGTTGAAAGAAAAATTATGGAAACAAGGAAGTCTACCACTTAGAACTATAAATATGGAAGTGTTGTTGCTCCTAGCCTTCTACAACCTATAAGGTTGACACTGCAATAATTGGAGGAAAAAGGAACAAAAGGGCTATGTTACAGTTGTGATAAAAAATACAATAAAGGTAATAAGTGTGTTGAGAAGAAATTATTTTACATAGATTGTGAAGAAGAGGAAGAAAAGGAACAAGAAAAATAAAAAGAAGAGGATATACACCAGGAACCAACCCTAGAGAAAGAAGAAATGAATCTGACCATATATTGTAATGCATTGGCAGGAATTACCACTCCTCAAACTCTCAAGATAGAAATACATATCAAGAAGAAAAAGGTAATAGTGTTGATTGATTCGGGTAGTACCCATAATTTTATTCATTGTAAGATAGCCAAGGAATTGATCCTATATCCAACACTAGAGTGTCAAGTCATGGTTGAAAATGGAGGAACTATAAGTTTCTATAAAAAGTGCCATAATATCAAGCTATCCATGGGAGAATATGTATTGAATAGTCCAATTCTTTCCATTCCAATGGGTGGTGTTGATGTTGTACTAGGAGTCCAATGGTTACAATCTTTGGGTATAATAGCTTTTAATTTTCAAGAAATTTTCTTGAATTTTTTTTGGGAAGGAAGGTAAGTGGAATTAAGGGGTATCATAGGGAAACCACAAAAGCTAATCAAATATAATGGCATAAAAAATATTTTAAAGAAATAACAACGAGGTGTAATTGCACAATTATGTTCACTAGAGGTTCAAAAATTGAAATCATCTATTTCTCTAGATATCCAAAAAGTCTTGGACAATAATTCAAAGGTATTTGAGACTCCCAAAGGCCTCCCACCTATTTGTGATCATGATCATGCTATTAATTTGATTCTAGGAAGTGTTCCTTCAAACGTTAGGCCTTACATATATCCCTGTGCCCAAAAGCATGAAATTGAACATATGGTTGCAGAAATGCTAGAGGCCGGTATAATTCAACCTTGTCAAAGTTCTTTCTTTGCTCTAGTAGTATTGGAGAACAAGAAGGATGGATCATTGTGCATGTATCCAGATTATAGGGAGCTCCACAAGCTCACTATTAAAGGTAAATTTCCCATTACTGTCATTGATGAACTATTCGATGAATTATATGGATAAATTTACTTCACCAAGTTGGATCTTCATTCAACATATCATCAAATAAGAATGAAGACCGAATACATTTCGAAAAGAACAATTAGAACTCATGAGGGTCATTATGAATTTTTGGTCATGCCTTTTGGCCTTACCAATGCACCTTCTACATTTCAAGGTTTGATGAATTCCATTTTCAAAACCTTAGAGAATTTGTGTTAGTATTTTTTGATGATATACTAATCTATAGAAAGTATTGGAAGGATCATGTTCAACATGTTGATAGGGTGCTCAAACTATTGGAGGAGAAACAATTATATGAAAAAAGATCCAAATGTTTCTTTGGAGAACATGAGGTGGAGTATTTGGGTCATATTGTATCTCATGAGGGTGTTAAGGTAGACTCTAAAAAAATTAAATCCATAAAGGAATGAAAAATACCCACAACAATAAATCATCTATGAGGATTTCTCGAGTTGACAGGGTATTATTGCAAGTTTGTTAAGAATTATGGGAGAATAGCAACACATCTAACAACATTACTAAATAAATATGAATTTTATTGGATTCTAGAAGCAACTAAGGCCTTTGAACACCTTAAAGAGGCCATGTGTCAGGTACCGGTCTTAGTTATGCCAGACTTCACAAAAACCTTTTTTATGGAATGTGGTGCCTCAGGAAATGGAATTGGTGTTGTCTTAATGCAAGAAGGAAGACCCATTGCTTTTGAAAGTCATCGAATCAAAGGAAAGTATTTACACAAAGCTATTTATGAGGAGGAAATTTTGGAAATACTACATGCGCTTAAGCAATGAAGATCTTACCTAATGGGAAGACACTTCAAGGTAAAAACATATCATGTAGTTTGACATACTTTTTAGAACAAAGATTATATTCATAAGATGTAATATCCCAAAAGAGAGAATGGAGTAATACAAAAACACAATGTAAGAAAAACAAAAATGTAAATAAATAATCTAAATACACCATACAAATGCACAGAATAGCTGAGCCATTTTATTATATAGGAGGTGAAATACAAGTACAACAATGCTCAAAATATGAGACACTCAAGCCAAAGAAGTGGCCTAGAATGACCCTGAAATGCTCCCACAAGAGGGACTACGTAACTATTGGACTGCTGGAAGGAATAATGCGTTGTCCATGTTGCAAACATCAGGACTGCAACTGCTGGAAAAATATTTAAGTGTAGATATGGCAGTTGCAGAGCTCAGATGATGCTGAGATTTCAGATCTGGGTTCTATGATGAATACCCAAGATAACCTAGAAAGGATTTCCAGATCTGAAAATCTTGGAAAATTACCCTCTTAGGCCCTGCAACTATGACTTTTGGGTGTGAAGATATACTGTATGAGCTAAAGATATGATGGCTGAAATAAGGCACAACCAACTCAATGCATAGAGTTATGATCCCTCATTCAGATCCTTAAGCTAGAAGCTCAAGATATGTCTCCTCCAACCTCCTCCAATAGATGCAGCTGCTAAATACACAACAGTTGAGTAAAATTGCGTTGTCTAAGAGGGAGGCTCTATAACCCGATGGTGGATGCTGAAATGAATCTCCTGAATGATGGAAATGATGTGCCCAAAGTGAGGAGATGGTCCCTCATAGGATTTCTAGCTGAAATACTAGAAACTTCCTTCCTCCTTCAGATTTGCAAGACTGAATTGCGCAAACCCTTGGGGAATTGCTGCTGCATGGAGGTATGAAATGATGGACTCAATTCTAGATATGAATATGTTTCTCCTGAAAGGCTGATCTTGAAGCACAAGGTGAATATATGAATCCTCCACCGGTTTCCTAGCTGAAATGCTAGAAACAACCTCCACCTCTCAAACCCTCAAGCAGGAATGCGTAATTCCTGAGACTGAATGTGCATATGAGAGTGGATGAATGTGGAACCAATTCCTAATGATGTATGGCAGCTCAAAGAAACCTTCCCAAAGTAGGCACTCAAAGTCCCCCATGGGTAAGGGTGGGATTTCTGCTTAGAAACACACGTGTGCTAAACAACACTGCAAACTTAGCTAAACAACTGAAGTGTGCATAGAAATGTCCAAAGACAACTCCAGATCTAAACATACCAGAAATAATAATCTAAAGCCTGCATTATATTTCTGCCTTCATCTTCCTTATATGGTTTGTGAGCCTTCCATAGCCCTGGCCCACCTCATAACTGCGCTCCACATGTGGCCACTAGCCTCCATGAAGACTGCGCTTTCTCTCCATGTTCTCCACCATCTCTGCATTTAATTACCACTCTCTCCATCATGTGTGCATTAGATGCATCAATTCCTCCCCTATTTCATCATTAGTGCTCTATGATCTTACTTTTATTGCACCATGATTTCCATGATCTTATCATTAATGTGGCATGATCTCCACTCTTCCTTCATTTAAGAAGCTTCTCCACTACTCCATAATGTAGATCTAACACAAAATTATCCACATACACACATCAAAAGTGGATTTTATTCATCTATGGGGTTTATGGGTCCCTCCACCCTCTTATTTACTTAATTAATTAAGGAAAGCAAAAACTCTAATATTCCAATTAACTGGTGGAAAATTGGGAATATTACATAAGAGAAGCAAAAATGGGTCACAAAGATGTTGGGATCTGACTTTGAAATCATCTAGAAAAGGGATGAAAATTTTTGTTGCAGATGCACTCTCAAGAAAGGATGAGGACGTTGAAGCATTTATTTTTTCCATTTCTATTATCCAACCAGATTAGATAATCGAAGTAAGGGATGAATGGAAGAATGATGAAGAAGTGTGGGAACTCATTCAAAAGTTGTAGCAAGATCCTAGTACATCCGATACATTTACCTAGACAATTGATTCATTATGGTAAAAAATATCACTTATGCTTTTTTAAGAATTCCCAACTCAAACAAAATATTCTTCAGGAATTGCACACCTCTTGCTTAGGAGGGCATTCAGGATTTTTAAAAACTTACCACGGGGTTAAGAAGGATTTTTTTTGGGATGCCCTTAATTCTAATATTCAAAATTTTGTACAAAAATCTTTGGTTTTATAACAAAATAAAGTTGAGACAATTAAGACCCCGGGTCTATTACAACCTTTATCCATTCCAAGTCAACGTTGGGAGAAGGTTTCAATGGGTTTTATCACAGGTTTACCCAAGTCTGAAGGAAAGAGTGTCATCATTGTGGTAGTTTATATAATTGCCAAGTATGCACACTTTTGTGCATTATATCATCCATTTAAAGCCAATACATTTGCTATTGCCTTTATGGAAACAATTCAAAATCTACATGGAAACCTAAATATTATTTTAAGCGACAGAGATCCCATTTTCACTGGAAATTTTTGGACGAAATTATTTTCATGTCTGGGTACTCAATTAGCTCATAGATCATCTTATCATCGTCAATTTGATGGGAAAACTGAGATAGTGAATTTTTTTTTGGAAATATATATTTGTTTATTTGTATATGATAAATAGGAAAAATAGGTCAAGTGGTTACCTCTGGCTGAATGGTTGTATAACACTTCCTTCCATACTACGGGAAAAATGACCCCATTTATGGAACTTTATGGATATCATCCTTCATCCATCACATCATCTTTAAGAGAAAATTATAAGTTAAAGCAATGGAAGATCACATCGAGCATCAACAAAAATTTCTCCAATTCTTAAAGGATAACTTCACTTTGGCGCAAAATCGATTGAAATTACAAGAACATCAACATCACAACGAAATGAGTTTTGATGTAGGCGACTGGGTATTTTTAAGGCTACAATAATACAAATAAATTTTCCTCAAGAAAGCTAAGAACGATAAAAAAATATCACCAAAGTATTATGGTCCTTAGAAGGTGTTGGAAAATATTGGGACTATTGCATACAAATTGGAGCATTTTGCATCCTCCCGAGTGCCCCTAGATTTCCATGATTCATGCTTAAAGAAGGTTATATGTGACAAGATCCTAGTTCAAACAATATTTCCAGTACTTGAAGAGGAATAAAAAATCATATTGGAACCTGAAACAGTCACAGAAACAAGAAGTCGATAACTATGAAATTGATCAATTTCAGAGTATCTCATCAAGTGGAAGAACTTACCTGCTGAAGATTCCACATGGGAGGATGATAATTTTTTACAGAAGAATCCATAAATACTCAAGCATTGAGGACACCACTTTTTTGAAGGAGAGGGACATGCTAGCTTCCTATAATACTACTATACCTCCTTATTTTTATTATTAGTGTTACCTCTTATTGTCATTTTTGTTCCCATGTAGTTCCCATATTGTTATTATTGTGCCGCATAAAATCCCACTATTATTGTTGTTGTGCCCGAACATTATTATTCTTATGTCAGACCTAATTATATTATGACCCCTTAGACTCATATATATAGAAAGGAGGTTTTTTCAATTGAATCATCCAATGTTAGGGCCCTATATTACTAGTGTAGTCCCTTATTGTTGTTAGTGTGGCCCCCTTATTGTTATTGTTGTACCCATGTAGTCCCCATATTTCTATTATTGTGCCCCATAATAGCCCACTATTGTTATTGTTTTTCCCTTACATTATTATTGTTAGGTCAGCTAGGATTATATTGTGACCCCATGGACTCTAATATATAGAAAGGAGGTTTTTTCATTTGTATCATCCAAGAATTATTCATTTATGTAATGTAAAGGAGGTTTACCCCTCGAAGAGGCTTATTTATAAGGTGTTGATCTCTCTCTTCTTCTATTTTGTGAGCTGGTTTCATAACATTTGGTATTAGAGCTTTGGATTGTAGGGTTTCACTGCTTAAAATAAGTCATCATGGAATTTTTGCTATAAATTTTTTTCTATGAAGGTTAAGAAGCTAAAAAAAAAACCCATTTGCGAAAAAATCCTGAGGAACTATGTGTAAAATTTTCAGATCTTGGTTCACAATATTTAAGGAGATATGATCTGTGGAAGTTAGGGTTTTTGTAGTCTCCCAAATTTCATCTCAAAGAGGTGACCTTGGGAAAATCATCATATCTCTCAAAGTAGATAGACTATAGTTTCCTGTGTATTGATTTTAGAGCCGAAGGAGGAAACAATGACACGTGGAACTCCGTACAAGTTTGATCTATTGAACCAGTCCATAATTAGGTCATTGTGGGAGATTGGGCATAAATTTGTATTGAAGAATCCAAATCAGGTTAGATCTATGGCATTGGAAAGAATATTCATAGTGATAAAAAGGGTCCGAAGATAAAATATTGTGTATTTGAAATTACAGAGAAACATTAGTTTCAATATAGAGTTCCTCAAAAGGAAGAAAAAAGTGTGTGTAATTTTTTTTTTTAAATTGCATAAGTCTTGTTTGAAAAATCAGTTTGAAGTGATTCCAAGGGAATATTGAAGCATAGATATCAGTATTGGGTTATAAAATGGTCCCTAAAAGAATTCAACACCCATTAAGCCATCATAAGGTTCTTCTATGACTCATGAAGAGGAAGAAGTGCAATATGATATATCAAAATTATAAGACCAAGTGAAAAGAATTTCTCTCTCGCAAAATTTGTGAAGATGGATGGTTTGAAGAAATGTCTGGAATCTAAGATGGATGGTTTGAATAAATGCATGTATAGTTTGAAGAATGATGCGGAAGCTAAGATGGATGGCGTGGAATCTAAGATGGATGGTTTGTAGAAAGGCGTGGAAGCTAAGATGGATGGTTTGAAGAATGGCATGGAAGCTAAGATGAATGGTATAGAAGGCAACATGGAAGATTTGAAGAAAGACATGAAAGGTTTAAAGGAATGTTTGCCTAAGTTGCTACAAGAAAAGCTTCCTAATGGAAAAAAATGTAGTAGAGGAAACTCATGATGAGAAAAAAAGGAATGTTAATCATGATTTCATAGACTCTAATGTTGGATTTAAGGCCCACCATATTCTAAAGATAGATATGAGGAATTTTTATGGCAAGGATATGATAACTTAGATACTACAAATGGAGAAATACTCTGAGCTCCATAATATGAAAAACACACAAAAGGTACGCATTGCAACTTTATATTTAGAACAAAATCAGTTTGTATGGTATCGATGGCTTTGTTCGCGTAAACCACTGGTCACTTGGTCAATGTTAACAGAGGAAATGATAGCACATTATTAGGATACAAAGAGAAACACCTTCTTTAGCAAATTGATAAATCTCAAACAAAAGGGTTCAATGATGGAGCACATTGAGGACTTTCAAAAATTGAATATAAGGGTAAATAATATTCCAGAGGGACACAGGATTGATGTCTTCATAGGTACTCTAAAGTATAACATCCAACATGAGGTTAGCCTTTGGGAACCGGAAACATTGGAGAAGGCATTCAAGTTTTCAAGAAAAATTGAAAGAAAAATTATGGCGATAAGGAAGCCTACCACTCACAACTCTAAAGATGTAAGTGTTACTACTCTTAGACTTCCACAACCTACAAGGTTGACACCACAAAAATTGGAAGGAAAAAATAGAAAAAGGGATTTGCTATAGTTGTGATAAAAAATACACTAAATGTCATAAGTGTGATGAGAAGAAATTATTTTAAATTGATTGTGAAGAGGAGGAATAAAAGGAACAAGAAACTTCAAAAGAAAAGGATATACATTAGGAACCAACCGTAGAGGAAGAAGAAATGAATCCTACCATATCTTGTAATATATTGGAAAGAATTACCACTCCTCAAAATCTCAAGATAGAAGGACATGTCAAGAAGAAAAATGTAATAGGGCTTATTGATTCGGGTAGCACCCATAATTTTATTCATTGTAAGGTAGCCAAGGAATTGAATTTCTTCCTATACCTAGTGCCAGAGTGTCAAGTGATGGTGGAAAATGGAGAAACTATAAATTTCTCTGGAAAGTGCCATAATATCAAGCTAACCATGGGGGAATATTTATTGAATAGTCCAATGATTTCCATTCCAATGGGTGGTACTGATTTTGTACTAGGAGTACAATGGTTACAACATTTGGGGATGGTAGCTTTTAATTTTCAAGAAATTTTGTTGAAATTTATTTCAGAAGGAAAGGAAGTTGAATTACAGGGTATCACAGGGAGGTTGGGAAAGATAATAATCTCTAATATCATGAAAAATACTTTGAAGAAATAAAAACGAGGCATCATTTCACAATTATGCTCACTAGAAGTTCCAACATCAAAATGATCTATTTCTCCAGATCTCCAAAAAGTCTTGGACAATCATTCCAAGGTGTTTGAAACTCCCAAATGACTCCCACCTATTCGTGATCATGATCATGTTATTAATTTGATTCCAAGAAGTGTTCCTCCAAAAATAAGGCCTTACATATACCCTTATGTACAAAAGAGCAAAATTGAACATATCATTGCAGAAATGCTAGAGGCTGGTATAATTCAACCTAGTCAAAGTTCTTTTTCTACTCCAGTAGTATTGGTGCACAAGAAGGATGGATCATAGAACATGTGTTCAGATTATAGGGAGATCAATAAGCTCACTATTAAAGATAAATTTCTCATTCATGTGATTGATGAATTATTGGATGAATTACATGGAGCAATTTATTTCACCAAGTTGGATCTTCATTCATGATATCATCAAATTAGAATGAAGACTGAAGACATTCCAAAAACAACATTTCAAAGTCATGAGGGTCATTATGAATTTTTGGTCATGCCTTTTGGTCTTACCAATGCACCTTATACATTTCAAGGGTTGATGAATTCCATTTTCAAACCCTTCCTTAGAAAATTTGTGTTAGTAGTTTTTGATGATATACTAATCTACAACAGGTCTTGGAAGGATCATGTTCAACATGTTGACAGGGTGCTCAAACTATTGGAGGAGAAACAATTATATGCAAAAACCTCCAAATTTTTCTTTGGAGTACAAGAGGTTGAATATCTAGGTCATATTGTATCTAAGGATGGTGTTAAGGTAGACCCTAACAAAATTAAATCCATTAAGGAATGGAAAATCCCCACAACCATAAAGCACTTGCGAGGATTTCTTGGGTTAACAGGGTATTATTGAAAGTTTGTTAAGGATTATGGGATAATAGTGGCACCTCTAACAACATTATTGAAGAAAGATGCATTTTCATGGACTCCTGAAGCAATTAAGGCCTTTGAACATCTTAAAGAGGAAATATGCCAAGCACCAGTCTTAGCTATGCCAAACTTCAAAAAAACATTTATTGTGGAATGTGATGCCTCAAGAAATGGAATTGGTGTTGTTTTAATGAAAGAAGGAAGAACTATTGCTTTTGAAAGCCATCCAATCAAAGGAAAGTATTTACAAAAAGCTATTTATGAGAAGGAAATGTTGGCAATACTACATGCAATAAAGAAATGGTGACCTTACCTAATGGGAAGACACTTCAAGGTACAAACTGATCATGATAGTCTTAAATACTTTTTGGAACAAAGATTATCTTCAAAAGAGAAGCAAACATGGGTCACAAATATGTTGGGTTATGACTTTGAAATCATCTACAAAAAAGGGAAGCTAAATGTTGTTGCAGATGCACTCTCAAGAAAGGATGAGGATGTGGAAGCATTACTTTGTGCCATTTCTATTATCCAAATAGATTGGATAACCGAAGCAAGGGAGAAATGGAAGAAGGAAAAAGAAGTATGGACACTCATTCAAAATTTTCAGCAAGATCCCAGTACATCTGATACATTTAGTTGGAAAAATAATTCTTTATTGTACAAAGATCGCTTATATCTTTGTAAGAATTCCCAACTAAAACAAAAGATTCTTTTTGAATTGCACACCTATTCCTTAGGAGGACACTCTATATTTTTAAAAACTTACAATAGGGTGAAGGAATAATTTTTTTTGTATGAACTTAAATGTGATATTCAAAAGTTTGTGGCAGAATTTTTGGTTTTCCAGTAAAATAAAGGTTATACAATTAAGATCCTGGGTCTGCTACAACCTTTATCCTTTCCAAATCAATGTTGGGAGGAGGTTTCAATGGATTTTATCACAAGTTTACCTAAGTTAGAAGGAAAGAGTGTCATCACGGTGGTAGTTGATAGAATTAACAAGTATGCACACTTTTGTGCATTATATCATCCATTTAAAGCGAGTATAGTTTCTATTGCATTTATGGAAACAATTCAAAAACTACATGGAAACCCAAAGATTATTGTAAGTGATAGAGATCCCATTTTCACTGGAAATTTTTGGACGGAATTATTTTCTTGTTTGGGTACTCAACTAGCTCATAGCTCATCTTATCATCCTCAATCCGATGGGAAAATAGAGATAGCGAACAAATGTTTGGAAGGATATCTTAGTTGCTTTGTATCAGATAAACAAACACAATGGGTCAATTGGTTACCTCTAGCTGAATGGTGGTATAACACTTCCTTCCACACTACAACAAAAATGACCCCATTTATGGAACTTTATGGATATCATATGCCGTCCATCACATCATCTTTAAGAGAAAATTATAAGGTTCAAGCAGTGGAAGATCACATCGAGCATCAACAACAAGTTCTCCAAATCTTAAAGGATAACCTAAATTTGGCACATAATCGAATGAAACAACATGCAGATCGACATCGCAATGAGAGAAGTTTTGATGTAGGCAACTGGGTATTTTTACAGCTACAACCATACAAACAAATTTCCCTGAAGCAAGCTAAGAAGGATAATAAATTATTGCCAAATTACTATGGTCCTTACATGGTGTTGAAAAATATTGGTACTATGGAATATAAATTGGAGCTTCCTGCATCTTCCCGAGTGCACCCAATTTTCCATATTTCATGCTTAAAGAAGGTTGTAGGTGACAAAATTACAGCTCAAACAATATTGCTAGAACTTGATGAGGAAGGAAAAATCATATTGGAACCTGAAGTAGTCACGGAAACAAGAAATCGATAACTACGAAATCAATAGATTTCTGAGTATCTCATCAAGTGGAAGAACTTACCCACTGAAGATTCCACATGGGAGGATGAGAATTTTATACAGAAGCATAGAGAACTATTGAAGCATTGAGGAAAACACTTTTTTGGAGAGGGGCATGTTGGGACCCTATATTACTAGTGTAGTCCCTTATTGTTGTTAGTGTAGCCCCCTTATTGTTATTTTTGTACCCCTGTAGTCCCCATATTGCTATTATTGTTCCCCATAATAGCCCACTATTATAATTTTTGTGCCCTTACATTATTATTGTTAGGTAGGCTAGGATTATATTGTGACCCCGTGGACTCCTATATATAGAAAGGAGGTTTAGTCATTTGTATCATCCAAGAATTGTTCATTTATGTAATGTAAAGGAGGTTGCCCCCTCAAAGATGATTATTTCTAAGGCGTTGATCTCTCTCTTCTTATATTTTGTGAGATGGTTTCATAACATCTAAGAATTGTTAATTTATGTAATGTACAAGAGGTTTCCCCTTTGAAGAGGATAAATTTTAAGTCGTTGATCTATATTTTATTTTATTTTGTGAGTTGGTTGCATAATAATACGAGGTAGTGTATGGTACTTAGACTCTGGAGCTTCATTTCATGTGACATGAAATAAGGAGTTATTCAACAGCTTAAAGGAAAAGGACCTACAATTACACATACAGCTTGGAGATGATGGGAGGTATAGTACCAAAGGGATTGGCACTCTCGCCTTTAAGATGGAGTCATGATCCCATATTCACCTAAAGAATGTAATGTATGTGCTTGGTCTAAAGGAAAATATATTTTTTGTAGCTATACTTGAAGTCCATGGATATGGCGTGGTGTTTAGTAAGGGGAACGTTTATCTTAAGAATGTTTCTACTAGACAAGTAAAACAAATTGGTGTTCAGGTTAAAAATATCTACAAGCTAGAGCTGGATGTTTGCGTTCCATTGAGTAACAAGGAAGAACATTTTCAGGGCTGAGACATTGGAGAGCTCTGGAATAGGCGCATGGGACACCTAGACCGTGGAGCTTTGAAAATAATGCAGTTGATCACCATTGGAATTCCAAAACGCACCCTTGATCAACATGATGTTTTGCAAGGGGAGCACTCTTGGAAATTTTGTTAAATAATCCTTCTATGGCCAAGATAGTAGAGCTGGAGCCATCTTGGAGCAAGTTCATCTTGGAGCCATTCTCAATAGTCTATTAGGTCCCTATAATACTAGTGTAGCCCCTTATTTTTATTGTTAGTATACCCCTTTATTGTTATTATTGTGCCCATGTAGTCCCCATATTGTTATTATTTTGCCCCATAGAAGCCCACTATTGTTGTTGTTGTGCCCTTACATTATTATTTTTATGTCGACTCTGATTATATTGTGACCCCTTAGAATCCTATATATATAAAGGAGGTTTTTTCGTTTGAATCATCCAAGAATTGTTTATTTGTGTAATGTAAAGGAGGTTTCTCGCTTGAAGAGGCTAATTTTTAAGTCGTTGATCTATCTTTTCTTCTATTTTGTGAGTTGGTTGCATAACATTTGGTATGAGAGCTTTGGATTCTATGGTTTCACTTCTTCAAACAGGTCATCTTGGAATTTTTTCTATAACTTTTTTTTCTACAAGGATTCAAAACCTGAAAATTTTTACCATGTGCCGCTAAAATCATGCTGAACTTCATGTAAAAAATTGAGATACTGCTTCACTATATTTTCGGAGATATGATCTGGGGAAGTTAGGGTTTTGGAAGAATCCAAGATTCAGTCTCAAACAAATGACCTAGGGAAAATCATCATAACTTTCATTTCAAGCATCATATTTGAATTATGTAAAAAGTGGCTGAAATTGCACGGAATTTAGTTTTTTGCGTAGAAATTTCAGGGCCGAAGGTCGAAACAGTGACACATGTCACGCCATACAATTTCGCTCTACTAAACCAGTATATAATCAGGACATTGTGGGAGATCATGCATTACTCCTTCTTGAAAACTCCAATATTGGTCTGACTTGTGGGGTTGGAAAGTAGAATAAGAGGGATACCACATAACAAAATTTCAGACCCTGGAGATCCAAAATTATAGATATACAAAAGATTCAATATCGAGCTGCTACAAAGAAAGAAAAAGGTGTGTATTTTTTTAAAATTTACATAAGTTTTGTTGGAAAAATTAGTTTGAAGTGTTTCAAAGGGCATAGTGAAGAATACGTATCATTGATTGATGCCTCGAATAAAGAAAATGGGAACACCTAGTAAGAAAATCGAAAGCTCTACTATGACACATGAAGAAGAACAATAAATGCAACATCATATATCAAAATTACAAGGCCAAGTGAAACAAATTTCGCTCCTCCAAAGAGTAACCAAAAATGAAATGGAAGCTAAGGTGGATGGTTTGAAGAATGATTTAAAATCATACTTGGAAGGTTTGGAAGCTAAGATGGATGGCATGGAATCTAAGATGTATGGAATGGAATATAAGATGGATGGTATAGAAGAAAAACTGAAAGGCAACATGGAAGATTTGAAGAATGATTTAAAATCATACATGGAAGGGTTGAAGGAAGGATTGACAAAGTTGCTACAAGAAATGATTCCTAATGGCGAAAAGGTATTATATGAAACTCATGATGAGAAAAAAATAAATGTTAATCATGATTTCATAGACTCTAATGTTGGATTGAAGACCCACCACATTCCAAAGATCGATATGAGGAAGTTTGATGGCAAGGATCTGGTAACACAGACATTACAACAGGAGAAATATTTTGATCTCCGTAATGTACAAAAAAAAAAAAAGGTATGCATTGCAACTTTATATTTAGAACCCAATTAGTTTGTATGGTATCGATGGATTTGTTCTCGTAAAAAAATTGTTATTTGGTCAATTTTTACGGAGGAAATGATAGCACATTATGAGGATACAAAGAGCAACACTTTCTTTAGCCAATTGATAAATCTCAAACAAAAGGGTTCAATGGTGGAGTACATTGAGGACTTCCAAAAATTGAATTTTAGAGTAAATGATATTCTAGAGGAGCATAGAATTAATGTCTTCATAGGGACTTTAAAGGATAACATCCAACATGAGGTTTTCCTTTGGGAACCTGATTCATTGGAGAAAGCATTCAGGTTGGGAAAAAAATTGAAAGAAAAATTATGGTAACAAGGAATCCTACTACTCACAACTATAAATATGGAAGTGTTGTTGCTCCTAGTCTTCCACAACCTAAAAATTTGACACAACAAAAATTGGAAGAAAAAAGAACAAAAGGGATTTTTTACAGTTGTGATAGAAAATACACTAAAGGTCAGAAGTGTGTTGAGAAGAAATTATTTTACATAGATTGTGAAGAGGAGGAAGAAAAGGAACAAGAAACTTCAAAAGAAGAGGATATACACCAGGAATCAACCCTAGAGAAAGAAGAAATGAATCCAAAGATATCTTGTAATGCATTGGTAGGAATTACCACTACTCAAAATCTCAAGATAGAAGGATATATCAAGAAGAAAAAGGTAATAGTGCTAATTGATTCGAGTAGAACCCATAATTTTATTCATTGTAAGATATCCATGGAATTGAATTGATTCCCATATCTAACACCAAAGTGTCAAGTGATGGTTGCAAATGGAGGAACTATCAATTGCTCTCTAAAGTGACATAATATCAAGCTAACCATGGGGGAATATGTATTGATTAGCCCAATGATTTCCATTCCAATAAGTCTTGTTCATGTTGTACTAGGAGTCCAATGGTTACAATCTTTGGGAACGATAGCTTTTAATATTCAAGAAATTTTCTTGACAATTTTTTGGGAAGGAAAGGAAGTGGAATTAAGGGGTATCATAAGGAAACCAATAAATATAATTATCTCTAATGGAATGACAAAGCTTCTAAAGAAAGAACAACGGGGCATAATTGCAAAATTATGCTCACTAGAGGCTCAAACATCGAAATCATCTATTTCTTCATATCTCCAAAAAGTCTTGGAAAATAATTCCAAGGTATTTGAGACTCCCAAAGGCCTCCCACCTATTTTTGATCATGATCATGATATTGATTTGATTCCAGAAAGTGTTCCTCCAAACAGGAGGCCTAAAAAATATCCCTCTTCCAAAAAGAGTGAAATTGAACGCATGGTTGCAGAAATGCTAGAGGCAGGTCTAATTCAACATATTCAAAGTTATTTCTTTGCTCCAATAGTATTGGTGCACAAGAAGGATGGATCATGGTACATGTGTCTAGATTATAGAGAGCTCAACAAGATCACAATTAAAGATAAATTTCCCATTCTGGTAATTGATGAATTATTGGATGAATTAAATGGAGAAATTTACTTCACCAAATTGGATATTCATTTAGGATATCATCAAATTAGAATGAAGATGGAAGACATTCCGAAAAAAACATTTAGAGCTCATGAGGGTCACTATGAATTTTTTGTCATGCATTTTGGCCTTACCAATTCACCTTATACATTTCAAGGTTTGATGAATCCATTTTCAAACCCTTCCTTAGAAAATTTGTGTTAGCATTTTTTGATGATACTAATATAGAACATGTCTTGGAAGGATCATGTCAACATGTTCTCTTTCACCTGCATCCATATTTGCGAGCTCGAGGGGGCCTGATAATGAAATATTTCTCTATTACAAGAAACATGGTAGATGACACAATATTACCATCCCGGGGTGCATTGAAGCGAGGGGCTCTCCTCCACACCCAATACTGGTTGCCAAAAGCACCCCAACCCCTAAACACAAAATATTCCCCCCACCAGTCTGGCACAGTTATCATCGACGTGCCTTCGTGTTTGCAGAGGGGCACAATGTTAATGTAGACCACCCCATCACTATGAGTGCCAAAATGGGTAGCTCCCCACCAAGCCCGAAGCCCAGGACTAGCCCAATTATAGAGTTGGGCACTCCAAAAACTGTAATGTGAATTGCACTGAATGAAAACTAACTTACTTTAAATACTAAGAACCTCCTCCGTTGTTGACGCAAGCTCTTCAACCCTCCAGCAGAGGTTCCAGGCTGAAGTAGAGAGAGACACTACATTATCGCTCGTGATAGGATCCCATGGACAGTCCTTGGCTTCGACTCTACACCTCCCCTGGGTAACCCATACCACTGTCTCTCTAAAAACCCACTGCCTTGACCTCAGAAGTGCATTCAAATACTGAATACAAATCCCCTCTGCACTCCCCACTTCATCACCTGGAGCATACAACTGGAAGAGTTCTTTCAATTCCTTGATTATTTATCACCTCTACATGCGAGTTGGGTGTTCACCTGAGATAAATTAGAGTTGGCCTGACTCTTCATGGAATATTTAATGGGCGTGTGGAGGTCGGGCATGCATCGTACTCGGCCCACTTTCCAAGTGGTGACCCTGGTGTAAAACCCCATCAAGGACTGAGGAGTTTGCATCCAAGAGGTCCTGTATTTCCCAGAATTCGCCTCGATCTAGATCTTCCTTGCTCTTCACTTCGTGCCAGGCAATAGTGACTTCTTTGTGCGGGTTCATCGAGCTAGGATTCTCAAGCCAATTTGCAACTTACTTCCTGCGCGAAGAGCATTCCCAATAGATTCATAATCAAAATTGGCCAAGGGACGATGTATTCTCTCAAGTTCGGCTTCCAGGCGCTAACTATGGGCTATTTTAGAAGTGTCAGAGCCATTGATGGTATTTTGAGTATTGTATAATCAAAGGAATCCCCCATTATGTGGATCCTTCACTGCTATTTTTAATGAGTTAAGATCAACCCTTTCTCCAAAGATTTCATTTTTCGCAACATTTTTTGTATTATATCCAGAGTAGCCAGTGTAGACTCCATTTGGGTTACCTTAAGAATCCCGAAGTACCCCACCATATCTTGTTGGGCGTGGATTACCTTTTGAGGCACCATCAAAATTTATTTGAATGCATCCATTCGGGGGCCTGAGAAAGACTGAAAAAGATTTTGGGGGAGGATCCTTTGCCTTAAAGGGATAAATATGGACCATTTCCTGGGAAATATTAAAAAAGAGGAGGATCCATGATTTGTGAGGGTCAATCTTCTAATCATCCGAGTCCCATTTTTCAAAGAGTGTCGTTTCCCTCATGTTCTCTTTCACCTGCATCCCTATTTGCGAGCTCGAGGGGGCATGATCATGAAATATTGCGCTATTACAACCTTTCCACACATTACATAGTGTGAAACCCAACATCAACCACTAGGCTTGATTAACAATGGGGTTCTTAAATCTGTAGATCCACCATCCTTCTATGGTTTCCAGATATCCTTTGGATGACGGCCAAAGGGGCCAAAAAGAGTGGTGATCATGTCCCAGACTTCTCCATCTATCAGATAGGAATTCAAGAGGTGTTTCATAGTCTCCTATTTGTACACATAGAGGGGGAATCTAGAAGGGCCTGATTATCCCTGTTTCAACATTCTATCCCAAGTTGTGATCTTCTTGTGCCTCACTAGCCATAGGAAGTGCACAATCCATAGCCAAAGTTTTCCTACCCAGATTCTAATCAGTTTCCTTCTCTTGTTTCCAAGAGCATTATTTTTTATGAGGTATGCTTCTTCAAGAGAGAAATTCCCAATGGTTGAATATCCCCATCTTAATTTTTCAGGGAAATGTGAATAAGGAATCCTGCATTGGTGAAGTTGTTGAGCAAGGCGCTCTGAGTTTTCTCTAGAAATTTCCACTTGCCAATCCCTCTCAGTTTTTCGATGCCTCCAACTTTGGTCATTTTGATCTACAACCCAGTAGTTAGCTACTCATTCTGCACTTTAGTCATGGATGAGGGTTTTGAGGTTGTGCATTACCTTCTTGTGATCAAGATAGGGGAGATGCTGCAATGAATCTTCATATAATAAGGAAGATTGTCCATTTTTATTTCCCAAAAGAAGTGTTCCTAAATAATTTCAATGTTGTGGTTATCCATTTTCCATGTCGTCAAACATAGTGGAAAGGCTAGGTCTCTTAGGAGTGCCTCCTGAGGTTTTCCATGACCGTTCTATTGCGTCTAGATCTGCTTTTATTTTGTAGGTCCCCCTTGGATCCAACGACACCAGAGCTTTGCGCCAAGGGCCGTGTTTATTTGTTCTGGGTCTCACAGCCTCAAACCTCTGAGCACTTTGGGGAGACACAACTTTTTCCAAACTACTAGAGGCCGCTTTCTTTCCATAGATACACCATTCCATAACAACTTCCTGAAAATCATTTTCATATATCTGTAGATGATTTTCGAGGTAGAGAGAGAAGATAAATGATAGATAGGGATCACCTACAATATCACTTTTAGAATAGTAGCCCGTCCTGCCAAGTTGAAGGCTAGAAATGTCTAGTTTTATAGTTTCTTTAATTTTTTTGAAAATAGTTCCTTCGAAGGAGAAATTTGAAGTGTATTGGATAGGAGGGGAACCGCCAAGTATTTTGATGGTATAGATCTGATAGTGAAGACTAGGACCTGAGAAATAAAGGTTTGAATGGGTCGATGGGTATGGAAAAAATAAATACTAGAATTGTCTTTGTCGAGGAGCATACCTGATGTCGCCTGGAATTTGACAAGGATAACATTGATCTAGAGGGCTTCTCATATAGTGGCTTCACTGTACAAGATATTATTGTCCAAAATTTTTTGATGAGTCATGGTGAGATTGGTTCATGGAAATTGAAGGCCTCGTAGATAATTCATACTTTTGGCTACACAGATCAATCTGTTGAGGCCCTTGGCTACAATGATAAAGAGGAAAGGCAAGATCAGATCACCATGGTGGAGTCCCCCGGAATATTAGAAGGTGGAATATGGGGCTCCATTCACCAGAATGAAAAAGAAAGGTGTAGAGATCAGTTATTTGATCCAGCATACCCAATCTTCAGAGAAACCAAAGGCACTCATAATTTCCAAGAGGTAAGACAAACTTAGTCTGTCATAATCTTTCGACAAGTCAAGCTTGAGCAACATCACCTACTTCTTGTTTCTCTTAAGGGAGTGAATGCCTTCATGGGATTTAAATATTCCATCTAAAATATGTCATCCTTATACAAAGCCCAATTGTTCCTGGATGATGATGTGGTGGAGGATGGGCTTTAGTTGCTGAACCAAAATGGAAGAGAAGATCCTGTAGATAACGTTATAGAGGGTGATGGGTCTAGATCCGCTAGGAGAGTTGGCATCTTTTGATTTAGGAATTAAATTAAGAAAGGTTGCATTGAGGCCTGGCCAGACCTGCTTGATCTAACAAGATTCCTCCACCATCGCCACAATTTCCTGCCCTAGAAAAGACCAGTAAGCCTTGAAAAGTTTCAAAGTGAAACCATCGGGCCCTAGCGCTTTGTTGGAGGGAATGTCTTTGACCACTGATTCCAATTCCTCAAAAGATATTAGGCTGAGTAAATCCTCATTTTGATCCGAAATTACCAGAGAGGGAATATAACGTGTTACATTTGCAATGTCTTATGATTTTTCATGTCCTTATTTAGTCAACAACGAGAAGTACAAGGAGGTCAATTCTCATTCAATATCTTCTTGGTGCTCGAGAAAGGTGCCCTCGTTTGAGATTAGTGAGGTTATGTGGTTGTGGTGTCGGTGGTTGACCACAGATCGGTGAAAAAACTTTTAATTCCGCTCGCCCTGCCTGAGCCATTGAACTCGTTATTTCTTCCTCCACAAGGCTTCTTCCTGAATTCTTCTTTCGTCTCGATCCAAGACCAGGTGTCCTCCTTTACTGGCTAGTTCCTTGGAGTGTCCTTTGCAAACTATCTTCATTTGGAATTCCTCGAACTGGTCCACAAATTTGTGTTTCTCTCCGAAAATGTTTCCAAACTCCTCGCTATTCCAAAATTTAATTTTTTGCTTCAGGGCCTTTAGTTTCCTTTGAAATATCTGCATGCACGAGCCTGTGGCCACATCTAAATTCTACCACCATTCTTCAATATTTTCCAGAAAACCTAGATGCCGCAAACAAAAGCTTTCAAAGTGAAAGGGTTTGTTCTTGGGAGAGGTATATGAACTCAGATTAAGATAGATGGGCCAGTGATTTGACCCCATAGAAGGAAGAATGGAAACTTCAATAGCTTGATCTTTCAACATAATATATTCCCACATTAGGAAGTGATCTAGAAGACATGCTACTTGGTGATGTCCTCCTTGCTAGTTGTTCCATATCTGGAGTTTCTTTCTTGTGTTGATGTCTGCCACGTGAAGATGCTCGATCAAATCATTGAAATCCATGGAGGATGGGTCAAGTATTCACATTTATCCTATTTTTTCCTCCAAATTTCGGATTAAGTTGAAGTCTCCTCCAATGATATGGTCAGGGGTAGCTCAAAAAAGGCTAAGGACCTGTATATGCTTAAGAAATGGATCCTTGTCCTGGGGGACAGAAGGTCCATAGAATGTTGTTAAAACAATCCAATATTCTTATCCAAGAAGTCGGAAATTACCTGAAAGGGAGAAACATGAGTCAATCTAGTCTTTGAATATGACTTTACTCAGATTCCATAGGATTGTGATTCCACTCGTTGGACCTATAACATATATCATCGTTACCTCGCTATTATTTTTCCTGCCACCATCTTGGTATCTTGTAGTAACACTATATATTTAACATACTTAGTTATCTTTTCTTTGAGGGATCAAAGCTTACCTTTGCTATTTAAGCCTCAAATATTCCAGGAGACTATCTTCACTAAGAAGGAGGGACGGATCTGGGAAAGTAATTCGTTAATTGTCCCATCTGGCTTGAATTCAGTAGAAGTTCACCTGCTTCTCTAATTACTTATTTTTTCATCTTCCTTCCCTTCTTCCCTTTCTCTCAGGTACCCGAATTTGGGAGAGTAATTGCTAAAAGGCCAAATTCTTTGCTTGGAAATTTTGGATTTGTTCCTTGCTACCCAGATTTAACACTCCATTGATTATAAATATGGACAAAGTGGGTCAACTGGTTGGTAGGAATATCTTTTATATCTAACTTGATCCCTAGTATGATTATGTCCAACATTTTTTGATCTTCTGGTCTAAGTCAATTTTGTTTCTCGTCTATCTCTATAGATCTACTGGTCTGCCTCATGATTTCCTTCAATCTACGATCATTGTTTATGGTTTCCTGTATCTTCCACTTGGATGGCAGTTTCTCCCCTTGGTGGGGGATGAATTTGTCTACCTTGATGGCTTGGAGTGGCTGTTGGGGTTAGCTTGGGACTTCAACTGGTTGTTCCTCCTCATGTTCATTGAATTCCAATATTGCAAAAGGGTTTGCATCCCTAGGGGGTGGGATTTTTTGCTAGGATTAAGGCACAATTTCAGATTTTTGTTGTGGAGGCGTCGAGGGGGGGGGGGGGTGAGAATTTGGGGTCTTGGTGGAGCACGAACCATTCGATTCCTCCTTCCGCTGACTTTTTGGAACCCTTCCTTATCTCTCTATTTTGTGACCTGGTAAGCTTCTTTGGTAATAGTGATCAGGTAATCTCATAACAGATGGTCGTATTCATGGCATCACTGACATTTGAACAAAAAGTGATTGTAATCGAGGGGTTGGGTCCATATGGAGTTATGGTAGAATAGATCTATAAATTTTTGGGGTGGTTGCGAGATGCTGATGTGTACACATATATGGACTATGATGCATTCCTTCGCCTCTTGGTTATTTATGATACTTTCACAAATTTACCAATAACATTTCCAATCCCTTCCAAGATATCTGGTTCCCAGAAATCATCCGGGAGAGAGTATAGCCTAACCCAGACTGGTGCTGCCTGAAATTATTCCTTGATTGATTATAGATTTCCTCTCAATAACGCTGAAATAGATCCACACTACTCATGAGGTATGGACCATTCTCAAAAATTCATTTTCTACCCTCCAGGTCTTCAAATATCACTATGAAAAACCCTTTGGCTCTAAGAGAGAGTTCGATCTGCCCCCATTTGTTCTAGATCCACTGCAAGATATCCTGTTCCCAGGACCATATGCCCAGAAAGTTACAAATTATGGCATGATCCTTCATGTGTTGTTGTGATTTCTCCAGATGGTTGTTGGGGATCACAAATTTAGCGTTTGTAGCTACTTTTGGAAGGAAACAATACCCCCCCCCCCTTGGCCTACCATTGTGCTCCTATGATTGGGGTATTTGCAACCATCTAAGTCGAAGCAACTTCTCCAGCTAAGGGCTTGGTGCCTTGGATGAATGGCATGTGACTGACTGCATCCTTGAAGGAGGGAGGCCCCTCTTGCCTGAGCGGGGGGTCGCTCATGTGGAAGACACTATGAAACACCAAATTGGGGAGGACTGTGGCTGATAGATGGATTTAGCGAAGCGATACAGCCGGACGCAGCCAACCAGAATGGTTTTGCAGAAAAGGAACCAACTCTGAAAAAACCCTAATTCAGTCGCAGTGATCTCGTATGTGTACTAATTTTTTTTAATTAAAATAATAATATGAATTATTAATTGTAGTAATATTATTTAATAATAATATTAATTAGTATTGATCCCTTTGGTTTATTGATCTCTCAAGTTTATAATATTTATCCCTTCGATTTACTAATTTGTTGGATTTATAATATTAATAATCCCATGGATTTATTAATCCCTTGGGTTTAAAATGTAAATTCCTAGGGTTCACTAATCCCATGTGTTTTTAATATTGATTCCTTAGGTTTATAATATATATCCCTTTCCTTTATTAATTCATTGGGTTTATAATATTAAACCTTTGGGTTTATTAGTCACTTCAGTTCATAATATTAATAATTCCTTGGTTTTATAATTTTATCCTTTGGGTTTCTTAACTCCTTGGGTTTAAAATATTAATTCCTAGGGTTTATTAATCGGATGGGTTTATTAATAATTTGTATTTATAATATTAATACTTTGGTTTTATAATATTAATAATCCCTTGGGCTTATTAATCCATTTTGTTTATAACATTACTAATCCCTTGGGTTTCTTGATCCATTGGGTTTATAGCATTAATCCTTTGAGTTTTCTAATTCTTTGGGTTGGTAATATTAATCATGTGGGTTTGTAATATTAATAATCCCTTGGGCTTATTAAAATTTAATATTAAAGGTTAAATATTAGTACTAGGATTTAATATTAATCCCTTAGGTTTACAATGTTTATTCCTTCGGTTTATTAATTCATTAAGTTTATAATATTAGCAATCCATAAAGTTTATTGATACCTGGGGTTTGTAATATTAATAATCATATGGGTTTATCAAATTTTTGGGTTAAAAATATTAATTCTCACACTTTAGTAATCCTTTGTGTTTTTAATATTGATCCCTTAGGTTTATAATATTTATCCACTAGATTTAAGTGATCATATAAAATATATTAATAGTTATATTAATAAATATATTATTATAGATAAATGTCTTTCGAAATAATCACGTCATTAAGATTTGGTTGACGTTTCAAACCAACTAATGTGGTTCATCCTCGGGACAAGGTGAAGAAGTTAACTGATCTTCATGAATAAATAGTATGGATGCATCATTTCCTGGAGATAGCCGTTAGAGAATTAGGTAATTAGTTATTTAGTTATTAAAAATCAAATTATTTAATTTCATTAATTAATATCAAAGAATATTCAAATTTTAATTATAATAAAATGTATTTAAAGTATAAGAATATTAAAATATTGGTTATTTGAAAAATAAATAATTAACTAAAAATTAAAAGGGTAAGAGGGATCAAAATAATATGATAAAAATTAAAATAAAACAATGAAAAGTTAGGGGATAATATTAAAAATAATGATGAAAATAATAAACAGAAAACTATAATGGAAAAAATACCAGAAGAAAATTAAGAGCCAAATGCAATAAGAATCCAAGCGAGATGGGAGGGAATCACATCGAGAGAGCTGGAGTCCAACTCTTGCTCAATTTCCAACCATCATCTATGTTGAGATTCCTAGCGTGTCTCTCAATCTCAATAGTCTCTCTAAGTTTCCTATGGTGGAAATGATCCACCTTCGTAATGACCCTCGAGTGCTTAATACAGACATGGTGACAAGATTTTTCCGCATGTTCAGCTAGAGCCGAAGTGCAGGAATGCTTGTGCCTAATGTCTGTAGCATGTTCTTAGATTCTTTGCTTAATGGATTGACCCGTTTCTCCAATATAGGGAATACCAGAAGAACAAGGAACCGGGTAAACACCTTTCTTGTCCTTCGGGTCGACAGGGTCTTTAAAAAAACCAACAGAATTTTTAATGGTACAAAGAGGTTTGAATGAGAAGGAGACATTAGTCCTCCTAAGGACATGGGAAATCTTTTCCATGGTCCCTTGGATGAACGGGAGGTTAACCTTAGAGATAGGGTCCACACGAGAATTTTTTCCACTTAACCCTTTATAGGCTTTTTGAAAGGCTTTAAGGCCTAGGGCCCTACTATACCCATTATTTTCAAAGACATCAAGAAGATGAGATTTTACTGATTCCAAGTGGTTTTCATTGGAGACTCTCAGAGCCTGGGTAGAAAAAGTGCAAAGAACACCAAATTTCTAGGTAGGGAAATTATGGGAACCAACATGAATATATTGTTTCATGTGAGTTTTCTTATGAAACACTTGGTGAGAAATGGAACCATCATCCCTCCTAGAGAGGAGGATATCAAAGAAAAGAAGACAATCGTTCCTAGTCAGATTCAATCAAGTTTACGATGGAGATAGAGATAGACGTTTTCCTTCCTTTCCTTGATAGAGTTAGAGATAGACGGTTGTTCACCTAAGAATTAACCACTAATTAATCTATTAAGCTACATTGCAAATTACATCGGCTAATTTATATAACAAACTTATGCGTTCTCTAAGACCTATGGAGAATATGTAAATATTATTAAGATATGAATATTATTTAAGATGTGATTATTTATTATCTCTTCCATTGTTTTCTCACCCAATCTGGTTCTTCACTTTTTGGATCTTCTTTCCGCTTCCAATATAATCTTATTTAGATGAGAAAGACACGTCTTGAAAATGGGTTCCTATCGTACAAACCACAAAAATATGATGTCTAGTCCATCATTCATCCAACTTTAAATTTTCAAATTTCCATTAAGGATTTCCTTTGTTTGTTTCTAGGAATATAATGCTATCGTATATTCTCTCATTTACACTACATAATTCCACAACCATGAAGATACAAATATTAATTACCCCCTCGATTTAGTGATAGAGAAACATATATAGAAAGAAAGACAATTTACCCTCTACTGTTATATGTATCTCACAATCTTTTGAAGAATATTATGTTTCTTCAAAAATGTTTCAACACCTTTCTTATGTTCTCGATATCAACATCTTAAAATAAATTGAAGATTCAATAATAATAACCATTCTAAATCTTGATGTTCAATAAATATTAGAGTAAGATGGATCCATATATTATCAGGTGAATGTGATTGAGAATTTACATGGACTCAAGGATATATTGAAGTCGATGATATTGATCGAATGGTGCTTTTGATTCAACCCAAGGGAACCATGTAATATAATTTATAAAAAAAAATCTCCAAGCACTCTAGTCGAACACATGAATACTATGAATGCTTTTGAATTATTACCCTTATCACCATTAGAGATATTTAATATATTTTTATGTCAATATCCATACCTAGTCATAAAATTGAACCCAACCAAAATTAATTATATCATTATATTAATATATCAGGTCCAAGGAATCAGATGAGGGAAGTTAGAATAATTTCACCGTAGTTTGACTCACTGCTCCTGTCACCAATTCGCTGTCAGCCACATTGATGAATTTTATACAATCGAATTTTGCCCATTGAGGACCTCAGACTTGGGGGAATGATGATGATCATGGGTGAGATTAGTATCCCGCAACCATAGCTCTTTACAAGTCGCAGGTGACAGATGACGACGTCGATCATTGGTTGCAGCCAACGGTTCCAATTAGTAGTCAGTCTGTCGCTCGACCTCTTATATGCCCAGGGTGATGTTAGGATTGTGTTCAACAATGAGGCCAACGCTCATAGCTGTCAGTTAAACCAACTTGTTGCTCAGCCCTTCCCTGCGCCCAGGGTGTGATTGCTCGTTGTTCTCTCGTTAAATGGTTAAATTAATGACTTGTCCCCTTCTCGAGCGCTCTCAGTCTCGGTACCTCCCGGTACTCTCTAGGGCTTGTGAATCTCACCACATGGATCCCAGGAGCACTGTTGTTCAATGCAGGAACCCTTTAAACAACCTGGTGCCACCAAAAACTATGAAGATAACCTTCAAAGAAAAATCCCAATCCCATACCCTTAATCTAGAAGGTAATAGATGTACGAAACATTTTTGAAATTGAAATAAAATAAGACTAAACCATGTAGGGTGATCGGAGGGACCACCGAATTTTGGTTTCCAGCAAGGGTGAGATCTAATCCCACTTTCCCGAGCTATCAAAAAATAAATGAAAAATATTCTTCATCCCTTTGTAAATCTTAATTGCTTGTAGGAAACCATGGGCAATTACCTTGGTTGAGAGTTACCTAGGGCCAAAACCATGTGCTCTACGCCACTTTTATTTTTTATTTTATTATTATTATTATTATTAACTGAATCCAACTTAGTCAATTGGTTGGGGATATTAGAGTCCCCCCTGCCCAAAATTTCTTTCCCTCAAGAAATTCCAATGTTGGATGATGCAATATGTGCTAACCTTCATAGGTGGTGTCCTGGATGGGAAAATCTTTCCATCATAACAAATATCCAAGAATGGCCCTGCTAATGAGCTCCATCATTAGGTACATTTAGAGGGTTTAATGGTCACCTTTTTTCCTTATTAAGTCTTTTTTTCTTGCATTTTAATTATATTATGGTCTTATGATGCTAGTGTAGATGGTGATTGAGGCTAATCATACTTCGAGTATCTAACATGAGCTAAATGCAGGAAAATCATGAAGGTATTTCATTTTTTGTTAATATTTTTCCATTAAGACTCAGAGTAAACAACAAGGAGAGATTCTAGGGGGGATTTTCCACCCTCAACTCCCAAAGGCAACCAAGGGATCCTCGAGATTCCCTCCAACAGCTCGAAATCAAAGGAAGCCAAGGAAAATCAAGATCAAGTGCACCAAAGATACACTTCACTTGCAATCAAGTGGACTCATCACCTACTTTTTAGGGAGTTGTTGGTAGCTACTCTTTAGGTTAAATTGGGTTGAGCAAGAGCTTATTAGGATTTTAACTTTGGAGAAAGCCATTAGGCTCTTTTCTCTTGTAATAAGTTTTTGAGACTTTCATGTAGATGTAGTGAAACTATCTTTTGCAATAAAATGAATATTCAGATTGTGCTTCACTAATCTAGCTTTAGAGGGATAGACTTGTGGGTTAGGGCCCAATCCATGTGCCTTAGTCTCTATTGTGTAATCATTCTTTACTTTCATGTCATTTTAGCTGGTTTTGCTTATGACTATTTTGCTAGTTTGCTTGCATTTTCATTCATTATTTTTAGTTTACTTCCATTTTTCTTTTGCTATAGATTTAGCTTGCTTACATGTTGGTAGAATAGGTTATAAATTCAGAAAGATGTGAGTCAAGCCTCCCCCTCTCATCTATTTCATTAGAGCTTGAGGAGGGTAGGCCTTCCCCATAGGGAAAAATATCTTTTTAGTTTATGATTTCTTGGAATGGTTAAGTTAGGTTGTTGTAGTCCCATGGATGTGTTTAGAATGTTGTGTTAGATCTCTTTTTGTACGTTAAAGTAGGCTTTATTTCCAAATTCAAGTCATCTTTTCCATTGTCTTTATCATGAATTTGTCCATATTTATTGCATGAACAGGTAGTTTGCTTATAGGTTCAGGTAGCACAGCCAAGGAGAACTTCACCAACACCTTCAACTTCATCTCTCACCCTTCATCATCCCTTTGTTCATCAAAATCACCATTAGCCGTGTTTTCAGATTTTTCATCCCTACACAATGAGAAAGCCCTACAGGTGAAAGACATGCCTCCTAAGAGGTTCTGAGCATGGCCAAGGGGTGGGACACTTTCCACTCATCTAAAACCACCTTCACTCCACCTTCCCCACCCTTTTCACACCCATTTTTGGCCTCGGATTTCCGTCAGACTGTTTCCTGTAGAAATTCAGGACTTTCCTGTAGCACTATAGAAAACCTGTAGCAGCACTTGAAGAAGCACCAGTGGGCCCCTCCTTAAGCCCATAAACCACCATCCACATCCTCTATAATTTCCAAAACCACCCATACACCTTCAACCTTGTACCCATGTGTTCAAGCCTTCCATAAGCCACCTTAGCGCTTTTTTCTCCAAGCTAAAAAACAACACATTTACAAGCATAGTTAGGTCATGATTAGTTGCATGATTAAAAGCATGATAGACAGAGCATAGAGTGAGTATATTTTTTTAATCCATTTGGCCCAGCAAAGTGTGATTAGGTTAGTTTCCTTTATGCAATTTCAATTCAGCAATTTACGTCATGTAAGATGCCTATTTTTCTTTCATTTATTATCATAGGTTAATGTGTAGATTTCTTTCATTGCAGAGTAGTTAGATGTACTTTCTTGCTGTAGTGTAGTTTTTTAATTGCTGATAGTGCCATGGCTTTAAATCATTTTTATCCCTAGGCGTAAATTCAGAAATGTGACATACTTCATCCACAAACCCTAGAAGTAGCACCCTTTCGTAAAGCTCAAAAGAGGATGACATGAGTAGAATGCATCTGCCGTGTATAGAGCATTGTCACCTCCAATTTGTACGAACCCCGAGTTGATAACGAAAAGTAGGGAAGCCTCTAGGAGTTGCAGCATCCTTGGTGCAATACCAGGGCTCACCACTTTTTGGCGTCATTGCCGGGGAGGTGTCTAGTAGATGCTTTGATTTTGTTTTAACATTCTTTTTCACTTTCCTTTTTCATGTTGTTTCAAAAATATTGAACAAAATACAAAAAAAATATGATGTTCATGCCTCGTAGGAGTAGGGATATTCAAGGAGAAGTTTTACCTAAAACGCCCACATCACCACATAGTCACCCTTCACTCTTCTACAGTGGATATGAGGTTGAACCCACCATAGGTGAGCCTTATGACAATTTTGAAGAACCTATTGGAGAAGAAGAAGATATTGTTTTACCTAAGGAACCTGCTTCACCTATCTCAACCATGGTTGACACTGAAGCCCAGGGAGCCTTTCCCATTAGAGAGGCAGATGGGGAAACTAAAATGAAAAACATTAGCCCTTCAACCCTTCCACACTTCCATTGACTTACCTCGAAAGAACTAATACATTCATGTTTGAAATTTTTGTTGTCTGTAGGACCTATGACTATGCCTCAGATGATCATAAGTTGAAGCTATTCCCATCTACCCTTAATGATGTAGCCTTTCGCTAGTTCGTGGGTCTACCTTGGAATAATATCACTACATGGGCAAATATGCAAGAATCCTTCAACAACAATTACATGGACTACTGTAGGTCCAAGGAAACTAAGGATGAGATATTCAGGATGACTTTAGGGCATGATGAATCCCTATAAGACTATGAAGAGAGGTTTCAGTTAAACTATAATAGATCCAACTTTACTCTTGATCCCGAATCACTTAAACTAGTACTTCTCCGAGGGATCAGGGAGGAGGTGATAGAAACCCTCAATATGTTATCAGGAGGATATATCTACCAACTGCCTTATAAAACAATCAAAATTTCCATCAGGAAACATTCTAGGGTAGCTAGGAAGAAAGGAAGATTTGGCCAAAGTACAACCAATACCCCCTCCTCTTCCACCTCCATCAAACTAGATATTGGAAATATGCTGAAGGAATTCAAGAGTGACATGCTACACACATTTTCTTTGCAAATGGACACAATGCAGGTTAAAAGGAAGCAAGAGGAAGCAGAAAGAGCCTTGGCTATATATTTCCCTAGATGTACTAGAAAATACACTAGAAATGAATGTCCACTAAATGTCATAGAGGTTTGCTTAGTCTGTGAGGAGAATCATGCCACAGAAAAGTGTCCCTCCTTACCTGGACTCAAAGTTGTATATGAAGGTGGGGAAGTAGGACAAGATCAATTTGTTTCATCAACCAGAGAAGGCCTCAAGGCCCTAGGTCATATCACTAGGGTATGAAAGGTGCACCTTACTCTTACTATCACAATAATCAGAATGCACCCATGCGATCTTGGTACACCCCCACTCCTTCATCCTGGCCTACACCTCCTACTTGGCCTTACAACCCTCCATATCATCCTCAACTTGTGAAACAACCATTTTAGCAGTATGTTCCTCAACAACATCAATGGAAAAATCCATCCCAAGGGTGGAGGCCTCAACATAATCAACCACCTGCTCTAATGTCTCCACCTCAACCTTAAACTAAGCTTACTCATGCTGCTCCACCCAAGTTTCCTCAGATGCCTACATAGCCCAATACAAACCTGAACAACAGATGGGCACAATAGGTTTATAGTGGAGAGACATCCTGTCCAACTTATGCTATGGAGATACAAGAGATTAATATCAAGTTGGGAAGAGTACTCCTAGACAACCACCCTCCATCTCCACCTGTAGAGGTTGAGGAGGAAAAGGAAGAAATTAACACTCAAATCCAACAATCTCCTTTTCCCGAGCGCTTGATCCATTCTAATCCACACACCCCAGAGGAGACTGAACTTCTCGAAGAACTGAAAAAATTGTGTGTAAAGGTACCACTTCTCCAATCCATTAATAATGACCCTATTTACAATACGCTCATCAAGGAAAATTTCTTCAAGAAACCTGGGAGAAAGAAGAAAGATACCCTAACCATCAATGTATTAAGACAACTATCCAACTTAATGTTGGAAAGGGTGATCTTTCCAATGTACCTGGACGCTAGCAGTGAAGTTGTAGATTTTCACATAGATGGTGTCATAGTCCCCAATACTCTGATTGATCTCGAGGTTGTCATCAATTTCATGACCAAGGAAACTATGTTGAAACTCAACCTCCAAGGGACTTTGAGGAAAACCACAACAGTTCTGAAACTTGTAGATCGGTCCATAGTAACTCCGAAAGGGATTGTTGAGGATGTTATTGTTTCAATTGACTCATGGGAGAGTCCTGCAGATTTCCTAGTTCTGCAGCCAAAACCAAGTTCAATGGATATCCTGTCATATTAGGGAGACCTTGGTTACCCACTGTTGATGCTTATATCAGCTGTCGGGCTGGAAATATGACTATTAAGAATGGGACCTTGTCTAAAAAACTAGTATTATATCCTCCAGCCCAGCCTTCCATTGATCATGATCTACCTATATGGTGTGAGGATGAACCATTTGTACCATAGACGTTGTTCTTAGAGGGGGGTAGCTTGATGAAGATGAACTCATCGACTATGTCATTCAAAACTAGTCCCCCATTAACAGTCCACTTGGAAACCTAGTCAAAGAATTTGAAAGCCAACCTTGGATGGAATTGCACTCAATCGATTCAACCTCTGAAACCAACAAGGATGTAGATTTTGGCCCATCCAGATCTCTGAAAATCAACTCAAACCGCTTAGATGAAGAAGAAAAGGAGCTATGTCAACTTCTAAAAGAAAACCTAGATGCATTTACTTGGGATTACAAGGACATGAAAGGGGTGCATCCTTCAGTATGCAGACATCATATTTACATTAAGGAAGGATGCAAGCCTATGCGACAACCCCAAAGAAGGATGAAACCATATCTAAAGAACATATTCAAGGAATAAATGCAGAAAATGTTGGATGCAAGTTTCATTTATTCTATATCAGACAGTGAGTGGGTATATCCTCTTTTCCTAGTCCCAGAGAAGAATGGAAAATGGTGATGATGTATTTATTATCGGGACCTTAACAAAGCCACCAAGAAGGACCATTTCCTTTTTCCCTTTATAGACCAATTCCTGGATGGCCTTGTAGGAAAGAAGTTCGTTTCCTTCTTATATGGGTTCAGTGGGTATAACCAGATCCAAATAAGCTCTGAAGACCAGGACAAGACTACTTCACCTGCACTTGGGGTACCTTCGCTTACATAGTCCTACCCTTTGGGTTGTGCAATGCCCAAACTACCTTCCAAAGATTTGTCTTAAGAATTTTCTATGAGCTATTCCATGACTTAGTTCAAATATACATGGATGAGAGTCACACCCTATAGGGATGACTTCCAGGAAGCTCTCCCCAATTTGGAAAAAATTATGATAAGGTGCATTGAGATGCATCTCTCCCTGAGCCCATAAAAGTGTGAATTACTGAAAAGAGTAGAATTGCATTGGGACACTCAATCTCCCAAGCAGGAATACAGGTGGACCTGAGAAAAATCATTATTATCAAAGGGGTACCTTCTCCTTAAAAGAAAAGAGAAGTTAGGAGCTTCTTAGGGTTAGCTTACTATTATAGAAGATTCATCAAAGATTTTAGTAAGATGGCTTCGCCCCTATTTGGTTTATTGGCCAAAGATTCTGATTTTACTTGGTCTAGTCTTTGTCAAGAATATTTTGAGCTCATTAAGGGAAATTTAACTACTGCCCCCATTCTCCGAGGTCCAAATTGGACTCGGCCTTTCCACATCCACATAGATGCATCCAACAAAGTTTTGGGGGCAGCATTAGGGAAGTTAGAAGACAAATTACCTTATGCAATCTATTTCATCAATAAGAACTTGTCTAAGGCCAAACTCAATTATACTGTCATAGAGAAGGAGATGTTATTCATTGTCCATGATTTAAAAAAATTATACATTATTTCACTAGGTATCAAACCTTTGTACACATTGACCATGCAACAATCAAATATTTAATGAACAAACCAAATGTTAATGCTAGGATAATTAGATGGTTGTTACTATTACAACAATTTTACCTAACCATTGTTGATAAACCTGGAAAGGAGAATGTTGTTGCAAATTTTTTATCCAGGTTAGCTCTATCTGCAGATGAAGAGTGAATGGTGGATGACCAGCTGCTAAATGAACATCTCTTTGATATACCAACACTCTCACTATGGTTTTCTGACATAGCTAACTACTTGGTTGCTGGAAATTTCCCTCCTAATCTCTCATTCAAGGAGAAAAGTAAGATCATCAGAAAAAGTTCCCCTTTCACATGGATTGGGGGAAATCTCTTCAAGCTATGACCTGACCAAATTCTTAGAAGACATGTGAGGGAGGAAGAATTTTTTGATATCCTGTCTTCATGTGGAGGCCACTTTTGTTCAAAAAGGACTGCCTTCAAATTTTTTCAGGCATGATACTATTGGCCTACCCTTCACCAGGATTCCAGAAGATACACTAGAAGGTGCGACCAGTGCCAAAGGATGGGTAAACCTACATAAAGAGATGAGATACCTATGCACCCTCAGGTGGTTATTGAGCCATTTGAAAAATGGGGCATGGACTTCATTGGACCTATTGATCCACCATCTGGACAAAAAAAGTATATCATAGTCTGAACTGACTAACTGACAAAGTGGGCTAAAACAAAAGCTGTGAAGGTAGAAATCAAGGAGAAAGTAGTAGAATTTATGAGGGAGAATGTGTTTTAAAAATTTGGATATCCTAGAGAAGTAGTCATTGATCATGGGCTCAATACACATCTCATCTCATTGAGAATATTATGAGGAGGCATTAGATAAAGCATAAGACTTCTATTTCCTAATACCCTTAAGCGAATGGCCAAGTGGAAGTGACCAGCAGGGCCTTGGAGAGTATCCTCACCAAGGTTGTGAGCAGCAGCAAGAAATATTGGGTGGCAGATTGGTAGAAGCTACTTGGGCCTACAACACTACTTGGAAAACAACAACACGATTCCCTTCTTGTGACTCAGTCTATGGCAAGAAAGCTCTGCTTTCAGTTGAATTCGAATTCAACACCTTAAGGATGGCAGTTGAGTTAGACCTGGATATATCAAATGCCCAAATAGAGAGGTTGCTGCAATTAAATGGATTGGATGAGTTGAGGATGCAAGCACTCCTTCAAACAGAGGTAATTCAGCTGCAAAGGAAGGTCTAGCATGACAAGTACATTAAGGAAAAGACCTTTCAAGAAGGAGATTGGGCATTGTTGTATGACTCAAGGTTTAAGGATTTAGAAGGAAAAATGATGACAAGATGGCTGGGACCCTACAAAGTGGACAAATGTTATGATAATTGCACAGTTCATATCAGAACCATATATGAGGAAGGAATTCTCCTACTTGTCAATGGTTACAAGCTTAAGGTTTACAAGAAGCCCCTGTTTAGGGAAAAATTTATAAGTTCCATAAATAGGAAGGTGTATGTTATGGGAAACTCCATAGTTTCCGGCGCCTCCTAGAGAAAAAAAAAAAAAAAAAAAAGATAAAAAAATAAAGAGGCATGGGTGAAAACCTCTCTGAGGCGCCCTAGGCCAATTCCAGGGTTGAAAACCTCCATGAGGTAGTCTTGGAGAAAGAAAAAAGAAAGAAAAAGAAAAAAACAAAGAATAAAAGATTCTTGGGTGAAAACATCTCAGAGGTGCCCAAGGCAGGCCTGTGGGTTGAAAACCTTTGTGGAGGTAGCCCACTTGCCTTCAAAAAAAAAGGAAAAAAGAAAAGAAAGAAAAGGAAAAAGAAGAAAAATGCCTATGCACTTATGTGTTTTTCTGTTTTGCAAGTTATTGATTAAAGATGGTTTTTGGGATCCAGAGGAGAAATTTCTCTTCATTTTCTCTTCTCCTCTACTTGCACACTGCACAAGCCAGTCCATAATACATCCCTTCATCCATTTCACCCATCAAATAGGAAAAAAAATTCATTTTTTTTCCTAAATTGTAATTGCTACAGGCAAATCAGGAAGCTACAAGATTCCTGTAGCACTACAGGAAACTCCTGTAAATGCTATAGGAAACTCATTTATGAAAGAAAAATCTCTCTCATGGATTTATGAACTTCAAGAAGGGCATGATAATTTATTTTTTTCCTATAAATACCATTCCCAAATCCTTATTTCACTCCATGCACAAGGATTCTGTATCTAAACCTTATGTTGCACCATTAGCAACTAAATCATTGGAAACTTGGCATGGGACCCCTTTCACTTGCCTATCCTTCACTCCATTCATTCCATGACTTCCTTCATAGCCTCCATGAAACATCTCCCCCCATTATGAGAAAAATTAAGCAAGAAGAGGCAAGAAACAAACTACTATAGGTATCATAATGTTTCTTGTAGAAAATATGCGTGTGGCACAACAAGGCCAAAAGATGAAGGAAAGTTGATGAGGACGACTCCAAAAGACCACCAGCAGACTCTAGAATGGAAAGCACACCAACCATGGCACCTGAAGACCTCCATGAAACACCTGCAAAAGAAAATAAACAAGAAAATATTAAGCAACTCACTTAGAAAAGACAAGCAGCTCACTCAGAAAAAGTTGCTCACTCAGAAAACAAATAAGAAATGAAGACACAACAAATAAAATACCAAGGCTACCACCACCATATCTAGCTCCTTACACCAAATTTTTCAACACCTCACCAACACTAGGTCAGCTCAGGTATGGCCCCTTACCTCTTGCTATGCATCCATAATGACCAAAATGGTTGAATGTCGAGTTTTAGAAATTTAAAAGGAAAAAAGGTGGCCAGTTAAATTGGCCACCTTCGTAAAGTGAAACTGGAGGAAAAGTGAAAGTGCATGCCACCTGGGAAAGTAAAATAGAGTCAAGAGAGAGTGGATGGGAACTAAGAGGGTGATCACGAGGCTCAACAATGATTAACTGAAGTGGGACCAACCGTCTCAAAGAGGAAAATCCGTGTTAAGTACGAGTCATCGCAATGCTTCAAATTTAATTAAAAATCCAATAAAAGTAAAAGTTCTCTCATTTTCACCATTGCGTTGAGAATTTCGAAGAGAAGAAAGATCAGGTGATCAATGGGAGCCATCAGAAGAGAAGCATTAAAGTTTGAGCTTGCATGCACCATCTTGCTACAGGAAACAAATTTTTTCTACAGGCAACTTCGGAATCAGATCAACAAGGGTTTAGAAGGAAACACAGAGTCACCTGTGGGTTAATTTTCTTCCCAAAGCCTCCATCTCTTAAACCAAAACATCAGAGGACAAAGGTAAGTGTTTTTCATCCTCCAACACTGAAATTTCTCCACACAATTCACACTCAGCAAAGTAAATTTTACAGTTAAAGGGTAAAAGAAATTTTCTTGCATTTTGTTTCAAGATATCCATCTCCAAGACATAACTCTCAAACCTCTCACCACCTTCATATCACAACCATTAAAATTGGAGGGGGATTCAACAAGAGAGAGCCTACTAACATTAAGAGAATTATGTAGCACCCTCAAGTCATGGAAATCTTCCGAAATCACTAATGGCTAGGGTTATTTGAGCTATTTAAAGGTTATGTGAAGAGATAGCTAAAGAATTTGTAGTGGCTCTGCAATCACACTCAGAATAGAGAGCCACCACTATGGTTAGAGGCCTAGCCATCACACTATCTCCTGAACTCATAAGCAGAGTTACAACTTTTCCCTTAGGAGTCAAACGGATTAAGGAAATAATTCCTAGCACTGCAACCAAGAAGAATTTCTTTCTACCAGGAGAGAAGTACATTGAAGACAAAAATGGAGTGAGGAGAGAAAGCCTTCCATACCCCTGGCATGAAGTAGCCTTCCATATCATGAAGTTTATTTCTTGTGAAGGAAAAATTAGTGTGGTTTATGGGTATCATTTTAGATTGTTAAATGAACGTAGGTTTCAAGAATAACTCCCACTTGAACAGAGATTAAGCATTCCTCACTTCCTCCTAAACTCCATAACTGAATAAGCCATAAGGTGATGTAAAGAAAATATCAGCACTTGGCCCATCATGGCCTCATAAAACTAATTGTAAATGATATTTTGAGAAGGTTGAACCTACCTGTATCCTCATCTTCTTTCATAAACATGGATAAGGAAGCCTTTATAGCTACCCAAACAGGGAAAACCTCAATTTCTAGCCTTAGAGAGTGGGAGGTACAAGAAGAAGAAGAAGAAGAAGAGGAAGAGGAGGCGTAAAACAAGGAAGAAAAAGAAGAGATGGAAATTGAGGCAGAAAACATAGAGACAACAGAGATAGAGAAATAAAACACCGAGGGAAAGGAGGAAGAAAAGATTGGGGAAAAGGAAGATTTGTACCCTATCCTAGGTAGTGAAAGGTCCCCTCAAGACAACAACATGTCACCAAACATCATAGATCAAGAAGTAGCTGCTACCCTAACTACTTTGAGCACACTTGTCAAAATAAAAAGAAATAGGCATACACCTATGTACTTAAGAACTAGGAGGAATCAGAGGGTGAGGCATGGAAAACTACAAACTACCACCAAGAGCCCTATTGCCATTGAAGAATCACCAAATAATGAGGAAGAAATCATATTAGAGGAAGGAAGGGTGTAAGAGGTCACTTCACCTGTAAGGACCCATCTAACATATATCAAAAGACATTAAGCCAGATTGGAATCCCATAAACCTCATGCAACCACCACAGACCTTCCAAGGACTAAAAAAGTGAAAAACGAGGAAAAGAGGGTCTTCAGCAAGAAAAACATAGTTTTCTATAGGAAAATCTATTTTTGCTACAAGAAACTCCAACAAGCACAAATTTGGAGAAAAAGGCCTTGGTTGAGGACGAAAAGATAGCCATAGAGGGGCAAGAGGTCAAAGAAGATGAGAACAAGGCACAAGAGGAAAAACAAGATGAAAAAGAGGGAGGAAATGATGATAAGGAAGAGGCCACCTCACCAAAGCCAGTCCTCAAAGATGTACCAGTAGTGCCAAACCCTATCCCTCAACCCAATCTCAGCTCATACTACACATACATTGAGGGGGGTATATTAATTCCTCAAAAGTTCACAATACCTTTTTTTTATCAGTTGGAAGAGGAGAGGGCGTGCACTCATCATTGGGCATGCACTAATCATTGGATGAAGCTTGCCACATCTAAAGGTGTGCATGACATAGGTGTCATGGAAATAAAAGTAATTGAGTTGGGGAGGGATTTATCTAATGTTAGGCTCAGAGAGTCAGTTTTGAAGGAGCAACTTCAAAAGGCACAGGCTGAGAATATAGCACTACAAGAGCAGCTTCAAAAAAAGGATAAACAAGTGGCCATTTTTATCACTTCACCAGATCTCTAAGGCTGAAGAAGAAATCCCAACAGAGGTAACCACAAACCAATATTTTGTCTTGGTATCTATCCCTATAGAACCAGAGAGGGATCTCTCCACAATGTCACAGCCAATAGGGCTAGATGAGTTAGGGTTTTAGGTTAGGTATAAGTACAGGGGTTTTTTTGAGTGAATTTGGGTTGCTGGATGGGTGAATTATGTCAAAGAGGCTAGGTCAGGGAAAACAGTATTAGGGTTGCAAAGATTCAATGGGGCAAGGTAGGTAGAAAACCCAACACTTTATGGTTTCTTGAGTGGGATGGATCAGACCAGTGAGGAGCTAGAAAGAGCAAGGCTAAGCATGAATTCTTTATAAACTGAAGAAAATGAACAAACTATGAAGGTTTTCCCAAAACAGAGCATGAGAGATGTATTCTGTTTATCAACTTAAAAACCAGCATATCATATAAATGAAATGGATCATGAAACAAAACATTCATACATAATGAGACATAAGAAGAACAATCATTAGGGGAATTTTGAGGTCTAAAATGGGCCTCCTATGAAAAATGTAGAACCAAAATAAACTTTATGAGAAACAATATTTTTCAAGATAATGATGTCAACCATGGGGGATGATTCACCATTTTTGGAGTAAAAAAGTAAAAAGATTAAAAAATAATAAAATAATAAAACTAATTTTTCAACTCGTATTTTCAACTTATCTCCCTAAGGTTTTACTCAAATTTCAAGTGAGAGTACTCTTTGGATGCAAAATTTAATTCCTCATCCAAGGATTACCCATGTTGCATACTTTTGATGGACCTTGCTACATGAAAAATGAGAAATACATGAAAAATTGTGATTGCAATCACACTTTTCATGTATTTCTCATTTTTCGTGTAGAAGAGTCCATCAAAAGTATGCAACATGGGTACTCCTTGGAAGGGGAATTAAATTTTTCATCTAATGAGTATTCCTGCTAAAAATTTGAGTAAAACCTCCGGGTGATACATTCAAAATACAAGTTGCAAAAATAGTTTATTTTTTATTTTTTTCCTCTATAATTTGATGATGTAATCAAATCTTATTTTATTATTTCCACTATTATTTTATAATTTCCTTAGGGGGGGAATTTTAGACCTCAAAATTCCCCTAATGGATAAATTCTCATACCACAGGTATCCCAAAGAAATAGTTGCAACCTTTTCACTAATTTCCTGCCAAAATGATTACACTAGAGTCTTTGATCAATGCTTCAACATCAAACAATGTCCAACCTTTGAAATGAGTCAAAAGTACATGATATAGACCTCAAACAACCTCTCCCAACCTTAGGGGTCGAATTCCCAAGTTGATGAGGTGTTCCACCAAAAACTGAGCTAAATACCTAGAGTGTAGGGAGGTCAAACTGACTCATCCCTCACTTTTTGCAAACTGATTCATTACATGTCATCAAAACTTTTTACCCAATGTATTTACCCTAGGAAATTCAACCACATCATAATTACTTTTACATTCATGATTTAAATTGGTAAAAATCTCATTGAGCATGGTCAAACTGGAAAAATTTGAGAAAATTGGAAAATATCAGCAAACCGAGAAAATGTGTCCTATGAGCAACGCCAATGCCCTACGCGCAACTCTAACTTCAAGCTGAGTTTTCGAGGGGTTCCCAATGTCCAAATTGAGCTCAGGATAACTCATTGGAAAACTTATCCAGTAAAATTTCCAAATATGTGCTTGGTTTATATAGCTGACTTGATTTGACCTACCAAAAATTAATTCTACCAAGACTAAACTATCCATAGCGCCAGGCTAAAAAAGAGGGCAGAAACATGACTTTTTGGGTGTTTTTTTACCTTTTTACTAACCAGTTTTTCCAAAAAAACTTAGAAAAGTTTCTAGGATGCATGCCTTCGTCATTATGAATCCAATAGTGGTCTCTATTTGGCCAAAATATTCCTCAAAAAAGTGCGCAACGCCTAGGGTGTTATGCATAGGACAATCAAACTGTGTAAAAATTCTGAATTTTCTGGAAAATTGGACCTCCCAGATGGAGCGATATCTCACTAACCATGATTTTTTTTCAAAACTGAGAGAATTTTGTTTTATTTAGCAAGTTGGTAACAAAATCCTCCTCCAGTTTCTCAGCATTCATTTTTTTTGGCCATAATATTCTCTTCAAACATGTGTCTCAAACAAGATTTTGCACAGGTAGAAAAATAGGTTGTAAATATGTGAATGGATCTCTCATTTTGCAACACATGTGTAAAGTATGAGATAGGTTTTTTTCACTTTGATATCTTAGGAACAAAAACCTCCTCCAATTTCCAAAAAATCATTTTTTTTGCCACAATATGTTCTGCAAAAAGGTGACCAAACAGGACATTTCTGGAAAATGTACCTTCAAAGAGTTTTTCAAATTTTCCTAAATTTTCTTCAAATTTCCTCAAAATTGCCTCAGAATTACTTCATGGAGACCTGATAGAGTATTTTATGCTATCATGGATGCATCAATGAACAAATCCAACTTACCCTTCTCTTTCTGCTTGATTAGGGTTTCAAGTCTTGATTTATCCTTTTGTAGCTTTGAGCTTGCAATTTGGTTTTTCTTGAAATAGTGCTTGGCCTTCTTTCTCAATATATCATTGTCATTTTTTTCCTTCTCTAGGATCTTCTCAATATGTTGGTTGGCCCTCTGAATCATGTTGCAAAATCAATACAACCTACATACTCAAAACAAGTGAAAGTCAAAGGAGAGGCCATCAGTTCATTTGTGTTGGTGGGCTCGAGCCTTAGGATTCTCCCTCCTTTGTGTGTCCTTCTCTGTTCTTTGTCCTCCTACAATATATCTTCCTCCTATTTCCTATCTTTATCTTCTTCCATATAGTCTTTGTCTTCTTCCGTGGTGTTTTGGTCTAAAAACCCTAGGGAGATGAATTGGGAGTGAACTATAGGTTTATTGAGTGGGGAATGGGATGGAAAAAAATAGGGAGATGGGGGAAGGGATTATCAAATTTAGGGAGGTGAAAGGGAGTAGAAATTTTGTGGGATTTTGGAATATGAATTTTATTACAGGTATGGGGATTTGGGAGCCTAGGAATTTGAAATACCTAGGTCTTAGGGTTTAGGGGATAAACAGGTTTGGGATAGGGATTTAATGATATAGGGGTAGGGATAGGATTTATTGTGATGTGGGAAGGGTAAAAGGGGTCTTCAAGGATAAAATTTGGGATTAGCAAGTGAAACTAGGGTTTCTATCTTGAAAAAACTAGATATTTCTCATGAAAATCTTGACACCATGAAATTTGCACTTAAGAAATGCAAGGAGGGCATAATGATGTCTTACTTGCTTGCTAGGAAGTGCAGAGACCCTTTACTAAAGGTTTGGAGGACTTGCACAAAGTTTGGAATCTTACAAGTGAAATATTCCAGGTGTGCAGTGCCTCTACTCTATGCGCAGCGCCTCTGGCTCTATGTGTAGCGTCTTGGCTCTATGCGCAACGACTCTGGATGTATGCACAATGCCAACTTGTAAGCCACTTTTGGAGGCCTTCCGGGTGTCCAAATTGAGCTCATGATAGCTTGTTGGAAATATATCTCTCTGGCTACCCAATGGACGTATCAATCACTAAAAATGATCCAGTAAAGCCCCTAAAAAATCAATTCTTCCAAGACTAGTCAGAAAGTGCATAATGGGGGTGAAAAAATGTAGTGTGCGCTTGCAGAAAATTTTTTGAGGCCTTCCTCAACTCCAAATTGAGCTCATGATAGCTCATTGGAAATATCTCTCGGTCACGTTATCATTTGACTTATCAAGAAAGTCATTTGGACACTCCATCGGGTAGAAAATTTGATTTTCCAAAGGTTACTCTAGAAGTGCAGCAACTCTCTTGTAGCAACTGTATTTTTGAAATTTATCCAAAACCATGACACCTGTGTAAAAATGAATGTGTTTTTTCTTCCTTGACCTATGATGGACAAAAACCTCTTTCACTTTTGTAAAATTCATCACCATTTGGTCATAAACATAGTTTCAAGAAAAATTGGCCCTATGTGTAGCAAATGATTTGTCCCTTAGAATGACTTCTTGAAAAATGATGGAGACATGATGTTTATGAGTTGTAATAGCCTCATACTTATTGATATGACCTCCCTTATGCCGCTTCTGCTCAAATGTCTCTAATTCCATAGCAAACCCTAGCTCGATGGGAAAGGAAATTAGGGTTTAGTGCTTATGGAAAATGATTATTTTCAGGGATAGGAATGATGGGAACTGTTTAGGAACATTGATGCCTTTTGGAACTTTGACTAATTTGGCTAATGGAAATTTGAGCATGCAGCTACCTTGGAACCATAAGAACTTATTACATTTTGAATGACATAAAATTACATAATGAAAATTAAAAATTACATCTTAAAACCAAAATTACATGCTAAAACAAGAATTTCTTCTTTACAAATCATCTTCATATGGTGAAGAAATGTTTATTGGATCACCCTTTTCATGTTGGTATTATGAAATGGAATGGAGTTTTATTGGACCTTGGAAACCCTAATGACCTAGTGAAATCTTGAAAAACCCTAAAAGACCTAATGAGACCTTGAAAGGGTGGTTTTCATGATGACATTAGCTTTATGGATGGTGTAGAGTCAGCATGGTATGAAATATGCCAATAAGTAATAAAATTTGAGGAAGAGTGATGTTTTTGGACTCTACCATTAGTGAATAATTTTTTTCATGACCTAGTGGAATGAAAATGATATGAGAAGAGTCTTTTGATCACTGATGGCAGGATGCAAATACTGACACTAACATCCACCATGGTAGATTTGTGCATGGAGGCCATTCAACACAGATATCCTTCAGATTCATATTCATTTTACCTCAAGGAGCAGTGGCTCCTCTTTCAAATAAAAACATTAGCCTCCCATTGATCCTTACCTTTCAAAAACTGTAGATAGTTCATTGATTTATGCAACCAAGCAAGCATTGTAGACAAGGAAAAAATGGCAAAGTTTTACATGCATAACCTTGTGTTGAGAGACTTAAATATTTGGGACCCCAATCCTAGGATGGGAGATATGAAATTAATGGAATTGGCATCATGGATGGTTAATGAAGAGACCAGAGCACAAGAAATGAGAAGGGTTATGATAAGAGAAAACAGATAACCCTTACACATTAGGGAAAAAATATTCAGCCATAGAGGAGTCATCAATAATCATCTAAAGATTGAAAAGGATCATGCACTTGCAGAAAAATACCTCCACACATAAGCTCAAGAAATGGCTCACTTTGATGATGTTTCTAGGTTGTTGTGAGATGAGTTCATACTCACTAGCCAAAGGAGATGGAACAACCTCCCTCGCATCCTTAGAAATATGGAGTACCCCACACCAGAAAGATTGAGGGGTGCCTTGGAGAGAGCACCATTATAAAATAGGGCCATGCAGACCAAAAATATTCAGTGTCTTGGTTTGAAGCTCAGTCCACCCTTGCTGTTGGGGTTGAGTGATGGAAAGGAGAAAGATAAGAAGAACATAGAATGGGAGGAAGTAGAAAATAATGATGGTTTTACCCTCTTGAAGGGACTCCCACACTTATTCATTGGGAAGTCAGAGGGTCCATCAAATCCTTAAAATAAATGCAGAAGGAGGAGTAGTTTCTTAGAGGATGAGAAACCATATAGTATGGGGGTGATTATGAGCTCCATAATTAGGTACATTTGGAGGGGTTAATGGTCATATTTTTTCTTTATTAAGTATATTTTTCTTGAATTTTAATTATATTATGGTCTTATGATGCTATTGTAGATGGTGATTAAGGCTTATCATACTTCGAGTACTTAACATGAGTTAAATGCAGGAAAATTATGAAGATATTTCATTTTTGGTGAAGATTTTTCCATTGAGACTCGGAGTAGACATCAAGGAGAGATTATAGGGAGATTTTCCACCCTCCTTAACTCCCAAAGGTAGCCAAGGTATCCTCGATATTCCCTCTAACAACTCGAAATAAAAGGCAGCCAAGCAAACTCAAGATCAAGGGCATCAAAGCTACACTTCACTTGCAGTCAAGTGGACTCATCACCTACTTTTTAGGGAGTTGTTGGTGGCTTCCATTTATGTTAAATAAGGCTGAGAAAGAGCTCATTTAGATTCAAACTTTGGAAAAATCCATTAGGCTCTTTGCTCTTGTAATAATTTTTTGAGACTTTCATGTTGATGTAATGAGACTATCTTTTGCAATAAAATGAGTATTCATATTGTGCTTCACTAATCTAGTTTCAGAGGGCTAGGCTTGTGGGTTAGGGCCCAATTCATGTGCCTTAGTCTCTATTGTGTAATTATTCTTTACTTTCATGTCATTTTAGCTAGTTTTTCTTATGATTATTTATCTAGTTTGCTTGCATTTTCATTCATTGTTTAGTTTTCTTCCATTTGTCATTTGCTGTAGATTTTGCTTGCTTACATGTTGGTAGAATAGGTTATAAATTTAGAAATATGTGAGTGAAGCCTCCCCATATCATCTCTTTCATTAGAGATTGAGGTGGGTAGACCTTCCCCACAGGCCAAAATTTATTTTTAGTTTATGATTTCTTGGAATGAATAATTTACGTTGTTGTAGCCCATGGATATGTTTAGAATTCTGCATTATATCTTTTTTTGTAAGTTAAAGTATATTTTCTTTCCAAATTCAAGTCATTTTTTCCATTGTCTTTATCATGAATTTGTCCATATTTATTGCATGAAAATGTAGTTTTATTGCATGTTCAGGTAGCACAGCCAAGGAGAACTTCACCAGCACCTTCAGCTTCATCTCTCACCCATCATCAACCCTTTGTTCATCAAAATCGGCATCAGCCCTGTTTTCAGATTTTTCATCCCTCCACTGTGAGAAAACCCTAGGGGTGAAATAAAAGCCTCCCAAGAGGTTCTGAGCTTGGAAAAGGTTCCTTCCAGTGATCTAAAACCACCTTCACTCCACCTTACCTACCCTTTTCACACCCATTTTTGGCCTCATATTTCCCTCGGACTGTTTCCTATAGAATTTCAGGACTTTCCTATAACACTAAAGGAAACTTGTAGCAGCACTTAAATAAACACTAGTGGGACCCTCCTTAAGCCCAGAAACCACCATCCACATCCTCTAGACCTACTAAAACCACCCATACACCTTCAACCTTGTACCCATGTGTTCAAGCCTTCCATAAGCCACCTTAGCGCTTTCTTCTCCTAGCTACAAAACAACACCTTTACAAGCATAGTTAGGTCATGATTAGATGCATGATTAAAATCATGATAGATAGATCATAGAGTGAGTAGAGTGTGTTTATCCATTTGGCCCAGTAAAGTGTGATTAGGTTAGTTTCCTTTATGCAATTTCAATTCAACAATTTACTTCATGCAAGATGTCTAATTTGCTTTCATTTCTTATCATAACTTAATGTGCATATTTATTTCATTGTAGAGTAGTTAGATGTACTTTCTTTCTATAGTGTATTTTTGTACTTGTTGATAGCGCCATGGTTTTGAATCATTTGTAGCCCTAGGCCTAAATTCAGAAGTGTGAGAGACTTCACCTAGAAACCCTAGAAGTGGCACCGTTTCATAAAGCTCAGAAGAGGATGACATGAGTAGAATGCATATACTATGTATATAGCATTATCACCTCCAATTTTTTACAAACCTTGGGTTGATAAAGTAAAGTAGGGCATCCTATGGGAGTTGCAACATCCTTGGTGCAATACTAGGGCTCACCACTTTTTGGCGTCGTTGCCAAGGAGGTGTCTAGTAAATGATTTGATTTTTTTTAGCATTATTTTCTTCTTTAATTTTTCATGTTTTTTCAAAAATATTGAAAAAAATACAACAAAAAAATATGATTTTAATGCCTCGTAGAAGTAGGGATACTCAAAGAATTTTTTTACCTAAAACCCCACATCACCACATAGTCAACCTTCTCTCTTCTACAGTGGCTGTGAGGTTGAACACACCATAGGTGAGCCTTCTTAATATTTTGAAGAACCTATTGGAGAAGAGGAAGATATTGTTTGACTTGAGGAGTCAGCTAAGAATGGAGGCATAGTTGGTCCTTTGAATGGGATGCTCCAAAGGTTGCCATGTTCATGTGATGGACTTTCCCCACCTGAATGAGATCCACTTTTCCTGTTATTTATTTGCAAGTTACGTTTCCAAATTTACAATTTGAGAAGTTCCACGATCATTTCTTGAGTGGCGATGATATTTTGAATGCGTCTTCAAGCTTGTTACTTTCGTGATCATCCATCAGTTCATCTAACTTTTCCGGTTCTCCCTGGTCCTTAGGGTTGATCTCTTTTTTTTTTTCCCTCCTTGATTCCCAACCTTTCTCCCTTTCCAATAGATACCAATCCCTTTCTTTTTTATTTTCTTATAATCCCACAACTGGCCAATATTGTGGCTCTAATATCACTGTAATATAATGTAACATCCCCAACTGTTATGTAGGTAAATCCTCTATGTGGATAGAGACAATCTCTCTAGCCCTAGAGTGGGTATAGTAACAAGGAATCATGATAAGGTGTAGGTTCCTAGATATTTGAATGAAAGAGGATGCGATAAGATAGCCTACCTTTGGTCCAATGCTGTTGTCGGCAATCATAGTGGTGATGAGAACTTCTCACTCCTGATTCGGAAAGTTACAATCCCTTCACTTGTCGTGCTTGGACACCTGCACAGAGATCAGAAAATGATAACCACATAACACATACTGATTTCATCCAAAAACTACTAGTCTCTCAGAGAATACTAGCATATTTCATTCGATAAAGACAAAACACAAGATGGGAACCAGACAATAGTCACTTATATTAATAGGTAGAAAGAAGAGATACAACCATGCTCTAACGTTGCGGTCTCCTCTAGCAGGGCTCGGGCGAAGCACGTCTCAAAGCTTGTTGGGGAATTTGGATTGGATAAAGGCTCTCTCGATGGATTTCCTCCTTGTACTACCCTCTCAATAACTCAGTTATTCAGCTATAGCTCAGTTCTCCTAGTTCAGCGCTTCAGCTGTATAATTCTCTTTGTTCAACTAGCTTTCATAAAGAGATAAGGCTTGTTTATATAGAGGCAAAGGAGGAGGTTGGGATCCATACAAAGGTGGGAGGGAGGCCTATCCTTTAGGAGTGTTCCAAGGGAGGTGGAAACTACTAACTAAAGGAGGGAGCCCGTGGTTGTTTCAGTTCAACCACTCCCAATGACTCATCCCCGAGGTGGTTGGAATGGAACCTCCACCTCCATTTAAAAAAAAAAAATCATAAATAGCTTGGCGTGGGTGTCTAAATGACATAGAGCACCAAGTGGAGCGGGCTTAGTGTTAAATTTCAAGGTCGGCGTGAGGAGATAAAGGGCTACTCGCGCCAAGGCAAAAATAGGGATTTTAACAGCTATGCTTAGGGAAATGTCAACAAGAAGAATGTTGCCTTCATCGAAGGGATGCAAGGATGTTATTTGCAAAGCATGACATTGCATATTGGTCACAGAAACAACCTTCCAATGTGTGAATTGGGCATTGTAGAGATAGTGAAAAAATGTTGTGTAACAGATGTCCCTTAAAGTATGAGGTCCAAGGGAGAGGGAGGGGCGAAATGCTTTATGAGAACGCGTTCGAACCAAACAACGTTGTCGGAAAACCTGCAATTAAAAATACAATTGATATCTCTGATACATGAACATGTGGCATGGGTGCAGCCATCCATTAATAGAGTATATATAAAAACTAAGATCTAGGTATGGACACAGCCATCCAGCAGTAAAGATCACAAAATAGACTTAGGTGTGGTCACAGCCATCCAATCAAAGAGTCATGTAATAAGTCATGATAATCAACAAAGAAATCACAGCCTGAATTTTATCAGACAAAATCCGGTCTTTCTCCATCTGCGACCTAATGATACCAATTTCTAGCATGCGAATGTATGATCTGAAGTTGAACATGAAAAAAAATTGTCTGATTACTAGCCAATGATGAAAGCTATTAACAGACGTGAGAGAAACCACCAATAATGAAAATGGATCTCAAGGTACACAAGGTACACAAGGTACAATCCACGGAATGTGAACAATGATATGGTGTCGAACACCCGTGGAGTTAGTCGATCAAAGGCCAATGATGTGGACCTTGCGTTGAATGCGAAGAACCTGCCATTAAGGCATGCAGGCTCCAAGGTATCAGAAGGGAGTCTCTAGATCATATTTCTGGATAATGAGCTGAAGTCGATAGGAAGTGACCTGGTCGAAGGAGGGCCATAATTTTTCCCACATCATCGACACGAGATAGAGGAATATGATGTTTGTGAATTAGGACCAACAGAGAATCAGAGGGAGGTTGAAAAAATTGCAGAGGCAAACTTCTCTTGAACATATCGATGTGCCGACAGACCGGCGGTGTTGACATCGAAAGATGCGGTCATGATGGCCGTGGCAAAGAAGAGCGAGTGAGAGGGTCAAAAATATTACCCAAAACCCATGGATGCAAACATGACAAAAATGAGATAATACAACCCGACACGAATGCACAAAAGAGTGCCATGTTCGAGGAAGCGACATCTTTGTGACTGGCCCCAAAATACGGTTTCCATTTCCCCCACCATTTTTACGGCGATGCCCCAATTATTTTTTAAAACAAGCTTTGAGGAGTTGTATGCTTGCCCTATAAGTTTTTCCTTAAGTCGTCCGTCTGGCCATTTTACGAGCCCTAGGAAGGAGGAACTCGAATAATGTCATGGTGACGTGGTCCGATGTCATTAGGATTTAACGAGTCTGACAAAGGGAGAACTCATCATCTTTTCATGTTTAGAGAGTTTGAAAAGGAGGCAGAAAAGAAAATTCCAGTAGTCCTTTTTCGTAGGTAGTCTCACAGATCCGAAAAGGTAGAAAACTGTGTCTGAGAGAACCTCTTAGTCGCGATAAGCTAAGGTATTATTTTTTTGTAAATAATCCATCCTAGCCCGAAAAAGGGTTAAATGTATACTGGGTAGATATTGTTTCGCAGCCATTTAACAAGTTCAAAATGACAAGCGTCTCGACAATATTTTCAATTTTAGAGAGTCAGAAAAGAGCTGAAAGATGACTCCAGTAGTGACTTTTTCGTGTTTTTACCGAGTCCGAAAAAGTATAAAATATATCTCGTTACTTCAACATTGTCACATGAAAAGCCTGTTGCTGCACAAGAGACATGTGTAAAACATATTTTTCGAAAATAATACAATAAAATAATCGAAAAACATGCCTTAAAACCTAATAAGGGTTGTGAAAAAGTTATAAAATGCCAAAAATGGTAACAAATAATTACTTTTCACTTTTTACCTCTTGTGGAGCAATTTTTACCCATTTTACTGTGCAATCTTACGGCGACGATAACAGCCAATCTAGTACATCAATCGCAAATCCGTCAACTCCAGGTAAGAGATGAGATCCCTCTTGTGATTTCAAACTGTTTCTTACTTCCTGCATTTGTCAATTTTGAATTTGGGGGGGGGGGAAATTGTAAAAACTAGAGCTACGCGGTTGGTGCGGGTTTTGGGCACAAAGTCGCGCCGACCGCCCATTTTTTAATACTGGGGTGTGCTAACGGCGCAAACAAATTTCAAGTAAAAATACACACCAAAAGCCCCAATTATTTACAAATTTAAGGATGAAATTTGACTAATGCCACTCATATGTGTGTGTTTACAAGGAGAAAGGAGAAAAATGGTCATTGAATGGAAATAATAGGAACATAGTGAAGAAGATGAGTTAGCCATGGAAAATGAGGGAGTTATGGAGGCCCTCAGAAACTATGGTTTGAAAAAATTCTTTCTAACACCATGTCTTCAAGCCCAACTAGAATTTCTATAATATCTTATCTGTATATGGGACAAAAATCAAGATAAGTTCATCCTACGGGATCAAGAACTTGAGATTGAGGTTTTCGACATGTAATTCATCACAGGATTATCACGGAGAGGTGCAACACCACTCCTAACCGGCACTCAACCCTGCATGGAAAACATGTCCATGGTGATAGACAATGTATGTCAAGGAGCACGGAAAGGATCCGGTAGTGGGAAAGTTGATATACAAACTATCCCAGATTTGACACTACGTGTGGTATTTCATACCATCACCCGGGCTGTGGGATCACAAGCAACACACAAAGAAACAAAGACACAGTTGCTTCTTGTTGTGGACTGCATGGCTCCAACCCTCTTCAACTGGGCAGAGGCCGTGACCATAAACATGAAGCCAATTAACCATATGCAAGAAGACCAAACTGAAACAATTTGGTTATGGATCCATCATGGTATTGTTCTTCTTGGAACAATTACCAATTTTTCAACGACAGGAGGTAATAGCTCTGAATCCACCAATGAGAGAACCACAGATGGCTCGATGGGCAGCACTAATGCTAAGGGCAGGAGACGGCCAATAGATGTCTTGGAGGCCAGAATTTTTGATTGGCTCTGTCGACAACTGATTGTCATGGAGGATTGGCCCTACTCTGGCACCGACTTCACTGATGACCCAGACCTCCCACTCCCGGAGGGAGAAAATTGGGATGAATATTTGGGTAAGACTCAATTTTTGAATTTTATGAGTATTATGATTTTTTTTGTTTATTTATGTATGTTTTGACATTAAATGCATGTGATGCAGACGTTGGCCCAGAGAGACCTGCCGATATGTCACTGATAGTGAGGCGAATCCTCGCGATTTTGATCCTCAAGGTGAGGGCAATGAGGAAGATGAGATAGTGCGCAACCTGGAGGGGATCACCCGAGGAGTCCCAGATTATGCACGTTTTGATGATGTTCCTCACCCCTATCAGATACACATTGTAGGGGTGCCCATCCAAATCCACTGCTTGCTGAGGTGGTTAGTACGGGCCATGACATGTTATCACGAGCATCATGCTGATTAGACACCTAGGTTTATTTTATCTACATATTTTGTGAGACATGATGTCTTGGGATGTAACAGAAACATACATATATTTTTTGACGTTATGACGCACATAGTTGCAAACATGCGATATATATATATATATATATATATATATATATATATATATATATATATATATATATATATACTTCATGGATCATTTTACATATGATGCTTTTTTTACAAATTGTACGAAAAGTCTGTCTAATACAATATTGTATGTGTATGTCGATTAATAATGTATATCGTTACTTTAGGAATGTGTTGATAAGTAATAAAATCAAAATGTCTTTCCAACGAACGAATACGTAAATACAATCTCAGAATGTGCGGATTTCTAACCGAATAATGATTATTGAGTTGCAGAACAACAAGCTGTGAATCTAGATTTACAAGCAATGCATGTATGCCGAGGTTAATTGCCTCGGTTAATAGCTCAATGAGAGCACTATATTCAACGACATTGTTTGTAGTTCGTCCTAGAAAAATACCTTGCAGTTCTATCAACTCACCAGCATGATTATAAATTACCTAGGCTGCCAAAGACAAATTCCTAGTACTGCGAGAAGCACCATCCGCGAAACCGACAAAAGGGGTAATAGATATATGCACAATAAGCAAGACCCAATAAGTAGGAAAACGATCACAAAGCACACCAAACCCAAAAACATGTACAAAAATGAAAATAACACCTATGTACACCTGATATGCACAAATGACTCATGTATAATATTTTTTGAGATACAACCCAATTTTGGGGTGTTCAAGAGGATGGCCTTCGTAGTCAATTAGCTCATAGGCCCCATTTTGAAATACACATTTAACGATGTAGGGCCCATGCCACATAGGTTGAATTTTACCTGCCCCCCGCTTATCATGAGCTTCATCATATAGGAGAACAAGATCTCCTTCAACGAAAGAACGAGGGGAAACCAATTGATCAAAATGAGCTTTGACTTGCTTCTTTTGTGCCTCGATGACCAAAGCAGTTAAGCGACGAGTTTCATCTAACCTCTCTAAGTAAAGGAGACGCTCTTCTTCTAGCGAAGTTTTAGGCAGTAATTCCACAGCTAGCTTGAGCGAAGGTATTTCACATTCAATCGGGAGAGTAGCTTCCAGACCGTAAAGCAATTGAAAAGGGGTGAATCTGGTCGCACTCTTCACTACGGTTTGGTATGCCCAAAGAGCTGAAAATAACATGAGATGCCAGTTTGATTTTTGGATCCCAATCGTACGTTGAAGCATTGTGACAATAAATTTGTTCACAGCTTCAACCTGGCCATTGGCTTGAGGGTAGTACGGCGTTGAGGTGTCGTGACACAAACGCAACTTAGAAGTCAACTATGCCACCATATAATGCCGAAAATGGGAACCATGATCGATAACGATGGCCTGAGGGACACCAAACCTAGCAATAATATTATTGAAAATGAACTGAGCAGCCGTCTTACCGTCAACGACAAGTGTAGGCATTGCTTTGGCCCATTTGGTGAAGTATTCCATGGCTACGATGATATAAGCATGCCCCCCGGCTGAGTGAGGGTTACACATCATAAAATCGATGCCCCATTTGGCAAAGGGACCAATGGTAATGACAGGGTGAAGGGGAATAGGTGGTGCATGCAAATGGATGTTCTCGATGATTCCTGATTTCACGGAAATGTAAATAGGCATCGTTTGTGTGATATTTCTCAAGTTAACTTTTGTAAAGACTTCATGTGTCAAAATTGGCGTTTGAAGCGGGGGAGAAGGGACTTGAGACACAAAATGCTCAAGACATGTAGACATAGCCTCGAGGCCAGGCATGAACAAAGAATGATAATTACCATCGTCCCACGGCCGGTCTTCGAGAGACATGGTTTCCATGATGGCTTCGTAAGAAGGAAACACTTCTTTCAAAGGATCAGGCGAGTCTGAATCACCGAGCCAGGGGGATTGAGAATACACGTTAAGATACAAGCTCAAAGGAGCACCATTAGAAGGTGGAGTATCCAATGCAGCAATGAGTTCATAATAATCTATTTCAATCGAACTCAAAGGCATTGAATCTCCATATGAATTGACCTATTCAGGCGAAGGAATAATCCACGAGTCATCAGACCGAGAGATCATATTAATTTGAACATCCTTTGGTGGTGAAAGGGGAAAAATACCCATGAGGGCTGGATCCTTGAAGAGACCCAGCCCAACGCTCTCAAAGGGAGTAGGAATCTTATCCACATATGGAATGTTTTTCTCGGAAGAAGAGGTGAAGAATGAAAATTGGTCGACAGTAACAATCTTACCCTTGTGTGGAAATTTCAAAACACGGAAGAGGGTGGACGGAACGCAAAGCATGGTGTGAGACCAACTGTGACCGAGTAGAAGATTTTAATTGAGTTTAGCATCAATGACTTCTACTTCAACATTGATTGTCTTCCCTTTCAATATAATCGGAAAACTTGTGAGAACACCCAAAGGTTTTGATTCCCTTCCATCAAATGCTTCAAGGGCATTTGGCGAGGAATTCAAGGCTGGAGAGCCAATGGCCTTCCAGAAAGAAGCCGACATGACACAGGTTGATGCACCTTCATTCACAATGGCTCGATGGATGTTGAGACCATTAATAACGACTTGTATAATGAGAGCAATCTGATGCGGAAGTCGTGGGACAAAATTCTCTAGATCGAAAGCGAGAAGGCTAGTATCATAAGGTTCAACCCCGTTGATCGTAGATAATAAATATTTCTACTGAGATGGACAACTCTGGAGTACTTCTAACGTGGACATCACAGAGGACGCCTGTGCTAAATCCTCAACAATACTGTAATGTTGAGCAGCACGGGCGTTGGCATTATAAGAAGATTTCCAGAGAACACCTTTGGAAGGTGGTTACACAACAGGTTCAGCATTGGGCCTTTCAATCTCAAGAGGGCCAGAGATAGGTGGAGGAGGAGGACCATCAGCGATCTCCTTCCCCGTTGCCTTACGCGACCCTGCATAATCTTTCGACCAAGTAGCAATGGAGACAGATGCAAAATCGTTCATCATGAACACTTGAGAGCCAGATGGAACAGATGATTGAGGCTACTCGACCATCTGGGTCTGCTGAAATGGAAAAGGTTCTTTAAGAGAAACAAGAGTACCATGATTTCCTTTGAGAAACTTGCTCACTTCGAACCGTCGAGGAAAGTCCTTGGTGTAGTGGTGTTCATCACAAATTAGACATGGATACTTCGGCTTACGCTGCGAACCATCATCAGCAGGAGGTTTGGAAGAATCTGGTTTTGAGGCATCGGCCTTGGTCTTGCCTTTACCCTTCTTTTTCCCTTTAGAAGTCTTATCTGCAGGATTGGCCTGAACGGCATTGACCTCTGAGAGTTTACCGGGATTTGAACTAGATTGAGGAGCAATATCATTGGAAGAATTAGACTTTTGCTTCCCAGGGTTGGAAGGAAGAAGACTTATGTGAAGTCTGAGACACAGAACTAATAATATTGTCGACGGATGGGGTCGCTGGTGTGGTAGAAGTTCCAGGTCGAGGGGCATCAGTCAAAATATCATAAAATATGTCCGATTGAGAGTACATGAGATCAAGGTAATGGGCACGAGCAATGGCCCGTTCCTCGGTTACACATTCCCCCATGGCTATGTCTTTCGCAATTTGATTGAAAAAGGAGGTAGTGAACCAATGAGTAAGAAGCTGATCAAGAATTCCAAACTTGATCAAGCGACGACGACGTCTCCATTCATAAATATGGTCCGAGATATGAGTAGCCTAGTCTTGTTTCAAGGAGGTGAGGAGATGTGTCCCGGCTTCATAACGAACCGGTAATTGAAAATGAGTAAGGAATGCCATAGCGAGAGAGTTTAAATATTGAAAGATACCGCGAGAGAGCTCGATATACCACTTAGCAGCACCACCAGTAAGAGTCAGTTGGAAAAGACGAAGTCGAATGGAATCATCAACCCAAGAGTTAGAGGAACACCACAAGTGGTAAGTCATATCATGTGCTTGGGGGTCTTCTCCGGACTTGCCCTCAAATTTGGGATAATCACCAGGAATCTTAGTCGGAATCAGAGGCCAATACGAGTTGTGAAGAATAGGATCATTTGTCAACTTCGACACATCCGGTAACTCCAATGTAGCAAGAAATGGTAGTTGAGAGTTAAAAGGCATAGTAGGTCCTTGATAAGAACCCGAACTTGCATTCCATCATGTTTGAGAAAAATTCTGCCTCCATGGGTTCTGTCCTGAAGGGTTTGGACGATATAGGGGATAAGCTGAATAAGTATGTTGATATTGAGGATACTCACTATGAGTATACCATCGAGGTCCTTGTTGAGGATTTTGTAGTGGAATGTAAGTGTGGCCTTACGGTTGATTATACGACAACTGAGATTGAGGGTGATAAGTAAAACCTTGAGGCGCACTATATACTGGTCGATATTGACCGCGAGGATAATAAATGCCTTGGGGTTGAGCTGGTTGTTGATAAGTGGGTCCCTGTTGAGTTGAATAAATAGGGTGAACCGGCTGCTGAACAGACTGAACAGACTACTAAAAAGTAGGAACCTGTTGTGAAGCAGAGTAAAATTGCTATTGAGCAGACTGAGCCGGCTGTTGGGCTGGTTGAGTAGGTTGTCCATGCAGAACATATTGGCCTAGATGCTGAGAGCCACCAGGTTGTCCTGGCTGAGTAGGTTGGCCTGATGGTTGCAATGGACCAGGTTTCCCCAGACGAGGACCAGAGGGTTGTCCTTGTTGCCCAACGCTCGGAGCAGTTTGAGTATATGATCCCGGTTGTTGAACAAAAGGTTGTCCCTGAGACGAATATATTTTCCCCCCAGGACCATAATAAGGTCCTGGTTGATAAAAGGTTGACCGGAAGGCCCCTAAGGTTGTCCTTGTTGGACCATGGGCTGGCCTTGTAAATTTTGGCCCTGTGGACTGTAAGGTTTTCCCTGAGGACCGTATGAAAATCCCAACTGAGCTGAAGGTTGTCCCTGAAAGGGTTGTCCTTGTGGGCCAGGGGGTTGCACCTGATAAGTCCTCCCAATCTCGGGAATGATTTCATAGGGGTCATAAATAGGAACGCCACGCTCATCATAATGATGGGGAGTAGGAAACACATAGATGGGGGTACCAACAACATCATAGTGATGAGGAGTAAGATAGGGAAAATAAACAGGATTACCATATTCGTCATAATGGTGTGGCGGATTAACAGGAGCATGAGGCTGCCGAGAAAACTGAGAATTATGTTGATGAATAACCAATAGATAATCTTCAAAGGTGAGGCCACCAGGTATCTCAGTCGAGGCTGCCGGTGACTAAGTGACCGACGCAGACGCAACCATACAAACAGTAGGTTGAATTGGGACAGATATAACTGCAACCAACGAAGCAGGTGTCATCAGTGACAATCCTAATGATGTAAGGAATGGACTCTTGGATGAAGTAGATGCTGCCATGGAGACAACACCAACAATAACCTAACCCAAAGACCTATATCCAGCTGGAAGTGACACCGATGGTGAAGATTGAGCAGACACATGAGTAGTGTTTTCAGGGAAAATTTGATACTCTTCTGTAGAAACAGGAATTCCATCACTGCCAATAGGACATGATGTGTCCATGTCTGACTCTTCCGCAAGATATTCGAAAAGAATACGGGGAATAGGAGGTATAATAATAGCTAAAAAGGGGGATCCCGACGTAAGAGGAGGGAATTCTTCCTCGTCCCCAAAACCAGACCAAGCGCCAGAGGGAGGCCAATTGAACCCAACTGGCTCATCAGTGGGAGATTAGGTAGCAAGGCGTAATAATAATGGGAGAATTGGCTGCTGAAGCTCAGCAGACCTAGAGGATTGAGAAGTTTCAAACGAACTGTCTGGTAAAGGACTACCTCTAGAAGGGAGCGAGGATGACAAAACTGGTGGTTTCGCCACCATGAATGCTCCTCAACAAGAAATGAAAAGAAATACCCGAGCAAAGACTCAAAAAACCGAGGCAAAAAAAAACAAGCCAAGTGCTAAAACTTTTATGGGCGTGTGATCATGGGTAGTTTATTTTACAACACTGAAACCAAACTTTGTTGTTTCATGTTTTAAGAGTCAAGAAACAGGCAAAAGATGACTCTAGTCACTTTCAATTTTGAACGAGCGCAAAAGGATGAGTGCTCAATGATCTTTTCAAATTTAAGGAGTCAGTAAAGATAAAAAATGGCTGCTCAGGTAATCTAAGCAAGAGGGTAAGCCAGGTTTCCGTGAACTGCCATATACACCTTGGTGATCAAATGAAAGAGAAATGACTAAGGACTTAATGTATGTGCAGGTAATCTCCCTGAATGCTGTGTTAGATGTATCACAGTTACAAGGCGGCAGAGTGGGCTTCCTATGGATAAAAGGATTGCAACCTAGAGGGGTCTCCCTTTATATACTCGACGGTACGGGGAGCACAAGTCCGTACTAGCATTGTCTAGAGCCATATGGCGAACGACAGCTACTAGGTCTTAAGACGCCGGAACACGTCTCTAACTTAAAACACTAGAATATTTTGTTAGGTTTCAATGTTTCTTAGCCCTCCCTTTTCCCATCCCCCTACCCGCTCGCTCCTCCTCATAGCTACGAGCCCCCTCTCACCTGCATACACTCCGCACCCCCTACCCCGCTCTCTGCTCCCCCTTACACGCCCCCTCCCAACCGATCAGAACCATCCCCCCTCACCTCTACCTCGGCTAACCCCCTCACAACAGACCCTCCACTCGACCTCACTCCGCCATTCACCCTCGGCCTTCACACACGATCCCCTCTCCAATGCTCACCCACTCTCCCCTACGGCTTCACGGCCTCCCCCACTTACGTAGACTCTATCTCAGTTTTTAAATTTTTTAATTTTTTTTAATAAATCTCTCCCTCCCTTTATTAATTATTTCCTTTCCCATGTAAAATTTTTAATTCCCTCACCTCATTTTTTTAATCCAATAATAATAATAATAATAATAATAATAATAATAATAATAAAATATTTCAGATACACCTTTCCCCAGATCTACTTTCTCCATATAAAACCTCCCCCAGTAGTCAACTCCCCCAGTAAAAACCTTCCCCTGTTATTACCTTCCCCAGTAAACACCTCCCCCAATTTTACCTCTGTTTTCCCTATTTTTTATTAAAAAAAAAAAACAGCAGAGAGAGAGGAAGAAAAGAAGTAAACAACAGAGAGAGAGGAAGAGGAAATGAACAGCATGAAAGAGAAAATGGCATAATGAGAAAATGATAAATTGCTTACATAGAGGAGAAAATATAAATTTGCATTGTGATTTGAAGGGTGATGTGAAGACAAGTTTGCCATCATTTTAACAGCTCCTTGAAGAAGAAAAATCAACTGCCTTAAAGGCTTTTTGCATAGTGTTTTTGCTACATATTTTTGCAGAAATATTGTATTGAACTGACATTGTATTGCTTCTTCATAGTTGCAATCATCAGATTTTGTACTTTGATATTTCCATAATTCATTTGTATTTGTTTGAGGGAAGATTGAATCACATTGTAAACGGGTGCATTTTCGGTTGAAGGCGACACCCTTTCATTTTTTGAGCCTAAGTTGTTGAAAATGGCTAAAATCAATGAGGCATTAGAGTTGTTGAATAACCTCATTCATTCCAATGTTGATGATATGATAAAAATGAGAAAGGATGCTCTTTGTAACATTCAAAGTTGTTTGCAAGATGCACCAGAAAAGATTGAGTTTTTGCAGTTGGAATCTCAGCTTCAGCAAGATGAACTTCAGCAAAAGAGTCACCATTCTAAACATGTTTCTGTTCAGAAGATTGTGAAGGACTCTCCTCAGAAGAAAGAAGACAAAGTTGTAGTTGATTCACATTCAGTTCCTTGTACTAGAGCAAATGTACATGCAGATGCAGCAGCTCAGCCTGCACTTCTCAAGCCCATCATCAGACCTTGGGAAGAGCTTGTCCACAACAAGCACCGAATTGGTCTTGGATATGAAAAGGATGTGTCCTTTCATATTCCAGACTACACCAAGCCCATCATATTTTAGAGTGCCGAATTCCTGTATGACAGTTCACCTGCAGTTGTTTCAGATCCTGCTCCACTTCCACAACAACAACAAATTGTAAAATTCCAACACTGTGATCGAGTTGGCCATATGAAAGATCATTGTTTTGATCTTCATCCATGCAAGCACTGTGGTCGGCACACTCATTCTTTAGACAGATGCTTCAGAAAAAAGCCTCCTACAAGAACAAAGATTCATCTTGGATGGATCGCTTCTTAGCAATGGGCATCAACAACCAAGAATATATTTAAGTTTCATGTCAGAACATGTTCTAGAATATTGAGCAAACTTGCAGTTGAGTTTTCGCCATCATCTCACCTTGTCCCTGACAGGGGGGGAAATGGTGGTCATGTACAAGCTTCAACGTCAGATCAAGCGAGCCTGAGCCACAATCTCTCATTCCATGTTCATATTTGTAGCCAGAGACACAACAGTTCAAGCGAGCCTGAGCCACAATTCGTCATTCTAGATTCAGAGATGTAGCCAGAGACACGGATGCCCATGAGCATGCCTTTGGTTGGTGGACAGCCTTAAACCATCATCTTTGGTTGGTGGACAACCTTAAACCATCACAGGTTGAATACCTCCCTTCTTTTAGGTTGAAGGTCTCCCTCTCATATATGAGGGACACTTTCTCTAGTAGAGGCCTTCAGCTTCTTTCCAGCTTTGGTTGAGTTCCAAGAAATGCTTCAAGAATTCCAGTGTTGTTGGTAATCCTAAAACCATCACAGGTAGTAGACCTCCCTTCTTTTAGGTTGAAGGTCTCCCTTTTTTATGAGGGACAATTCCTCTAGCAGAAGCTTTCAACTTCTTGCCAGTTTTGGAAGAGTTTCGGGAACTGCAACAAGTATTGCGTTCCAGTGTTGGTGGTCATCCTTAAACCAGCTCTTTTTTCCAACATTTCGGAGAGTTGATTTAGCCCAAGTGCTGCCATGTATACTTTGCAGATTGTATTACAAATCTCTTCTTGGACTCACACATACCCCTTCGGATTAAGGGGGGGAATGTTGGAACACCTAATCCTCCATGGGTAGGTGTGGAATGCGAAAAGTCACAATGGAGTCCAAGTGACCTTGGAATGTGAAACCAAGAGTCACACCATTGTACTATAAATGTACATCATGTATAATGGAAAAATAAGAGAGCTACACGCTTATCCTTCATTGGTGTTGAGTTTCTTGTTGTGTGTGTTTATCTTTCTCATACACCATGTGTGTGTTTAACATGGTGTTTAACAATTGAAATAGATTTTAACGTTGATCTTGGATTGAGTTTTAATTTCCAGGCCTTAACGTATGTCGGATCTGAAATATTCCTAAATGCAAAACTATATGCAGAAGGATTAAATTTCGTTGAATGAAAGCTATCTACGAGAAGGAAAGAAAACTTTCAAGCAATAGAGAATAATGAAATCATGCGAAAACATTTGCTAATGTATCTAATGCAATCTAGAGAAAACAAAACTCTTTCCTAGCCTATGCAATGCTAGTTATGCGAGAGAATGTTTCATTTTCAGAGCAAAAGAATGCAATATTTTGGTTTTTCAATGAAATAGAGGAAACAATGCACTAAATGACATGAAAAACAAAACTAAACACTAGCTTGAGAGAGTGAATGTAAAAGTTGAAGTGGAATGAGTCCTCCAACATAAAACAAACACAAAAATACCCAAACCAATGCTACAATCTTTTTAAATCAAAGAGAAATCTCCAAAACGACCCATGCAAGCAATGTAATTGGTGCTTGGAGTAAGAGGAAGAAAAATCAAACAAGCAAGGCAATGATCATTCAACCAATGAACAAACTCAATAGGATCAAAGAGACCAAGAGAAATTAAACAGGGAACGAATCCGACAACTATCAAGAAACTCGGTTTCCAAATAGAAGGCTCGGTGCACCAAGGCACTCAGAAAACCTAAGACCTCAAGTTACACTGATAAGAAATGGACAAACAACTGAGGAAAACAAGCCTCCAACAATCAAAGACAGTCCAAAACACTTCAATTACTCTCAAGAATAACCCAAAAACAAGTACAATCAAACAAAACTCATGAAAAGCTCACACCCAAAAACTCACAGGGGTCGGTGCGACTGTGAGGTGGTATTCAGTGCCAAACAAAGAATGGCGTGAGTGCTACAAAAGCAACATGCGCCAATCGACGCAACTGTTCAGGGAAAAAATTCTCCAAGCCAGTTAACCAATGAAAAGGGAAAAACTCAATAGAGCAGAGGTCAATCTTGACACTCTGGGGTTGAACAAGGGTTTGAAGAACAGTTAAACAACCAGAAAGGTAAACAACAAGACAAAAAACCCAAAAAATGACCCAAAAAGTTCAAAGAAAAACTCACATTGATCCCCAATGGAGTCGCCAACTTGTTATGTAGGTAAATCCTCTCTACGGACAGAGATGATCCCTCTAGCCCTAGAGTGGGTCTAGTAACAAGGAATCATGCTAAGGTGTAGGTTCTTAGATATTTTAATGAAAGAGGATGCGATAAGATAGCCTACCTATGGTCCAATGCTGTTGTCAGCAATCGTAGTGGTGATGAGAATTTGTCGCTCCCGGTTTGGCAAGTCACAATCCCTTCGCTTGTCGTGCTTGGACACCTGCATAGAGATCAGAAAACAATAACCACATACCACATACTAATTTCATCCAAAAACTACTAGTTAGTCAGAGAAGACTAGCATATTGCATTCGATAAAGACAAAACACAAGATAGGAACCAGACAATAGTCACTTATATTAATAGGTAGAAAGAAGAGATACAACCATGCTCTGACGTTTCGGTCTCCTCTAGCGGGGCTCAGGCAAAGCACGTCTCAAAGCTCGTCGGGGAATTCGGACAGGATAAAGTCCCTCTCGATGGATTTCCTCCTTGTACTACCCTCTCAATAACTTAGTTATTCAGCTATAGCTCATTTCTCCTAGTTCAGCGCTTCAGCTGTATAATTATCTTTGTTCAGCTAGCTTTCATAAAGAGAGAAGGCTTGTTTATATAGAGGAAAAGGAGGAGGTTGGGATCCCTACAAAGGTGGGAGGGAGGCCTATCCTTTAGGAGTGTTCCAAGGTATGTGGAAACTACTAACTAAAGGAGGAAGCCTGTGGTTGTTTCAATTCAACCACTCCCAATGACTCATCCCCGAGGTGGTTGGAATGGAACTTCCACCTCTATTTTTAAAAAACATTTCATAAATATCTTGGTGTGGGTGTCTAACTGGAACAGAGCGCCAAGTGGCGCGAGCTTAGTGTTAAATTTCAAGGTCAGCACGAGGAGATAAAGGGCTACTCGTGCCAAGGCAAAAATAGGGATTTTTATAGCTCTTCTTAGGGAAATGTCAACAAGAATAATGTTGCCTTCACCAAAAGGGATGCAAGGATGTTATTTGCAAAGCATGACACTATGTATTGGTCACAGAAATGACCCTCCAACATGCGAACTAGGAATTGTAGGGACAGTGACAAATGTTGTGTAACACCAACGTAAACTAATGTAAAAACCCTTGTAAAATGAGAGTTGTTGAATAATTATATATTATTAATTCTTATATTGATATTACATGAAGCCTTATTCTTGTAATTCTTAATTACAAGAAAATTACAAGAATTAATTCTTAATTCTTTTACTTAGAAGAATTTGTATTCTTGTATCTAAATAAATTATATTTCCAAGTTGGTATATTTTACGAGTTTTAGAAATAATGAGTAACATTTTTAAAAAAGCTATGGATTAGTGATATTTTGTTCACAAGGAAAAATAAAATCTACCTTCAAAAGAAAAACATGAGATATTTATGGATGATTTATTGAGTGATTGTAGAATTTAGAAAATTATGATTTATGGAGTGATTTTAGGATTTAGGAAAAATATGATTTATGGAGTGATTTATTGGTGATTTATGGATCTAGAAAACTATTAAAATTTCTTAATTCTACTTATCGTAAGTATGGGAAAATATGAGAACTAATGATAGAATACATGTGGAATGGAGCCACGAGAGAGGAAAGAGGGATTCCAAGAATGCATTAAAAAGATAAGTAACTATGCTCTTTGAAAATTATTGTATTTCCATATGGTGCATAAAAAAATAAGAATCAAATTTGTTTGCTTGAAAATTTTCATATGATAAAGAGTCGAGATCAATTTCTTGGGAAAAACTCCATCAACTTCTATGCATTGAGGAATAAGTGTTTTTTTAATTGAATTCTTAAAAGATTTCATGTGCATTGAATTCTTACAAGATTTTCATGGCTAAATAATTGTGTGAATTGCACGATCTATTGGAAAATAGGGTCCAAATATGTCTACGTATATCCCAAATTGTGATAGATGTGTAAACAATGACAGAATTTTTTGTAAATGCGCATTTTCTTTCCAAAATCCTCTTTCATATTTAAAAATTCCTTTTCAACTTCTTGAAAACTATGTCCAAAGTTGATGAAAAAAACAAGAAATTATCTAATATTTAAATCTAGAAACATGAGTAATAATAGCATCAAGTGCAAGCCCCAACCAGAGGGGAAGGGTTTAGGGATCTACCACATCCTATGTCCTAGAAACTTGTAACCATACAAAGAGGTTCAATTTTCATGGAATTCTAAACTGTCTTGTTATTCAACTTATGCATCTACTTTAGATGCATCTGACCCCTCTATGCTTTGAGATTTTACCCAAAGATTCATTCAAATCTTCCAAACCATGACACCTGTGTAACAATGGATAGAGTTTTTTCTTAATGAACCAGTTCCCAAAAAAAAAACGCTTTTGGTTTTCAAAATTTTGTTTCCAGCTATTTGAAAACTGCGCCCAAAGTAAATGACTAAAACTGGAAAAATGGAGTGTTGCCATTTTATTTGTCAGCATGATAAGAATAGTTGTTATGTACATATAGAGATAAATGTTGTGTTAATTTTCTTGAAAAGAAATTAATTAATTTCTTTCACAAACCAATAGTTATTAATTTTGATATTTCTTAAAAATAAATAAGCTATTCACATGCAAAAAAATAGAACAATTGTGTTGATATTTCTTGAAAAGAAATAAGTTCTTTGCATGCAAAAAAATAGAACAGTTATGATAATAATTCTTGTAAAGGAATTAATTTATTTCATCTAAAATATTAGCAAGGATTTTCTCATGTACATATGCATAAATTTTTTAAAGATAAATATTGGACTCTTAAAGAGAATATGTGCTTATGTGCATATGAAAAATATCTATTATATTTGGTCTACTCGAAATGAATATGTGAGTAACTTTTTTAAGAAAGAGTTCACATAAAAAATTTGCATAAAATACTATTGGTTGTTTTATTTGAGAAAGATTTGTTATTCATGCCATTTCTTGAGGAAATATTACAAATTTGTCTGATGTGTGAAATGATAGGAAAATATTTTCTATTGCATGCATAATAGCTAGTGAGTTAGATAACTTTTGGAAAAAGAACAATTAGTGTGTTAGATTCCTTGGAAAATAAATAAATATATTTGTATGCAAGGAATTATTTCTTGGGTTGGAACTCTTCAAAAAGAAGAGAAAAGAAAAACATATCCTTGTATGCATTATTGAATTAGACTCTTGGAGAGGAAACCTGGTAATCACATATTTTATTGTTTTAAGATTCCTTTGGAAGATTCTTTAGAGAAACATATACACTTGCATGGATGGAAAATTATAGTTTTGGTATTAGATTTCTAAAGAAAAAGAACGTGCAATCACATAATATTAATTGGGTTAGCCTTATTTTGGGAAAAATAATATGCATTTGCACACCTAACGGGATTAGATATAGTATTAACTTGATTTTGGGAGAAGATTATGTATAGTTATTGGGCTAGATATTTTAGATAAGAGGAAAATGTCTCTTTGGATGCATTAAAGAATAAATGTTATGCCTTTGATCCCTTGGACAATAAATCTATTTATTATTCCATGCAAAATTTAGTTAGTTTCATTTGGAAAGAAATATATGTTTCACATGCAAGAAGAACAAGATACCATGTTATTTTCTATTGGAAAGAATATAGAAGTGAATGAAAGATTGTGTTAGTGCTTTGTTGGAAATATGACGCTTGATAGTGATTTGATTGTTACTAATGCATGTGAAATGATATTAAATAATATATTTCATTACATTATATTTATTTTTTATGCATGCACACAAATAGATGTTGAAGTGTTAGTAATAAATATTTATTATTGATTTATTAATATTTTATCTAATCAGGATATCAAGTATGTTGACGACAACAATGACAGGAAATAATGGTGACTTGTGCAAACTATAGTTCATGTTTGACATTATGGTAGATAAATATTTGTGTAGATTGAGGAATTCTAACTACAGGATGATCCACTGATGGAAATTGTCAAACCATAAAGACATAGATATTGAAGATTCGTGGTTAAATGATATCATGATGATTGTAATAACTTATATCTAGTTATGTTTAATTTAAAATTATTTTTATGTGTAATATATTATGACAATGTTCAAGGGATGGACTCCATTATAACCATATTATAACTGTTGATTGAGGGGTGAACACCCTCACGGGCATTTAATAATAACATTAAATGTTTCATGGTTTTCACCCTATGGGGTTTCCAGAGTATATCAATGTCTAACGATGTGATTATTCATTGTGTCATTTTTATGATGTTAATTTCTGTTATGATGTGATTTTTATATTATCGCGTATGTGATTTACTATTTTAGTTAAAATAATCATGGAATTGATGCATAGTTATAGCAGGAAATTTATGTTAATATACTACAACAATGGCATTTAATGGTTGTGTAACTCACTATGATTTTACTAAATATTTCTCTAGGTACTAATGATGGTTATTGTAATGGTCATTGAGGTTATATATAAAGTAATTTTAAAAGTTACACATTGGTAAATGCTGAAAAAATTTCCTAGCTCCTTGCATTTTCCTGCGAGGTTACTCGGGGATGTTACAAGTGGTATCAAAGGAGAAGGTCACAACACTGACGCCTTTTGGGAAAAGTTAAGAAAAAAATAAGTAGAGGTATGATGCTAGTTGTAATAATCTCATGTATGATCTAATTGAACTTGTAGTAGAATACAATTAACATGAGATGCATGATGCATGATTAATGACCGCATTAAAGAGTAGAAAGTGATAATGTTTATTTAGAATTTGTGCTCATTAAATTTGAATATGGATGCGTATAAAAGACAATAAAACCTCTATTGCACATAGGAGCAATCCTTAGCACTCAGTGGTTATAGTGCGGATTAATTACCAACCTTTGCATGCATACTATTACAACAATGAGTATTGTGCATAAGGAAAAAAAAAACAATACTAGAGTTATAATGCACTGCTTATAAAGAATTAATGCATATATGGTTTGTGTGATAACTAAATAATTTAGAAGTTTTGGTTGACCCTAAAGAGGACAATCAAATGTTGTAAAAAAAACATTGAAAGAACCTCTTAAAAATGAGCAATGAGTCCAGTGGAATTCATATACTGAACTTAAATTCAATGATCAACTCACCATAGCATAATCTGGGTTGTATTTCTATATGTAGAGAGGTATATGTGGGTTGTGTTTCTATATGTAGAGTGGTAGATGAAATTTTGTATTCCATGTGTTTGAAAAAAGTGATAAATGAGATCCCAAGTTTTATTGTTTTAAAGAATTGCATCCATGGGAGTTTTGGATGTGATTCAACTCAACATCAAAGCGTATTTGTACCATATGGTCATGTAACCCCACGTTGGTTCCAAAAAGTGTTTTTCAAACTCAGATTCTATAATCTGGCTGATTTTTCCGATTTGTCATTTCCCTGTAGGGATTGCAGATTGTGTTGTTTTGCAGAAAATTTACCATTGATAATATTAATAGGAGTCATGATATTTTGTAAATTATAGTTTCATTGTCTCCTTGATAGTTTAAACCTCTTTATGGAAATTTATTTCATCCCCACTAAAAATTTGTTAAAATTCCTCAATGATTGTGGATTGTATGCTTACAAACTGTTTGTTAAAATGATTCAATAGTTATAGATTGCATGCTTGCAAATTGTTTGTTAAAAATATTCAATGGTTTTAGACTGCATGCTTGCAAACTATTTGATAAAATTCCTCAGTGGTTGTAGATTTCATGATTGCAAATTATTTTCCCAAAATTCTCCAACGGTTGTAGCTTACATGTCTACAAGTTAATTGTAAAGAAAAAAAATCACATTTTTTGTCTTAGCATTCAATGAGATTGTTATTTCTCTATAATATTGATGTTTGGTAAGGTGGGACCTTACGTAAAGTATAATTTTATGGTATGCAAGATATGTTAATGTTTTTTTTCTAAGTTGCATGATTGTTGTTATGTGGAAATTTGAAATGTATACCATCTATATGACATGTGATGATTTTATGTCAATGTACTTTTACAATTTGTGGAACCCATGTTGAGGGTCAAGTATGGATGCGTGATGTACATAAATGTTCCTATGATTTAATGGTAGTATGGAAATGGACAGTTATATAAATTAGAATGGATTTTTAGACATTGATTATTTTTACACATTGATTTATTATTGGATTGAATAGCTATGGAAGCCATAGTGGGACTAATGTGAGGATGTAATATTTTATTTTATTATTGAGTTAATGAATATGTTTTTTGCGGTATTCAGTAAATAACTCTATAGTTTTAGAAGACTTCTTGTCATATTATGAAAAATTATTGGTGGTTAATTCCAACATGGACCTTCCCTAAAAGTCTCCTAAAAATCCCTAGGAGAAAATAATAAAGAGAAAAATATTAGCATAATGGGAGAGAAATATTATGTTAATCACTTAGTTGGATAGAATTACTAAGTGGTGTGAAATAAATCACAACGAGAGAGAAATGTGTGGCTTAAGAAAAAAGAAAAAAATATTTAAAAGAAAAACAAAAAGGCCTAGGCGAAAGGTTGGCAGAACTTAAAGTAGGACGTTGCTAAAAATTTGTTGGGAAGAAACCACCGAGTAATCAATGAGGTTGTTCATTCTAGTGGCAAGTTGATCTCAGCTCGGTGGGGATCTATTGGTGATAGTTCACATTTGGGTAGAATATGCTCGCTTCCTGAATAATTTCCAGACATTAACTACAATTCGATTAAATTTTTTCTATATTTTTCTATTGATTTCGAAATCATCTTACGATGTTGAATGTTAGAATAGACCACAATTTTCATGTCTCTAAGTTTTTATATGTGTTATAGTTATGCATGCATGATCTATTAATTTATATAAGCAACAATTTAGATGAATAGATTGTGTTTGTAGGTTTGTATTAGCAAATCAACATGTCAAAAATGAATTATCTATATGCATGCATAGAGAAAATAAATTGTTAATGTATGTACTTATGATTTAACTTATGATGGAAACGATTAGACCAGAGGAAAATGGTTGGAGATAAATGCCATGAGTTTGAATTTGATTGAAATTAATATGGGAGAGAAAGACATTAATTTTCAAACAACACCAATGGGAAAGAAAGACTGGTGTAACCCATAAATAAAAGAAAGCATCCACTTGATACAATTTTTTTTATCATTTTGATGATTATAGGGCTAGTTCTCTCTCAATACTTCTAGAAGTATTATGATTAAATTATTATTTTACATTGCATAAATACTTTATAATAAAAATTATTTCATTTGATAAACATTATTTATTCTACTTATTAAACATAAAAATCTTTCATTTTGAAGGGAAACAATTCCACTTTTTGTTAACGAGATTGTTATATTGTGAGTAAAAGTTAATGTTCCAAAAAGAGAATAACAACAAGGACGATGTTCTCTTTAAGATGGGGAGTATGTAATATCCTTGGCATAAGTTATCGTAAAAACTCTCTTAAAATGAGGGTTGTTGAATAACTAAATATTATTAATTATTATATTGATGTTACATGAAGAATATCCTTGTAATTCTTAATTATAAGAATACTACAAGAATTAATTATTAATTCTTTTATTTAGAAAAATTTATATTCTTGTATCTAAATAAATTATATTTCCAAGTTGGTATATTTTATGAGTTTTAGAAATAATGAGTAAATTTTTTAGAAAAGCTATGGATAAGTGATATTTTGTTCGCAAGGCAAAATAAAATCTACCTTCAAAAGAAAAGCATGAGATATTTATGGATTATTTATTGAGTGATTGTAGAGTTTAGAAAAATATGATTTATGGAGTGCTTTTAGGATTTAGGAAAATTTTGATTTATGTATTTAGAAAAACTATTGCATTTTATTAATTCTACTTATTGTAAGCCTATGGGAAAATATGAGAACTAATGACAAAATACATGTATAATGGAGCATAGAGAGAGGAAGGAGGGATTCCAAGCATGCATTAAAAGATAAGTAACTACGCTCTTTGAAAATTACTGTGTTTGCATATAGTGCATGAAGAAATAAGAAACAAATTTATTTGCTTGAAAATTTTCATATGATAAAGAGTTGAGATTATTTTCTTGGGAAAAATTTCGTGCACTTCTATGTATAGAGGAATAAGTGTTTTTTTTCATTGAATTCTAAAAACATTTCATGTGCATTGAATTCTTACAAGATTTTCATGGCTAAATAAATGTATAAATTGCATGATTTATTGAAAAATAGTGTCCAAATATGTCTTCGTATCTCCCAAATTGTGATAGATGTGTAAAAACTGAAAGATTTTTTTTTAAATGCGCTCGTTCTCTCCAAAATACTCTTTCGTGTTTGAAAAAATCGTTTTGAACTTCTCGAAAGTTGAGTTCAAAGTTGATGACAAAAGCAATAAATTATTTAATATTTAAATATGGAAACATGGGTTTTAAAGATTCATTCGATTCTTCTAAATAATGACACCTATGTAAAAACTGAGAGAGGTTTTCTTAATGAATCTATTCTAAAAAAACTGCTTTTGGTTTTCAAAAATTCGTTTCCAATTGTTTGGAAAGGAAGCCCAAATTTAATAACTAAAACATGAAAACTAGAGTGTTTCCATTTGATTTGTGAACATGATAAGAATAGTTGTTGACCAGATGGATATTGGTGGCCACCCGCCTATTCCACCTAGACATACAATCAATTTCATTTTGTTTCATAAATTTCCTTATTATAGTAGCATTTACTATTTTTAGGAGTTTTGACCCCCTAAAAGACATTTTTTTAAGGTCTCTGGTAGGCTCATAGATGAAGGTGCCTACTGAAAATCCTGCATTATTCAGAGATATATTTTTGAGTCAAACAACGATAATATGACCAAGTTATTACCCCTAGAAGTTGGCTTCCTAGCTAACCCCAACAGGGCCCACAAACTTTGGTGTTCCATCTTCTGGGGTTAGGGTTTTGGATGTTTAGGTTTTTCCCTAGTTGTTCATTAATAAAAATTCCCTTAAGCCCTATTGTAGCACAATTCAAATACATGTATCCGCCACATCTCTTCTTAGAGATAATCTACCATCGCCCAAGCTAGTTTATTTCCATTATGTATGTAAACATATTTCATTTCTTTGATATTAATAAAACAAATTTTTATTTTTGCTACACTTCTTTGTTTATGTTTATATTTGTATTCTATTGTGTTCCTGCATAAGTTTGGATCAGTGGTATCAGAGCAGTCTTCTCTTCCTCATTTTTTCTTTGCATGTTCCCGACGAGGTCAGGGTATAAGGATTTAGGGATCGATTTGCTTGAATGTTTTCAAGATCATCCTCACAAACCTCGATGACCTCCCATGGCTGAAGAAAATAAATTCAAGGGAGTAGGAGATCCTTTCAAAATATTTCTTTAGGAATCCCTCGAGAAACAGAGGAACGTGATGATGGACAAATTTTCCTAGAACCTTTGACAAATAACCATAGGCGATGCATCTTCATATGGTAGCCACTCTAGAGGTGCCTGATCTGGGTAAATTTCGCTACCCTTTAAACCAAGACATTTTACTTCGGCTGATGTGTTATAATTGCATCAAATCCTTAGTGAACGTAAAATAACATATCTGCATGTTGTAAATAAGAGGAACATAACAAGCATTAGCAACATAATATATTGATAACGGAGTGCGTCGGGAGGGACTACGTCTTCAGGCCTCGGTGTCAAGATGGTGTAGGCCGTTGCATTAAGTGTTGGAAAGAGTGATGATGTACATGGATGGTATTTTCTCTGTCATACAAGGATAATGCCATCATGTAGGAGTGGTTGGAACTCTCCACGAAATGTTCTGCTATAGGAACTCTTATCCACAAAAAGGACTCCTATGAGCATGACAATTTCACATGGATGATGACTATGAGTATCCCGCCAAACATGGCAACAAAGGGATCTCAATAAAATACACATGGTGACAATGAGTATCTTTCCAACATTGAAAAAAAAGGATCTCAAACAACATAAAACAATCCATGATAGAAATTACATCTCACATCAAGAAAAAAACAAGATCCCACATCAAACATCAACAGGGATCTATACAACACAATGCATCTCATAGAAAAGAGATGAAGAAGTACATGATCACACTGCATATACCTCACATCTTGGAGCTATCTGAAGACAAGGATGATAAAATATTGGATCTGGATGTACCATCAATCTCTTGGCGTCGAATATCCTGAAAACAACTGCTCACACATTGGATGCTAACACTTGCAACTCCACTTTGAAAAGTGGATGAAACACATAAGGCTCAGATGGAAAATCTAACTGCACCGTTGAACTCATGTCGCCGAGAGGTGTAGGATCAACTTTTAATTTGTTGAATTCTAACAAAGTGAAAATCTAGGCCTTATGGAATCTTTTAGATTCCCCATAGATTCCTCATACATGATGCTCCACAGGGAATCTAGAAATATGCAACTCAAAATAGGAATCTGATCTCACCATTAAGATCCTTGTGAAATTTTGAGAAGAATGAGTATAAGGTTGACCTCATTCTGACACCGGTGAATTTTGGCCTCTAAGGAATCTGAAAGATTCCCTCAAGATTCCTAAAGATTCTCCTCCATAGGGAATCTGCAAAACCACTACTCAAAAGGCGAATATGGGTGCACCATCGCATTCCCTGTGAAATTCTTGTTAAAATTCATATAAATTTCAATACATTCTGACACAGGAAAATTTTACCTCCTTGGAATCTTCATGGGCATCAAGGAATATTCTACCTCAAACTGCGTGCCATTATTCTGCCTCCTCTGCCTCTGCCTCAAAATTTGTGCCCGCACTGCCTGCATGGGCGCACTGGTGAAATGACGGGTTTAAATATTATTTAGAGGCGGATTTTACAATGTGGAGTTCGTTGGGCGCGTTGGAGAATAATGTAATTGGTTAAGTTTTGTTTTAAATTTTTTTTGGCTTAAATGCGGGGTGTCGGCGTTTTGTGTGGGCACGTTGCCACATGTGGCTGCCCATCGGGGGTCAGCCCATGTGGGACGGGCGGGTTCAACTCCTACTGGCTCCACCTTAATTGGATTCACCATAAATGATATGTTATGTGATGTGCGATGGGGGTGGCAGGGGTCATGGCCCGCCACCCCTTAATATTTAATTTTTTTGTTATAATTAACAAAGAATCCATTTTTAAATTTCTCAAATTTTGACCGTAGGAGTATTTTTAACGACCCCACAAATTCGCCTGGAATCCTTCCAGAGCTGGCTAGAATCCGGTTGCTGAATTTCTGTGAAAATGTGTCCTCTTTAACCTACCATGTCACCTAGTCAACCCCAGAACTTTGACTGCCTCTAACGTTCGCATACGAGCTCGGTTTGACAAACTGTTCACACCATTGCGATAAGGACAATGGGATCTTCAACCTGAACCTGGTTCAAGAGAAATATGAACACTATGATTTTTGAGCTTTCATAAGCCCTCTTTATCTTGTGTGTGTCTCTAGAGCCACCTGGATCAATCCCCCCCACTGAGGAGCTATTGGTCCTTCAAAAGCATCAACAATAATTTGTGACTGTTTTGTACTATGTCTGCATCACAAGTGTCCTGAAAGGTCACCCTTCCTTCTCCTTCACCTTTGTCCTTCGAACCCATAAGCGATGAACTGACACTTGCATCCCCTACAAACCTATAGTACAATCTCCTACAACATACATGCTAAAATTGACCAACTATGACCCAAACATTTCCATACTTTCCACAAGTTTATAACATGTACTCGGTGGTCATTTTTACATCAAATGGAAATCACACCCGAGCTATCATTACAAGGCCAAAACATCATTGTCACATTTCGAAGTGATGGAAAACACGTCATCAATTTTACATAAAAGAAATGCATCACATGACTTATAAAATAAGGCCAAAATATCATTGTTGATTAACAAGTGATGGAAAAAAACATCATCACTTTTACAGTTAAAAATGAAACATATGATTTACAAGCATGACCATGACACACTGCCACATCTATAAAAACCTTCTCTCACTTATCAAAGTGAATGGGTCATCTCCCTATAGCACATTTGCTTGTTGAACATTTGTTTCAATCGTTTAATGCATCTGTGCTTCATCCTTAAGGTGCTTCTCATGATGGAGCCTCGAACACGTGGCTCTTTGATGGCCACTTTGGTCTTAATGGCTGCAAAAGGTCTTCTTTCTCCATACCTGCTTAACCAGTTCCTTTTTCTTCTGTGGAGAAGGCTTTTCACGCCTCATCCTCCTTTGTGCTGCCATTCTTTTCTTACACTCAGAAATGACATGGTTTTGTAAACCACAAAAATGACAAGTTTTCTTACGCCATGATTTACGTTCATGATCAGCAACATATTTATAATAAAAATGAAACCTGGAATAGTGAGACTTGTTATACCTTCCCTGGTGGTCTCTGGTGAGATCATGGTGATGAGAGATTGCCTTAGCTCTTTCACTACAACATGCACTTCCATGGGATGATGATAGAGTGTTCCCATCAATCCTTTCTCCTGATGAGTTCAACAATTTTTTTTTGCCTTTGATGTCCTTCGAAAATTCTCCTTCAATGTATCCCAAACCTCCGTAGTGAGGTCTCTGCACAACCTCCAATGGTTGGGTTATGCCTTGGCCATGAATGCGAAGCCCTCCTCCTTGGTACCCAATCTTGGTAAGGAGCCTCATGCCAATTCCGGTAATGGGGATCTCCACATTCCCAACAGAAATAATCACATGTGAAGAGGAAAATGAAGAATGATCACAACTATTTACCTCAGTTGTCGATTTTGAAACAGGTGAAGAGGGATTCTCTAAGCCTTCTTTACGCTTCACTTCCTCCAAGGCGTCTGTCGTGGCTTGTAGCTGATGCTACAATTGCTTCTTCTCCTTATTCTTGTCTTGTAGAAGGGTCTTTAATGCATCATAATCTACTTGACGACTTTCATCGATGAGCTTCAATTCTTCCAATGCCTTTGTCGTGGCTTGCAACTGAAGTAGCAATCAATATTTGTCCTCCTTCTCCTCTTGTAGAAGTGTTTTTAACACAGTGTTATCTTCTGCTTGTTTCTCATAAGCTTCATACAACATGTCCACTTTCTCGGAGACCCTGAGCATGGTCTCGTACATGTCTTTGACATCCTCCATTGCTCAAGTCAGTGAATGTTCAATGGTTCATGCCTGCAATCCAAATCAGCAAGAAGACCGCTCTGATACCACTTGATCCGGGTAAATTCCACTACCCTTTAAACCAAGACCTTTTACTTCAGTTGATGTGTTATAATTGCATAAAAGCCTTAATGAACATAAAAGAACATATCTGCATTTTTTAAGAAAAGGAACATAAAAAGCATTAGCAACATAAGATATTGATAATGGAGTTTGTCCAGGAGGGATTACGTCTCCGGGCCTTGGTGTCAAGATGGTGTAGGCCACTTCATTAAGTGCTGGAAAGAGTGATGATGTAAATGGATACTATTTTATTTGTCATACAAGGAGAATGCCCTCACGCAGGAGTGGTTGGACCTCTCCATGAGATGTTCCACTACAGGAACTCTCATCCATAAAAAGGACTCCTATCACCATGGCAATTTCACATGGATGATGACTATGAGTATCCCGCCAAACATGGAAATGAAGGGATCTCAATAAAACGTACATGGTGACAATGAGTATCCCGCCAACATGGAAAGAAAGGGATCTCAAACAACATAAAACAATCCATGATAGAAATTACAACTCACATCAAGAAAAAAAGAAGATCCCACATCAAACATCAACAGGGATCTATACATCACAATGCATCTCATATAAAAGAGACAAAGAAGTACATGATCACACTGCATATACCTCACATCCTGGAGCTATCTAAAGAAAAGGATGATAAACTGTTGGATCTGGTTGTACCATCAATCTCGTGGCATCGAATATCCTGAAGACGACTACTCACAGATTGGATGCTAACACCTGCAACTCCAATTTGAAAAGTGGCCAAAGAACATAAGGCTCGGATGGAAAATCTGAGTTCACCACTGAACTCGTGTTTCCAAGAGGAGTAGGATTGACTGTCAATTTTCTGAATTCCGACAAAGTAAAAATCTAGGCCTTAGGGAATCTTTTATATTCCCCCCTATATTCCTAAAAGATGTTTCTCCATAGGGAATCTAGAAATATGCAACTAAAAAAAGGAATGTGATCTCACCATTGAGATCCTTGGGAGATTCTTAGAAGAATGAGTATAAGGTTGACTTCATTCTGACACCATCGAATTTTGGCCTCTAAGGAATCATAAAGATTCCCTCAAGGTTCCTGAAGATTCTCCTCCATGGGGAATCTACAAAACCACTTCTCAAAAGGAGAATCTGGGTGCACCGGCATCGTGTTCCCTGCAAAATTCTGGCTAAAATTCATATAAATTTCAATACATTCAGACACAAGAAAATTTTACCTCCTTGGAATCTTCATGGGCATCAAGGAATATTTTTCCTTGAACTACATGCCATCATGTTGCCTCATTTGCCTCTACCTCGAAATTTGTGCCTGCACTGCCTACTTGGGAGCACTAGTGAAATGATGGGTTTAAAAATTATATGGAGGCATATTTTACAATGTGGATTTCGTCGGTCGTGTTGGAAAATAAGGTAATTGGTTAAGTTTTGTTTTAAAAATTGTTTGGTTTAAATACGGGTCATCGACATTTTGTGTGGGCATGTTGCCACATGGGGCTTCCCATTGGGGGCTGGCCCACGTGGGCCGGGCAGGTTCAACTCCTGTCGGCTCCACCTTAATTGGATTCACCATAAATTATACGTTATGTGATGTGTGATGGGGGTGGCGGGGGTCATGGTCTGCCACCCCTTAATATTTAATTTTTTTGTTTTAATTAACAAAGAATCCATTTTTTAATTTCTCGAATTTTGACCGTAGAATTATTTTTAACAACCCCAAAAATTCACCTCGAATCTGGCCGGAGTTGGCCAAAATCTAGTCACCAGATTTCTGTGAAAATGTGTTCTCTTTTACCTGCCATGTCACCTAGTCAATCCTAGAACTTTTACTGCCTCTAAATTTTTCATACGAGCTTGGTTTAACGAGCAGCTCCCATCGTTGCGATCAGGATGACGTGATATTCAACTTGAACCTGGTTTGAGATCAATATGAACACTTTTAGTTTTGAGCTTTTATAAGCCCTCTTTGTCCTATGTGTGTCTCTAGAGCCACATCGATCATCGCCACTCCTTTTAAGGTACAAGTTAACTTTGACATTCCCATATTTTAAGGCTAGATAGATGTGGGCATCGTAGATATATGGCTAGATACGTTGGAAGGATATATTTTAGTTCATGACTTTTCCAATAGGGAAACGATTACTTTTTCACTCCTGAAATCTACCCCCCATGTCAAGGATTGGTGGGAAACCTACTATGAGTAAAAGGATGAGGGGGAATCCTCACTATTTTCAGCTGCACCCACTTGGAATTATTTCGAAGACGCCATCAAGGAACAATATTATCCTGTTGGTAGCTACGAATATAAATAAATAAAGTGGAACATGTTACGACAGGGAAGGGACCAAGATGTGTTAGAGTTCACAAATGGTTTTAATGCCCTTACCACAAAGTTGGGTATCAAGGATTCTGAGCAGCATTTGGTACTCGATTACAATAGATGTTTGCATAAGCACATCCAAGATGAAATGGAGTTCCTAGAAATCTCCTTGCTCAGTGTTTCCTATCGATATAATTTCAAGATCGAGTAGAATTTAAAATATAAGAAGCGGGAATTTGGATCTGTGAATTTGAAGCAAGGGAAAGGCACCCCCAAACCACACATTAAAGGAAAAATCCAAGGCGGGGTGACCTAGGACAACTTTTTGAAGCCACAAGCATATAGAAACACCACGAAGATAGATAAGGACACAGGAAAGTGGTTTGAGTTGCATAAGAGCTCCACTCACAACCCAAATGAATGTTGAGCGAAGAAGTCACTGGTGGCCTAGCTAAAGGCTTCTCAATCAGATGCATGCTCTGACTCTGAGTCAGAACTCGAAAAGGGGAATGAAAAAGGGAAGTATATTATTGATGCATAGCCCAGTGCCCCCATTGCCACACTAAGATCCATAAGGATGACCTGGAAGATATAGAGGAGGGGAAGCACATCTTCCACCCACAAATGTGGGTGAAGGGTTCACTAATGTTCAATGTTGACAGCGAGAGCCGAAAGAACCTCATTTTGGTAGATTTAGTGAAGCATCTAGGCATATCGACCACAACACATCTATGGTTGTAGACCATCGGGTAGCTTCACCAAGGACGAGATCTTCGCATCAGCCAATAGTGTCGCATCCCCTACAACATCAAGGCCCTCACAGATGAGGTATTGTGTGATGTTTCTCCTCTTGAAGTTTGTGATGTATTATTAAGCCTACCATACTTGTGGAAGGGACATGCTATGTATGAATCTAGGCCCTACACTATTATTATTACTTTGGGAAATAAGTTGTACAAGATATTAGAGGTAGCACTGCCTACTGCCATCTTTGTGATTTGTGCGAAGCAATGCAGTAAGATCATTTCCCATACTAGGAAATTGGTTTTCCTTATGATTCACCCTCAGGGCTAGAAGAATATTGTGGCCACGACCTCCATATAGGGCTCTTCTGCATGACAAAAATAGACGGACAAGGTCGTGGAGGAGTACACAGACATCTTCACTTGACCAGCAGTGGTACCTCTACACTGCTAGGTCAAGCACTTCATCGATATGACCCCAAGAGCACTACTACTTTATGGATGTATCTATTGATGCTATGTTCTGGAGAATAATGAAATCAAGAGGAAGATTTAGGAGCTACTGCAAAAAGTGCACATCAGGCCTAGTTCATCGCCCTATGGGAGCCCGATCGTGTTGGTACAAAAGGAGGATGAAACCTGGAGACTTTGTATTGACTATCGGGCACTGAACAATATCACTTTCAGGAAAAGGTAAATGATTGCATGTGTTACACCAATTATTGGTCATCTAACCGTTTACAATTAGATGGATCGAAATACACCATGTAAGTCCAATTTTACCATAGTAAAATTGCTTTCACTTTAAGAAATAATTTAATAAACCATAGTTTATTAAGTTATTTCTGGTCCAAATAGGAAACCCCGTGAGGAATAGTTAAATAAATCCTTATTTATCTGATTTTCCTCTAGGAATAATTAATTAAACCATTGTTTAAATAATATTCCTGGTCATATTTAACCCAATTAATGAGAAATAATTAGATAAATCATTATTTATCTTATTATTCTCTAAGAATAATTAATTAAATCATTATTTCATTAATATTCCTTATTAAATTTGACTAAATCATTTAGAAATAATAAAATAAATCATTATTTGTTAAATTGTTCCTTAACCCCATCCTCGAAATGATAAATAAATAATTTATTTGTGTATTATTTCTAACTAAAAGGATTTAACCAATTTAAATTCCCTTTCCCTCCAAAAAAATATAATAAAATTTTCTAAGCAATTAGATCTAGATCTTGGTTAATAATATTTTATTATGCACCATTATCAAGGATAACTCAATATTTTGTTATAAATAGGAGGATTTTACATTCATAATTTACCTTTGATCCTCTTATCATTGTCATACTTTGATTACTTTTATTTTCTTTTTTCTTATTGAGCTGCCTTTGAGTTCAACACGTCTTGGGTTTTATACACCATTGATAGAGAGAAAATTTGAAGCTGAAGCATTGAGGACAGCCAAGAACCCATCCCATTGAGGGGTACTATTAACATCATTCTTTGTTCCCTTCCCAGGTGTTAATATAATATAAAAATTATTCATAAACCTTGTGTTGTCCATTGGATATTTGGAGAAACTCTTATTTCATTTTACTATTTAACTGCTTTTACTTCATAGATATGGGTTTGTTTTGCATTTGTTTTGATCATCTATTACATATCTAAAGAAGTTAGACAGCCATATTTGTTGTTAGGGATGTTTGTCACGTGCAGCTAAAGTGATATCTTTTTGTACACTTGCATTTAGAATTCATTCTAACAATTGGAAACTCCACAGGGTTTTATTCAGATTCCTGCGTGACCATCTTCTTCAGTACCTAGGGTTTTTCTTCAAGTATTTTTTAGCCTCTTAATAATTTTTTAAACCTTTTATGCCTTAAAACAGTAAAAATTCTAACTTCCGAGTGTTTCTGGGTCATTAAGGTAATTTTGAGGTCTAAAATGGGCCTCCTAAAGAAATTATAAAATAATAGTGGAAATAATAAAATAAGATTTGATTACATCATCAAATTTTAGAGGAAAAAAAGAAAAAACTAATTTTTCAACTCGTATTTTCAACTTATCTCCCAAATTTTTTACTCAAATTTCGAGCGGGAGTTTTAATTCCTCATCCAAGGAGAACCCATGTTGCATACTTTCGATGGATCCTGCTACACGAAAAATGAGAAGTACCTGAAAACGTGATTGCAATAATGTTTTTTCATGTATTTCTCATTTTTCATGTAGCGGGGTCCATAAAAAGTATGCAACATTGGTACTCCTTGGATGAGGAATCAAATTTTTCATCCAACGAGCACTCCCACTCGAGATTTGAGTAAAAAATTTGGGAGATAAGTTGAAAAAGTAGTTTTATTATTTTATTATTTTTTAATCTTTTCACCCTTTTACTTAAAAAATGGTGAATCATCCCCCATGGTTGACATCGTCATATTGAATCCTATAGGTTCTTATAAATTTTATATTTATTGTACATTTTTCTTAGGAGGCCCATTTTAGACCTCATAATTCCCCTAATGGTTTTCCAAAGGTAACAACTATCAGCCGCGCCAGAGATGGAAATGTTTTCTACAACCTGATGCCTGAGACTCCCGGAACTGCATCTCACACTTTTCAGCCAAGAACCTATGAGTTCAGGCTCAGGTTGCACCTGTTGGGCCCAGAACTCCAACTTCAGCAGCCTCCAAGTCAACACCTACGAGCTGCAACTTTTTTCAAGATTTTTTCTATAACTTTCAGGGTTTGGCGCAAGCACTGTTCAGGGTTGTCTGGCCCCTGTCTCTGCCCGTCTTAGGCTTGGATATGCTCAGTTTTTCTCTTTGAATTAGGAACAAGCCCATTAGGGTTTCAGTACGCTTCCACCCTTTTAGGAGGGGTTTAACTGAGTAGGTAGTATGAGATTTTGCAACGCTTTCAACCATTTTTTAGGGTCTGATCTATCTTTCTTTTAAATCCATTTAGATCTGTTATTACCTCATCCAAAAATCCCTCTTGAGTCTTGTTTGACTTTTTCCTTAGGGTCCCTCTTGTTTCCCTTAGGGTTTTAACCTGTCGCCTCCCATTTTGCAACAATTTTCCCTCTAGTTTCTTGCTTTTTTCTGCACCTCTTTCCTGCAAATTTGAGTTTTTAGATCCATGTCCCTTAAACCTTAGATCTTTTGGCCATATTGTGTGTTTTCATTCCATTTTTCCCGCCTCTTAGAACAGTTGTTTGGGAGCCCTTCTTTTTGGGTTGAATTTATACATCTTTAGTTGTTTATTTTATTGTCATTTCAGTTTTATTTACAATTATACAACATTTTTTATTTTTCATTATACAGAATCGTCTGGGCTTACTTAAAATTAACACACATATTGCAGACATGCACACCTAAAGCGAAGAGCACTTGGTTTACATTTCCAAGCCAAGACATAAACATCATAATTAATGTATCTACCACTCTGCGCCTTTATTTATCTCTCTTCATTATTAGGTTACTCGTGTCTTGCGATCATTGTCCCCACAAGGAATTTGTCTCATAGAATCCTAGGCCTTCATCCTGATTTTCCATTAGGATGACTTACTCCACCTTGTAGAACTCAAGTACGTCCTCCGCTGAGTCCCCATACCGACTATGATTTTGGTCCATCGGGCCCTCACTCTGATTCCAAAGCCGGTTCTCCTCTATCTCATTCTGTCACTGTGTGAGGTGCCAATGTAGGTATTGGTCCTCAAGCTGGTGGTAGCCCCGACCCTAACTCTGGAGCTTCTAGTAGTGTAACCAATACCGAAATTATTCCGGCTACTCCTTTTCTACCTTTTATGACAGGTTTAAGCCTCCTTGATTTCAGCCAGTTAATTAACGAAGTTATACACCATGATCTAGGTTTGCATGTTATGCCAACTAAGCTTCCTTCCAACATCCCTAAATTTAAAGAAAACGCTGGAGAGGACCCTACTAATCACGTCCTCTCCTTTCACATGTGGTGTTCGTCCAATTCTATCACTAATGACTCTATCTGTCTTTGGTTATTCTAGTGTACGCTCACTAGAGACGCTGCAAAGTGGAATTAGGGGAATTTTGAGGTCTAAAATGGGCTTCCTAAGGAAATTATAAAATAATAATGGAAATAATAAAATAATATTTGATTACATCATCAAATTTTAGAGGGAAAAAAGGAAAAACTACTTTTTCAACTCGTATTTTGAGCTTATCTCCCTAAGGGTTTACTCAAATTTTGAGTGGGAATACTCGTTGGATGCAAAATTTAATTCATCATCCAAGGAGTACCCATGTTGCATACTTTTGATGGAATTTTCTACATGAAAAATGAGAAATACATAAAAAAACATGATTGAAATCATGTTTTTTAATGTATTTCTCATTTTTCGTGTAGCAGGGTCCATCAAAAGTATGCAACATGGGTACTCCTTTCATGAGGAATTAAATTTTGCATCCAACGAGTATTCCCGCTAGAAATTTGAGTAAATATTATACCGCTTTGACCCCAGTCCAACCGGTCGCCACGACTCCTACCTTTTCTTTAGTGCCTCAGCCTCCTCACCATGAATCTACTCCTATTGCAAAAGCATCTGGTTAGGGGGGCAAAGACAAAATGAGGGAACCTAAGGATAAGGCTTCCCAAACAACTCCAGCTACTCCTAAGCCGCCAAAGAAGTCACCTCCATGCGCTTTGTGTGAGGTTGTTGGGCATGCTGCCCAAAATTGTCTTGAGCTTCCTCTTCTCAAACCTATGGTCAAGGAAACATTTCCTAAATTTGATATATCAGAGGTCCATGTTACCTTACCCAATTCATCTAAGAAACTCAAAACGGTGTGCACAAATCACCCTTGTGCTTTGTGTGATATTTATGGCCACTACTCTCACCTTTGTCCTTGTCTCAACAATTTCCACGACACCCTTGAGGTTGAACACAAAATTGAGGCTGAAAGTAGTGGATCCTATACTCCTCTACTCATGCATTTGGCTCAGGCCAAACCGGAGTACATTTCCCCACCCGTTGTGATACCTCCACCCGATGTCGAAATGACGAAACCGGCAACCACTATCCTCTATCTGTCAACATCCATGAGATCCATGGTAGAAAACCCCTCTGGGGCATTGCCTTCTGTTTCGACTGAACCTCCTTTGGCGATCACCTTGGGATCAACATCGGTAGATGATTCATCTACTAGCTCTTCATCTACCCTCTGTAGCAATGCATATGTGAACCACATTTCTCCTAATGCTGCACCAGGTAGCTCCGCCACATCATGTGGTCTCCCTTACTCTAGTCCCCCCATGTTCCATTCATATGAAGACTTTATGGAAGGCATGCCCACACCTAATTATCTTTGGGATGATACGCACCATCGTGCGTACTTCCTTCCACAACACACCCATGATCAGTATGATGTGGAGTCCAAAGACTTCATCCACAGTGAGTTCGATTGGTTATACAACCCCTTACTTTGAGCCCACGCATTCAGACCACATGCACCTTATGGCCATTACATTGACACCCAACGTTTGGGTAAGGGGGCACCCATTTGTGAGAGTCTAGGAGAAGCAATTCTCCACAACCCTCCCAGTGCATCTGGTAGTGTGTACTCTAATACCATTATTCTTACCCATTTATAAGAACCTCTAGAGTCTCATATCACTTCAGATCACTCTAGGTATGATCCACTCAATCATTCCTTCATCTTACATCAACAAACCAGTCCCTTAGACATTGTTGTTGACCAACCTGTGTGTTTTCTAGGTGAGCACTAGTTCATTATATCCAAATCCATTATTTGGGATAGTGAAACCATGTATGCAAACCCAAAAATTTAGTCCATTTGCTTTATATATGCAGTGCCAAAAAATATTGGTAATCCTCCATTCCCTTTCTCTAACTTCATCTATCCATTCTTCCCACAGAAGATAACCATAACATAAACAAATGGCGAAGCACATCATAAAAATGTGTTTAGAGACCACCATTCTAAATACATTTGGCATGTTCATAGCATGCTTGGAGGCAGCTATGCCCCTCTATCTTCTCACCATCCTCTTGATGGTTTAGTGCCTATGCGTTTGAATGCTTGAATCCATTATTTCAGCACTTGGAACGCCATGGCGCTCCACAAAATCCTCTAGCTAGGGGTATCATTCCCACCTTTGCATACCAGATCACTCCCCTCCATCACATATTCTTGGGGGAAGTATCCCATGCTTGAGGGCATGATGGCACCCGTGGCCACCTTCTCACTTGCCTTTCAAAAGTCTCGGCCTAGACCCCATCAATATAGCTATGGTCAATTATCCTCCCATTCCTTGGATAGTTTTTTCCTATCGGCCTCCCCACCGAGCCATATATCGTAGATGCTTGATACCATATCTTCAAATATTTTATTTTATTTGATAACTTACTTCCCACTTGTTCCCCATGTTTGACTCGGTGGGTGGGGATGATTCTAGACCTTTTCTAGTAGTTCATTCTTGTCTTCCTTTCTTACCTTGATTCTTCACCAGGAACCATCCTTCCAAGAAGCATTGAGGCCACCTTTAGACAAGTATGGCCTCCTTCCTAAAAGTCGTGGATGTCAATTCCCATGGTCTATTTTTCCGCTATGAACACTGCAATATTTAGCGCCTTCTCCTCCTCTCCACATTCACTGAAAATGAATCAAATTAGAGGGAAATCGCCCCATTAAAAGAGAAATCTTAATTTTTCTTTCGCTAATTTTGAGAAAAACATAGCTCTTTTTGACGGAATGTCAACATCGTTGGAAATATTTCATCGAGCTCTAAAATGGGTATTCATTTGTTTTTGGTGATTTCATACTTCACCCGGAAGCCATTTTTCCAAGAAGGGTCACTTGGTCGCCTCTCAAAATCGAATTTATGCACTTGCACCACTTGTAATTGGGGCACCACTTAGCCTTCATACTTGTCGATGCATGTGTTGATTTTATTCATGAGTAACCATCTTTTTCTCATGTTTTTATGGTCCCCACCGGGCCTATTATGTGTGGCAGCATCATCGAGTCGCCCTTGATCAGAGCATCTGAGTTGAGTAATAATCGCATTCATGGAGTCTGTCCTACGTCCCTTTTGCCTAATGTTATAGTATTCCATCCATTGATGCCTTGTCCCTCTCTCGTCTAGCCCATTTTGGCCTCCATTCCCACTGTCTCCCATCCCCTTAGGAGTCGAGTCAGTCGCTGCCAGGTCATCCATGCTATTTATGCTCTAACAAGGGAATTCATTCGTTTTCTACTCAGTATCCCCCATTCCATCATCATCCATGGTGTCACTCCATCAGTCACTCTAATATTATCTCTTGTGACTTAGTTGAGGACCCTCATTTCCTCACCTATGGCGGACCTCCTTTTGTCAACATCAGCACAGTCATTCCAAAAGACAGGTCTAGAGGGTGGTGTATCTTGGTTCCCAATTCCATTATTATTCCAGCTTCGCAGATTTGATGGTTTCAACCCCAGCCAATTACAGTGCCTATAGAATGCATGTATCACTTAGATGATCCATTCATATTTTCAAAGCCCTTTCCTATTTATCAGGGCTTCTCTAGTTGTTATTATATCTCATGTACTCGAACATTATTGTATTCAGTCATGGTTGTTGTCCTAGGCGTAGTATGTATATGGGATCCATTATATTTTTTTCTGGCCCATGATTAAGCCAGCATATGATGTACTTTATAGCTCAGTCTCATTTTACTAGGCGCACCATTATTCTTTGTACTTTGTCATCTCTGTGGGCATAGGTTGCCTCCCCCGCCTCACTGAGAACAAGTACCCAAACATTAAAGGAGACTTATCTCATTTGTAGGTATCGCCCCCTTAGGTTATTATCCTCTCTTGCTTCACTCCATTTACGTATATCTCTCTTTATGAATCCCCTTCGGCGTCTAGTGATTGTGTTCTTACAACGTACTTCAGTCATACGATTAGCTCCTAAAGCTCGCACATTGGGGGGAAATATATTACACCAATTTTTGGTCATCTAACCATTGAAAATTAGATGGATTGAAATACACCATGTAAGACCAATTTTACCACAGTAAAATTGCTTTCACTATAGGAAATAATTTAATAAACCGTAGTTTATTAAGTTATTTCTGGTCCAAATAGGAAACCCCATGAGGAACAATTAAATAAATCCTTATTTATTTGATTTTCCTCTTGGAATAATTAATTAAATAATTGTTTAAATAATATTCCTAGTCATATTTAACCCAATTAATGAGAAATAATTAGATAAATCATTATTTATCTTATTATTCTTTAGGAGTAATTAATTAAATTATTATTTAATTAATATTCCTTGTTACATTTGATTAAATCGTTTAGGAATAATAAAATAAATCATTATTTGTTAAGTTATTCCTTGACCCCATCCTCAAAATGATAAATAAATCATTTATTTTTTTATTATTTCTAAATAAATGGATTCATCCAATTTAAATTCATTTTCCCTCCTGCAAAATATAATAAAATATTCCAAGAAGTTAGATCTAGATCTTGGTTAATAATATTTTATTATGCACCATTATCAAGGATAACTCAATATTTTGCTATAAATAGGAGGGTTTTCCATTCATAATTTACCTTTGATCCTTTTATCATGGTCAGACTTTGATCCTCTTATCATTGTCATACTTTGATTACTTTTATTTTCTTTTTTCTTATTGAGCTCCCTTTGAGTTCAACACGTCTTGGGTTTTCTACACCATTGAGAGAGAGAAAATTTGAAGCTGAAGCATTGAGGACAACCAAAAACCCATCCCATTGAGGGGGACTAGTAACATAATTCTTTGTTCCCTTCCAAGGTGTTAATATAATATACAAATTCTTTATAAATCTTGTCTTTTCCATTGGATATTTGGAGAAAATATTATTTCATTTTACTGTTTAGCTGGTTTTTCTGCATAGATCTGGGTTTGTTTGCATTTTTTTCAACCGTCTATTGCAAATCTAAATAAGTTAGACAACCATCTTTGTTGTTAGGGTTGTTTTTCATTTTCAGCTAAAGTGATCTCTTTTCATACACTTGCGTTAAGAATTCATTCTAACAACATGAATGGATGACCTTTTGGACCAACTCAAGGGGGGAAAATATTTCAGCAAGATCGAATTGAAGTTTAGTTATCACCAGGTATCAATCAAACCCTCCGATGTGTGGAAGATTGCCTTCAAATCCAAGGAGAGTCTTTTTGAATTGATGGTCGTGTGTTTTAGGTTGACGAATTCCCCCACAATCATCATGAGTCTGATGGATGACACATTGCAACCCTTCACCAACTCATTCGTGGTGGTGTATTTGGATGACATCCTTATCTTCAGCTAGAGTTGGGAAGAGCACCTCCACCACATTCAACAAGTCCTCCAAACACTGCGATAACAAAAGTTGTGTGAAAATTTAGAGAAATGAAATTTTGGCATGACCCAGGTTCAATATCTAGGGTACATTATTGATGAGCGGGGTGAGAATGTGGACCCAACGATGATACATGTCATTTCGAATTAGCTAGCCTCAACCACTCTAACAGAGCTCTATAGATTTCTGGGTCTTGTCAACTTTTCCCGTAGGTTCGTGTTGGGTTTCTCTCATATCACTTGGCCTTTGAGTCAAATCACCAAGGATGAGTGAAAGAAAAATTATTTTGGTCTGAATCCAAACAACAATAATTCAACAAGTTAAAGCATCAACTCTAATATGCACCAATTATCACATTACCAAACGTGCAACAACTATTTGAGATCGAGAAATATGCCTCTTACTAAGATATTGGTGTAGTTCTTACTCAGTAGGGGCATCCAATAGCATATCACAGTGATACACTTTCAGACACAATTCGAAAGTATCCCACCTATGACAAAGAGATGTATTCAATTTTGCAGACCTACCGAAAATGGAAGAATTACATTTTTGGGAAGGAAAGGGTCATCCACACAGACCACTGACCCCTACAGTTCATACATACACAAGGTAAGTTTCATAACGATCACCATTACAAATGGTCCACATACCTGCAATATTTCCATTTGAAAATTAAGTACAAGAAGGGAAACACCAACAATGTTGCAGACCTCATTCGACCACCAATTGTAACGCTGACCACGATGCTCAACTCTTGTGGGAATGCGACTTTGGGGTGGCCACATCTTTACAAGAGCGATCCAAAATTTGGAAACACATACCATACACTCCTGTAAGGCAAAAAAGTTCCAAATTTTCACCTCTAGGATGAACTTTTATGCCACCTTAGACACCCCTGTGTTCCTTCAAGCGAACGTGCCAAGATGATTTTGGAAGTGCACTACAGTCAGGTCACTGAAAATTTCAGGGTGCAAAAAACAGGGGCAGTACTATAGAAGTATTTCTATTGGTCGAATCTTCGACATGTTGTTTGGAAGTACATAATATCCTACATTACCTATGTCATTTCCTAATCGACCATTAAGAAGCAATACATATAAACTATGTTGCCTACCCCTAGTCGACCTTGGGAATCCATATCCATGGATACATGTTGGGCTTTCCTTCTACTAAGCATGTAAATGACTACGTCTTGGTGGTCATCAAAAAATTCTCTAAGATGGCCATTCTGGCGGCCTACAAGAAGAGTATCACAAAAAAATCCATTGCTAAAATTTTCTTTAAATGAGTGTGGGTGCACCTTAGGATCCCATAGCCCATTATCTCGTATTGGGATAGCAGGTTCCTAAGTACATTTGGTAAAGTCTCCGGTCAATGATGGATACCAAGCTCACTAATTCCATGACTTTCCACCCCTAAGCTGATGGCCAAATAGAGGTCGTGAACTGGATGATCATCCACATTTTGTGCATGTACAACTCAAAGTATCCACACACATGGGATTAGAGCCTCCCCTATGTATAGCATAGCTACAACCTATCTCTCCATAGTTCAACTGGACACAACCCCCTTCAGGTGGGGTTGGGATTCTAGCCACTATGTCCTGTTGATGTGGCCATACCATTTGCAGCTGCTCAGGCAGATTTAGCTCATGTCCAATCTAAATATGACAGGGTGAAAAAAATTCATTGAGAACATTCAACACATTCTCCAACAGGTCGATGACATATTAGACAGAGCTAATGCTAAGTACAAGAAATGACATGATCAACATCGAGTGCCACACAAGTTCTAGGTCGGCGACAAATTTTGGCTACATTTGCAAAAGGACCACCTAGTTGGAACCCACTACAATATTTTCCCACTCTGATATGGGCTATACATCATCACCAATGTTGTATGGGACAATTCCTTCGAGCTCATCATTCCACCATTCCTTGGTCTGCACCTAGTCTTCCATGTGGAATGCCTTTGGCCATACTTTCCACCCTTATTGGACACTTCCAAGAATTCAGAAAAACTCACACCAACGGATTTAAACCCATATTTCATGCAACAATCCATAATTGATAGGATAATTGACATAGAGATCAAGAACACCCTCCAATAGAGGATCCAACTACATCGAGTTGTCAAATCAGTCCAACTCCTTCACCAGGGCGAGTGGTTCACCATGGACCAAGTTCAACACAAATCTCCTCACCTCATGGAGTCTTTAAACGCAATGGGGATCATTTCTTCATAAGGAGGTAGGACTAATCCCAATGGATATTTGTGTCCACCGGCCTATTCCACCTAGAAATCCAATCGGTTTCATTCGGTTTCATCATTTCACTGCTTATATCATCATTTACTATTTTAACAGTTGTCTTAGCTCCTAAATTTCTGGAGCAGTTTTGACCCACTAAACAGCTTTTTTTTTAGGCCTGCAGCAGGCCCATAATCATGTGCAAGAGACTATGGAAAATACTATAGTACTCAGAGAGATATTTCCGACAAGGTATCATATGTTCAAAATAGAGATAACATGAAAAAGTTACAACCCTAGGAAGTTGGTTGCCCAACTAACCCTAATGGAGCCCACAAACTCTTGGAGTTCCATCTTGTGGGGTTATGGTTTTGGTTTTTTAGGTTTTTCCCTTGTTTTTAAATAATTAAAATGCCCTTAAGCCTCATTGTAACACAATTTAGAGGCATGTAGCCACCACATCTCTTCTCGGATAAAAGCTACCATTGCCTGAGCTAATTTATTTCCATTTTGTATGTAAGCATATTTCAGTTCTTTGATATTAATTAAATAAAGTTTTATTTTTGCTGCATGCCTGTGTATATTTTTATATCAGTATTCTATTGTGTTACTGCATAAGTTCAGATAAGTTGTTTTGTACATATAGAGATAAATAGTGTGTTAATGTTTTTGAAAAGAAATAAATTAATTGCATGCATAAACAAATAACTATTAAGTTTGATATTTCTTAAAGAGAAATAAGTTATTCGCATGCACAAAATTAGAAAAATTATGTTGATATTTCTTGAAAAGAAATAATTTATTTTCATCCACAAAAATATAACAATTATGTTAGTAATTCTTGTAAAGTAATTAAGTTATTTCATTAAAAATATTAAAAAGGATGTTCTCATGATACATATGCATTAAATTTTTAAAGAGAAATATTGGACTCTTAAAGAGAAAATGTGCTTATGTGTATAGGAATAACATCTAGTATATTTGGTCTATTGGAAATGAATATGTGAGTAACTTTTTGAGCAATAGTTCATATAAAATATTTGCATAAAATATTATTGGTTGTTTTATTTGAGAAGGATTTGTTATTCATCCTATTTCTTGAGGAAATATTACAAATTTTTCTGATGTGTGAAATGATAGGAAAACATTTTGTATTGCATGCATAATAGCTAGTGAGTTAGCTAACTTCTGAAAAAAGAAGAATTAGTTTGTTAGATTCATTGGAAAATAAATTAATATATTTGTATGCAAGGAAGTATTCGTTGTGTTAGAACTCTTCAAAAAGAAGAGAAGAGAAAAACATGTTCTTGTATACATTATTGAATTAGACCCTTGGAGAGGAAAATTGGTAATTACATGTTTTATTTTGTTAAGAGTCCTTTGGATGATTCTTTAGAGAAACATATACATTTTCATGCATGGAAAAGTATATTTTTGGTATTAGATTTCCAGATAAAAGGAAGGTGCAATCACATAATATTTATTGTGTTAGCCTTCTTTTGGGAAAAATAATATGCATATGCACAATTAAAGGGATTAGCTATGGTATTAGATTTCTTTTGGGAGAAAATTATGTATAGTTATTAGACTAGATATTTTGGATAAGAGGAAAATGTATCTTTGCATGCATGAGAGAATAAATGTCATGTGTATGATCCCTTCAAAAAAAAATGTGTTTATTTTTCCATGCAAGATTTAGTTAGTTTCATTTGGAAAGAAATATATGTTTCATATGTAACAAGAAAAGGCAATCATGTTATTTTCTATGGGAAATAATATGGAAGTGCATGCAAGACTATGTTAGTGATTTGTTCGAAATATGACACTTGATAGTGATTTTCTTGTTACGAATGCATGTGCAATGATGTTAAAGAGGATATTTCATTACATTATGTTTATTTTTTATGCATGCACACAAATAGATGTTGAAGTGTCACTAATAAATATTTATTATTGGTTTATTAATATTTTATCTAATCATGATATCAAGTGTGTTGACGACAACAATGAAAAAAAATAAAAGTGACTTGTGCAAAATATAGTTCATGTTTAACTTTGTGGCAGATAAATATTTGTGTAGATTGAGGAATTCTAATTGCAGGATGATACCCTGATGGAAACCGTCAAACCATAAAGACATAGAGATTGATGATTCATGGTTAAATGATATCATGATGATTGTAATAGATTATAGCTAGTTATGTTTCATTTAAGAGGATTTTTATATGTAATATAATATGGAAATTTGCAAGGGATGGACTCGATTATAACCATTGAGTGAGGGGTGAACACCCTCATGAACGTTAAATAATAAAATTAAATGTTTGTTGGTTTTCACCCTATGAGGTTTCCAGGGTATATCGGTGTCTAATGAGATGATTATTCATTGTGCCATTTTTATGATGTTAATTTCTTTTAGGATGTGATGTTTATATTATCTAAGTATGTGATTTACTAATTGAGTGTTATGCAACCAGCTCAAAAAATAGAAGAAAATATAGATCAACAACTTATAAATCAACCTCTTCGAGGGGGAAACCTACTTTACATAACATAAATGAAAAATTCTTGGATGATATAAATGAAAAAACCTTCTTTATATATATAAGAGTCTAATGGGTCACAATATAATAAGAGCCGAAATAACAATAATAATGTAAGGGCACAACAATAACAATAGTGGGCTTCTATGGGGTACAATAATAGTAATATGGGGACTACATGGGCACAAAAATAACAATAAGGGGGTTGCACTAACAATAAAAATAAGGGAATACACTAGTATTATAGGGACTTAAAATTCCCCTCTCTTTCAAGAGAGTGTTGTCCTCAAGGCTTGAGCAGTTCTGGATGCTTTTGTATAAAATTCTCATCCTCCCATATCGAATCTTCAATAGGTAAGTTCTTCAGCTTGATGAGATACTTTGAAATTGATCAATTTCGTAGCTGTCGAGTTCTTGTTTCCGTGACTTCTTCAGGTTCCAATATGATTTTTCTTTCCTCGTCCATTTCTGGCAATATTGTTTGAACTAGAAGCTTGTCACCTATAACCTTCTTTAAGCATAAAACATGGAAAACTAGGTGCACTCAGGAAGATACGGGAAGCTCCAATTTGTATGCCATGGTACCAATATTTTTCAACACCTTGTAAGGACCATAGTACTTTGGTGATAATTTTTTATCCTTCTTAACTTGCTTGAGGGAAATTTGTTTGTATGGTTGTAGCCATAAAAATACCCAGTCACCTACATCAAAACTTCTTTTTCTACGATGTTGATCTACCTATTGTTTCATTCGATTTTGCGCCAAAGTGACGTTATCCTTTAATAGTTGGAGAACTTGTTGTTGATGCTCGATGTGATCTTCCACTTCTTAAACCTTAGAATTTTCTCTTAAATATGATATGATGGAAGATGGATGATATCCATAAACTTCCATAAATAGGCTCATTTTTTTTTTGTATGGAAATAAGTGTTATACCACCATTGAGCCAGAGGTATCCACTTAACCCATTTTGTTTCCTTATAAGATACAAAGCAACGAAGATATCCTTCCAAACATTTATTCACTATCTCAGTTTTCCCATCGCATTGAGGATAATAAGATGAGCTATGAGCTAATTAAGTACCCAGACAAGAAAAGTCCAAAAATTTCTAGTAAAAATGGGATTTCTATTGCTTACAATAATCTTTGGGTTTCCATCTATCTTTTTAATTGTTTCCATAAATGCAGTAGCTACTATGTTGACTTTAAATGGTTGATATAATGCAAAAAAGTGTGTATACTTGGTAAGTTTATCAATTATCACCATGATGACATTTTTTCCTTCGGACTTGGGTAAACCTATGATAATATCCATTGAAACCTCCTCCCAACATTGACTTGGAATAGATAAAGGTTGTAACATACCCGAGGTCTTAATTGTCTCAACTTTATTTTGTTGGCAAACCAAACATTCTGCCACAAAGTTTTGAATATTAGATTTAAGGCCATCCCAAAAAAATTCCTTCTTAACCTTGTAATAAGTTTTAAAAAATTCTGAGTCCCCTCCTAAGGGAGACATGTGCAATTCCAAGAGAATTTTTATTTGAGTTGGGAATTATTACAAAGATACAAGTGATATTTGTACCATAATGAATCATTTTTCTAGCTAAATGTATTAGATTTGTTGGGATATTGTTGCAACTTTTGAATGAGTGTCCACACTTATTTGTCATTCTTCCATTCATCCCTTTCTTCGGTTATCCAATTTGGTTGGATAATAGAAATGGCACAAAAGAATGCTTCCACATCCCCATCCTTTCTTGAGAGTGCATCTACAACAACATTTTTCTTCAATTTTTTGTAGATGATTTCAAAGTCATAACCCAACATCTTTATGACCCATTTTTTCTGCTCTTTTGAAGATAATCTTAGTTCCAAAAAGCATTTAAGACTATCATGATCTGATTTTACCTTGAAGTGTCTTCCCATTAGGTAAGGTCGCCATTGCTTTAGTCCAGGTAGTATTGCCAAAATTTCCTTCTCATAAATAGGTTTGTGTAAATGGTTTCCTTTGATTGGAAAACTATCAAACACAATGGGTCTTCATTCTTGCATTAAAACGACACCAAATCAATTTCCTGAGGCATCATATTCCATAATAAAGGTTTTTGTGAAGTCTGACATACCTAATACTTGTGCTTGGCGCATTGCTTCTTTAATATGTTTAAAGGCCTTAGTTGCTTCTAGAGTCCAAGAAAATCCATATTTCATCAGTAATGTTGTTAGAGGTGCCACTATTCTCCCATAATTCTTAACAAACTTGCAATAATACCCTGTCACCCTGAGAAATACTCGCAGATGCTTTATGTTTGTGGGGATATGGCCTTAATTTTGTTAGGGTCTACCTTAACACCCTCATGAGATACAATATGACCCAAATATTCCACCTCTTATACTCCAAAGAAACATTTGGAGGTTTCTTCATATAATCATTTCCCCTCCAATAGTTTGAGCACTTTGTCAACATGTTGAACATGATCCTTCCAAGACTTGTTGTAGATTAGTATATCATCAAAAAACACTAATAAAAATTTTCTAAGGTTTGAAAATGGAATTCATCAAACTTTGAAATGTAGAAGGTCCATTGGTAAGGCCAAAAGGCATGACCAAAAATTCATAATGACCCTCATTAGTTCTAAATGTTGTTTTTAGAATGTATTTAGCTTCATTCTAATTTTACAATATCCTGGACGAAGATCCAACTTGGTGAAGTAAATTTCTCCATGTACTTTATCCAATAATTCATCAATGATAGGAATGGTAAATTTATCTTTAATTGTGAGGTTGTTGATATCCCAATAATCTGGAAACATGCGTCATGATCCATCCTTATTGTGCACCAATACTACTGGAGCAGAGAAAGAACTTTTACTAGGTTGAATTATGCCAACCTCTAACATTTCTGCAACCATACGTTCAATTTCACTCTTTTGCGCATAAGGATATCTATAAGGCCTAAAGTTTGGAGGATCACTTCTTGGAATGAAATGAATAGCATGATCATGATCAAAAATAGGTGGGAGGCCTTTGGGATTCTCAAATATCTTGGAATGATTGTCCAAGACTTTTTGGAGATGTGGAGAAATAAATGATTTTGATGTTTGAATCTCTAGTGAGCATAATTATGAAATTACACCTCATTGTTCTTTCTTTAGAAGCTTTTTCATGCCATTAGAGTTTATTATATTTCCTATTTTCCCTATGATACCCCTTAATTCAACTTCCTTTCCTTCCCAAAAAATTTCAAGAAACATTCTTGAAAATTAAAAGCTATCGTACCCAAATATTGTAACCATTTGACTCCTAGTACAACATCAACACCACCCATTCAAATGGAAATAATTGGACTATTCAATACATATTACCCCATGGCTAGCTTGATATTATGGCACTTTCCAGAGAAATTTATAGTTCCTCCATTTGAAACCATCACTTGACACTCTGGTGCTTGATATAGGAATAAATTCAATTCCTTGGCTATCTTACAATGAATAAAATTATGAGTACTACCCGAATTAATTAGCACTATTACCTTTTTATTCTTGATTTGTACTTTTATCTTGAGATTTTGAGCAGTGGTAATTCCTAAAAAAGCATTACAAGATATGGTTAGATTCATTTATTCTTTCTATAGGGTTGGTTTGTAGTGTATATCCTATTCTTTTGAAGTTTCTTATTCCTTTTCTTCCTCCTCTTCACAATCTAGGTAATACTATCACACCTGTAACAAAGCCCTTTTTCTCTTTTTTCTTCCAAATGTTGTGGTGTCAACCTTGTAGGTTTTGGAAGGCTATGAGTATCAACACTTCCATCTTTATAGTTGTGAGTGGTAGGATTCCTTGTCGCCATAATTTTTCTTTCAATTTTTCTTTCCAACCTGAATGCCTTCTCCAATGAATCAGGTTCCCAAAAGTGAACCTCATGTTATCCTTTAAATTACCCTTTAATACATTAATCATATGCTCCTTTGGAATATCATTTATCCTTATATTCAATTTTTGGAAGTCCTTAATGTCCTCCGTCATTGAACCCTTTTTATTGAGATTTATCAATTGGCTAAATAAGGTTTTTCTCTATGTATCCTCATAATGTGTTACAATTTCCTCCATAAAAATTGACCAAGTGAAAAAAAAATTATGAGAGAAAAGCCATTGATACCATACAAACTAATTGGGTTCTAAATATAAAGTTGCAATGCGTACCTGTTGTGTGTTTTGCACATTATGGAGATCAAAATATTGCTCCATCTATAGTATCCATGTTACAGGATCCTTGCCATCAAACTTACTTATATCGATCTTTGGAATATTGTGGGTCTTCAATCCAATGTTAAAGTCCATGAAATCATGATTAAGATTTCTTCGGTTATCATCATGGGTTTCCTTTACTACCTTTTCACCATTGGGAATCTTTTCTTGTAGAAACTTTGTCAAACCTTCCATGCATTTCTTCAGATATTCCATGTTTCCTTTCAATTTTGCTTCTATACCATCGATCTTAGCTTTTACTACATTTTGTGAGAGAAAAATTTGTTGCACTTGGTCTCGTAATTTTGATATATCATGTTGCATTTATTCCTCTTCTTCATGCACCATAGTATAAATTTCAGGTTTCTTACTAGGTATTTCCATTTTCTTTCTTTGGGGCATAAATTAATGATATTTATGCTTCACTATGCACTTTTAATCACTTCAAACTTATTTTTCAAACAAAATTTCTAAATTTTTTAAAAAATACACACTTTTTTCTTTCTTTTGAGGAGCTCGATATTGAACCTAATGTATCTCTGTGATTTCTGATCTCCAAGATTTTAACTTAGGTCATATAGTATCCCTCTGAGTCTTATTTCCAATGCCATGTGTTAGACCTAAATTGGATTCTTCAAGGTAAAGTTATGCTCAATCTCCCACAATGAACTGATTATAGACTGATTCAGTAAAGCGAACTTGTATGGAGTGCCACGTGTCACTGTTTTGACCTTCGGCCCTAAAATTTCTAAGAGAAAAACCAAAGTCCATGAAATTTCTGCTAATTTTTACATAATTCAAATCTGATGCCTAAAACAAAAGTTATGACGGTTTTCCCTAGGTCACATGTTTGAGATTGAATTATGGAGCCTGCAAAAACCCTAACTTCCTCAAATCATATCTTGGAAAATATAACGCACCAAGATGTAAAATGTTTATACAAAGTTCAGAACAAGTTCGGCTACATGTGGTAAAAATTTCAGCTTCTGAAGCCTCGTAGAAAATATGTTATAGAGAAAACGCCAAGATGACCTATTTGAAGGAGTGAAACCCTAGAATCGCAAGCTCTAATACCAAATTTCATGCAACCAACTCAAAAAATAAAATAAAATATAGATCAACGACTTAGAAATAAGCCTATTTGAGGGGGAAACCTCCTTTACATAACATAAATGAACAATTATTGGATGATATAAATGAAAAAACCTACTTTCTATATATAAGAGTCTAAGGGGTCACAATATAATCAAAGCCGACATAACAATAATAATGTAAGGGCACAAAAATAATAATGGTGGGCTTCTATGGGGCACAATAATAGAAATATGGGGACTACATGGGCACAAAAATAACAATAAGGGGCCTACACTAACAATAACAATAATGGAATACACTAGTATTTTAGGGACCTAACATTGAGTTAAAATAACCATGGAATCAATGCATAGTTATAGCAAGAAATTTACATTAATAGGCTACAAAAATGGCAGTTAATGGTCATGTAACTCACTATAATTTTACTAAATATTTATCTAGGTAATGACGATGGTTTTCATAATGGTCATTGAGGGAATATAAAAAATAATTTAAAAGGTTACACATTGGTAAATGCTGAAATTTTTTCCTAACTCCATGCATTTTCCTGCGAGGTTACGAGGGGATGTTGCATATACTTTATAAAAAAAATATCTAAGAACTATAGGCGAACACATGAATAACATGAATGATTTTGAATTATTAGCCTTATTACCAGTAAACATACTTAATATATTTTATGTCAATATCCAAACCTAGTCATAAAATTGAACCCAAAAAAATCAATTATATCATTATATTAATATATTAGGTCTAGGGCATCAATGAGGGATGTTACAATAATTTCAATGTAGTTTGACTCACTACTCCTACCACCAATTCCTTCTCGATCACATTGATGAGTTTTATCCAATTGAATTCTACACATGGAGGACCTCGAACTTAGGCGCACAATGAGGATCACATGTGAGCTTAGTAGCTCGCAACCATGGCTCTTTTCCAGTTGCAAGTGACAAATGAGGTCATCAATCATTCGAAACCAATGGTTCCAAGAAGTATTCAATCCAATTCTCGGCCTCTTATATCCCCAAGGTGTTGTTAGGACTGCATTCAACAATGAGGCAGACACTCATGGTTGTCAGCTAAACCAACTTGTTGTTCGACCCTTATCTGTGCTCGGGGTGTGATTTCTTATTTTTATCTCGTTCAATGGATAAATTGATGAATTACATGGTGTTTTTCACCCTTCTCGAGCGCTCTCACTCCCAACACTCTCTAGGGCACATGAATCTCACCACATGGACCCAAGTAGGATTGTCATTCAGTGTAGCAACCCTTTAATCAACCTGGTGCCACCAAAAAATGTGAATATGACCCAAAAATAAAAATCCCAAGCCCATACCTTTAATATAGAAGATAATATATGAACATAACCCTTTTTAAATTGAAATAAAATAATACTGGACCAGCTAAGGTGACTAGAGGGAGCACCAAATTCGATTTTCCAACTAGGGTGAGATCGAATCCCACCAAAGACAAACTGAGGATATCACTTGAAACCCTCACTTGAAAAATCTCCTAAGCTCTCAAAATACAAATGAAGAAGATCCATATTCCATGATTTCTCTCATTCCTCCTTCATCCCTTTTAAAAGCTCAATTTATTGTAGGAAACCACAAGAAACTACCTTGTTTGAGAGTTACCTGGGGCCAAAACCATGTGCTCTACGCTATTTATTATTATTATTATTATTATTATTACTATGACTCGGTCCAACTGGGTCAATTGTTTGGGGATATTACAAACCATCACAATTCTTAAGCGTCACGGTATAAATACATTATTTAATTGCATTACCAGAGTGAATGTGAGTTGGTACCACACATTTGCAACAACCTCAATACTATTCATACTAATTTTTTTGTATGTCATATTAAATGGAATACATAATTATCAAATATGTGAGATCCAGGATCAAATTTAGATTGAGAGCTTTAATGCCAAATTATCTCCCAAGTTTCTCAACTTGCAATAGCTATGAATTTATTGATTTAGATATGGCTATTTGCCATTACTTATAAGGTGAGATATCCTTGGATACATCCTGGTTTACTAAGTATTGTATGGTTGGATTAGCTTGCATAGATTTAATATTAAAATTTTGTCCTACCATTTCCTCTACCAACTAAGAGTTCAACTAGTTTCTCAATTTGTTAAATTCTCCTCTAAGCCGATCAAACAAAACAGAAGGGTATGGAAACATGGATTTATGAAACAAATGGATACATTAGAGGAAATTTAAGCCTAAAAGTGGCCTCCTGAGGAAAAATAATAAAATAATAGGAAAATAATAAAATAAGAGGTATGAATTTTGGAGGGAAAAGAAGAAAACTACATTTTTTAATTGTATTTTTTGCTTACCTCCTTATAGGTTTACTCAAATTTCAACTGTAGACACTCATTGGATGTAGATTAAATTTTGCATCCAACGAGTACCCATTATGCATACTTTTGAGAAGACCCACATTGATAAAAATTGAAGATAAATTAAAAATAAACGTATTTTTACATGTTTTTTTTTTTTTTTTTAATGTATCTTCAATTTTTATCAATGTGGGTCTTCTCAAAAGTATAGATAATGGTTACGTGTTGGATGTGGAATTTAAATCCGCATCCAATGAGTGGCTACACTTGAATTTTGAGTAAAACTATAACGAGATAAGCCAAAAATACAATTTTTTTTTTTTTTTTAATTTTCCCTCCAAAATATTAACATGTACCTCTTTTTAAATTTGAAATATTTTGATTGGTTTACATATTATGCATGTGAAAATTTCATGGGCACTTTTAGTCTAAAATTTCCTCCAATGGGTAAATTGAAATGGTTGATTTCTCAAACGGACATACGAGTAAATAGAAATGCTTGGATCTAAGTGGAGAATGTAATTTTAGAGTGAAACAAACAATCCACTTTTTATAAAAATGTTGCCACTTGTATAAAAAATAACAAGGGAAAAAGAACAACATGATGTTGAGAGATAAATTTAAATCATCCAATTACGTATATGACTATGAATATATCCTTAATCTCTAATCCTAACTATCTATTTAATAAAAAAATAAAATTCCTCAAATCTTATACAATGGGTGAAGGACTACACAGGTTTCAAACCACCCATCATCAAGAACATGATGAAACCCATACGAAATCTAGTAAGCACCTTCCAACATATTCAATTTGAGCATATATACGAGGAACAAAACATGACTGCAAATCTACTATCAGTGAGAGGTGTTGCTAAGGAACCTAGTAAGTTCTTTTTTTCAACTTATGAATAGGGGATTATGGTTAATGTCGACAACACTAACTACTCATAGGTGACTATGTATTAATTTTTGATACAATCTTCAAGGTCTTTGTAGTATTTTTGGGGCATATGTAAGGCTAAATATGATTAGCGAACATAAAAAGTGGGAGAAATACCGTTTGTTAGGGTCCTATGTTTTTTTATATAAAATTTATTTTCCTTATCCATTTATTTTCATTTTTTGAGCAGTTTAGCCTATGGCGACTACTATTGTCATAGTCTCAAAGTCACTATCCGACATCGTTGAAATTCTTCCATAAAGGGTTCATCCAAATTGTGAAAGAGTCTCGGTCAGTGGGAGTAATGAGGTCACACATGTTTATATAGTCAATCAGAGATGAAAGAGGTTATGTTTCAGTCTTCGTTGATCAAAACCATCCAAAATGAGTTTGTTTCAGTCAAGGTTATGTTGGTATGAGGCCTGGTCATTAAAATAGTCTGTCGCCTATGGTCTATAATGTTATCCCTATTTCTATCTACCCCTTTCTTCCCTGTTCCATACCCTATTTCCCCATTTCCCTTCATACATACACCTTCATCTATATTCCCATTCCATATACATTTACATATCACCCCCTTTCATTCCAAACCTATCCTTTAACATTATTATCCATATTCGTATATTCATTCTTACTATCCTTACCCACCCTCAAGCTAATCATTATTTATGTATCATACCCCTAACCTTAATCATTTCCCATAGCCCCTACATTCATGACAAGTCAAGCAAGAGGTTAATTTAAATCAATCAAGTGACAAGGTGATTAGATTAATGACTGCACTAAAAGACAAAATTCAAAGGCGCAATTCAAATTTTATATCGCCCTTATCTCATTCCACTGTACACTCAAGAAAATTGTGATTCTGCATAGGAAAGATAATCACTACAGGAGATCAGAGATCAATCCCAGCCACAAACTGAGTTCATCCTCACAAGATCAGGTTGTTGCACAAACGCTACCCAACTTGGTTGTTGCAAAGTGTTGTGCAACTCCTACACAACGCTCTCTGACACACTATAGAGCATACACACAGTCACAAATAGATTCTCATCAAGGTTTGAGAATGACTATAGCATTTTCTTCCCTCCATGAAATCAGTGTGCCACGAAACTAAACACAACTCTGCCCTATAGGTTTTAAAATACGAGTTTGCTGCATAAATTTACTGTTTGGGTCATTAGTTTCAAGAACCGTTTACGATGACATGGAGGTGAATTTTGGAAAATTGAACAAGGTTTTTCTCAATAACAAACCAAATAACAAAAACCTCCTTGCATTTCTGTACAAGTGTCATATATTGAAATGTTAAAGTGCATATTTAAAGCCTATTTTGCAGGTTTTGTAATTTATTGTTTTAGGCATGATGTTAGGGTACAAATTGTGAGGAGCTGAAGAAGAATTTTTTGAAACCAAGAGAGGTTTCTATCATGGAAATTCTCATCTACACAAATCTCGCTGGTTTTTGTAACAACTCTCAGGATTCAAGATATATGGGCTAGTATGTGAACCTTAATTTTCCATAAATTCAGTGTTTCACGTTCACACAATCACCGTACTTTCATAATATCTGCTAAACCCTGTACCCATTTTCCCTGAAAATTTTAAAATAGATGTAATGGGGTGAGATGAATGAACTGAGTTAATTTCAGCTCAAAATTCTTCACGGTTTTCAAGAAATAAGCTACTGTCACCTACATCCATTTTTGTATTTTCTTGAGATCCACGAGTCGAAATTGGGTCAAATTTTTTTTTGGAGGAGATACATGATGATATTAATGTGATGTAAAAATTTAAAATTAATTGGATTCACCGTTTTGGAGATACCTCCAAAACATAGACTGTTGCTTAAGTCTCTATGCTCCGCTGCGCAAGTGTTGAACTGAGCGGTTTTGGAGCCTGCATGTGCAAAGAGACACATTGGATGGATCCCTCTACACATCATCCACCTAATTATCACCTTCCATAAGCCAGTTGTCCATCAGTGCTACAGGTGTGCGTGCTAAGCTGGAGTTGCTGCAAAACTGTTGCGCAATCCTTCATTGCTGCGCAACTCAGACTTCGTGTCATGATGTTTCTGCTTTTGTATCAAGTTCAAAACCTTCATGTTTTGATGTTGAGGATAGGAATACGAATGAATGGATAAAGGATCTGTTAATAGATATGATAAAGTTTCTTTCCTTCAAGGATAAAAGGGCAGTTTTTGTTATTAGTTTTGTTTAGCTTTGTTCCATTTTTTGTTCAAAACACATGTTGTTGCTAATTCTATTTGGATTCGATCCACCCGAATGGATAAACAATACATTGTATCTAGTCATATATATTTTCTTGGCTAAAAATGTATTTAAGACTACAAGAACTATGAGAAAGGGTTGGTTGGAATCAAAACATGTTCTGTGTCTTTGAACTCATATTTCTGAATAAAGTCTTAAGTGCATATTTTTGTCACTAGTTGCAGAGATTCATGTGGCATGTTGCTTTCAAGTGATTGTGTTCCTTCTGTGCAATTGTTAATTTAAATGCATTATTGTTGTCTCGTTCTAAAGTTATTGTTGGCTTGTTCTAAAAACTATTGTTGAAGCAGTTTTCAACATTCACCTTTTATGTGCTCTGGTTGACTGTTTATTTTCATACTTGATAGAATTCAGTATTGTTCCTTTAATATGGTTCTTCTAGATATTTTGTCATAAAAATATGTGACAGAATCTAGATTCTGCTATGTTGCATTTGATCGAATATTGTTATGTGGTTATTTGTTTTCTTCACTATACTACAGACAACGTCGACTTGAAACACGTACCTACCTTGCCTCTATATCTACAGGTGACTCATGTATGTTCTAATGTTTTATGCTTGAGCATTTGAAATGTGTTAATGGCTTCATTCCTCAGTAGCCTTTTCTTAAATCCCCCAACAATTGTCATCAATTGTTAGGTTCTTTCTAGATTTGGTCTTTGTGGTCTTTGAGCTTCAAGGTTAATTAATTTTAGACATTTTCTAGTGAGAGTCCCTTCGATTAGAAAAGACCATTATCTAGCCCAAAAAAGTTTGTGGTTACTTCTAAGATTTCTCTTTTCAGCTTGGAGAAATTTACAAAGTGCTAACACCCTTAAATGTAGACAAAATATAAAACATAATTTATATGAATGATCATTACAGTTACCATAGAAATAGAAGAAACATAGGAAAACCATTTTTAAGACTGCATTTAGAAGTATGAACATTTAAGTTACCGTAGAAGTAGAAATAGAAGAAATGTAAAGGAAAAAGAAATAAAAAACACACTTACTATCTTTTTATTTTAACAAGAAGAAAAAAAAAAAAAATACAAGAATGAGTTTGTTCAAAGGTTTTCGAAAAAATAATGAGATCCTAATTACGTTGACCGATTTGAATTGTGGAAGACCGTTAATGAAAATTTCTTTTGGATTGGACATTGGGAACATAGGACATTTTTGATAACTTTTCTGAACGAATTTTGTCGGTGGCCTACCAATTACATTGTACAAATTTGGGAAGCAACTACGACAATTTCCAAGGTTTCATGAAGGACACTTTTATAATGTCCTTGGATTAGTTTTGTGATGTTCTTGGTTATAATATATCTTTAATATTAATATATAATTTTGGATATCATAATTTTCCATTGTAAAGTTATTATTGGATGTATTTCTATTAAATGTTAATACTGATATAGTTATATGATATACGTCAATTAATATTATTTGAAAATGATATTTCAATATCATTTGAAAAAGATAATTGGTATGTAAAAGGTGGAAAATGTGACAAATTGGTATAATAATTACATTTATTTATGTGGTTATGTTTTTTTATGATAGTATGAATGGAGAGAAATAATAGATGGTTAATTATGATTGAGTATAGTTGACTCTAGCTATAGTAAAACTTTATTAAATTTTATTCAAAACCTAATATTATTATAGAATATTAAACTTTATTTACAAATCCTAAAGTTATTATTACTAATAAATCTTATTAATAATTTTTGCTTGCTAAGTTGTGTGAGTTGTGAGATGACTGCATTCTTAACTTTTGGATTGAGAAACTATGACCAAAACTATGACCTAAGGGTATCTAAGTTGTCAAAATCTCCTCGGTATCCCACTGTCATGGCTACACTAGCTCTTAACATGGTTGGATTTTTGCTCATGAAGTTTAAATTGATGAATTTCATATCACGAAGTGCCTTGACATTACACCTCATCACTATCTATTCTATGTCTAGTGAGCATGATAAACCTTATTAATGTTAAAACTAATAATATTAATGTTATTAATATTAACAATAATAATAACATTATTATTGTATGTTTGAACTTCTGGAATCCTATGTAATATGATTGATGAGTCCGACGTTTCGGGTGAACACTTCACCCATTTTCAGGAGGAAGAAGCTTACCGTTAGATAGGAAGAATGCAGACGCTAAAAGAATATATGATTGACGATCTCAAAACATTGGGCTCGTCAATTATATTACACAGAATTCTAGAAGTTCAAATCTACATTATGTATCTGACTGTGGAAACATCCACGACTTAAATGTATTATTGTTAATATTATTAGTCCTTTATGGGAGAGTATAAAATAGGTTTTAATTTGTTTAGTATTTTCAAACGTTTTGTTATATTATTGTATTAAAGTTATTTTTTGAGATTTAAAAATATTTTGTTAAAATTTTTGAAAATTAATAAATTATTTTATGATTAATTATAAAGTTTGATTGGAATAATTATCTACAATTAAATGTGATATTAAATAAATAATAATTAAAAATAAGTGAAATAAAACTTTAATACATTACACCAAATCATGAAAACAAAGTAGAGTTTCTGAGAGGGATTTTGATTGAAAGGTATGGCTTATAGTGGAGATTTTATTAATCTATATTTTCCCTTATAATTTGTTTATGGCTGTTCTTCTAGAGCAATGATCATTCCCTTGTATTCTTTTGGCTCCGCGAGAATTTTGTATTTTACACCAAATCATGAAAACAAAGTAGAGTTTCTGACAGGGATTTTGATTGAAAGGTATGGCTTATTGTGGAGATTTTATTAATCTGTATAATCTGTATTTTCCCTTATAATTTGATTATGGCTGTTCTTCTAGGGCAATGATCATCCCCTTGTATTCTTTTGGCTCCGCGAGAATTTTGTTCTTTGCAAATCTATTGCTTTATATTTACTTTTGGGTGTTTAAGATTTATTATTTAACATGTAAATTCTTACCAAGTTAAAGTTCTTAGTCTTGTTTGAAATTTTAATAAATTGCTTTTGGTTGTTGAATACAAAAATAAAATTGAGACATTTACAGTTCTTAGGCCGCGAACAGAATTGAATTGCCAAATTTCTAAACATATTAGATGGTTGTAAAGATCGACTAAATTTTAATGACCAAATTTCTAAACATATTAGATGGTTGTAAAGATCGACTAAATTTTAATGATGTAATCAATTCGAAACATTTTCTATCTATACTACATATCACAAAAATCTTAGATCTAAAATAATCTATCTTAAGACTTGAATTAATGAGTAAGATAATTGTTGAGTCATCAAGTTTAAACGGTTCCTTGAAAACAACTTATCCATTCAATTGGTAAGGGACTTGTCCAGTCATCGAGTTTAAACGGTTTCTTGATTTTCAAACTGGAACATATTAAATCATCACGTTGAATTATAACATTACGTCTCATTCAAATGAATAATCTATCCGTTGGATTGGTATGTTAATTGTTAAGTCACGGCCAGGTTTAATCAGTTTCTTGAAAATTTGGAACACATCAAATCATCATGTCATGTTGCAAAACATTAGAGCGGTACATTCAAGCGAATAATCTATCCGTTGAATAGGTAAGAAAACATTAGTACTGTATTTAAAATAACATTTCTTCATTTTAGTTATTAACTATTTTATATAGTTTTTTAATTAGAATTTTTTAGCATGAATATAATTATATATGTTTATGGCTTGTATGTATTTTTATTATGAAATATTATAAATCTGTTTTCGTATCTGTGTATTGTTTTATGGTTTGGTTTTTGAAATATTTCATTTTCAGTCTTCAACATAAATTATTATTATTATTATTATTATTTTAATGTTAATGAGCTGTGTTTTTAGTAAAAAAAATTTATGTTATTTTGAATTAACAAGTAACCAAGTTTTTTTTTTTTTAAGGTTAATGAGTTGTTTTAAAAAAAAAAAAATTAATGTTGTTTTGAATTAACAAGTAACCAAGTTATATGAAATAGTTGAGAAGTTGTTTTTATGTCTTTTTCTATAATTTTTTATATAAACACTATAGTGGCATTTGGTTGCTTTTTTCTATTAGTTTTGGTTGGTTTTTTTTTACTAATTTTGTTTATAATCGTTTCTTTTAATGTTTTCCTAATTTTCATTATTGTTTTTAGTTATCACAATGGTTTAAGATTTTTTTGGGTTTACTTATTATTTTCCATTGCTACAATATTGGAAGTTTTTTTAGATTTGTTGATGGGTATTTTTTTGAGTTTTCTCATAATTTGTTTTTTATTATTCACTTTTTCCTTTGGATTTTTTTCCTTTATATTTATTGGTTATTTTGTTTGGAAAATTGAAAGTCCACAAGAAAACTATATATGATAAAAGATGGCCACAAAGTTATACATAATGGAGTAGCATAACAATGATAAAAACACTAAAATATTAAACTTTGCCATAATTTTTGTAGTAGAAAGAAGGATTTCCTCATCCATCAATTTATGTGTCTTGTTCTATCTGGTGTTTCTTTCCAATACAAGAAAGGGGCATATGTTTTCTTCATTTCACTATTTTGAAAAAAAAAGTATGCATTGTATTTCTTTAATGTTTGTCAACCATTCTAAAAGTTGATAATTGTAAATGCCAAATGATAAATTTATTAATTTGTAAAATATGTATAATTTTTATTATATTTTAATTTAATGAAAAAAAGTAATGCATTGTATTACTTTAATGTTGCTCAACCATTCTAAAAGTTGATAATTATAAATGTCTAATAATGAATTTAAGTTAAATCATGAATTTATTAATTTGTAAAATATGTATAATCTTTATTATATTAGATCTAAGACTTTTGTGGTCCATAAAGTAGATAGAAATCTTTTAGATTAATCACATTCTTATGATTTGGTCGAAGTTTCGAACCAGCTAATAAATAATCCAAAAAACTTCTATCTATCTATATTATATTTTAATTTAATTATTAATAAGTAATAAATAAAATTAATATTCATTTTTCTTTATAAGTAAAAAATAAATATTTAACACATGGCCGAAACAATCTCTGTTTCATCGTGAGGGAATTCTACGCTCTGCTAGGGTTCGCCATCGTTAGGGTTACAACGCCTCTGCTACGGCGCTGCTACACCTTAGAGAGCTCTGCACCCGCTGCATGCACCCACAGTCCTGACCACTGACGTGCGTCTCATGGATCTGCCTTAGGGGGAGGCCCACAGAGCCTCCCCCACTGCCACGAATAAGGTCACTCAAAATCAGTCAGCCGAAGTTCCAAGATCGTCTTCTGTGCAGGCACAAGCCACGGCCGCGGACAATGGCGCCAAGAGCCAGGCAACAGTGTCGAATATGCAAGGCGAAACACAGAAAGTACAAACAGGAAAAGAACCGGACACAACAGATACCGCCGCCCTACCAAAGGCGACCTCTGCGACCTGTAAGCCAATAGCGGCAGATCGACCAAAAATCGACCTTCCAAGCCACAGAATCAATGCCCAGATCCAATTTATGAAAGATCACGCACTGATCGGCAAATTTGTGGGCTTCTGGCCCACGGAAAAGGCATTGCATGGCTGGATCAAATCAAAATGGAAGCCAAAAGGACAGATCACGCTACAGCTAAGATCCAAAGGCTTCTTCACAGCCATCTTCACCTGCCTGATGGATAAGTCACGCGTCATAGATGGAGGCCCGTACTTCTTTAACTCCTCAGGGCTCTACCTCCGGGACTGGGTAGAGCGCTTCAATCCGGACAAAGAGGACCTTAACTGGGCACCGGTCTGGATCAGGCTTTACTCGCTAACCCTGGAATACTGGGATGAGGAATCTTTAAGAGATATCGGCAACGGCCTAGGAGAATTCGTCAAAATTGCGGAGGAGACCAAGCTAAGACGTTACACCTCTTATGCTCGACTGTGCGTCTTCATGCATCTTGCGCAAGCCCTCCCTGACTCGGTAAGTCTCTATCACGATGAATTTGAATGGGTACATTCCATTGATTAAGAGCATGTTCCCTTCAGATGCCGAAAATGTCATGCTCATGGACATCTTTTCAGAGATTTCCCTCTCAATCTTCCCCCCAGTAAGCCCTCCGAAGCCTCCCTTGGACCTGTTGTAGATGGCTTCACCAAGGTCCATTCCCATAGACGCCTCAACAAAAATCCCTCTGCTAGTTCGACCAAGGCCACTCCTCCAACCCAAGATCTTCCCTCCACGAGTAACAGCTTCGAAATCCTTGCCCAAATTACCCCTTCTGCTCCTGAAAATAAGGGTTCGACAGCTATCCCTACCCCCATGACCATCACGCCTACGGTCTCTGATATTCCTGCCGCTTTGAACCCGTTTGTGCCTCCATCGGAGGCTTTCCTCCTCCCTGCCAAGCCTTCCCCTGCCTCTACCTCAGGAGATGTCTCCTCCCTACAAATGGAGCTAGACTCCTCTGAAATACCCATCAGCCATATTAGTCTAATGGAGGAAGGTCCGGAAGGGGTGGACATCGATGAGCTTGACATCTACACTCTGGAACAAGCTTGCAGGAAGCAAGACTTTGACACCATTTCGGAAAAACAAATAGAAAATCTGGCGGTTGCCCTGACCAAAGCGCAGCAACATCAAAAAGCCCTTGGAATCCAAGTTGGAAGCCCGTGGGACAGCAAGAAACTCTTCAAGGACTCAAAAAAGCGAGGACGGAAAACTGATCTACAAAGGACCATCCTCATTGGAGAAATGCTAATGGAATCTGGTAGGTACCCCAAGCTTACCAAGTTTTTTCAACCTCTGGAAGACAGTTCCCAATGAAGCACATCTCTTGGAACATAAGGGGTCTAAATAGCCCCACCAAGTTCAGAATGCTTAAAAACTTGATACAAATGGAAAAGCCACAGGTTATTTTTCTGCAGGAGACTAAATGCACAAGCTCTACTCTTGGCCCCATCCTCACAAGAGCCTGGCCGTGCTGCAACTCTATAGCTGTCGATGCATCAGGATTCTCAGGCGGACTTGCCATTGCCTGGGACCCTCAGTCAATCTCAATCAGTGACGCTCACGCTGCCCACAACCTGATCCAAGCTACATTCCACATTCTGGGAACAAATTTGCATGGTCACTTCACAAATGTATACTTCCCTCGGGACATACAAAGGAAAATCGCTCTACTCAACACTATAGAAGCGCTCAACTCCAGCAGAAACCACCCCCTATGGATACTTGGAGGTGACTTCAACATGATCACAAATCTTGAAGAGAAAAGAGGAGGCCGGGCCAAACTTGAAGGAGATAGCACTCGCTTCAAAGAGTTCATTCAACGCAATTGGCTAATCGACATCCCCTTTGCCAACGACATTCATACCTGGAACAACAGACGAGCTGGCCCTCAACAAATAGCTTCCAAATTGGATCGTTTTTTACTGTCCGACAACGCTATCCATATTGGGGGTGATTTCCATACCTCTATCCTACCTTTTGCCGGATCCGATCACTGACCCATCTCATTACAATGGTCCAGACCTGGAAACACCTCCAAAAGGCCGTTTCGCTTTGAAGCCTTCTGGCTCACACATCCAGGTTTCAAGGACATGGTCCAATCAGCCTGGAACGCCTTCATCCCACCACCAGGATCCAAGATGTATCAATTCCAGCAGCATCTTAAGGACCTCAAGACTCACATCAAGCGATGGAATCACTCCACCTTTGGTAACATCTTTCAGCATCAAAAGCAGCTCGAAAAAGAAATGGAGGAGCTTCAGACACACATCATCCAAGAGGGACGAACCAAGGAGATGATTTCAAAAGAGCAAAACCTTCTTAAGCAGCTGGAGGAAAGGCGACAGCAGGAAGAAATACTCTGGAAGCAGAAATCTCGCATTCGCTGGTTAAAGGAGGGCGAGCGGAATACAAAATTCTTTCATCGCTCCACCATCCAGCGCAGGATGCACAACAACATCAACTTCCTTCAGAACCAAGCAGGAGAACGTCTAGAAGAACACCAGGCAATTGAAGCTGAACTCACAACTCACTTCAAAACGGTCCTGCAAGAAGAAAGAACGGACAGGCAGACAGCGATCAAAAAGATCCTTCCCCACATTCCCAAACTCATCACGGAGGAACACAATCAGCTTCTCCTGAGGCCGGTGTCGCTTTTGGAGGTTGAACAGGCTGTCGCTCAGAACAAAGAAGGCAAGGCTGCAGGACCGGATGGCTTCACAGCTTGCTTCTTCCATCATTTCTGGGATCTGATAAAAAATGAGGTCTGGAAATTAGTAGAGGAGTCCAGAACCATGCACTGGCTCCTTCCGTCTCTCAACGCCACCTTCATCGCCCTCATCCCCAAAGTCGACCATGCTGCATCTCCGGAAAAATTCAGACCCATCGCCCTCTGCAACGTCATCTACAAAATCATCTCCAAGGTCATTGCCAATCGGCTCAAGCCACTCTTACCTCTTCTCATCTCCTCCGAGCAAACTGGGTACGTTGAAGGCCGTCAAATCCTGGACGGCATCATACTTACCCACGAAGTTATTCACTCCCTGAAGCAGATCAAAAAGCCTGGCATGCTCTTGAAGATCGATCTGTCAAAAGCCTTCGACAAGCTCAGCTGGAGTTATATCCGCCAGGTGCTTTCTGCCTTTGGTTTTAACCCCTCTTGGATTCATTGGGTCATGAGTATAATTTCCTCCTCTTTCTTTTCCATCCTAGTCAATGGTTTTCCCTCCCAACCTTTCTCTCCTTCCCATGGCATCCGTCAGGGCGACCCTCTATCCCCCTTCCTCTTTGTTCTAATGGTCGAAGGTCTTGGAAGATATATCAAGCAAGCCATGCACAGGAAGCAGATTCGAGGCATCTCTGTTCATGGATCATCACCCATCACGCACCAGCAATTTGTGGACGACAACATGCTCTTTGGGCACCCCTCTGCCCAAGAAGCTTCCTCCCTCAAAGCAATCCTCGACACCTTTGCTGAAGCTTCAGGCACCTCTGTCAACGCCACGAAGTCCCAAATCTTCTTCTTCAACACAGCGCCATATACTCAAACTCGAATAGCTAGAATCTTGGGTTTTACCATAGCCAAACTTCCAGCTAACTACCTCGGCGCCCCCCTCATAGACTCTGCCCTGAAGCACTCCTCCTGGAAGAAACTACTTGACAAACTCGAAGCCAGACTCTCCTCTTGGACGTTTCGCTCTCTCAATCTTCCTAGTCATCTTATCCTTGTCAAGGCTGTCCTTCAATCCATGCCCCTCTACCTTTTCTCTGTCTTGGCTGCACCCAAGTGGGTCCTCAAGCAAATCAAGGCACTTCAACGTAACTTTCTCTGGGGAGCCTCTGGTCAAAACCGTAAATGGGCTCTAGTCAAATGGGCCACCATCTGTACCCCAAAGCATGTTGGAGGCCTGGGTCTTCGTGATCCCCATCACAGCAACGCCATCATGGGCACGAAATTCTGGTGGAATTGGTTGTCTAAACCTCACAGCCCATGGGCGAGGCTTTGGACTGACAAATACGCCAATCACAGACCCACCTCTGAGCTCATCAGACTCACCACGGTCGATTCGAGTTCATTGATCTGGAACGCAGTGAAGCAACACCGACAACTGATCCAAGAGCACAGTTTCTGGGAAGTTCACAACGGTCAAGTGGCTCGCTTCTGGACAGACACCTGGCAGCAAAGACCCAAATTGCTGACTTCCATTGATCCTCAGCTCCAACCGCACGAGATCCACTCCCTTGAAGAACAGGTCTGCCATTTCTGGGAGGAGGACCCCATCCAAGGATTTAGACAATGGAAATCAGCAGCCACCTGTTTGAATTAGCAGCATGATCATGTTCAGGCGAAGCTAGACAAGGAGCTAAACAGCAGGAAACTCAGATACTCGGAGAAGCCAGACATCATAAGGTGGGGATACACCACCAAAGGCAAGTTCACAACCCAGGAAGCTTATTCGCTACTCATACACACCCAGGATCCCATAGATCCCATTTGGAAGGGGCTTTGGCTGCCTCATCTTTGGCCCAAGGTTTCCACTTTCTTGTGGCTTCTTAGCCACCGCAAAATTCTCACCTGGGACAACCTTATCAAAAGGGGCTTCACTGGCCCTTCACGCTGTCCAAACTGCGCCAACCAGGAGGAAAACATCCACCATCTCATGCTCACGTGTCCTCTGGCAGCTTCTCTTTGGGATAACATCAGCCTCAAATGCAGAAGAGATGGCAGGAACAGGGAAGACCTGAATGCCCTAATTCGCAATTGGCCAACAGCCCCCTACAACTGTTATCTTCTCAACGCCCTGTGGCAGATCATTCCAGGCCTCATGCTCTGGAACATTTGGAAAGAACAGAACAGGCGAGTCTTCAAAATCCAAAGTACTCCTCTCGATGTCCTTTGGAGCAATCTCTGCAGGAACCTCGAAGAAACTCGAACTCTTCGTAATTGGCATCAAGATGACTTCCCCTCACAACCCTCAGAAAAAGGCATTTGGGAAAGCTGGCAACTAATTCTTTCGCAGGACCACACCTCATGCAATCATTCAAAACATCAGTCCCCTGCCAACCACAAATGGGACCACACCCCTGAGGGCACCCTGAAGCTCAACTTCGATGGAGCATCTAAGGGAAATCCAGGGGAGGCTGGATTTGGGGGTATCTTCAGGGACCACCATGGGAGACCTCTGCTCATATACTATGGAACTATTGGCTGGGATACCAACAACTCGACAAAGCTTGAAGGACTATGGCAAGGGATACAACTAGCCCATCTCAACAACTTCTTTCCTCTGGAAATCGAGGGTGATTCTCAGATTCTTATCAACATAGCTCAGAAACTGCTCCAAGGCTCCCCCCCTTCACGAGTTTCTGATAGTTGGAGATTGACGACTAGACTAGAACTTATGGCAAACTGGATGCAACAAAACAAAGCCATTGTTCTAAAGCATGTCAAAAGATCAGGTAACAAGGTAGCGGATCTACTGGCTAAAAAAGGAGTCACCAGCGCTCAAACTCTCTTTGTTGGACCCCTCTCCAATCTCAATGACAGCAAACTCCTACAGGACTGCACTCAGTTGGTGCAACAGGACAATACCACCCCGGATGCGGGTGCATCCACTTGACACGGTGAAGATTGGTGGTCAGGCCGGCGCGTGGCGAGGCCACATGGCCGCCTGCCATCTGCATTCAAATCGCATTGATAGCATTAATATCACAGTCCGTCACCCGAGTTGGCATTCAAGCCGGTGGGGAAGACGAGGCTGCAACCTTAACTCGATGCCGTCCTCCAGCTACAAGCGCACTTCCACCACCTCGATGCCTAAGTGCTGGGCTCTGCAATTTATTTGGCTCGTCGACATGCATAATTTCATTTCTCCGCTCTGCTCTGGCTGTCCTCCGGATGCCAAGCTCTCCAGCTCCCGCACTGCACTGGGCAGGCGATGCAATCTTTACTGCTGCGTGGAGTTTTTACCTGGTTTTCATCACTCTCAAAGCCCGTTTTGCCCTTTGCTTCTTGGAGCCCCGCCTCAGTCTCTCCCGCCTGTCACTCTGCAAAATTCGCCGACTCGTTTGCACTCTCCAGGCGGGAAGATGCCTCGGCTTCGGCACAGGCTCAGATGCCGCAGAGGCAGCACTCGAGCCAGGCCTTCCTCCAGGCGTCGCTCCCCCTCCAGCAATTCGACATCCTCGGCTTCTGATTCCTCCCATGGCGCCTCTCCTCGCGCTTCCAACAGGCGCAGGCCTGAACGTGGCCCCTCCTCGCGAGTCCATCACCCGCCCTCTCCTCCGCGCGACGCCCAAGTCCATCTGCCTCCCTCTGACCCTCGCAGCGCTGAGTCTGCCCACCTGGTCAACCCATCCATGGCCTTGTTTCATTTCCCCTGTCTTACTTCCCAGCCTCTTGTGGTGGCGACGATTTCTGTAACGTTCAAAGAACTCCCTCAATTCAGCTCGATGACCTTGCCTCCTGCGCATCCTGGAATTCAGCTTCGCACCCCTGGGTCTGACCAGGCTATCCAAACTGGTGTGCAGGACCGCTCGCAAGAAGCTGGGGGAGGCAGACATGGCGGTGGCAGTTCTAGTGTCAAAGGCACGCCAATGGAGCAGCACGAAGCAGACGCGGCATCAAATCCCACTCTGGACGATGATGATGACAGCTACGGATGCAGAATCGAAGAAGAACCCCCCTCTTACGACTATGGTATCTAGGACTCACAGTTATTTTTTGTCTTTCAGGTCAGATTTTTTGTCTAGATGGTGTTTTCAGAAATCCTGGCCTGTTGGCTTGTCAAAGCACTGTTATAGTCCTATGTTTATGTTCAATGCTGGTTTGTACTGCTACAGTCCTATGGTTTTTTGCTCAATGTTGGTTTCCTCCTTTGAGGCAGCTATTAAACTTTTCTCGGGCTGGTTTCCCCCTGTGGGCAGCGCTATTTTTGATATTGTGCTGAACTCTCAACGCCTATGAAGGCACACTTCTGTATGTACTATATTTTCCAGTAATAGAATCTAGTCTTACTTAGAAAAAAAAAAAAAAAAATATTTAAAATAACCTTTAAAGACTTTTTATTTCTAATTAAAAAATAAATTATAAAAGTCATTTTAAATTTCACTCTTATTAAGAAATCATATTTAACTTCAATCTCTACGTAAAACATATTAAACTCTATCACGCTGTTTTTAACCATTTTTTATAATCAGAAATTTTAGTATACGAAAATCTATATCATTTAGTTTATATTAAATTATAATTAGAAATTTTACTCTACGAAAATTTATGTCATTTAGTTTATATTAAATTAATGATTAATGAATTTGTTGAGAATTCACATTATTAAACTCTATCAAGCTGCTTTTAACCATTTTTATAATAATAAATTTTAGTCTCTATTTCTAATTAAAAAATAAATAAAATAATTTTAAATTTCACTCTAATTAAGAAATCATATTTTTATAAATCATATTTACGTAAAACATATTAAACTCTATCGGGCTGTTTTTAACCATTTTTTATAATCAGAAATTTTAGTTTACGAAAATTTATATCATTTAGTTTATATTAAATTATAATTAGAAATTTTACTCTACGAAAATTTATGTCATTTAGTTTATATTAAATTCATGATTAATGAATTAGTTGAGAATTCAAATAATTAAATTCCATCAAGCTGTTTTTAACCATTTTTATAATAACAAATTTTAGTCTACGAAAATTTATATCATTTAGTTTATATTAAATTATAATTATAAATTTTACTCTACGAAAATTTATGTCATTTAGTTATATTAAATTCATGATTAATGAAATGTTAGAGAATTCAAATCGAAAAGTTTTTGGAAAGGATCGGGGTTACAGGAATATTGATAAGGAAGCATAGGATAAGTCGGATTTCTTGCACAATTTATGTCGCGAGTTTCGGACGTGGACTTCGTGGGTTCGATTGTTTTATATGTTTAACTTTTTTTGTAATTTTTCCTTTCAAGTATTGTCTAAATTTTTTAGATATCGTTTTTATTAAATATAATTTCATGACATGAAGAATAACTAGATAAGTGCTAAGGATGTTTGATTTAATTATAACTAAGTGAATTAGGTTAACGTTGTTATTAGTTAGTGTTTTTTTTAAACTAATTTTAAGTTTTTTTTTTTTCTTGTAGTTGACCTGAATTGGACTTTTTAAAAATTAGGTTAAGTTTGTAATTATTTATTATTTATTTTTAATTTCTTTATTTTGATTAAAATGTATATGTGTGGAGAAAGAGAGTGTGTAAGAGGATGTTGGGGTGGATGTTTGGAAAGGGGAATGAGGGAAGGATGAAAGAAGGTGGGGAGATAGGGGTGATAGGGAAAGAAGAGAATGAGAGCATGAAAGAGCTAGGAGTATATTGATATATAGAGATAGGGAGAGGAGAGAGAGATGTGGGATAGGGAGTGAGGAGGATAAAGGTGTAGTTGTGAGAGATAGACAAAGAATGAAGAGAGACAGGGAGAGGGAGATAATGTAGGAGATAGAAAGGGACAAAGAGGTGGGAAGAGAGGGGTTGCAAATGGGATATATGGGTAAAATTAAATGGAGGCGCAAAGAGCAGGAGAGAGGTGGAGAGTGAGAGAAATAGAGAGTGACGGGAGAAAGAGTAAAATAGAGAGGGGAAATGGGTAGGGACGAGGAGTTGAGATTAAGAGAGAGAAGAGGGGGGGATGGGGAGAGTGAGGGAAATAAATCAAGGTAGAAAGGGAGGGAGAGGAGTGGACAAAAAGGAGGAGAGAGGGGAGGGGATAAAGAGAGTGAGGGAGAGGGAAGGTAAGGAAAAAGAGCAAGAGATAGGTGGAGAGTGAGAGGGAGCAAGAGAGAGTGACGGGAGCAAGGGATAGAGAGAGAGGTGATAGATTGGGAGAAAGGAGGAGAGGAGGGTGGTGGCAAGGGGAGAGGGTAGGAAATTGAGGAGGGAGAGAGAGATATCAAGGGGTTAGAGAGAAAGTGAGAGATAAATACAGCATGAAGAAAGAGAGGGAAAGAGAGTGGTGAGTGAGAGGAGGGAGAGAGGGAAGTGAGTGGGAGATAGTCGTAGCAGAGAGAGAGGGGGGAGGGAGAGAAAGAGAGAGAAAGAAAAGGGGGGATGGAAAAGGGGACAAAGAGAAGGTAGTGAGAGAAAGAGGGAGAGAGGAAAGTGAGTGGTGGAGAGAGAGGGGAGAGATAGCGATAAAGAGACAAAGTGGGGGAGTGTGGGAATGGAGAGAATGATAAAGAGAGATGGGGGAGAGAGAGAGGATAGGATATTGGGGGAGATAGAGTGTGAAAGGGGTGAGAGAAAGAGTTGGAGATAGTAAGTGCATGAAGAAAGAGAGCAGAGTGATAGAAATTGGGAGGGACTAGTAGAGAGAGAGAGAGAGAGAGAGAGAGAGAGAGTTGGGGAGTGGGGGACAAAGAGGGAGAGATAGTGATAGGTAGGGAGGGAGAAAGAGAGGGAGAGATAGCAATAGGTAGGGAGGGGGAAAGAGGGGGTTTCTCATAGAGTGAGTCAGGGAGTGAGAGAGTGCGAGAGGTAGTGGGAGGGAGGGGTGGCATTTGGGGAAAAATAAGGAGAGGTGGAGGGAAGGAGAGGGAGAAAATGAGGAAGAGAAAGAGGCAGAGGGATAGAGAGAGAGGGTGGTAAAGGGGTTCTGGAGAGGAGGGAGAGTATGAGGTGGGGGGGCGAGAGTAGCGGTGGGAGATATAATGAGACACAACGAAAGAAGGCAGGACATTAAGAAGGGAGAGAGAGAGAGAGATTAAGGGGATAGAAAGAGAGTTATAGATAAACACTTCATGAAGAAAGAGAGGGAAAGAAAGTGACAAGTGACAAAAGGAGGGAGAGAGGGAAGTGAGTGGGAGATATTTGTTGTAGAGAGAGAGAGAAGGATGGGAGAGAGATGGGGGGGGAGAGAGAGGAAGGGAAGGGGGGAGGGATAAAGGTACATAGAGGATGGAGTGAGAGAAAGAGGGAGAGAGGGGGGGGGGGAGAGGGGAAGAGAGAGAGGGTAGGATATTGGGGGAAGAGAGAGTGTGCAAGAGGTGAGAGAGAGAGAGTCGGAGATAGAAAGAGCATGAAGAAGGATACTAAAAAAGAGAGGGGAGTGATAGAAATAGGGAGGGAGGGAAGTGAGCGGGAGGGAGTAGTAGAGAGATAGAGTACATTAGTGGGGGAGGGAGAGTAACACAAAGAGAGAGAGAGAGGGGGGGACAAGAGGGAGAGAGAGTAATAGGTAGGGAGGGAGGGAGAGGGGCTGTGAGAGAGTGAGAAAGGGAGGAGAGAGTGTGATAGGGAGTGAGAGAGTGTGAGAGGGAGTGGGAGAGAGAGGGGTGGGAGGATGCGACGAAGAGGAATAGGTGGAGGGAAGGAGAGGGAGAGAGAGGGAGAGAAAGAGGAAGAGGGAGAGAGGGTGGGTGCTAGAGGGGGGGAGGCAGAGGAGTGAGTGTTACACGGATTAATCCCTCTTGCAGACAAGAGCGATCTCCCTAGTATTCTACGAATAGCTAGAAACAAACATCCATATGTAAATCATTTTCTCTAGATTATTTTCAATTCATAATTATTATAAATAAAGAAAGACGACATGCCCCTACCTTGAAATCCAACGTTCGATGCAGTCTTTTATCCAGTCGCTCCAAAGAGGCTTCTCCGGTAAGTAGCACCTGCAATCAAAGACAAACAAAAGAATTAAAAGCACCTGCAACATATAATAATTAAGAACAATGAATCTAACTTAGTGATCAAGGATTCTAAATATTGAATTATTCAAATAAGCACAAGAACAACTCAAGGAGAAAAGGAGATCCATATGTATTATCTTTGAATGAAAAGAGTAACTTTACAACCTAATGCCTTGATGTCGTACAAGTTTCTCTCGGGGTCCTGAACAATCGTTCCTCCTTCAGTTTGACAAGCCTTCCTCTCTTTGAACCAGCATGGAGTTATGGACATAAGTGTGTGATCATTCTCATGTCAACAACAACTAGTGTAGAGAGTATGCTCTCTTGAGAATTTTTTCAGCAATTACCATATACAAGGTACATTCTGCTCTTGAGACTGAAACATGAGCTCAATTTATAGGGAAATGGAGGTAGTTTCAGCTCCATGAATAGGGGGATGCATTCCTCTCATGAAAGGATTTGAGCTCCATAGACCAAGGGATAAGCTCCATGAGTGGAGGGATAGAGCTCCATGAGTGGAGGGATAAAGCTCGAACAGATCACGGCTCTAGAAGCTTCCAGTTGGGAGAATATTTGACCAGTTGGGCTTCTAGAACTTACTTTTTCCCTTATTTGACTTTTTACGGGGGTCCGTAGGTTTTATAAGTAGAACGTGCGGGAGCTACTGCAGGCTATAGAACAAATATCTGCGGACCCGCAGGAAAGGTCTAGGAAAAGTGCGGAGTTAGACTTTTAAGGGTTTTAATGAGCTTTTCTCCAATTCCAAGACTTAGTTTAAGAACATTAGGATAGTCAAATGTCATGGGGACAAAATAAGGTGTAAAATATTGCCCCCTAAAGTGTGAAGTGAAGTAAAAGATTTCCCCCTAAAGTGTGGGGTTGTTCTTGAAGAGTGAAGTGTTTTATAATTTCGAGGATTAGATTGTGGACACACCAGTCGAAAACCTATAAAAACATTCAATGCAAGCATATATATATATATATATATATATATATATATATATATATATATATATATATATATATATATATATATATATATATATCTATCAAACCCGAGTAGGCATTCCCAACTCAGATCAAAACTAACTAAATGTTCCGAGACAAAAATGATTTTAATCATTACATCAATAGGAGACACAACATGGGTGTAGCCATCTGTCATAAGTTGTCTACTGTATCATGAATAATAAAACTCCTCGTAGTCTAGATGGTGGAAACTAGATCCAGGGTCTTGATTTCCGCTTCCCGAACTAGTACGATTCTATCCATGCAATTGATTGTGTCGAAGTTGAACATGGTAGAAACCACTTGATTACCATTCAATGATGTGAACTGTTAACAAGTGTGAGAGAAACCACCAATAATGACAATGGCTCTCAAAATAATCAGTACAATCCACGAAGTGTGAATGAATGATTTGCAGTCAAACACTTCACGGAATCATTCGATTGAATGATACAACCTATCATCGAAGGCGAGAAACCTGCCATTAGGGAATGTAGCTCCCAAGGTACTAATAGGATTCTAGATCAAATTTCTAGATGATGAGCTATCGTCGATAGAAAGTGACCCGTCGCAAGAAATCCCACGACACAAAACCATTAGATCAAGTTTTGAAGAAATATTTGCAAGGACTGACTCAGGGATGGTCAATGCGAATGGAGACAAATGTTTGTAATGTATGGTTTATTTGAACTATCTCTTGAATACATAACGACAATGCAAATGGTTTGGTAACAATTGACCTAAAGCTAATACCCAGAAACCGGCTGAAGACTTTCAATGTGGTTTGATTAACTGTTAGACAAAGGATTTTCCCAACCCAGGTACAAGTGTGACAAAAGTGTCATGTTCAAGAGTCGTATATTGCTTTTTAAACAAGGGTGACAACTGGATTCCTTTTCTCTCTTTTTGCCCCACCATCACTGGCAAGTACCTCTTTATTTTTGACAAGCTTGAGGAGGATAACATTTGCTTGTTGTGTAAGCTCATCCTTTGGATGAGTTCATTTTAGTATTAAAATCAAGCCCTAAGAAGGAGTGGTTCAGTCCTGTTGTAATCGACAGGTCCTTTATTGTTAAATTTTAATGAGTCCAGTATAGGAGAAACTCAACATTTTTCATTTTTAGGGAGTCAGAAGAAAAACATAGGTAAACTCTGTGGTTGTACTTTTCGTAAATTTAGTCTCTCAGGCCCGAAAAAGGATAAAATAATGCAGGAGAAAACTCTATTGACCATGATTAGTTAACGTATACCTTTTTTGTAAATATTCCATTTTAGTCCGAAAAAGGGGTAAATTTATACTGAAGGGACGACTGTTCATTTCCTTTATCAAGTTCGAATAGTCAAGTACTTGGTGATATTTTCATGTTTAGAGAGTCTGAAAGGGGCTTAAAAGAGAACTCCAGGGTTTCAGTTTTTCGTAATTTTCAAGAGCCTGAAAAGGTGATAAAATTATACTCAGCGTCAAAATAATTATTTTCACCAAAAAATTTGTATTCTGCACAAAAAATCGAAAGATTAAACATAACATACATGTTCCAGAGAAGTTAAAAATATTGAAAAATAGCCTTTTAAAGTGAAAAATAAATAAAATATAATATTTTATTCATTCAAATACTATAAAAAGGAGTTTAACAAAATCATTTTCACCTTTTATCTTCAGAGCAGTGAATTGAGAGATTTTGGCAAAAAAGTTCCAGAGCTAATATCGGGAGAACCGACCGTTCATTCCGTGATTCGTCAGAACCAGGTAATCCACATCATCTTATTCTTCATTTCTATCTATTTCAATCTCTTTTTTTGCTTTATTTTCATTTTTTTAGAGGAATTTATGTTCAAAAATGCGCTCTTGGGGGTCCCCAGGTTATACGCGCGCTACCTGTGGACACTGATAATTTTTCAAAAGGAAATCTATCGAGATACTGTAGTTTTTGTGTGGAGACCGTACGGACGTCCGCAGTGTCTCCACAAAAAAATGCGGAGGCATCATGACCATTTTAAAATTTAAAAATTCTCTTAAAAATGATTAAATTTTTTCACTCCAATGGTTTCTAACTTTCAAATGTGTTTATTTGCAGGTTATTCACCATGCTAGAGTGGAGAGAACATGAGCATGAGGCTATAGACAATGAAGCCATGAATGATCCCGCAACAATGTGTGTGTTAAATAATTGTGGTTTATATAAGTTCTAAACGATCCAAGGTATGAAAACACAAGTAGAGTTGATGACATGGTTAGTAAACACATGGGATGTTCAAGATCAATTATTTATCATTGGTGACCATCGACTTGAAATTGAGCTCGAGGATATCTATTTCCTCACTGGATTATCCTGAAGAGGAGAAAACATATCCTTGTTTGGGCTAGACAAGGTGGCCTACCCATTGCTAGCTAAAAACAACAGTTTTGCAGTGATGAAGCAGATCCAAAGGATAATCGCATAGACATAAAAACTATCTTGCGATTAGATCTCAAAGTGATTACATTCACGGTAACCAGGCTGTGTGGAATTGCGGCTCCACATGTAGCCACTAAATCTCAAATGCAAACCACGATAGAGTGTTTCAGAGGCACCATATTCAACTGGTGCGAAGGGGTATTGGCCAACATGAAAGGCCAACTAACCAGATCAAAGAATGAAAAGTTGAAAAACTTTGGTTATGGCGCCATTTTGATTTCCTTTGCTTTGGAGAGAATCCTTCTTCTCACCCCTAAGCTTATTCCAGTAGATGGTGGGGAACCTCGGGAACCTAGGATGGTTCTTTGGGTTGCATTAATGGCCCAGCATGGTGGCGATGGTAGTTTAGTGGTTCAGTTCACTCCGACGTACTTTATGTGGTTAAGGAACAAAGTCTTCACAATCAAGGACTTCCCCTATGCAAGTATAGAATTCATAGGTGATCCTGAGATGTCCTTGACTCTAGGGGCACAGTGGGATGAATCAGGTAAGAGAACTATTTTGATGTTCATCTAATTTTTATTTTTATTTTTATCGTCCAATACTGATAAAAATATTTAAATGTAGATGTTGGTCCACGACGACCAGCTACACTCCACCACTTTGATAGGGGACAAGTAGAGCCTGTAGCACCACCATAAGATCAGGCAGCATAGATCCTAATTAATATGGAACACAACCTGGAGAAGTTAACCATAGATATTCCCGAGAAAAGGACAAATGACATTCCTCTCTGGCTTTAGAGACATGTTACAGGTGTTCCATGAAAGTTTAAGAGATTACTGTGCAAGGTGGCACGTGCCATAGTCTACTACCATGATCATCATCACGGATAGTGGATGATCATTGTGGATTGACATGTTTTGTTTTTTGTATCAGTATCTATTAGATCATAAGGTGTTTGAACCTATGATCATAGACGATGTACTATTTTTGAAAACAAACCTATCTATAATATTACTACTTTCTTTGAGTATATTGTTCAACATGTATCGAATATTGTTTTGGTTTACTATTTTAATGTCGCAAATGTCTATTTAGAACACGATTAGCTAATGCATCGACTAATGTGTTTAAATTTCTTGAAATGTGTTGATATTCGATGTAATAAAACTGTTGTTCCAAGAGATAAACCTTCAAAAATAATCTTAATAACACTGGATTTTTAATTGTGTATACTCTGTTTAAATGTAATACAATGAGTTCTGATTATAACCTAATGATCAAACGTCGAATACCAAATGAAATGGTATTAGATATAACTCAATGACTGTGCTATATTCTATAATATTGTTCGTTGTTTGACCAAGCCTTACCCCATGCATAGAAACTAACTCATCAATGGGTGAATAGATAAACCAAGCTGCGGAAGAAATATTCCATGTACTACGATAGGCACCATCAGCAAAACCAATGTACATTTGAAGGGATGTTGACATATGCAATATCAAGATTAATAAAGATAAGCAGTGATAATAGTAACATCAAACTTAATCTAAACACACTTATCTAATCTAAGGCACGCTATCTAAAAGATAACTAATATACAAGTGAGATCTTCACACGAAATTCAAGCATAATATCTCTTAATATAAAGACCATTTATGGGATTATCTAAAGAGACACTGTCATAATCAGTCAATTCAGAGGCCCCCTTGGAAAGTACATGCTTGACAATGTAGGGACCATGCCACATTAGTTTGAATTTCCCAACACCTAGCTTATCATAAGCTTGATCATATACTAAGACTAGGTCACCTTCTGAAAAATCACAATTTGTAACACTTCAATCATACTGAGCTTTCACGCGTTTCTTATGAGCTTCGGTAGCTAATGCAGTGGTGTGCCGAGTCTCATCTAATTGTGATAAATAAAAAAAATGTTTTCCCTCTTCAGAGGTATCCCGTAGTAACTCTATGGCTAATTGGAGTGACTTTATTTTGCATTCAATGGGTAACACAGGTTCTAAACCGTAGACCAGTTGAAAAGGAGTGAACCCTGTAGCAGTTTTTGTTGAGGTTTAATATGCCCATAGTGCCGAAAAAAGCATGGTATGCCAATTCGATTTGTGAGTTCCAATAATCCGTTTAATCATGGTGGTTAAAACTTTATTTACAGCTTCAACCTGACCATTAGCCTGCGAGTAATATGGAGTAGAGTTATCATGGCGTAGGCCAAGTTGATTGGAAATTTTGGTCATTATTATATTTTGAAAATGACTCCCATGGTCTGTGATAATAGCTTGGGGTACACCGAAATGAGAAATCACATGATTGAATACAAACATAGCTGCAGTTTTTCCATCTGCCACGAAAGTAGGCATCACTTCGGCCCATTTGGTAAAGTAATCTACAGCGAGAGTAAGATACCCATGCCCCCCAATTGAGTGAGGGTTACATGTAATGAAATCAATGCCCCATTTCGCAAAATGACCGAAATCAATGATTGGCTGAAGAGGAGTTGGAGGCGCACGCATCTTTCGATCAAAAATTTGGCAGTTGTGGCATTTTCGGACCACAATAATACAATATTTGAACAATGATGGCCAAAAATAACCAGCGCGCAATATATTTTGGGTTGTGGCAAACCCAAACATATGACCACCACACGCTCTAGAGTGGCAGTCATTCAAAACCCTTTTCGCCTCTTCGTGAGTTATACAACGTCAAAAAACATAATCCACACCACGACGATAAAGTGTGTCCCCAACAATATTGTATTTATGGGATTGATATCAGATTCTCTGTCGATTTGAATGTGAAAGCTCTGGGCGCAAGGTTTGTGTTTGAAGATAAATGATGATATCTCCATACCATGGATCTAACGTACTAATAAGAAACAGAGATTCATCTGCGATGGGATTCTCTACCACGGGTTTTGTCTTAGTATTGGGAAAGTCACACATGAGTTCTGCAAACACCAGTGATTTCTTTGATTTAGATTTCTTGAATTCCAAATCAAACTCTTGTAGGATGAAAATCCATTTAGAGTAATTGCCCCCAAGTAATTGTTTTGTAAAAATATACATCATCGTGTTGCAATTAGATATCACAGTTGTTTTACATAACAGTATGTAGTGACGGAAACGCTGGGAAGCTTTAACTGTTGCCAATGCTAATTTCTCCACATGCGAATATTTAATCTCAGTCGGGTTAAGATTTTGACTTAGATAATAAATCACATGCTCATTGTGAGATTCATCTTCTTGAACTAGAACCATTCCAATGGTAGAATCAGAGGTTGCTAAGTATAAAATTAGTCCTGGTTGTAATTAGGTGGATGCAATAATGGTGCATGGGTTAACGCATGTTTTAAAGCATCAAAAGATCAATCAGAAATCACATCCCAAATAAAAGGAACATTAACCTTTTGTTAACTCAGCATAGTGCGGAATAAATATACGTAGAAAGTTTGCTTTCCCGTGCAAACTTTGGAGTTGGTGAAGTGTTGAAGGAGGAGTTAAATTGATGATGACCTCAACCTTTGAGGGGTCGACACAAATGACAGATTTCAAAACGAAAAATCCCAGTAATCGTCCTGATTGCACACAAAAAACACATTTGTGCAGATTCAAACGAATCTTGTAATGCCTATATCTCATGAAAATATCTCGTAAGTGAGTAGGATGATATTCCTTGCATAATGAGTGAGTAGGTAAATGATCCAGATAAGGATGTACAATATTTTTGATATCATGAAAAGCGTAAGACATGGCCCTTTGAAAATTTGCACCAACATTCTTTAATCCGAAAGGTAGTTTGCAATAAGAAAATGTCCCCTAAGGACATATAAACATTGTTTTTGGTTGATCAGTAGGGAGTATGTTTATTTGATTATATCCAGAAAATCCATCCATAAATGAGAAAATTTCATTCCCAGCACAATCATCGATAATTTGGTCGATATAAGGATTAGGATAATTATCTTTTGGACATGTTTTATTAATATCCCTATAATCAACACATAATCATATAGTTCCTTGTTTCTTAGTAACGGGAACTATATTAGATACCCAATCTATCAATGGGATTGGATAAATAGATCCTGCTTGCAGTAGCTTTTCAACTTCAGCTTTAATAGCAGCAGGTTTTCTCAGATGTATTGGACGTAATCTTTGTCTAATAGGCTTGGCATCCAAGTATGTCTTTATTTCATGAATGGAAATATTCGGATCGATTCCTGGCATCTCTTCGTAAGACCAGGAAAATATGTCTCGGAATTCTTGAAATAGGGATTTATATTAAATTTTACAAGAAGTGCCTATATTAATGTTTTCAACAATTCCAGGTTTAATGGATATGTCGATAGGAACAGTTCTAGAAATGTTTCCCAAATTAATCTCAAAATCTGAATTTGTAATTAATATGGGATTCTGTGGTTCCTTGACATAATCAATCGTAAAAATAGACGAAAAATCATTTTCAAACCTACCAAGTTTAGGTAAAAACAAATATCTATGATGTAGATCATCCCAGGGTAATTCATCCACAAACAAAAATTCTCGAATACTTTCATCAGTGTGAAAAACTTGTTGAAAAGGATCGGAAATTAATGTTAAGGCTAAGCTTGATAGTGAATAAGATTCTTCGGTGATCACATTCATTTGATCAGGAGTAGTTGAAAGTGTGTCAGAAAACAACAGTACTTCCACATATGCCATCGCAAAATGACTCAAAGGCATCTTGCCATTAAAAGAATCCATTTCTGGCTCTGAAGGCACTACCCAAGTGTCATCAAATGGTATAGTGCTTGATGAAATCATAGTGATGTTGGAAATGGTACGCGGTACATTGGGTGGAGGCATAGAGAAAGTTCCTATCAAAGCAGAGTCCTTTACTAAACCTACACCAACATCTTCATATGGGATAGTCGATTTTACTGTCTGTAGAAGTAAGGTCAGACAAATAATATGACAACTAATCAATTTTCACAATATTTCCTTTATGAGGAAACATGATTAACTAAAAGACGGATGAAACGACAGCAGTCATGGCATAAGACCAACTACGACCCAAAATAAGGTTGTAATCTAGAGGGGAATCAACAACTTCCACATCTAGATTAACAGTTTTTCCTTCTACTTCTATAGGTAGATCCTGGAATATTCCATATGGATGGAATCCTCTTCCATCAAAGGCTTTAAGGGTTTTCGGAGATTGGTTGAGTGTTGGAGAACTAAGAGTTTTCCAACAATTTAACGACATTATGCACATGGATTCCCCCTCATCAATTACAGTATGAAAGACTTGCCTATTTTTTACTAATACTGGAATCTAAAAATCCATTTGATGAGGGAGTCTCGATGTAAAATTTTCTAGATCGAAGACCATGAGTTAGAATCCTGAGGATCTATAGCTCTGGTAGTTGATAAAAGTAATTTCATTTGTGCTAGACATGATTGTAGCACTTCTAAGTCCAACATTGCTGAAGGGGATATCGCCAAATCTTCAACAATGTTGTAATTCTGAGCAGCTCTCACATGTGGATTGAAAGCTGATTTTTGAAGTACACCTTTAGTAGGTGGTTTAATCACTAGATCAGGAATAGGTTTCTAGATATGAAGTGGATCAGAAACCAATGGAGATACAGTTGGTGTTGGATTATAATTTTCTATCTCTTTACCAGTTACAGGATTTTTACTTCCATAGTCTTGCAACCATAACCTCAAACATCATTAAAATATATGCCAATGAATTTGAAGAAGATCCTATCATTTTGCTATCTTGAGTAGGAAAAGGATCCTTCAAGATAGTGGGTGTGGGTGAACCTTTGATGAATTTAAAGACCTCGGATCGATGTGGGCACTCTTTGGTAAAGTGATCCTTGTCACAGATAAGACAAGGATAATGAGGTTTCTTCTTGTCATCAAATGGTTCATTCTTTTCAGTTTTATCTTTGGGAGAATAAGTTGGTTTGTTTTTATTCTTTCCTTTCTTCTTATTACCAGCTTTGGATTTAGCTATAGATGAATCTACAACATGAATGTCAACAGAAGTTTCAAGGGAAGAATATCCTTTTGGTGGATTTGGTAAAGTTATGATAGGAGAAGTAGTTTTTGAAGACTTCTTCTTACTCTTATTAGTGCTAACTAAACCAATTACACTGTCTGCAACATGAGACCCTGAAGGAGTTGCAGTTATTTGACCGGACGTGGTAAGTCAGGAATTTTTTCGTATAAAGTACCAGACTATGTATATACAAGGTCTAAGTACTGAGCTTGAGCAATGACATGTTCTTCCATAACAACCCCTCCCTTAGCCACATCTTCAGTGATATTTGGAATCAATGATTTAATAAACCATTCTGCCAAAATCTGATCAGGAATAAAAACTTTCACTAAACGTCTTCTACGTCTCCATTCATGTATATGATCTGATATGTACATAGATGTGGATTGTTTTAATGAAGTCAAGAGTTCTGTGCCATTTTCGTATATGACTGGCAACTGAAAGTGTGGTAAGAAAGACGTTGCTAACACATTGAAATTGTTTAATGAGCCATGTGGTAGTTCAATATACCATTTTGCAGCTAAACCTATCAGTGTTCTCTTAAACAGTCTTAAACAAATGGAATCATCAATCAAAGAGTTGGATGCACACCAGAGGTGGTTAGTCATGACATGGTTTGTGGGGTCCTCTCCTGATTTACCTTTGAACTTAGGAATATCATTGAGAAAATTATTTGAAATTAACAGCCAATACGGTAGATAATAAATCCGATCATTCGTTAGGCGTGACAAATCAGGTAAATCCAAATTTGCTATGAATGGAAACCGACGGTTAGGGTCTTGCTGAGAAAATTGATAACCTTATGGAACTATACCAGTACCAGGAGGAGGATATCCAGGATATCCTAGAATAGCTTGTGCATTTGGGATTGGAATGCCTCCCGGATAACCAGGATTGGCCAGACCATACTCAGGTTGAGTTGGTATCTGATACGTGTAACCAGGGTATGGTTGATGCTGGTATACTGGATTTTGTGCTACAGGTCCATATTGATACTTCCCTTGATATGGTTGATAAAAAAACTATGGTTGGCTTGTTACAATTGTACTTGTACCATGTTGTCTTGTAGGCATCTAAACAGTAGTCTGAACTGTGGGTCCAGGTTGAGGAGCAGAGACTTGAGGGAATTTTTGTGATACTTGAGGGTTTGTAGGAATAGGGGCTGCAGAAATTCCAGGGATATGTGTGGTAGGCTGAACAAAAGTTGGTGCAGCAGTTTGAGGTGGAGTTCTAGGTGTACTCAGACTAGGCTACTGAATAGTACTAGGTGTAGATACCTGTGGTATAACTTGAAGCGTACATTGGACAGGTTGTTGAATTTGATTGTAACCAATTGGCTGACCAGGTTGATTATAGGGTACTTGCACATTAGGTTGAAAATTATGTTGATTTATTGATGGATTCCACATCATGTTTACTCTAGGATATGGAGCTCCCTGTGAAGGTTGTGCTGTATAAGATGGAACATAACCAGGTTGATAATTTGGAACATATGCTTGATAGTTGGCTGGATAATTCCCACTAAAAGATTGAAATTCCTGAAACAATTGTTGTTCCTGATAGAACTGCGGCCCTAAAGGAGGATAATATCCTTGGAAATACTATTGCCCAGGAATAGGGTACTACCCTTGAGGAGGTTGTGGACCCTTAATAGAGTACTGCCTTTGAGGTTGATATTTTCCTTGAGGTATGTACTACCCTTAAGGTATGTACTTCCCTTGAAGTTTCCCCCTAGGCGGTAAACTACTACCTTGAGGATGCCCCCAAGGTGGTAAATTACTACTTTGAGGGTCAGGGTTAGGAATGTTTCTAGACATCATGTAAACTTGTTCCGCGTTCAAATTTGTGGTATGTGATTCATTTGGACCAGGTGTTTGTATAATTTTTTTGGGAGAAGGAGTTGCTCCTGAGAAAGTAGCAGAAAGCGACTGGTATCTTGGAGGAACAGACGGACCACCGTAAAAATATGATTCTGGCGATGCAGAAAACATGGATGACTCACCAGACATTTTGAATCAAGGTCTGTAATTACCTCTTGGTATTGCATAAAAAGGAATTCAGGGTGGCGAATAGTTTTGACCAGAATTGTGTAGAAAGTCGGTTAACTGAGAATACCCAAGGATCTTGTTTGAAAGGGCTATAATAGTAAACCGATTCACAAGCCTAAGGTCTAAATATTCTTGATGTGAAGGAATTCAAATTTCTTCTTCTGTATCAGTAATCTCTTCAATGCTTATGAGGCCAGGAGGAAGGTTCTCAGTGATGCGAAGCTTCACTCTGGGTGAATGAGGACGACCAGGGGTTCGGGTTATGAACTCTGAGGTAGACTCAGATGTAGTAGATTCAGTTTTTGGTTCATAAATTTCAGGCTCAATAGTTGATAATTCACTAGTTGTGGATGCAAGTTCAACTACTTCAAAAATTGATATTTTCCTTTGAGAACTTTCTGTTGTTTGAGGCTGATCTAATTTGTAATTAGGATGAATAATTATGGATGTTTCCTCTTGTTCAGTTGATCCAGTCCCTGATTGTTTTCATTTTTTAGATTTAAGTTTTTCTAACTAGCTTGGTGTGTACTCAGGGGGTTTCCCCTGTATTCTACATGATTTTCTTGGTAATTCTGCCAAAATTAAAAGTTTTAGCACAAAAAATCAAAGAAAATTTCAACAAAATAACCTAAAGTTGCTATAGAAACAATCAAATTGATCACACACCTACTAAATATAAGAGAGCAATCCACACACAAACAGTAAATTCCCACACTAAAAACACTAGTTGGTGATGAAATCCAACGTCATAGAATTCTAATGTGGAAATGGCGGTTAGAACAGTTACCCCCACAACCTACTTAATGAAACATTCAGGTGCAATTCTCTCCACTTATGCCATCTCGAAGTGAAGAGGACGCTTAGGAAAGTCCAAGTGAGTCTAGTTGATGCTTGCACCAGGTACAGTGGGACCTTCCCTCCACCGTCACCTTGGGAAAAAAATCCTAAAGTTTATAGTCACTAAGGTCACCAATGGGAACAAATGTACCTAGGGGAACATTCTACGATCTGATATACACGCAAGGGCAGAGTAACTAGCTCAATCCCCTTGAAGGATCCTTGATATAATTCGAGGTTTACCAACAAGTGACCCTAGGCTCCTCAATAATGGTCTATCTGAGGTTTACCATTTTAATATGTGCACATCTGCTATATTTCCCAATGAGATAGGTATGATTACCTCACTGGTTCTGACATGATCTCATGCTTGACTCTTTTAAGAAGAGCTTCCTAGAGCACAAATGCTACAATTGGATTGTCCTACTGCAAGATTGCTACTTGTTTGTTTGGACTGTCTTGGAATGTTAATTACAACCTGTCCCAAGACACTAGCCCAAGCTATGTTGGTGGAAAGAGCCCTAGAAAATGTACAATATCTAGGTTGATTTTATTATAGAGTTATTTTTAATTTGGCTATTGCTCAAGGTAGAAGGTATGGAAGTGAAACTTTAATGATGTTTGTGACCCGACTCGAAAATACGCTAAATGCATCTAAATGAGAAGTGCAACTCTTTTCTTTTCAATGAATCTTATTTAAGGGAAATATTGAGAGATTTAACAATTTTCAACACACCAATTCTTTCATTCATAAACAAAATCTTTGAAAAGAAGACGATTTATTTGAGAACTCAATTTTGCAAAAATGATCAATTACTCCTTCGAAATGAAATCCCTTTATCAATCAGATCAAAAACTATAAATCATTAAACAAAATATTGCCAAAAGGAAAACAATATATAAAACTCCTAAAAACATAAAATTCAAAATCAAAGAAAAACTGTAAATTTGAAGTCTATCTAGAAAGTTTGAGGACGTTTTCTCCTAGTTTGTGATCAAACCAAGAATAATTTCTACTTATCTCAGCAAAAATGAAAACATCCAAAAATGTTTTAGTGTGAAAATCAAGCCTTAGTAAGCTAAAAGCTCTTCCAAATTTGCAAATGAAAATGAAATCAATTTTCATAAAAGTAAGGTTTGCAATGGGTTTAGTGGCTCAGAAAGAGAAGAAATCATCATACCAGTAAGCTAAGGTAAATGAAGGTATCATATATGGAGCAGTAAGAAAGTAGGGAAAATAATCACTCATAAAATGCAAATCAGATGAAAAATCACACAAACACAAAAGTTGTTGAAAAGAAATTCACACATAATATTTTGACAGCTAAGGTAGACTGGGGCAAACACAAAGAATCAAGTAATCTGGCTCCTAAAAAGATAATTTTAAAATTTTCAAAAAAATTCCATAGGTCCGGAGGATCTAATGGAGAATAGAGCAGTACCACACTGTTCTGAACTAAAAACTGTGGAGGCTACCGCATTGTTTTCAAATGAAAACCATGGAGGCAAGGAAAAGTACAGAAAAATAAATATTCAACTTTTCTTTTCAGGGATTCTTAGAAGTTATCTACCCAACCCAGTCTCAGGCTAATCAAAATAAGAAAACTCTTAAAATTCAAACTAAAAAATAAAAAAGGAAAACTAAGTTTTATTTCTCCAATGGAGTCGCCATTTTGTTATGCGGATTAATCCCTCTTGCAGACAAGAGTGATCTCCCTAGTATTCTACAAATAGCTAGAAACAAACATCCATTTGTAAATCGTTTTCTCTAGATTATTTGCAATTCAAAATTATAAACAAATAAAGAGGACATTCCCCTACCTTGAAATCCAACGTTCGGTGCAGTCTTTTATCTAGTCGCTCCAAAGAGGCTTCTCTAGTAAGTAGAACCTACAATCAAAGACAGAAAAAATAATTAAAAGCACCTACAACATATAATAATTAAGAACAACAAATCTAACTTAGGGATCAAGAAGTCTAAGTATTTAATTATTCAAATAAGCACAAGAACAACTCAATGATAAAAGGATATCCATATGTATTATCTTTGAATGAAAAGAGTAAATTTATAACTTAATGCCTTGATGTCGTACAAGTTTCTCCCAGGGTCCTGAAAAATTGTTCCTCCTTCAGCTTGACAAACCTTCCTCTCTTTGAACCAGCATGGAGTTATGGACATAAGTGTGTGATCATTCTCATGTCAACAAAAACTAGTGTAGAGAGTATGCTCTCTTGAGAATTTCTTCAGCGATTACCATATACAAGGTACAGTCTACCCTTGAGACTGAAACATGAGCTCAATTTATAAGTAAATAGAGGTAGTTTCAGTTTCATGAAGAGGGGGATGCATTCGTCTCATGAAGGGATTTGAGCTCCATAGACCAAGGGATAAACTCCATGAGTGGAGGGATAGAGCTCCATTACTGGAGGGATAAAGCTCGAACTGATCGCGCCTCTAGAAGCTTCCAGTTGGGAGAATATTCGACTAGTTGGGCTTCTAGAACTTACTTTTTCCTTTATTTGAATTTTTACGGGGTCCACAGGTTTTATAAGTAGAACATGTGGGAGCTGCCTCAGGCTATAGAAAAAATATCCACGGACCTACAGGAAAGGGCTAGGAAAAGTGCGAAGTTAGACCTTTAAGGGTTTTAATGATATTTTCTCCAATTCCAAGACTTCGTTTAGGAACATTAGGGGTTTTGAATTCTAAGGGAGCATAATATAGGTAGCAATGGACCTATATGGACAGTCAAATTTCATAGTGACAAAATAACGTGTAACAGTGAGAGAGACAACTAAGACAATGAGAATGAGAGGGAGAGGGGGAGGGGGATGGAAGGGGAGAGAGAACGAGAGAGAGAAGGAGAAGGAGAGAAATGTTGAGAGAGAGAGAGAGAGAGAGAGAGAGAGAGAGTAGGAGCTAGAGAGAGGGGGGAGAGAGGTAGAGGAGAGTAAGAGAGAGAGGAGAGAGAGAGTGAGAAGGGGTGAGAGAGAGGGTGATGGAGAGGGGGAGAGAGACGTGGGGCGATGAGGAGAGATAAAGAAGAGTGAGAGAGATATGATATTGAGAGAGAGGGGAGAGAAAGAGAGAGAAGAAAGAGGGAGGTGAGAAGGGGGTGAGAGAGAGGGGGAGAGAATTGGAGAGAAGGGGAGAGAGAGGGGGATAGGGGAGAGAGAAATTAGAGTGAGAGAGATAGTATATTGAGAGAGAGGGGATAGAAATAGAGAGAGGTAGAGAGAATGGGAGAGAGGAGGAGAGGGAGAGAGAGGGAGGAGAGCAAGAGAAATGAGAGAGAGAGAGAGAGAGAGAGAGAGAGAGAGAGAGAGAGAGAGAAAATGAAAGTGTGAGAGAGGCAGAGGGAGTGACAGGTATAAAGGAAAGAGAAAGGCAACAAATGTGTGAGAGAGGGGGAGGGAGTGAGAGGTATATAGGAGAGAGAGAGAGAGGGAGAGGGAGAGGCAATGAAAGTGTGAGAGAGGAGGAGGGAGTGAGAGGTATAAAGTATATGCAAAGAGAGAGAGAGAGAGAGAGAGAGAGAGAGAGATAAGGGGATAGGGATGGGGAGAGAGGGATAAGGGTCAATAGAGTAAGAGAGGGAGAGATAAGGGAGAGGAAGAGGGAGAAAAAGTGAGAGAGAGGAAGGGGTTTTGGGAGAGAGAGAGAAATGTAGTGAGGAGAGAGAAAGGGGGTAAAGGGAGAGGGAGACATATATGGGGAGAGAGAGAGAGAGAGAGAGAGAGAGAGAGAGAGAGAGAGAGAGAGATGTTGAGAATTTGGTAGAGTGGAGTTTAATTCAATTCTATTACTTAATAACTCCTTGTGTTATACTTTTATGCTTTTATTACTTAGATCTTATCTTCATTAGCTTATTATGGTCTTCATCAAGTCAATTATCAAAAACACAAGAGACACAAAATTTTGGCTCTTCCAGCCAAGGCAAAAATCTCTCTCTCTTGGAGAGGAAAACCCAAAAGTAACTCTTCTTCTAGATCTTTAATTAGCAAGTACCATGACCATGACATGAAACTTTTGTCACCTGTTAGTGTCACGTGATTTGAAAGATTGGCTAAACCAAATGACAGGGTAACATCAGACCAGTCTTTGGAGTCCTAGGACCTAGCCTTCCTGGACTCAGAGAGGGCTCTCTCTATTGTGCGAAGGATGTGAACTTGTTCGCTTCGGATGATTGATTTTAGGCTAGTTGTTAAGTGTAATTTGTTTGTTTGTTTTGGGTTTGGGTAATATGACTAAGTAGGATAGGTGGAATTAGAGGTTTTAAAATCAATAGGGCTATGGGGTCAGATGAAGTCGAGGGTGTATAAATGATGAAGCAGAGTGTATTGCAGGGCTGATTTAGAAAAGTTAATGGATCCTTAGGTGATGTATGAGGTGTAATGAAAATTAAGTTTGGGAAGAAACTAAGAGGTATTAAACATATATAGTCTAAAAGAAATAACTCATTAGGTAGGGCAAACCATTAATCTCTATGAAAAATACTCAAACTGATAAACATGTAAGATGAACATTCCGGTGATACATAGAAGCATTAGAACTCCTAACTTTAGAAATTCACCTTCAGATTTTTGAGAAAACACATAAGATAAAAAAACAACTCAATATAAGGAGAGGAAACTCCTGAACAACATATATCAAACTATCGCGAACTCTGAAACAAGTTGGTAAGCATGGGAATATGGCAAGATCGAAACGAGACCTCTTTGTCTTAACCTAATCAATCAATATTCCATAGAAAAGCTTCACAATAGGGTTTTGAAAACTTTAAATAAGCAGGGCATACCATGAATCATATTTATAAGCTAACATACTAGCCATTCATGAAACAAAAACAAGTTTTAGTGGGCCTAAGGAGCAATCAATAATTCCTTATGATTACTAAAAGAAGAAAACATCAAGACTATAGCAAACAGGAGGTTTGAGGTGCTTCCATGAGCATATCTAAACCTATACTTTTCTGACCTATAGCAACCAAGCAGACTGAAACAAAATGAGGACAATAAAACATTAACAAGTTAGGAAAACATCACCATTCACTAAGCTATGGAATCCTGCAAGAAAGCTTCTCAACCATCAAGCCACACAAGCCATTCATTCACTTCATAAAACCAATATCTTGTCCAAGCTCATAAAACCATGTATTGATCTTAAAAATATCAAGTCCCAATTGTTTACAATGAATCCTCATGTCTTATATAACAAATGAGGAGAGGAGAGCCTACTAGATCATCTAGAAGCCTATTGGCCAAAGAGAAATATCCGAACTTGTCCTTGAGGCTTTGCAAAGCCCAAGGCACAAAAATATCTAAATAAATATATTTTCAAACTACAAATGGAAATAAAATTGAATTTTAGGCCTGACATGCCTAAGAAAAGTTACCAAATTCACATTTTTCCCACTCAGCCACAGGAGCGTAACACATGTGTCAAATAGTGAAAAATTTCCAAGTGCGTAATGCATAAATAGGCCATGTTGTAGTAGTCTTTTGGAGGTCTTCCCGACACCGGATTTGGCTCCGTGATGGCTCGTTGGAAATATTGATGAGTATAATTTCCAAAACTGTTTGAGTTGTGCTGAATGGATTCCATTTATCTGCTCAAAAATAAAATCTTCCAACACTTCTCTGTGCGTAACACCTAGTCTGAAAAGGAGGTAGAAAGGTCAAATTTTTTATGTTTTTTGACCTTTTGAGGACGTAAAACTGCTCCAAATGATCTGAAAATTGGTGAGGAGACTGTTGGTGATGTCACAAATCCAAAAATATAAACTTTGAGAGATGAGGATGCACCAATTTTTTGCGTAACACCTAGGGAGCTACGCTCCTAGGGGTCAAAATTTGGAAAAAACAAAAAGTTGTCCAATTTGCCTCAAAATTGGTGGGTAGACCCCTCAAGAGGTTTTAGATACCTATTACGAAGCCTCAGCCAAGAATCCAAGGCTGTCATGCACTTTGGCTCTTTTTAGGTCTTCTAGTTCAATGAGGGCCTTCTTTAGCTTGGCGCTAGCAAGCATGCTTTTCCTTGCATAATGTTTGGTCATTTTATTTTGTAGGGAAAGGCCCCTCTTAACCTCCTTGAAATGGTTATGTTCCTCTTTGTAGTAGTAGATGACCCTTTGAGCCATATCAAAATCCCTTTCCCACTCCTGAAGCTGTGCATATTTTTCCAAGAGGAGCAACCTAGTTTTCATCTGTTGGTCCTCATTTTCACTGTCTAGATCAATGAATTGAGATCCTTGAGAAGTCTTCTTGATCCTTTTGCTCCTTCTTACCTATACCTTCTACTCACCTTTGTCCACCTTTCCTTTTCCTTTGTCCTGATGCTTGATCACTAGAGGAGAGATGGCCCCTTTCCTTTTTGAGGCAATAAACACATCTCTTCTGCCTCTGTGATAGGTGCAAGTGAGAGGTTTTATGATGGTGTCTCTACCTTTGGAGGTGCCACAAGCCTTGTCATCTTCTTCATCATAAGACTCACTGTTTTGGCCCTTTTTCTCATCATGAGGCTCACTGATTTTAACTTTGTTTTCTTTCTCACTATTTATTTCTTGAGAGGTTGCCTCTTCTTAGTCTTCATCACTCTGTTGTTCCTCTCCTTCATACTCTATTTCTGTCCCATAATCTTCATTATTTTCGACACTTTCATCATCTTTGTCAAGCTCTGCATTTTCTTTAAGGTTTTCAACCTTTGTCTTATTTGCATCTGTCTCTTGATTTTTGTTGTCATCAATTTCTTGTTTGTTGTGGCTATTATTACTTTCCTGCTCATTAATGTCCTCTTCCTTGTCTTCTTCATCTTCCTCAACTTCTACATCACTATCCTCTTCCTCATTTTCTTCATCGTCCTCAGCTTCTACCTCACTGTCCTCTTCTTGGTTTTCTTCATCTTCCTCAGCTTCTACCTCACTATCCTCTTCCTCATTATTGTCATCTATTTGCTCATCATTAGAGCCACTGCCAACTTCTTCACTTGGTACATTAGGAGAAGGGATAGGGAGTGAATTTATTTGTGGAGAAGGCACATGGAAAGATGATGGAGGAGTGGAGGTAGGTGGTTGTGAAGTGGAGGGTAAATTCTGCTGAATGAAGGCTTGGGGTTTTGTAAACACATCATGTGAGATGAAGACTTCCCAAGGGATTCCTTGCTGCTGTAGCTGATGTAAGGAAATCATTTTGATCAATGAGTGGTGGAAAAGGCTCGACATTTGGCGGCCATAGTTTCTTTTCTTGACAAGTGAGGCCATCTTGTCAATGCTCCAGAAAAGGTAGTATGGTAGGTTCATTAGTTTGACTTTGGTGAAGTGCATTAGTAACCTTATATGATATGAGTAAATCCTGGAGTATCTCCCCTCACAGGTGAAATATCTGATAATTTTCTTCATCAGCAAGGCATGCCTCTCTAGCAAGTGGGAAAAAGGAAAATCAGCCTTGTAGCCTTGTTGACAGCTTGGTTTTAGGTAGGGTTCATAATAGCACAACTCCAACTTCTTTTGTTTAAACCATATCTCGCCAATGTCTGGTATACCTCTTTCTTTGGAAATGGATTGAAATGAGAGTTAAAACTCCACTCCTACTAAGCTAAGTCGGTGATTTTGCAAGCCAATGACAAACAATCTAGTCAAGCCAGAGTGGCTTTTGACTTGTTTGACCTTTTCACAAAATTGATAACACCCAACATCCTGAAAGCATGAAAGGATCATGGGAGAGGAAGTAATATGAACTGTGTCTAAGGGTTCAAACCTATTTTCCCTTCCTCCCTTGTATTTTTGCTGAGGCTCGGAAGGTCTTTGACTTTCATCACTGCTGGTGTGAATCTCTACTTCAGACATGGTGGCTGGTTCTTCAGCACAGAAGGCTTTTTGAAAACTGTTTGAGGGCCTTATGGTCAAAAGGTTGCAATGAGTGAAGTTAGGGAAAATTTGTGCAAATGAAGGCAAGATGAAACTCTCCAGGAGTGCACTCAGTGTTTTAGAGGTTTTTTTTTATATTACTCAGCCTCCTCTGGCACATATAACAATCTTCTCCATCAAACCCTAACTAAAGGTATTTAAAACTGAATTTTATGCAGCCTAGGGTTTGGTTCAATTAAGACTTTAAATATGACTTTGCTTCGGAAAATGAAAGCTTGGGAGGCAAGAAAACAAATCACCAAACCTTGTGTCTTGACTTTTGCAGAGGCTTTGAAGGTGAAAAACCAAAATTTTGGTTCCCTTTAGCAATTTTAGACAAACTTTGTCCATGCATAACACCGGTGCGTAGCGCAAGTGTGTAACACTAGTGCGTAATAGGTAAGAGATGGGCCAATCAGGCTTTAGGAGCATAGCGCAGGTGCGTAACAAGCTATATATGGGCCAGTCGGGCTTCACGAGCATAGCACAGGTGCGTAACAGGCAGTTTGTAGACACTCTGTTGTGTCTGTGCATAACACCGGCCCAGGTGTGTAGCGCCTGGCCCTGGGTGTGTAACACAATTTTAAATCACACTGCGGCCACCCCTCCTGTGCGTACCACTGAAGGCTAGGTACGTAACACCGGCCTCGGTGCGTAACGTCTAAAAAATTTCACTGATTTGCACAGAAACTTTTGAAAACCTCTCTCAACGGCTTCCTTTGGCTTGGAGATGATAAATGGTGTGGGGGAATACCAAAAAGGCCTTTATAACCCTTTTGAAAATAAATTTGAAGTCAAAACCCACTTTTTTTATTTTTTGTTTGCTTACTTTTTCTCACTGTGTCTTTGATTGTTTTGGTCCTGTAGGTGGACAATTTGATGAAAACATGGTTCTTTTTTCACTGCTGGAGGCTTCTTAAGTTTCTCCTTAATTTGAAAATCTTCCTGAAGACACTAAGCTCATGCCTCTCAGCTTATACTTTGGAAAAAGAATTGTTTTGAACTTTTAACACCTACACACAGCAAACTCATGCCTTTTTTCCATTTCTCCTTTGATTGATATTCTGTGTTTGAAATATTATTTCCTTTGACCTTGTCATTCTTTCTGTGGAAAAACACCTTTTCCAGCTCTGTGAAGTTTTGTTTATATCTTAGTCACATTTTTGCAGAATATTGTTTTGACAAAGAGGTCCTTGTTGGGAGTTTCACTATTCTGCTATAAACCAGGGGTATATCTGTTTGTTTTTAGGCCACTTTGATCATTGTCTCTTTTGAACTTGGACAACTTGCTTTGTCACATAATGGCCCCTGCTTCTCATAGTTACTATCTTTGGCAATTTCCACCCATGTTTGTCCCCTTTGGCCATTTGAAGATGTCTTTAACTGTTTTCAGAGAAAAAGACCTTTGAACTGGGAGTTAGTGCTTGTCTACCAAACCCTAGGGTAAGTGAAAAACCCTTGAAACCATCTGTTGTGATGAAGGAGGTTTCTTGGTCACTATTTTGACCCTATTTGTCTATCTTTCCATGCTTATAAGTTCATCATTGCTCTATTTCTTGGTCAAAACAGTCAATGAATCTTGATTCCCAACAAATAAATACCTTACTACTTTCTTCTAGGTTGTGAATGGTCTTCTCATATGATGACCTTCCTTACTTTACCTTACCTCATGGCTAATCTGATGTCTTTTGGTCTTCTTTGCAGGAATGCAAGCAAAGGGCAGTTTTCCATCTACAAGTTTCACGCTTGAAGCCAAACAACTTTTGAATGATATTTTTTATTTGAGGTGCAGTGTTGCTTATGTGCCACTATCTTTTATGACCTGCATGGACCTTTTGATGGGCAGCACTTCATAACACTCTCTGATGAGATCATTTTCTTCCTTGTAAATGTTTAAGCCTGTTTGTATCTTTCTACCAGCTGTAGATGCCTTTATAATTTTTTTAGGCCTCCTTCTTTGCCTCTATTTCTGTTGTTGACCATTTATAAAAACATTCCTGCATAAATGCTTTGACATGGTAAATTGCTCCTTTGTAGGCTTACTGCTTGATCAAGAGGATACCTTTGGAGGTATTTTTATGTTATTTGGATAATGACAAGCCTCATCCTTGTGTTTTATTGACTTCTCCTTTGAATACTTGTGGAAATAGTGCATTTAGAACCATGATAGTGCATAACCTAGGTGACCCTATTTGACCTATGGTAATGTCCTTCGCATAGGTTTTTGACTGAAAAATTCAAACAGGGTTTGGATGAGGAGGCAGGGTTTTTGACACTCTATTATGCACTACCATTCTAGACAAGTAGAAAACCTTGTTTTAATTCAAATATATTTTAGACAGGGAGTTTTGAAATCACCATTAATTGAGGCATTTGGTGAGTAGGAGAAAAGTTTGGTTTACTTGGCGAAATGAGGTATGAAAATAGAGGGCTTAGGAAAATAGAGACATAGTGTTATAGGCAGAGGTGGAAAACATAGTGAGTGTGTGGGACATCAGTTTAGGATTTGATCTTGTCTGGGTGATAGATTGACCATGCTTTGACAAGGAAGTGGGATAATGAAAAAAATTTCTCTTTGAGGAGATTTCTAGAACTCACATGATTCTTGAATTAGGTTTCTATAAATCTTGGACAAAGCATTTAGTCATCTAAATAGGAGAAAATTACTGATGACTAACAGTGGCTCCACTTGGGGAGGGTAGCTCCTTTTCAATAGGTGTCCAGAATTTTAGATCTCTTGGTTTATGAAGACTAGTGCCTCATCCATTGGGCGAATTTTCTCTTTTCTTTTGCTGTTGCTTTCCCTGAAGTAGTAATTTTGAAAATCTGAATGCATGATTAGCTCAACTTCACTTTTACCTACCCAACCTACTCGCCTAACATTTTTTTCTTCCTTGGGTGCACTTGAACTGGAAAACCCATTGATATTTTTATTTAGAAAGTGTAAACAAACTATCTACTTTTACACTAATCTCTAACGGGAGTTCATATTAAGCTATTGAACTTCTTTGATTCTCTACCTATTCTACTCAAGTTGTCAAGGTTAAATTGTTTGATAGGATTTATTCACTAAGCTAAAAACATGAAATTGAAAGCATGACTAAATCATGATTAGACAATATGATTTATTATGGGTTTGTGGCATAAAAGCAAGCTACACACAAATGTTATTTTTTATACAAAATAGGACTAGAAAAATCAGGGCTAAGATACATAGTTTGCTATTCATCCCTGTTTTTCTCCTTGGTTCTGTTTTGAGCATGTGGAACCAGTATCTTTCTTTCCTAATCTATTTTATTTGACAAGTCAAGCTTCAATGTTTTGACCATCATTATTTTTACTAACTTATCAACAATAAATTTAAAACATGTTCAGCCATGATTAGTCTAGATAGCTGAACAAGACATTATTTTTGCACCAGTAGTTGCATTTAGGCTTACACACTTTTAGTATCACTATTTTCTTTGGCTATGGGGCTTGTTACACATCAATTTTTCACCGTCCCTACAATCCCCATCCCGCACATTGGAGGGCTCATTCCGTGACCTGTGAGCAGAGACAAGACTTAAAAATACTTTCATTACATCCCTCTGAAAATGAGCTTTAATTGCCCTGAAAACATCTCCCTGCAAAAAGCCCTAAAAATAGCTCTTTTTCCATTTGGCGCAGTTCCACAGTTCAACCCTCCCGCCAAGGGGGCAAATCCTCCAAAGAGGGTGCACCAATTGGCCCTCTATCATAGAGCCGCACCCGCGCCAACCATATTAAGAGGTGTTTTTAAAAAATAAAATGCGGAAGTTGCATCCTAACAAATTCCTGGACTGATTTCTATCTTGAGTTGGGAGGTTTGGCTACGGATTTCCATAGAGAGGAAGTGGTTTGCCACCTCTCATGGAAGCTTCCTTGATGATAGGGCCAATCCCATAATTATAGGGATCCCCCAACTCCCCTTCCTCCTTCTATAAAAGCTTGCCCTTCTCCATGGCAAGCTAATCTCCAAGTTCCCAAGAGCTTTCATATCTTTATGTTGCAAGAGCCTTCTTGATTCCCTTAAGGCCAAATCCAAGCAAGGAGACTATTGCTAAGTATCTGGAGAGAGAGGCTTGTCCTATACTTGACAGGTTTTATCGAGACATGTTGTGCTGACGACCCGCTAAAGGAGAGTGCTGCGTCGAAGCTATGGTTGTATTCTTCTTTTGACTCTTTAATGATAAGCGACTATCGGTTATGGTTCCACTCTTGTTCTTAATCATGTTCATGAGTTATGTCCTCTTCGACTCGATATATAGTTGTATGTATTGCCTTATGCTTGCGTTTGTGTTGTTTCTTGCATGTGCAGGTGTCTGATCATGGAGATCGTGAGGATTGTGATCTGCCAGGGCAAAGGAACGAGAGCACCACCTCTTCTACAAATGACAACGTTGGATTCTAGGTAAGCCTTCCTCGCAAGTCGGTTTATTTATGATTAGGAACCTGCACTATAGCATGTTTGATTGTTGCTAGACCTGATTTGGGCTAGTAGGGATCGCCTATGTCCGTAGAGGGGATTTACCTCCTCATCAATTTGGCGACTCCACTGGGACCCGCCTTTGTTGTTTGATTTGTGGGCTATAGACGGAGTTCGAAGTACAACTAGATAGCCTTCGCAACGCTTTTGCTCCCTGCATTGTGCGCAGTAGATCATCGTCGTTTCAACAATATCCGGGCTAGTTTGCGACCGAATAACTTGAGCATTGTCTTCTTTCGGTCATTTTTTTGGTCTTGCTTGCTCGGGCCGACTTCTTCCGGGGCTAGTTCTTTCGTGAATTTGGGTCTTTGGATAGCTTGAACATCACTCGTCATCACTGGTCTGATCTTATATTGTTTATTTTTTATTTTGGCATAGCAAAGTTGACTGGCGCGCTTTTTAGCATGACAGACGCGCCAATTGGCGCCAATTGTCCATTTATTACCCGTGCCAATCTTGATATGGCACTAGTTTCAGCCTGACAGTCACGCCAGTGCTGGGGACTGCTGGGGTTTGCGTTGTTTTGAGCTTTCTGAGCTTGATCTGTGTGTTTAGCTTTGCCTCGCTTTGAGCCTAGATTACATGGTTCATTTGAGTCTTGGAGATTCTGTTGGAAGTGGTGAGTCAGGTCTTGGTTGGGAGAAATTATTTGTTTTTTAATTTTTAGGCATTGGCGCTTGTTGTCAGTTAGCAACCCGCGCCAATTGGCCATTGGTGCTAGTTGTCAATGTACAAGTCGCGCCAGTTGGCGCTAGTTGTCAATGTACAAGTCGAGCCAATTTTAGGGTGTGTGAAAATTGAGATTTTTTCCCTTAATCCTTCACCAGTGTGTCTTTCCCTTCCAATATTTTCCTTGTATAAGCATAGATTACATTGCTCATTGTTTGGGATGTCTTCTTTCCATGATTGTTTGATGTAAAAGGGAATGAATGCCTTGTTTTGATCTCTTGCTCTGGAAGTCCTCTTTATGTTTGACCTCATATGTTTTGTCACCTTTTGAGGGATTTCATTACAACGTATTTGAAACAATGATTGCATTCTTAGTGTTTGTTTACATCTCTTTTGCATTCATCCTTCATTAAGGAGATTTGTGTTCTTTTATTTTTAATCTCATAGTTTTCTTTTCGTTAAAATGCATTAGATCACATTGCATTGAAAAGTATTTTTGAGATTTATCATTGAACTTAGATCACATTGTTTAATGATTGAAAGCTAAAAATCTCTATGAGTGCATTCTCTTTTATTGAAAGCATGCATTGAGTAGATTCTCATTTTATCGAAAAATGCATTGAGTGCATTCTTATCATTTGAAAAGAAAAGGAAATTGTGAATATATTACAATTGCATAGTTTTCGAAAAAGAGGATTTTGCATAGATTACATTGCATTATTCACATCATTGAATGTTTGGAATTACTTTTGGATAGCGAAAGTCATCTAGTTTGGAAAAAGATTTCATGTGTAGTGTTGTTGTTTGTTGCATCATTGTTTGAAACTCTTCCTTTAACTAGATAGCATTCATCGAATTGAAAAGATTTCTTTTCTCATATATAGTGCATTTAGGAGATTTTTGAGACATCACATTCGTTAGGGCCTAAAAACTGAAACGTAATTGAAGATAAACTTTAAAATTTACTCAATTTACACTAAGGCAGCATTGAAATCTAACGAAACACATTTAGAGGTCTAGGCTAGAGACGTGTTCCGGCGTCTTAAAGCCTAGTAGCTGTCGTTCGCCTCTTGGCTTTAGACAATGCTAGTACAGACTTGTGCTCCCCGTACCATCACGTATATAAAGGGAGACCCCAATAGGTTTCAATCCTTTATCCATAGGAAACCGAGTCTGCCGCCCTATACCCATGATACACCGGACACAACATTCGGGGAGATTGCCTGCACGTACGTAAAGTCCTTGGTTGATTTCTCTTTCATTATTGAAACCAAGGTGTATATTGCAGTCACTGCTATTTGGTACACCCTTTGCCTAGTATTCCCGAGTAGTCATTTTGATCTTATCTGACTCCTTAAATTTGAAAAGATCACCAAGCGCTTGTCCTTTCACGCTTGCTTCAAAACTGAAAGAGATAGAGTCACCTTTCATCTGTTTCTTGACTCTTAAAACATGAAACGGTGAAGTTTCTAAGTTTCAATGTGGTAAAATAAATCACCTGCGATCACACGCCCTGTTAGAATTTGCTTGTTGGCCATTTGATTGTGTGCCTTTGTTTTTAGCCCGTGTGCGGTTTTGAGTTGTTGATGGCAACTTTTCTAGAGTTCACCAACCAAGGAATCCCCTCCGATGGGAATCCTAGTCATTTTCCTCCTTTTGTTAATGTTGGTGCTCCTTATATGGCAACGTTTTCCCTTCCTGGGTTAACTGTTGGGTTGCCTGTTTGGTTGTTTTCAACCTCTGTGGTCCTGAATGTCTCGCCATCGTTCAATCAATTCCTCCGCCCCGAACAACATCATGTTGATTCCAAGGTGGACCTCTCCCCTTCTTCGCCCGTTGCTGCGTCCTCCTCTACTTTCGCCTAGTGAAATTCTCGAATTCGAGTAACCAGGGCTAAGAAGAAGAAGAAGAAGACAAAGAAGAAGAAGTTGCATAAAGGAGAGGCTAGCTCCATGGCTATTGCGCCCTAAGAAGCCTCCCATCGATAAACCTCCCAACCTCCACCAAAATTCAAGTTCCTCATGTTGTGCATGGGAGAGCATCTTCTTCCAACGTCTGCATTCCCAAGGTACTCGAAGTATGGTCCAGCGGTCGTCCACTCTTTCCTTTGGCTTCTGGGAGTCAGGTTGGGGGCACGTCTTTAACTGGTGCTGGTAAGGCTCCTAAGAAGCAGGGTAAGATTACCAATCCCTGTAGGTTGTGTGAAGGGCACCATGCCATTCACCTTTGTCCTTATATGGATGAAGCCAAGTGAGTCTTGGACAACGCAACCGTTTCTACACCATGCCTCCCGTCTGGTTATGAACGGCTTTCTTTGAGTCCTCCACCAGTTGATTCTATGATTGTTCAAGAGTCGTCCTTGGCCGATCCTGCTCCCTCGGAAATTCAGATTCAGGAATCCATCCCCGACCAACCATTGGTCGTGTGATCGGTTGAACTGGCCCCGTCTGCGGTACACCAGGTATTTTCCGTTGAGAGTGGACCTCACATCCCTCAGGTTCTTCTTGTTTCTTCAGATTCCTCGGACTTGAAGAAAGATTCTCCTGTCCCTACATCTCAAGAAGTTGCTCCTCCACCTCCCATGATGGAGGTCCCGGAGGATATCCCTCCCACCTTCGTGATGGAGGTCCCAGAGGATACTCCACCCGCCTTCGAGATGGAGGTCGTGGAGGATTCTTCTTCTTCTTCCGTAACACCAGGGGAAGACCATCTCAGTTCGATGGTGGCCCCTCCAAGTAGTTTGGTCGCTTCCTTCGATTGGAGTCGATTTGTAGGATACCGCCTTCCGTCTTATGTGCCTTTCGAGATCACAGTACAGGCTTTTGGTCTGGTCGTACCCAGCACCATTATAGACGAAGGTGCATCTGTCAGTGTTCTATCCTCAACTACTTGGCAAGATTTTGGCTTGCCGCCGCTTGCGCCTGTTACGCAGAATCTGTTGGCTTTTAACAGAAGAACTAGTCAACCGTTAGGGATCCTTCCAAGATTGCCTATTACTTTGGGAGGTAAAACTGTCCATATGGACGTGATGGTTATTCCTGGCCCCTTGTATTTCAATATGCTTTTGGGGCGCGATTATACCTATTCCATGGGAGCGCTTGTCTACTCCCTTTTTCGTGTGGTCTGTTTTCCACATGAAGGATGGATCGTGACCATTGATCAGCTTTCGTTCTTTGGTCCCGATGTGGCACCTGGCCCACCATCATCCCTTCCTGGTTTTTATCCACCTATTGTATCTTCCCCACTGCAGGTCAACTATGTGGCTACCTACCACGTGCCTCGTCGCACCGTGTAGTGCCGTTGTGCACGTTCAGGGGCATTGGTCCCCGACTTCCAGGATGTTTTCCTTCCATCCTGAGTGGAACTCTTGGAGCCGGCGAATTCTTGTTCATTATGATGAGGCTCTGTCAGAAAGCATAGCTTCATTCTCTTGTGTCAAGCTCTTAAAAAATGAAACAAGGTGTTTTGGAGCAGTTCCTCGTCTTGTGTCAAGCTCCTTAAAAAATAAAACAAGGTTGTTGGAGTAGAGTTCCTTGTCTTGTGTCAAGCTCCTTAAAAAATGAAACAAGGTTGTAGGAGCAGAGTTCCTTGTCTTGTGTCAAGCTCCTTAAAAAATGAAACATGGTCATCGGAGCATGGTTCTTTTCCTGTGTCAAGCTCCTTAAAAAAAGAAACAAGGTATATTGGAGCAGAGTTCCTTGTCTTGTGCCAAGCTCCTTAAAAAAATGAATAAAGGTTGTCTGAGCAGTAGTTCCTCTGCCTTGTGTCAAGCTCCTTAAACCATGAAACAAGATGTCTTTAGGATAGTTCTTTTAATGTGTCAACCTCGTTAAAACAATGAAATACGTTCCCGTTCAATTCGAGTCTTTAATAAGATCTCATAAAATCCCAGTCAAGTCTTCCTCTTGATCTTGTAATTTGAACCTTCACTCCATCTACCTTAAATATGGACTGAAGCTTGGGGGGCATGTACCTCGAATTGAGTCACCATGCCGGGGGCATGCTTAATTTTTCAAGCATAGTTTGTTTCCGTTTCAAGCTTGTGTAAAAATGAAACCGGTTTCAAGCATAGTTTATCTTTGTTTCAAGCTTGTGTAAAAATGAAACCATTCCCATTTTACCCATTGTGATTGCCATTTTATCAGCCTATTTTTCCAGATGAGCCTTGGTTTTCTCACTCCATCGTCACTATCTGCTTGGCCGATCATATTCCTTCACTTGGTTGTTTTACCCATTCCTGAGGAACCACTACGATGAGTGGTCTTGTTAGCCGGCCTCTTAACCTTTATCTTGTTTTGAGCAGTTCCAACATTACCGGAACCCGTTGCTACCCTTTATACCACTCGTTCCTCCAGGAGGATTCAACTTTCATCTCTTTTCTAACTCTCTAAACATGAAAAGATTGTCGAGGCCCTTGTCGTTTTGATCTCGTTAAAGTGGTCACGAAACGACATCTACCCAGTATACGTTTACCCCTTTTTCGGGCTGGGATAGATTATTTACGAAAAAGGAATACCCTAGCCTATCGCGACTAGGAGGTTTTCTCAGACATAGTTTTCTACCTTTTCGGATCTGAGAAACTATTTACAAAAAGGGACCATTGGAATTTACTTTTCCGCTGTCTTTTCAAACTCTCTAAACATGAAAAGATGCCGAGTTCTCCCTTTGTCAAACTCGTTAAACCTAAATGACATCAGAAATTGTCAACCATGACATTATTCGAGTTTCTCCTTCTTAGGGCTCGTTAGATGTACTAGGATGGATTCGTCCGAAGGACGGATTTATATGAAAAGCATATGGTATCCTCTTCAAGCTTGTGTAAAAATAAAGAGGTACTCGCCAAGCATGGTGGGAAAAAATTGAACCAGCATCATTGTCATGTCGGCAATATGTCGCTCTTGAACATGGCACTTGTCTGCATTCGTGTTGGGTTGGGGACATCTCATCTCGTTCTTCACTTGCCTCCGTGGGTTTGGATAATCCCTTTTGACCTCTCATCTACTCATTTCCTCTTCACCATGACCTCTGATCCGTTGATGTCAAATACTGCCAAGTCCACTATTGTGCCGTTCATATGTTCAAGAGAAGTTGACCTCTGCAAAGTATCAACCTCCCTCTGATTCTCATTTGATTCTAATTCAAAAAAAACATCATGTTCCTCTGTCTCATGTCGATGATGTGGGAAACATTATGGCCCACCTTCGATCAAGGTCACTTCCTGTCGACTTCAACTCATTATCCAGGAAGCTGATCTAGAGACTCCCTTATGGTACCTTGGAGCCTGCATGCCTCAAGGGCAGGTTCGTCGCATTCGACGTGAGGTTTTCATCATTGGCCTCCGATCGAGTGATTCTATGGGTGTTCGACACCAGCTCATTGATTCGCACGCCGTGAATTGTACCTATAGTACCTTGAGAGCCATTGTCATTATTGGTGGTTCCTCTCGCGTCTGTTAACAGCTTTCATCACTGGCTGGTAATCAGACGATGTTCTTGCATGTTCGACTTCAGCTCACATATTCACATGCTTGAACTTGTACTTTGTTCGGGTCGAGATGGAGCGCAAGACCCTGGATTGTGTCTGTTGTAATCCAGGCTGCGATTTTGTGGATTATTATGATTATTTACATGACTCAATGATTGGATGGCTGCGACCATGCCTGAGTATATTCATCGATCTTCACTGGATGGCTATGTCCATGCCTTGGATCTAGATTATTGTATACTCTGTCATGGATGGCTATGCCCATACCACACATATATATCATGTATCTGAGACATCAGTTGTACTTCGCTCCGCAGATTTTTCGATGGCAGTGTTTTCAGTCGGCATGTTCTCGTAAAGCATTTCACCTCTCTCTCTCTCTCGGGCCTCATGCTTTAGGGGGCATCTGTTACACAGCAATTTGTCACCATCCCTACAATCCCCATCCCACACATTGGAGGGCTCATTCCATGACCTGTGAGCAGAGACAAGACTTGAAAATACTTTCATTACATCCCTCTGAAGATGAGCTTTAATTGCCCTGAAAACATCTCCCTGCAAAAAGCCCTAAAAATAGCTCTTTTTCCATTAGCGCGGTTCCACAGTTCAGCCCTCACGCCAAGGGGGAAAATCCTCCAAAGAGGGCGTGCCAATTGGCGCTCTGTCATAGAGCCGCACCCGCGCCAACCATATTAAGAGGTGTTTTTTAAAAGTAAAAGACGGAAGTTGCATCCTAACAAATTCCTGGACTGATTTCTATCTTGAGTTGGGAGGTTTGGCTACGGATTTCCATAGAGAGTAAGTGGTTTGCCACCTCTCATGGAAGCTTCCTTGATGATAGGGCCAATCCCATAATTATAGGGATCCCCCAACTCCCCTTCCTCCTTCTATAAAATCTTGCTCTTCTCCATGGCAAGCTAATCTCCAAGTTCCCAAGAGCTTTCATATCTTTATGCTACAAGAGCCTTCTTGATTCCCTTAAGGCCAAATCCAAGCAAGGAGACTATTGCTAAGTATCCGGAGAGAGAGGCTTGTCCTATCCCTGACAGGTTTTATCGATACATGTTGTGCTGACGACCCGCTAAAGGAAAGTGTTGCGTCGAAGCTATGGTTGTATTCTTCTTTTGACTCTTTAATGATAAGCGACTATCGGTTATGGTTCCACTCTTGTTCTTAATCATGTTCATGAGTTATCTCCTCTTCGACTGACATATAGTTGTGTGTACTGGGTTTTATGCTTGCGTTTGTGTTGTTTCTTGCATGTGCAGGTGTCCGATCACGGAGATCATGAGGGCTGTGATTTGCCGGGGCAAAGGAACGGGAGCACCACCTCTTCTACAAACGACATCGTTGGATTCTAGGTAAGCCTTCCTCGCAAGTCGGTTTATTTACGGTTAGGAACCTGCACTGTAGCGTGTTTGATTGTTGCTAGACCTGATCTGGGCTAGTAGGGATCGCCCTCTGTTCGCAGAGGGGATTTACCTCCTTTATAGGGCTGTACCTTGTTTTGAATTTTCCCTCTTTTCCATTTTTTCTATGTTTATATTTTTCTCTCTTTTTGACTTTTTCTTCACACAATGGTATGTACAATGAGTGAAAATTTTAAAGCTAGGAATATTGACAAAAGTAGTGTTTTAGTGTCCTGTCATTGACAAGACCTCCAAATGTTTTAGTTCCATCAAGTTCTTGTAAAAAGAAGGAATTGTTTCCTATAGCTGAACTGATAATGAATGGACCTTTCCACAAATTTTCAAACTTACCATGTTTACCTTTATCTTCTCTCCTTGAGTCCCATTTCAGCACCTTATATCCAATCTAGAAATCATTGTCCTTGGTTCTTCTGTCAAAGTTTTTCTTTATATTTTCTTGTACTAACTGTGTCTTTTTGTACACCTTCTCTCTTGTCTGTTGTAAATGGATAGTTTGGTTCATCCTCCTTTGCATGTCATTTTCTTATGATTGTACTTCTTGTAATAGTTTTGTTACTGGGACTCCCAAAGATGTCGGGAAAATGGCGTCCATGCCATACACTAATTGATAGGGAGACATGCCGATTGATTTCTTGGTGGTTAGTCTATCATCCCATAGTGCATTTACTATATTTCCATGCCATGCCTTTTGATTCTGTTCCAGAAGCTTCTTAATGATATTGACCAAGATTTTATTAGAGGACTCGGCTAACCCATTACCTTGAGGGTAATAAGCTGTGGAATGTCCTAGTGTGATGTGATATTTATAACAGAATTCAACCATCCTCTTGGATATATAGGCAGTTGCCTTGTCTGTAATGATTTTCCTGGGGCAACCAAATCTAGACAAAATGTTGGTCTCAAGAAATTTGATAATGACTGAATCGATGGCATTCTTAGAGGGGATGAATTCTATCCATTTGGTAAAGTAATCAGTAGTAGTGAGGATCCATTTGTTTTAGGAAGATGAAGAAGGGTGGATCTCTCCAATGAAGTCTAAACCCCATTGGTTAAATGGAGCTTCAACAATGATCGGATGTAAAGGCAAAGGTAAAAACTTTCTCTTTCCATCGAAAATTTGGCATTTATGACAAGTCATGACTAGTTTGTGGGTGTCGGAGAATAGGGTGGGCCAATAGTAACCGGATCTAAGGATCATGTTAGCTGTGGTTTTCCAATAAAGATGGCCCCCACATTCTCCCTCATGCATTTCATGCATGATATTCCCTGCATCATCCTCAAGCAAACATTTAAGAAATATACCAATAGGATTCTTCCAGTATAGAACTTCATCTAAAATGAATAATTTTAAAGATTTTTGTTTCAGGAATCTTGCTTTTGTATTTGATAAGGTAGGAGGAGCGTTAAGATAGAGTAGCACATAAATAATATCAGCATACCAAGGTGAATTTAAATATACTTCTTCAACATGAGGAGCTATGTATTCTTCTTGTTCTTCAAAAGAATCAACAAAATTCATATCTAATGCTTGGAGATTTGTTTTAGCCATGAGTTTTTCAAGTCCTTGTCCTTTAACTAGTTTAGTGGGTTTGATTTCTAAATCATATTTTAAAATAATAGCAATCCACTTTCCCCTTTTACCATCGGGATCCTGATTTAAGATATCTTTGATAGTTGTGTGTGGAACAAAAGCAATAATATGAGAATGCAAAATATAAACTCTGAAGTCTTTCAATGCTTTTATTAATGCGAAGGCTTGTTTTTCCATGATGTTATATTTTAAGGGAGCATACCTAAGGGCTTTGTTGAAGAAAGCTATGGGATGTTCTTGTCCCATTGCGTTTTTTTGTAACAATACCGCAACCACAGTATGTTCAGACGCAAATGAGAAACTATAGAAGTATTTGGTGAAATCAGGACTTATTAGAACTGGTGTTTGGGTGAGTGCTTTTTTAACTAGTTCAAAAGATTGTTTGGCCTCAAAAGTCCATTTAACTCCTACCTCTTTTTTTAGCATGTTTGTAATATTTCTCAAGAGTTCCGAAAGGTTGGGGATGAATCTTCTTAAGAAGTTGATTTTCCCAATAAAGGATTGCAATTCCTTAATGTTTCTGGGATGGTTGATTTGCAATATGCCTTCAATTATTTTGTGGTCTATTTTGATACCTGCTTCAGAGATGATTTGGCTGAGGAGTTTTCCTTCCTCGAGACCAAATTTTTTTTTCTTGGGATTCAAAGATAGGCCATATTTCCTACATTTTTTGAAAACCTTTCTTAAGTGGACCAAGTGCTCTTCATCGGTCTTGGAGTAAATAGTGATGTCATCAAGGTAAATGACTATGAAGTAGCCTATGTCTTCTGAAAAGGCTATGCCCATGGCTCTTTGAAAAGTGGCCCCTGCATTCATCAATCCAAATGACATTTTAACATACATGAATTTTCCCCAAGGAGTGGTGAAGGCAGTTTTGTGTTCACCACTCGGGAATACTAGCACTTGGTTGTAATCCAAAAAAACGTCGAGTAGTGAGATTCTTTTAGAGCCAACTACCTTTTGTAGTATGTGGTCCATTTTAGGCAAGGGATAGTTGTCTTTCAACGAGGACTTATTCAAATTTCTAAAGTCAATGCAAAGTCTGATCTCTCCAGTTGTCTTCCTAACTGACTCAAGGTTGGAAACCCATTCAGAGTAACTAAGAGGAACTATTATCCGACGTCATACATCTTATTGATCTCTTGTTCAACTAGAGGTAATAAGACAGGCTTTATTATTCTTAAATTTTGTTTGAAAGGTGTCTGGTTCTCCTTGAGAGGGATTTTGTGTTGAATAATGCTTGTGTCATAAGATTTTAAATCTTGATACCCCCATGCAAACACATCTTTAAACTCTTTGAAGAGCTCAATATATTTTTTTTTTGTGTGAGGAGGAAGGGTCTTATAAAGTTTGATCATTTTAGGTTCCCTAGTGCTTCCTATGTTATATTCCTCTACATCGGCCTCAGTATACGCTATCTTTGGTTTCTCAGCTACATCATTAAAATCAACCAGCTCTTCCAAAGGTGCAAGGCCTCTTGGTAATGTGTCATTCTTACAGTGTAAGAATTCAAGGTCTCTTTGGTCTAGGTCCTCACACATCTCAGCTTTATAAGGATGTGTGATCAGATTTATATCGGGAAAAGAGGGCAACTATGATTCATGATCTCTATCTTCAGCAGGATCATCTTCCCCGTGTTCTAAGCTAGGTTTAGTCAATGTAAATTCATTCCTAGATTGTAGGAAATCAGCAATTTGTTTGTCACCCTCAAATACCTAATTAATGTTGTCGGGTACCATAGGGCGATGTTTGACTGTGATAGGGTTTTGTTCATTTGCAAGCGGTATTTGGAAATTACTGGCAGCAAAGGCAGGATCGTTGGCAAGGCTATTTTGGGCTCTACGAATGTAGTTGAGCTCATATTTCTCAAAAGTTTTGAGGAGGTCTACGGCTGCATTTCTGTACTCTCTTAATCTTGGGTTTTTGGTTGAGTATTCACCTTTGATCTGTTTAATGACCAGCTCTGAATCTCCCTGGGCTGATATTTTCTTAGCTCCTAAGTCTTCAAACAAGTGTAAACCAAGGAGGAGAGCCTCATACTCCACAATGTTATTAGTACATTGAAATTCCAATTTGTAAGAATGGCCTTCATTTGTGTTATGTATCCAAATACCAGCCCCTGATCCGGCCTTGCCACATGAACCGTCAAATCTCATGTTCCAAAGTGTTTCTATTCCATGTTTATCACTGAGTTGTTGTTCAGGGTTTCTAGAGTTTTGGTTATCATTTTCCTCATTTGAGGGTGAGTATGAGTGTTCTGGTGGACCTAGCTCTTTCTCACTTCCTTTTACTTGTGCACTAATCTCATTCTCATTATACAAGATAAAATAATCCAAATCTTAATGTATGGAATAATCAGGGGTGTTGTTAGGCCTATCTGGGCTACTCACCATATATTTCATGTGGGATTCTCAGTACAATCTTTTGGTTTGATTGAAAACAGGGATAGTAGCATAAGACATGTCAAGTTGGAGGTTCCCCAAAAGTTTGGCTCCCCAAGATAGGGACAAAAGCATGCCATATTTGGGGGGAATGTCAGCCACGAATATATCCATGACCAGGCTCTTAGCAGAGATTTGTGCTAGATTAACACATAAGTCCTTGATCAGGCCCAACCATTTAACTCTACTTGAATCAAAGGAATACAAATCTTTGTAGGGCCTGGTTATTTCTAGGCCCAATATTTCCATCACTACCTTCGGCATGAGGTTGTGAGAGGCACCGGAGTCTAGCATGGCATTATGTAAGATTTTTTCATGTATGTTTAGGCTAACATAGAATGGGGGAATGGCTCCTTCTTGGTATTTTCCATCTACTTCGGGTCCAAACAATAGCTCTGATTTATCATATGTCAAATTTAGAGTACTGGTATCATTTCCTATGTTCAAAACTTTCAAGACTTGGGAAACACTGTTACCGATCAAATAGGTAACCTGACCTCAAAACGGGAACTCTAGCCCAAAAAGTCTCAAAAAACATGAAAAAACACCCCAAAAAAAAGAAGTGCGTCTTCCAAAACGCACTTGGTTTTTTTTTAAGGTCAAATTTCAACATTTTATAAAATTATGCTAAAAACAAAATTTTTTGTTGAAAAAAGGATTGAAAAAACACCCTCAAAACAAAACCAGTTGATGCTGGAATAACAAAAAAAAAATTGTGTCATAATTTTGACACTTGTAACAATGGAATTAAAGACAACATATTAGGACATTTTTTAAAATCGTAAATTTCTAACATTTTTGATAGATGATGTTAAAGATAAACAAATACATGTCTAAAGGGCTTATCATTTTGAACAATTTTCATCCATGTTGTTAAACATAAAATATCTTGACTTTAAACAACCCCAAAATTGTAATTATTATCAACCATAACCTTAAAGATAAAATTTGGTAGCGCATAAAAACCTTAATGACAAGTTGTAAATCTAAAGTTTTTCAATCTTAAGTGTTCAACATACTTGAACAATGAAATTATGGAGAAATTATAAGACTTAACAATTTAAAAAATGAACAAGTAAATGAAAAAATTATCATTGAATAGAAACAAGTAAGAGTAATTTTAATTTTAAAGGATAAAAACTTATCTTTTTTCAAATCTTAGCATAAGACAAATTTAAATATAATTTCAACCAAAACCTAAAAATCAAGCATCAAAACAAAGTGTTTTGTTTCAATGATGCATATAATTATTAAAACTTTTAAAAGTATCTTATACCAAATGGTAACAATACATTATATCATGGTAATATCACTGCATAATCTAAAAATTCAACATTAGTTTCTATTTTCTATTTTACTTAGAATTAAAATATCAACATTGGTACATTGAATATAACATAAATTATTTTTGTAATTCATTGTTACATTGTTGATATTCTAAAGAAATGAATTCTTCATAATTAAAACATATAATCCAACAAACATAGAAATGTCTCAGAACTTCATGAAAAATGAGATGGAAGTCAAAATTTTTATTTCAAGTTACCATGCAAACATCAATTACATAAAAGTATCTTAGATAGTTATTCAAAATCAGCCATAGGTTCTGGCACACCATCATAATCTACATCTTCAGATGAATGGCTCGATGCAGATGAAGATGATCCATATTCTTCTCTTTCATCAACTAGTGCTCCATCTAAGTCAACATGCATGCCCACCATTTCAGAGTTCAAAAGTCTTGTAGATCTACGTCTACATTCTGCAGAGTCCCATCTCAACAGTAATTGTTCTGGTAGCAATTTCTTCAAAATATTTATGGTCTACAACCGAAGAGTTCCTCTCTTTGTCAAATTGAAGTCATACACAAGTATGTCAACATCCTCCAATTTTAAGACATTTGTGCGGCGACGATTTATATTTGTGCCCTTTCTTTTTCTCTTTCTGCCAATTCTTTTTCCACTACCATCTCTGGCTTGTACACACCATTGAAAGGGTGGGTACTTGTGGCATACCAATGTACATCAACAGCTGTAATCTCTTCATTTTCATTAATGACCTTTATAACCTTGGCAATCCAGAATGGATAGCCAAGTGGATCTTCATCTGCTAACATTGCTATCATGCAACCCTCCTTAAGATCCTGCACAGAACCCCTGTAAAGGTCTTCCATGGCTTCACGTTGTGCACGTGATCTTCTAGAACCAATATAGATTTCTCTTTCCTCTACATGTGGGGAATTAATAATAGCTTGAGGCTATTGTTGTTCAACATTGTGTGTTTCCTGATGTTCATGTTCATTTGGCATATTTTGTGGCCAAAAAAAAGGAGTCTTCAAAAGCGTATCCCCATTTACTGATCTTGAAATCATATCACTTTGATTGCTGAAAAAAGACTCCCACCAAACTGAATCAGCAACATCGAAGTATTCATATGTATCTCTAATACATCTTTTAATTTCCTCTAGACATTCAAAATAATTTATCTCTCTCTTCTGCCTTCGTGCATTATGGAGTTCGGAAACTGATTGTAATAACAATATCTTTGATGAAAACATTGGACGCTCTGGAATGAACTTCAAAAATGCTAAACCTGATGATGGTCCCCATTCTTCAATAGTTGAATACTTCTTGCCCCATATAAGTGCTATCCCATCAAATTTTTTGATACGAAATTGATGCTGGAAGCTAATGTCGTTAAGTTTTTCAATGCATTTCTCCTCACCATGCGATCCAAAAATAAACCTTCGCATGTCAATAGTTTCTTCCAACACATGAAAAACATGCTCTAGAATGTACGATTTCTTAATACATTCAATTAATGATGGCAGGCTCCCAACACCTTTCCTCCTCAATGTTACTGAAAAACGACTGAACATTTGATCAATATGTTCATGAGTATGCCCAACAAGAAGGAAACCAACCTTTATCTTTTTAAAAATCCTCAATTCAACGAGCATGTTTAGATACCCAAAAAGAACTTGATTTTTGTTCTCACGACTTGTGTTGTCTAATTGTAAATACAAAACTTCGGGAAGAATCCCAGACCAATGAGTAACCACATCATGGATTATAGTTATGGTCAGATTTGCATCATTGTGAATATTTGGAGTTGTGAAGAAAACTCTTGGAAACATCTTCTCATTAAATACCATACAACCAACCAAGTGAAACTGAATGAAATTTTCCTCCTGTAATTTTTTTGGCGTGCGGACAAAATGTGGAAAAAGTGTTTTCTTTTGGTCCATACCATCAATTATCAATCCCAGATATTTATTTGGATGATCATAACACTTCTTTCGATGTTTATACAACTTTTGTCTTTCACTTGTTTGCTGATTGCGATGGTCTTGAAGTTCTTTGACAACGGAGTCTGTACATAAAATAAAAGAAACATATGAATAAATATATTTCATAGTTGATAAGTATCAAATTTTAAAAAACAATGTTTTGAACACATACCTCTTTCCGCCCCTTGAAATTTATCTCTTTTTTCTTTAAGAGAAGCACATGTGCTGCAAATCCCCATCCTTGTCTTCTTAGGAATACGAACATTGTTGAATTCAGTTTTCCATATCCTTGTAAAATAAGAATATGTAATAAAATTACCAATTCCTTCAACAGCTTCTGCATAATCTTTGTATAACATGAATATTTCTCGTCTCGAGAAATTATCTGGAATATGTATTGTGTATTTATTTGGCATACACTCTCCATGATTTGAAAAGAAGTCTTTCATCCATGTCTTAGCAGTATTTACAAACGGCCCCACCTCCCATTTATAACGTGCTTCTGAATAATATGTGGGATCCTTTTCCAATCTATCCTGGATTCTTGACAAACGAAAATTACCAATTGAATACAACATTTTGAACGCCTTTCTGCAAAGCAATACATTCCCAATATGATAATCATAACTTGCTAGTGTAGATTGCATGCAACCCACTAAATATGAATTTTTCATGCTTTTATTCATTGACATATATGTTTTCCTTTTCTCCAAAGCAAAGTCGAAATCCATATTTTTCAAGCAATCCCTTCGACAACATTCACTTGAAATCAAATGAATGACAGAACTTTTTGTCGTGAGATATTTTTTCCTCACCCTTGTATAACTGGAATGCTTTGGATTGATATGAAAAGGTCTACTCGTACTCTTAGTTGCAATATTTGCTTGCAACGGCTTCATCGTTCCATCATCCTTTGTAAAAGTAGTTTCATCACCATTAGAAGGAATATTATCCCCACTATCATCATCCTCAACATAGTTAAGAAATTCATCAACATCATTGCAACGTGGAAAATCTTCTTTACCATCATCAGTAGAAGAAAACATTTCACAAGAATCATCAACACTTTTGTAACCCTGACTCAAAAGAAATTCTTCACCATCTTGACCCATGCTTTCAAATTCTTCCCTGGGAGGATTCAATTCTTCATCACCATGAGTGTCTTTGAAATGGTCACTTGGAGAAAATGCAATATTCAGATCTGTGCCTCTAAAATTATCATTTGCAAGAAACTCTTCATCCTTCCCTTCCTCAGTGGTGCTCTCATAATCCTTGGGATTAGGCATAATTGGAAGCTTTGAATTTGTATTCACTAGAATTTCTTCATCCTGCCCCTCCCCTTCCTCACTGAAGCTCTCATAATCCTTAGGATTAGGAATAAGTGAATGCCTTGAATCTGTATTTATTGGAAATTATTCATCCCCCCTTCATCAGTGGTTAAATTATAATCGTTATGATTAGGATGAAGTGAAAATTTTAGCTTTGGAAATTCATCCCCGTCCTCATCAGTGGTGCTGGCATAATCCTTAGGATTAGGACGAAGTGGATATTTTGACGCTGCAAATTCTTCATTCCCCTCTTCCTCAGTGGTGCTAACATAATCCTTAGGATTAAGATGAAGTGCATATTTTGACTTTGCAAATTCTTCATTCCCCTCTTCATCTGTGGTGCTGACATAATCCTTAGGATTAAGACGAAGTGGAAATTTTGACTCTGGAATTTTTTCGTCCCCCTCTTCATCAGTAGTGCTTGCATAATCCTTAGGATTAGGACGGAGTGGAAATTTTGACGCTGTAAATTTTTCATTTCCCTCTTCATCATTGGTGCTGGCATAATCCTTAGGATTGGGACGAAGTGGATGTTTTGACTCTGAAACATTATCATTCCCCTCTTCATCAGTGGTGCTCGCATAATCCTTACGATTAGGACGAATTTGATATTGTGACTCTGGAAATTTTACATCCCCATTTTCATCAGTGGTGCTAGCATACTCCTCGGGATTAGGATAGAGTGGATATTTTGACTCTACAGATTCTTCATTCCCCTCTTCATTTGTTGTTCTCACATAATCCTTAGGATTAAGCTGAAGTGGATATTCTTCATCTCCCTCTTCATCAATGGTGTGCTCATAATCCTTAGGATTATGACGAAGTGAAACTTTTGACTCTAGAATTTCTTCATCATGACCTTCATCATTGTTGCTTTCATAATCCTTAGGATTAAGAGTAAGTGGTATAACTGGCGCTCGATTTACAGAAATTTCATTTTGCTGCACCTCATCATTTTTGTTCTCATCATCTTTAGGATAACGACCAAGTCGATTTTTTGACTCTCTATTCATGGTGAACGAACTCCCGTTATATTCATCACTCTGAATAGAGTTGTTGCGTGATGAAGATGTTGATGTTCTAGAAAGAAAAAACTTCGCTATCAGAAGAAACCATGGCTTTCAACAAGAATAGGTTGAATGATACAAATTCCTCTCCCACTTACAATATATAGCTTAAAGACTGAAAATTTCCCTCCAAATTTTCCCTCCAAAAAAATTCGCGAAAAAATTTCCCTCCAAAAAATTTCGCGAAAAACTTTCCCTCCAAAATTTTCATTTCATATATTTGGTACAAATATTAATCAAAAAATGTATTTAACATTTTTTTTAATAAACTGTTTATGTTGAAATATTTTACCGATATTTATATTCAAAATATCCACAAAATATTTCTATCATGGATGCCTTTCAAACTAAAATAATGTTTTTATTTGAATGATTTAACATTGACTAGATGTAAGTATTAACTATAATATTACTATAATACTTACATGCAAATATTAACTATTTTAAATATAATAACTACATGTAAATATTTTAAATTTTAAATTTTAAAGTTACGTTATATTCATCTAAAATATATTTCAAAATTTATTAATAAAATGTTGGTCTTCAAATATTTCACCATACTTTCTATTCAAAATATCCACAAAATATTCCTTTCATGCATGTCTTCGAAACTAAAATAATTTTCTTATTTGAATGATTTAAGATTGACTACATGTAAATATTTACAAAAATAACAACATGTAAATATTAACTATTTAAACTATAATTACCTACATGTACATATTTTAGATTTTAAAATTTAATCCCATGATTTTAAACATTGATTACATGTAAATATTAAATAAAATATTAATTATGATAACTACATGCAAATAATAAGTATTTTAACTATAGTACGAACTATAATAAACTAAATGTAAATATTTGAAATTTGAAGTTTTAATCCCACATTCGTTAAACAGTAAACCAATCAGACAATATACGCTATTTAAAAGGAATGATTGTTTCTATTCATCACATCACATCAAGTTTTCTGGTATTTGTTAGAGCAAATTTCTGGAGGTGTTGCGTTGGCATTGGTAACTTCGTGGAGGCAATGCATTGGCATTGGAAGCGTTGTGTCGCTATTGGTAATTTTGTGGAGGTGTTGCATTGGCATTGGTAACTTCGTGAAGGCATTGCATTAGCATTGGAGGCATTGTGTTGCTATTCGTAATTTTGTGGAGGCGTTGTGTTGGCATTGGTGACAGCAGCTTTTTGCATTTCAAAGGTTAGTTTTCCTTCTATTCTGTCAATTTAAAGACGATTTTGGGGAAAATCTGTTTTTCTATAGTTTTTTTGTGTCCAAAAACTATTTTTTTAAGGTTTTTAGGTTCAAAAACTTTGATTTTTTAATATTTTTTTAGTGAAGAAAATGCAAAAAAAACTAAATTTTTTAGGGTTTTAAGAACAAAAATTTAGATTTTTTTTCTTTTTTAAGACTTATAGGTTCATTTAGACAAAAAAATCCATAAAACGACCATGCACATAAAAAAAAAAAGTAATATTATAACATTTTTTATTTTTTATTTTTTTATCATAAACATATCAGTGATTTCATTATTTAAATTTTTTTTTTTATTTGAGAATTTTTTTAATTTTATATTCTATTTTATTTTATTTTTTTAATTTTAAATCTTTGTTTTATTCTTTTTAATTTTAAATCTTTAATTTTTTTTTTCATTATTGTTTTGTTATATATATATATATATATATTAATTGTATTGCGATATAGTTTTTTTTTAATTTATTATATTGTTATATTAAAACAAATGTTTTTTTTTTTTTAATATATATATATATTAAGTATATGATGTTTAAAAACCAAACATTATTGTGATTTAATAAAAAAAAAAATTTAATTTGTTATATTTTGATATTTTTAATTTTTTTTTTATTAATAAATAATGTTTTAATAATTATATTATTAAAAAAAAAAAACAAAATTAAAAAACAAAATTAAAATTAAAAAATTAAAAAATTAAAAAATTAAAAAATTAAAAAATAAATCGCGCGCGGCTCGCCCGTTGGGCGCCAGGGGCCGGCCGGGCGGCGCCACGGGGGCGGCCCAACCCGCCTCCCGGCACCCCCTTGGCCAAGGGCGGGGCCGGGAGCGCGCGGCCCGCCCGTTGGGTGCCGGGAATCTGCCCTCGGCCAAGGGCGGGCTAGGAGGCGGGCTGGGCCGCCCCTGTGGCGCCGCCCGGCCGGCCCCCGGCGCCCAACAGGTGGGCCACGCGCGCCTATTGATTTTAAAATTTTTTCTTTTAAATTTTTTTTTTTTTTTAACAAAACATTTTATAATTTTGATTTTTTTTAATTTTATTTTGTTCTTTTTTTTTTAATTTTTTTTTTTTAATAATTTGTTTTAATAAAACAATTAAAAATTCATAGAAACATTGTTATATATAAAAATAAAAATAAAAATTGTTATATAATATAATAAAAACATTGTTAAATAATAATTGTTAAAAATTTCAAAATATAACATATATATATATATATATATATCAAAAAAAAAAATCATTAAACAACAATTATGTTTTGTTTTTAAACATTATATAATTAAAAAAAAATACAATATAATAAATTAATTAAAAAAAACTATATAACAATACAATTAAAAAAATTAAAAAAATATATAATATTATAACATTTGTTATAAATAGTTAGTAACTTTTTTGTTTTTTTTTTAAATATTAAACAAAAACTGAAGTTTAAAAATACTAGTCTATTTTTTTTTAATTATTTTATACAATTTAAACACATTTTTAAATTTTTTATAAAATGTATTCAAAACATATTATATAGATATATATACATATGATTTATAATATTTTGTTTTTAAATGAAAATTTTTATAGTTAATTTCACTGCTTTAATTTCAAACTATTTAGTTTTAGAAATAAATTTTGTTTATTAAATTTATTTTATCCGCAATATTTTTCCATTAACATATATATATATATATATATATATATATATATATATATATATATTAGGAAAATGGCATCAAAAAACAATTATGTGAATGTTTCTGCACCTAGGGCAGCAACTCCCAAATCTATGGCAACAACTCTCAAATCTACAGCTGCAGCTCGACGCACTATGGATACAACTCCCAAATCTACAGCTGCAGCGAGACGCACTATGGACACTATTGGACGCAATAAGGATATTGTTGCACACACTAATAAAAGTCAAGCAAGTGGGGCACCAGGTTCATTAAAGCTTATTTCTGATTGGAAAAACGCTGAGGAAATAGATAAAACCAATTTCTCATGGTATCTTGAAGATAGTGAAACGGAGGCTGATATACACATCTATCTGATTTGTGGTATGATTGACTTAAATGAGCAATATGATGTGATGGGCAGAGTACGAGACATATGTATGGTCCCGAATACAAACACTATTTATGTTCTTGCAAGGAAGGCTCAGAAACATGAGAAGGTTAGATATCGTCTATCAATCGTCAAGTACGACACAGATGAAATAACTTCAAAATTTTCTGAAGAAATAGCAAGCAACATTGCAAATAACATTGTAAGTATGCTTATTTTTATTTCCTTTATGCATTATTGTAAGGATGATTCAATTTTTTATAAAGTATTGATCATTGACATGTTTTATTTTGTTTCATAGGATTTTGTTCCAAGTCTTTCAAACATGTTTGATGGTATTTATATGTTGGTGCCAAATGTTATGGATGTGATCAAAAATTTCCACAAAGACAAAGCAGAGGAAAGGAGATTGAAGCAAAGAGCAATAGCTCGTGACACTGCAACAGTACAAAGAGGGGATCAACCAAGTGTCACTAAGGTGGGTCAATCTAATAAACTTAAACATGTTTCTTTTGAAGGTGTCGAACATGAAACATAAAATTATGATAGAATTAGTGAGGAGGAGATGAGAACTATTGTGCAAAAGAAGAAAAAAGATCAGACACCAAAAAGAAAAATTGCCAAAGATCTCTCTCTTGTACCTCATGAAGGAGAGCTTGTTTATAAAAAAGCTGATATGTTATCCAATAAGACTAGGAAATCAAATATTGGTGAACCTGTAAAGGTCGTGAGCAGCAGTGAAGAACAAATTGAAAGCTCTTACGGAAGCAGAAAAATCATAACACCAGGTGCTGAGTTAGAGGATGGCATTATTAAAACAAAACAAAATGCTATTCGACAAGAGTTGAGGAAGAATAAATTAATTCTTGGTAGCCAAACATTTGAGCTTAATGTTAACCAATTTTATGGCCCAGATGAAGGACAATCTCAATATCAAATTAGAAAGGCCCATCACCTACATGTACATAATCTGAAAACATTGTTCAAGTTCAATCCATATGCGCATGTGGTGGATTATGTGGTTCTTGTCGATCCATGTCAGGTTCCCAACAAACAAGCATTTGACAAGGCAAAATGTTTTGATTATAAATATTATGTAATTGGAGGAAACCATTGAATAGAGGCTAAAAGACAATTGATTGCAGAATATCCCAATAACTATCTTTTTCAAACAGTGAAATGCATCATTTATGCTGGCTTAACAGAAATGGAATCAAAGTTATTGGCATGGGATCATAATGCGGATAATGAGTACAGAATGAAAATGACTTTCATCCAAAGGGTCAGATTTATTCATAATGAATTCATAGAAAAATGTCGTGGGGATAAGACACAAGTTAGTGTAGCATTTTGAAAGGAATGTTTAATGGAAACATGTTATCAAATTGATGAAAAAAAAGCAAAAGATGGAAAATTGAATACAAATCTCTTCAGAGGCACAGATAACATTTTTCAGTTGGCATTTAGAACTGGGGAGGTATGGGATTTGATTGATGAGATTTTTGATCGGTGGGAGAATATTTCCATAAAAAATCAGAAGGTTAGAAAGAGTAAACCCATAATATGTACCAACAGTAAGGGGGGGTCCTGAAATGAAGCAGCTTCCAAAGGATATGACTATTACACATTGGAGAACAATGCAAGGTGTGAAGGATGATAAATTAGTCAAATCAGTATTAGCCCGTGTGAAGTCGGGTGGATTATCAATGGAAGAAATGTGTGCAGAATTTCAAAAGTAAGTTTCTTGAATTATTTATTTCATTATAATTTTCTTTTAAATAAAACATAATGATGTTGGTAGAATTTGTTATACATGTCAATATATTAACGTTTTTAACTTGATTTATTCAGTCAGAAATTTTTTATGAAAATACAAGAACACATGGTTAAAATGTTGAATGAAGACAGTTGGGATGATGTTGTACACAACTACCCAGAAGAAAGTTCTACATCAACACTAAAAGAGTTTTATATTGCATTCAATAAGGTATGTTGATTTATAAATTTATTTTATTCATATTTTAACTATTTTTATTTTATTACTTATATATATATATATATATATATATATATATATATATATATATATATATGTCATTAAAGATGTCGAAGAAGGATGGAAATGGAGTACCAGATACTTTCAAAAGCTTTATTGAAAAAATTAAGATGGAGAACATGAGAAGGAAGCGTCTTATGAATGTTGAACTTGATCTTACTCTTAATCATTACATTTGGAATGGGCTCGGCAGTGTCCAATATCAAATAATACAAGGTGACTGTGAAGACATTGCATCACTAATACCTAAAAGGGAATATGGCTTAGTTATTGCAGATATTCCTCATGGTTTCAATTTCCCAGACATTGAATATGATAGAGAACCATATACTTATCAAGCTTTTAGTAAAGTGGTTACGGCTTTTCAAGAAGTGACAACATCACCACTTTGGAGATTTGTGACATTTCATTCAGACACACAGTTTCCAATGTTATTAACAAGCTTCAAGGGTAAAGCAAACTCAAGGATGCAACTTACATGGTAAGATTTTGAAATTGTATGTTTGATTCCTCCTAAAAATTTGTATTCATGTAAAATTTAATTGAACTTTTACTATGTTATGTAACAGGAAAAAGTCAAATATTGTTTCTTCCGAAGATCAACCTATTATAAATGATTGTGAGTTCATCCATGTTGAATGTTGGACAAAAGAGGATAGCTATAAGCATATTATTATGAATCGAGTAGATGGGAAGAGTCATAGTCAAGTATTGGTTTATGATGCAGTGGTAAGAAAACTAACATATGAAGATAAAGATGCAAAAGGAGATATAGTTAACATTTATCAAAAACAACAAGCATTGATTAACTATCTTATAGATCTATGTTCAAATGAAGGAGAATGGGTTTTTGATTTATTCTCAGGTTCAGGTAAGTTTTAATATACAAATTTAAATTTAAATATTGTCTTTTTTACTTTTTATGTCTCCATACTAATTTTCTTACTTATTTTTTGTGTGCTTGATGATTAGGTACAACACTAGCATGTTGCCTACTAAAAGGAAGAAATTGCATTGCCATTAAGAAAGACCCAGTTCAATGCAAATTTATTCAACAAAGAATTAACGCTCTTAAATTCCTTCCAGATGCGAAGCAAGAAGTTGGTTTGAGGAAAGGAGATTTTAATGAATCACGTGTGGCAAAAAAAGCAAAGGAACCTCAACCACCATTATATGGAATGACTGGAAAGGGACACTTTGGAAGATTTGCTGACATGAAAGATCCATTAGAAGACGACGATGATCAAAATGAAGAAGCAAATGCTGCGGAAGAAGCCATCAATGTTGTTCTAGATGATGTTGAAGATGTATTAGTTGATATTGTTGATGATGTTTAAGTTATGCTTGCAAACAAAGCTTATTTTTTAGAACTATTAGTCAGTTTTACTTGTAATGTTTAGACTTTGATATTTTATGAGAACAACCCTTTTTTTTTGCAAAAAACATGTGATTGCTATTATTTTTTGACATAAAATTCAATAAAAATGTTATTTTCTTAAGTTTTTTTGTTAAGATTCTCCCAAAAAATTAGTTTATTTAACATGTTTTTTTCAACAAAAACTCTGTAAAAGTGTATTTTTTGCATTGTATTTATATTGAAAAATTGTATTTTTTTGTCATATGGTTCAAAATATTGGTTTTTTAGCGACAATTTTTGATGTGCATTGAAAAATTATTTAACAATACATAAACATGTAGAAAATATAAACTTTAGAATATTGACCCTTTTTCCATCTTTTATGTATGTGAAAAAGTGAAGATATCATTACAAGTTTTTATTTTTAAAAAAGTTATTTTTTTATTTTTAAAACACAAGTACATAAATGCACTTAAAAATAAACATCTCACAGAAGAAGAAGACATTAGAAAATTTATAGTGTCAAAATCAATCCTATAAAAAAACGTTGGTGATGATACACCACCACTATTCAAAATCGACATAAAAAACACCACTTAAAAAAAATAATAATAATTAAAAAAAAAAAAACAAAATGAAAAAAAATTAAAGTGCCAAAAACATGCTCAAATTTTTTTTTCTTGATTCTGCATCGCCACTTTTTCAAAATCAGGTGTTTTTCTTGATACTTCAAAAAGTAGGTAACATTGAGGTTACCTATTTCATCGGTAACATTGTTGGGAGCGGTACATATCCTGAGCTACTAGTTTAGTGAGAGGGATGGTTATTTTGATTTTAGCGATTTCTCCTTCAAAACTGAAAGGTACTTGAGTTTTAGACATATTTACATCAGTTTTATCATCCATAAATTTCTGCACATTTTTAATTTGCTGACTTTGATTCGGGGCTTTGGTAATTAGAATTTTCTCAGGGCCACTAGCAGAGGTGCTAGGACAACTTGTGCCAACTCCTGGTTGGCTAGTTTTATCCTTGTTGGGATTAGTTTTCTTAGCCATGGTGTTGTTATTGTCTATTGTTCTTTTAAGAATGTTTTCGGGAGGTTTCTTAACAACAATGTCTGAGTTGTTTTTTCTGGAGTTGTCTTGGTTTTTCTTACTCCTAAGATCATATTGTCTATGGACTTCCATTATGGCATTTTGTAATCCCAATTTGTGGACTTCAGAATCTTCATAACTTGTTTCATCTTGATTTGAGGAGAAAAAACCTTGTTCTTCTTCTGTGAAAAAAACCTCCCCCTCACTATCACAGCCTATTAAGTTTAGATGATTCTCATCTAGTTGTTCAATATCACTTTCCCCTTCGTCAACATAGTTATCTTGGAAGGGTGGCCTAATTTGTTAATCATTTTCCCTTGGTCTGTTTTGGGGTGGGTCTCTTCTAAAATTTTGATTCTAGTTTCTGTTTTGGGGATTTGTTTGGTTGTCCCTAGGGGGTGTTCTTTCGTGTATGCTTATTCTCTCCATCATTCTTTCCATGGTCCTAAGAAGGTTTTCCATCTTGGAATCAGATGAGAAGGTGGAGGGCATGGTGTCATATTTGTATGTTACCCTTTTTCTGATCTTAGCCTAGCTCTTTTTCAATTAAGTTGGCCTCTACACTTATAGCTCCTTTTTGCACGTCTTCTAAAGTTAGGGGCTCTCTTTCTCTTAGTTGATAGGCCATATCAGGGTCAAAACCCTCCGGTAATTTAGCTAAGGCTAGGCCTAATGGGGGTTTCATGTTTGGCGGTAGTGCGTTGTAAACACTATTGAACCTAGTGCAATAGTCTTGGACACTTTCTCTCGTGTTTCTTTTGAGATTGCTATATTCTGAAAGGATCTGAAGCGGGTTTTCTTGATTTCCCATTTGTTTATGAAAGTTTGGTAAAGGGAAGGGAGATCATGTATGTTTTTGGGAGTTAGGATTTTGAACCATTTCTTAGCTTCTCCTCCTAGGCTTTGGGCAAACATCCTCATCTTCATGGTTTCCTCTTTTAATTCCTTGTAGTCAAAATCATCATTAATTCTATCTGCATGTTGTTGGGCAGTAGTGGATTCAGCCCCAGTGAAGTGTGGGATTCTGGATTGGTAATCATTTGTCAAAGGTACCAATGGTTGCGGTAACACAAGGGGTGCATACCATGATGCCATGGTGAGAGTTAATGGTGGATTTACAAGTGGAGGATTTGTGCTATGAGATGGAGTGGTTTGCACAGTGGTGGTGTGAATGGGTGTAGCAAAAGTACTTGGACCAGTAAACTAATTCTGAGGAGACTTGGGATGAAAAGAGCAAAAGTAGTGGAGAAGTTGGAAATCAGGTGGTGTGGAAGGAGAAGCTTATATGCTAAGACTCTGCTGCAAGTCTACGAGCTCAACATAGGTATGGTCGATTCTACTTTGTGACTTGGTTCTGAAAAGTTTTTTGGTATGGCGCAAGTCAAACTGGGGATCTTGCAAGGCTGTAAGTTGTTCAGGTACAGAGCTTGCTCTATGAATGGTCCTATTAGTAGCTAAATTTCTAGTTTCAGAAGTTTGCCATAAAATATTTTCTGGGTCATCAACTATAGTAGGAGGGTTTGGGTTCAGATGAGATCTGGTACCGATTCTTCGTGGAGCCAGATTTCAAATTAAAAATTTAGAGAGGCTGAAAGTTTATGACTTCTTTCGGAAGGCTGACCTCTCTAGGTGCTATCAAACTCGCACAGTGTGTGACTAGGTTTCTAGACTTCTTAGGGATGGTTTGATGTAGTCCTACAGGAGTCTATATATACTTAGCAAAATTTATAAGGCCTACTGGAGGCTAGTGGAGTCATCAGGTGGATATTTTTAGTTGTTTTGAAGATGTGTTGTATATGGTCCACCACCAATACTAACAAAAAGCCAATCTAGAAATTTTTTGGGGTTTTCTGAGTTTCTATATGTATCCCGAAGGTTTGTAAGAGTGTCCTATAGCTAAGTCATCAATTTGCTAAGATGGTGAAAAAGCTAGATTCTACTCTTAGGCTATCAGTTAAGTTTTCTATGATTTGATGAAGGTTTCTGAAGTCCTAACGGATACTTAGTTTGTCATTGACATCAGAGGTTGCATCATAATCACCATTGTGTTAGTGATAGTGATGAGGTAGCTATAGATCATATGATACTATTTGATGAAGGGATTCTATATTTCTAAGGGTTATTTAGATTGCTATGAACTCAGAAGGTCCCACCATGATCGCCATTATGTTAGTGTCCCGTGATTTAGAAGATTGGCTAAACCAAATGACAGGGTAACATCATACTAGTCTTTGGAGTCCTAGGACCTAGCCTTCCTAGACTCAGAGAGGGATATATCTATTGTGCGAAGGATGTGAACTTGTTCGCTTCGGATAATTGATTTTAGGAGAGTTTTTAAGTGTCATTTGTTTGTTTGTTTTGGGTTGGGGTAAGATGACTAAGTATGATAGGTGGAATGAGAGGATGTCAAATCAACAAGGCTATGGGGTCAAATGAAGTCGAGGGTGTCTAAATGATGAAGCAGAGTGTATTGCAGGGCCGATTTAGCAAGGTTAATGGATCCTTAGGTGATGTATGAGGTGTAATGAACATTAAGTTTGGGAAGAAACTAAGAGGTCTTAAACATATATAGTCTGAAAGAAATAACTCATGAGGTAGGTCAAACCATTAATCTCTATGAACAATACTCAAACTGATAAACATGCAAGATGAACATTACAGTGATACATAAAAGCATTAGAACTCCTAACTTTAGAAATTCACCTTCACCTTTTTGAGAAAAAACATAAGATAAACAAACAACTCAATATATGGAGAGGGAACTCCTAAATATCATATATCAAACTATCGGAAACTCTGAAACAAGTTGGTAAGCATGGGAAAAGGGCAATATCGAAACGAGACCTCTTTGTCTTAACCTAATCAATCAATATTCCATAGAAAAGCTTCACAATAGAGTTTTGAAAACCTTAAATAAGCAGGGTATACCATGAATCATATTTATAAGCTAACATACTAACCATTCATGAAACAAAAAAAAGTTTTAGTGGGCCTAAGGAGCAATCAGGAATTCCTTAAGATGACTAAAAGAAGAAAAAATCAAGACTATAGCAAACAGGAGGTTTGAGGTGCTTCCATGAGCATATCTCAACCTATACTTTTCTGATCTATAGCAACCAAGCAGACTAAAACAAAATGAGGACAATAAAATATTAACAAGTTAGGAAAACATCACCATTCACCAAGCTATGTAATCCTGCAAGAAAGCTTCTCCAACATCAAGCCACACAAGTCATTCATTCACTTCATAAAACCAATATCTTGTCCAAGCTCATAAAACCATGTATTGCTCTTAAACACATCAAGTCCCAACTGTTTACAATGAATCCTCATGTCTTATATAACAAATGAGGAGAGGAGAGCCTACTAGAGCATCTATAAGCCTATTGGCCAAAGAGAAATATCCTAACTTGTCCTTGAGGCTTTGCAAAGCCCAAGGCACAAAAATATCTAAATAAATATCCGACTATAAATGGAAATAAAATTGACTTTTAGGCCTGAAATGCCTAAGAAAACTTTCCAAATGCACATTTTTCCCACTCAACCATAGGAGCGTAACACATGTGTCAAACAGTAAAAAATTTCTAGGTGCGTAACGCACAAATAGGCCCTATTGCAGTAATCTTTTTGAGGTCTTCCCGACACTGGATTTGGCTCCGTGATGGCTCATTGGAAAGCCTGATGATTCTAATTTCCGAAAATGTTTGATTTTTTCTGAATGGATTCTATTTACTTACTCAAAAATCAAATCTCCCAACACTACTCTGTGCGTAACACCTGGTCTGAAAAGGAGGCAGAAAGGTCAAATTTTTTATTTTTTTGACCTTTTGAGCGGGTAAAAATGCTCCAAATGATCTGAAAATTGGTGAGTAGACTATTGGTGATGTGAAAAATTCAAAAATGTAAACTTTTAGAGCTGAAGATGCACCAATTTTGTGTGTAACACCTAGGGTGTTGTGCTCCTAGGGGTCAAAATTTGGAAAAAAAAAAAAGTTGTCCAATTTTCCTCAAAATTGGTGGGTAGACCCCTCAAGAGGTTTTAGATACCTGTTGAGAAGCCTCAGCCAAGAATCGAAGGCTGTCATGCACTTTGGCTTTTTTTAGGTCTTCTATTTCAATGAGGGCCTTCTTTAGCTTGGCGCTAGCAAGCATGCTTTTCCTTGCATAATTTTTTTCCATTTTCTTTTGTAGGGAAAGGCCCCTCTTAACATCCTTGAAATAGTTATGTTCCTCTTTGTAGTATTAGATGACCCTTTGAGCCATCTCAAAATCCCTTTCCCACTCCTGAAGTTGTGCATCTTTTTCCAAGAGGAGCAACCTAGTTTTCATCTCTTGGTCCTCATTGTCATTGTCTAGATCAATGAATTGAGATCCTTGAGAAGTCTTCTTGATCCTTTTTCTCCTTCTTACCTATACCTTCTGCTCACCTTTGTCCACCTTTCCTTTTCCCTTGTCCTAATGCTTGATCGTTGGAGGAGAGATGGCCCCTTGCCTTTTTGAGGTAGCAAACACGTCTCTTCTGCCTCTGTGAGTGGTTCTATGATGGTGTCTCTACGTTTGGAGGTGCCACAAGCCTTGTCATCTTCTTCATCATAAGACTCACTATTTTGGCCCTTTTGCTCATCATGAGGCTCACTGATTTTAACTCTGTTTTCTTGCTCACTGTTTATTTCTTGAGAGGCTACCTCTTCTTGGTCTTCATCACTCTGTTGTTCCTCTCCTCCATACTCTGTTTCTGTCCCATAATCTTCATTATTTTCGCCACTTTCATCATCTTTTTCAAGCTCTTCATTTGCTTCAATGTTTTCAACCTTTGTCTTATTTTCATCTGTGTCTTGATTTTCGTTGTCATTAATTTCTTGTTTATTGTGGCTATTATTACTTTCCTGCTCATTATTGTCCTCTTCCTTGTCTTCTTCATCTTCCTCAGCTTCTACCTCACTATCCTCTTCCTCATTTTCTTCATCTTCATCAGCTTCTACCTCACTGTCCTCTTCTTGGTTTTATTCATCTTCCTCATCTTTTACCTCACTTTCCTCTTCTTGGTTTTCTTCATCTTCCTCAGCTTCTACCTCACTGTCCTCTTCTTGGTTTTCTTCATCTTCCTCAGCTTCTACCTCACTATCCTCTTCCTCATTATTGTCATTTGTTTACTCATCATTAGAGCCACTGTCAGCTTCTTCACTTGGTACATTAGGAGAATGGATAGGGGGTGAATTTATTTGTGGAGAAGGCACATGGAGAGATGATGGAGGAGTGGAGGTATGTGGTTGTGAAGTGGAGGGTAAATTCTGCTGAATGAAGGCTTGGGGGTTTGTAAACACATCATGTGAGATGAAGACTTCCCAAGGGATTCCTTGTTGCTGCAGCTGATGTAAGATAATCGTTTTGATCAAGGAGTGGTGGAAAAGGCTCGGCATTTGGCAGACATAGCTTCTTTTCTAGACAAGTGAGGCCATATTTTCAATGCTCCGGAAAAGGTATTATGGTAGGTTCATTAGTTTGACTTTGGTGAATTGAATTAGTAACCTTATATGATATGAGTAAATCCTGGATTATCTCCCTTCACAGGTGAAATATCTGATAATTTGCTTCATCAACAAGGCATGCCTCTCTAGCAAGTGGGAAAAAGGAAAAACAACCTTGCAGCCTTGTTGACAATTTGGTTTTAGGTAGGGTTCATAATAGCACAACTCCAACTTCTTTTGTTTAAACCATATCTCACCAATGTTTGGTATAGTTTTTGCTTTGGAAATGGGTTCAGATGAGAGTTCAAACTCCACTCCTGCTAGCCTAACTCGGTGATTTTTCAAGCCAATGAAAAACAATATAGTCAAGTCGGAGTGGCTTTTGACTTGTTTGACCTTTTCACAAAATTGATAACACACAACATCCTGAAAGCATGAAAGGGTCATGGGAGAGGAAGTAATATGAACTGTCTCTAAGGGTTCAAACCCTATTTTCCCTTCCTCCCTTGTATTTTTTCTGAGGCTTGGAAGGTCTTTTACTTTCATCACTGCTGGTGTGAATCTCTGCTTTAGACATGGTGGCTGGTTCTTTAGCACAGAAGGCTTTTTGAAAACTACTTGAGGGCCTTTGGGTCAAGAGGTTGCAATGAGTGAAGTGAGGGTAAAGTTGTGCAAATGAAGGCAAGATGAAACTCTCCAGGAGTGCACTCAGTGTTTTAGAGGTTTGTTTGATGTCACTCAGCCTCCTCTGGTACATATAACAATTTCCTCCTTCAAACCCTAACCAAAGGTATTTAAAAATGATTTTTATGCAGCCTAGGGTTTGGTTCAATTAAGCCTTTAAATATGAATTTTCTTAGGAAAATGAAAGCTTAGGAGGCAAGAAAACAAATCGCCATCCTTGTGTCTTGACTTTTGCAGAGGCTTTGAAGGTGAAAAACCGAAATTTTGGTTCCCTTTAGCAATTTTAAACAAACTTTGTCTGTGCATAACACCAGTGCGTAGCGTATGTGCGTAACACTGGTGCATAACAAGAAAGAGATGGGCTAGTAGGGCTTCAGGAGCGTAGCGCAAGTGCATAACACTGGTGTGTAACAGGCAGGAGACAGGCCAGTCGGGCTTCAGGAGCGTAGCATAGGTGCGTAATAGGCAGGTTGCAGACACTCTGCTGTGTCTGTGCGTAACACTGGCCTAGGTGCATAACACTAGGCCCTGGGTGCATAAAATAGTGTTAAATAATACTGCGGCCACCCCTCCTATGCATAGCACTGAAGGCCAGGTGCATAACACCGACCTCGGTGCGTAACAGCGGCCTCGGTGCATAACACCTGCAAATTTTCACTGATTTGCACAGAAAATTTCGAAAACCTCTCTCAATGGCTTCCTTTAGCATGGAGATGAAAAATGGTGAGGGGGGGATACCAAAAAGGCCTTTATAACCCTTTTGAAAATAAATTTGAATTCAAAACCCTCTTTTGTAATTTTTTTGTTTGCTTACTTTTTCTCACTGTGTCTTTGATTGTTTTGGTCCTGTAGGTGGACAATTTGATGAAAACATGGTTCTTTTTTCACTGCTGGAGGCTTCTTAAGTTTCTCCTTATTTTGAAAATATTCCTGAAGACACTAAGCCCATGCCTCTCAGCTTATACTTTGGAAAAAGAACTATTTTGAACTTTTAACACCTACACACAACAAACTCATCCCTTTTTTCCATTTCTCCTTTGACTGATATTCTGTGTTTGAAACATTCTTTCCTTTGACCTTGTCATTCTTTCTGTGGAAAAACACCTTTGCCAGCTCTGTGAAGTGTTTTTTATATCTTACTCACATTTTTGTAGAATATTATTTTGACAAAGAGGTCCTTGTTGGGAGTTTCACCGTTCTGCTATAAACAAGGGGTATATCTATTTCCTTTTAGGCCACTTTTATCATTGTCTCTTTTGCACTTGGACAAATTGCTTTGTCACATAATGGCCCCTACTTATCATAGTTACTGTCTTTGGAAATTTCCACCCATGTTTGTCCCCTTTGGCCATTTGAATATGTCTTTAACTATTTTCAGAGAAAAAGACCTTTGAACTGGGAGTTAGTGCTTGTCTGCCAAACCCTAGGGTAAGTGAAAAACCCTTGAAATCATTTGTTGTGATGAATGAGGTTTCTTGGTCACTATTTTGACCCTCTTTGTCTATCTTCCCATGCTTCTAAGTTCATCATTGCTCTATTGCTTGATCAAAATAGTCAATGAATCTTGATTCCCAACAAACAAATACCTTGTTGCTTTCTTCTAGGTTGTGAATGGTCTTCTCATATGATGACCTTCCTTACTTTACCTTACCTCATGGCTAATCTAATGTCTTTTGGTCTTCTTTGCAGGAATGCAAGCAAAGGGCAGTTGTCCCTCTACAAGTTTCATGCTTGAAGCCAAACAACTTCTGAATGATCCTTTTGATTTGTGGTACAATGTTGCTTATGTGCCACTGTCTTTTATGACCTGCATCGACCTTTTTATGGGCAACACTTCATAACACCCTCTGATGAGAACATTTTCTTCCTTGTAAAATTTTAAGCCTGTTTGTATCTTGGTACCAGCTGTGGATTCCTTTATAAGTTTTTTAGGCCTCCTTCTTTGCCTCTGTTTATGCTGTTGACCATTTATAAAAACATTCCTGCAGAAATGCTTTGACATGGTAAATTTCTCCTTTGCAGGCTTACTGCTTGATCAAAAGGATACCTTTGGAGGTCTTTTGATGTTCTTTGGTTAATGAAAAGCCTCATCCTTGTGTTTTCTTGACTTCACCTTTGAATACTTGTGGAAATAGTGCATTTAGAACCATGATAGTGCATAACCTAGGTGACCCTATTTGACTTATGGTAATGTCTTTGGCATAGGTTTTTTGACTAAAAAGTTCAAACAGGGTTTGGATGAGGAGGCAAGGTTTTTGACACTCTATTATGCACTACCATCCTAGATAGCTGGAAAACCTTTTTTTAATTCAAATAGCTTTTAGACAGGGAGTTTTGAAATCACCATTGCTTGAGGAATTTGGTGAGTAGGAGAAAAGTTTGGTTTACTTGGTGAAACAAGGTATGAAAATAGAGGGCTTAGGCAAACAGAGACATAGTGTTATAGGCAGAGGTGGAAAACATAGTGAGAGTGTGGGACATTAGTTCAGGATTTGATCTTGTCTGGGTGATAGATTGGCCATGCTTTGACAAGGAAGTGGGATAATGAAAAAAATTTCTCTTTGAGGAGATTTCTAGAACTCACGTGATTCTTGAATTCTGTTTCTAGAAATCTTGGACAAAGAATTTAGTCATCTAAACAGGTGAAAATTACTGATGACTAACATCACTAGTATGCTTCAATACCCTTGTCACTTTCTCTTTTCACTTCTTGTGATGATATTCCTTTTTTGCACTGTAAGACACCACACTTCTAGGTCTCTTTATTGCTACAACTCAAGACCATATATGAGAGACTTATCTTGCTGTGATAGGCCTCTGCCTTCCTGAGGTGCATATGCACTCTCGTAACCCGAGACTGAACTCATTTACTTTGTGATTGACTTCTTCCTTCACTGTGCTTATCCTCGACCTTTCTGAGATCTTTGTAACATGGAGTGAAAACAAATATGAGTATGCCCTTATCCCTTTGATGACAGTCATTCTTTCTTTGCACTTATTGTATGTCTTTTCTTCGCTGAGGTAGCCTTCGGTCGTCCTGAAGTATGCGAGGTAATTAGAACCTAAAATAGAGCTAGATGATCCCTCTTTTCTTTACTGCTTATCCGCCAATATTTCATCAATTTTAGACCCTTAACTCGCAGTTTTATTTTAGAGCTAGTCCTAACTAATTTGGTGTAATGAGGCTGCAAAATTATCTATATATAGAGACAATATTACCCTCTCTAGACCGACATGATCAATTGTTAGTGAGCTGCCTTCTTCCAACATCCTTTAGGCGAACTTGTTTCAAGGGTATTTTCATCATATGAAGCCAACTTCTAGGAGTATTTTGATAAGGTCTTAAAGCGTACTTTTACATCAATGAATGTTATTTACAAGTGTAACAATCCTTCATATACATGACTCTAAATTATATATTTATGACAAGATGAAAAACCCTAAATACATCAAGAAGAAGTACTTGACCTATAATAAAAAGTTCCTTGCTCATAAAAACCATGATGCAAGTATTACAAAATACATTGTATTATATTTTTCTTCTTCATTACATAAATTCATAATTACAAGTCATTATGAAGACCGAACCTAGTTACAATTTTAAACAAGAAATATGTAGTAGGAGAGGGAGAGATTAGGAGAGAGAGGGAGTGAGAATGAGGGAGAGAAAGAGATATAGGATAGAGAGAAAGAGGTAGAGCTAGAGGGAGAGAGATATGTAGAGAGAGAGTGAGAGTGAGAGGGGAAGAGAGAAGGAGAGAGAGTGAGAGTGACTGTGGGTGTGAATGGGGGGAGAGAGAGGTAGTGGGAGAGTGAGAGGGGCAATAGGAGAGTCAGGAAGAGAGTGAGAGGAGAGAGAGTGAGAGGAGAGAGAGAGAGAGAGAGAGAGAAAGAGAGGGAGGGGAGAGAGAGAGAGATAGAGAGATATAGAGAGGGAGGGAGGGAGCAAGAGAGAGATAGAGGGGAGGAAAGGAGGGAGGGAGATGGGAATAGAGGGAGATAGGGGGTGGAGAGAGAGAGAGAGAGAGAGAGAGAGAGAGAGGGGAGTGAGGGAGAAATAGTGAGATAGATGTGAGGATGGGAGGGGGAAGAAGGGAGGGATATGGAGAGAGAGAGAGAGAGAGAGAGAGAGAGAGAGAGGAATGGGGAGTAAGAGAGAGGGAGGACAATATGAGAGAGGAGAGAGTAAGAGAGAGAAGAGAGGGAGAGTGGGGGGTTGAGAGGAAGAGGAAGAAGGAGTAGGAGAGAGAGGGTAGGTGGAGGGAGATAGGGAAATGAGAGTAAGAGAGAGAGGATAGAAATGGGGGAGGGAGAGGGAGAGGGTGATAAATGGGGAAAGAGAGGGAAGGAGTGAGAGAGAGAGAGAGAGGAAAGTGAGAGAGTGTAACATCAATTATTAGAAATTCCTTATAACCCATTAGGGTGCTAGGGGATTTTTTTTAAATAATATCATAATTTACACAATATAATTTAATTCTATTTAAAGAGTCTAAATAATAACAACCATATGTATATAAATATGATGATTTATTTTCTAACATATTGACAAGCTTACCATGAATTAATTTGACACCACTATTCATATTTCCTATTAGAATTTGTTTTTTGGCTTATAGATCTGTAGGTTGGAGTTTTATTTAATTTTTTTTTTTTTCTATTTTTTTCCTTTATACATATAATTATAAACATGTACATTACCTTCTCCTATATGATCATTTTCATAACATTATAATTTTTATCATAGGGAGGTTTATTCCTTTGAGAGAGTAAGAGAGAGAGGAGAGGGATAATGGGGGAGGGAGAAGTAGGAGAGAGAGAGAGGGTAGGGGGAGGGGCAAAGGGAAAGGAAAGTAAGAGAGAGAGGAGAGATATGGGGAAGGAGAGGTATATGGGGTGATAAAGGGGGAAAGAGAGGGAAGGAGTGTGGTAGAGACAGAGAGAGAGAAAAGTGAGAGAGTGTAACATCCATTATTAGAAATTCCTCATAACCCATTAGGGTGCGAGGGGAATTTTTTTTTTTTTTTTAAGAATCTCACAATTTACACAATAAAAGTATTTCTATTTCGAGAGTCCAAATAATAACAACCATATGAAAATATGATTATTTGTTTTCTAACAGATTTACAAGCTTACCATGAATTCATTTGACACCACTATTCATATTTCCTGTTAGTATTTAGTATTTTTCCTATAGATATGTAGGTTGGAGTTCTATTTACTTTTTTTCCTATTGTTCTTCGTTTATACATATAATTATAAAAATGTACATTACCTTCTCCTATATGATCAATGTCATAACTTCATAATTTTTATTATATGGAAGCTTATTCCTTTGACAACACATGCATCATGTTTATTAACCCTAACGATTTACCACCCATGGCTTAGGCCACTAGGGTATTATCATTCTCTAAAACGATTTCATTGTGTTTTTCACCTTTGATCCATCTCCTTTAGTGGGATGACGTAGCCTCAGTTTAATTTGTAATATATGGTGTTTTCATTACATGGTTGAATGGTATTAAAGTTGCTTCATCATATTATTATGGTGAATGTATGTAATAATAAAAAAACTATCATCGTGGTGTGACCTTATCACTATTACGACCTAGACTCGAAGACTTTAGACCTTGCAAGTTGTAAACCATGTAAAATCTTGCATGACATGTGTTAGGAAATTTTTCATCAGGTGTGGTGGTCTGACATGTTCGGTTATCGACAATGCACATGTTCTAGGTTTATATCAGTGACCAAGGAAGCTTGAAGGTGGTTTTAGGTAATTACCCTCACCCGTTGTCATCATCCTACCTCATTTTCTCATCTTGCCACTTGTAAGTGAGATCTGCAACTTCGAGGTTTTTATTTTATCCTTCTTCATTGATTTTTCTTCCACAATTTTTCTTTCTTATCTCATCTTGGATTGTGAGGCTTCTAAATATTTGAGGGAAGGTTATTTTTCAGAAGGAAAGGGTTTATGCTATTCAAGGTCACGTTCATTAATTTTTTGTATCACGAACTCATATAGTTATTCTTTGTGTCGTTAATTCATAAATTTTTTAGGCTACATCCTCTCCTACATCCATGATATTTATTTCCTTTTTTATGGCTCATGTTAATAGTTTTAATCCTTTGGAGGCTCGCAATGAATCAATTTTTTTCTAGCAGGATATCTCTTAGTTCTGAAGGGCTCAAGGGTTGGTTTACCACCATGGCTACTCCAGGTAAATCCCTATTTTTGTAGCCATGAATCTTCCCATTACTTCAAGTAAGTGTTAATGTTTACATTATTTTCTTAATTAGTTGTCTCCCTTTGTAAATTCTACGTGTGATTGGTAGGTTACGATGATTTCAATAATTCAAAGGTATGTTCATGGCCCTTCAATTGTAACTATGCCACGAGATCTTGAACATGTATTCTATTTCTCGTTTCTTCATAGGTGTTCCAACTTCTTATGAATTCTAAGTTTAATTTGTTTTTCTTTTTCCTACAAGCTCACGCTTCTCCTTGGAAGGAATAAAATTTGAATACATTTTGCTGTAAAAGGGTTCTTTCTTGTCGAGTCATTAATTCGACCTGTCCAGGATCTTACAAGGTCTTTAACTTCATTTTCAGGGTTCTTCAACCATGAGGCCAAAACCCTTTTCTTGGGTTTTCGAGTGTTAGGGTTTTAAATACAATAGTTCTTGTATGAGTGTATTCGAACTCTATATTAGGCCGAGGGCCATTATTCAAGGTTTTTTTTAAACCCTTGTACCTATGTGTGTGTGTGTGTGTGTTTTTGTGTGTCTTTTTATTATTTAATAAATATTTCTTGTCGGACATGCAACTTTGTTTATTACAAAAAAATATGTTTAAATCTATTATTTGACTATTACTTAGAGATTTTTTTTCCATTACTATTAAGACTATTAATTTAAATTTATTTTTTATGATGGGACTATTTATATTTAACTCCAGTCTACTCTTCGGGGTTGTTTATAACAATTTTCTTCCTGCAACATAAATTTTGACATAATATTTGTAAATACAGTTTAGCCTTGCAATATATATATATATATATATATATATATATATATATATATATATATATATATATATCATCTGTCATGGGACCTTCCTTCTCTACCTGTGGTCTAACTATCTACAACCTAGTTCTGTTACCAATAAAGGGAAGTGGAAATCAACTTATCCATCCACTTATTTGGTAATTAACCTAGGTTCACCCTCTATATGTAGGGTCTACTATGCACATTTGCATAATGTTTCCTTGAACTGCATCATTTATTATTATTTCATCATTATACCCTAGAGAACCCCATTTAGTAAATTATTTTAAGAGGAAACCTTGCTACTTTTATGTAATAGAAACCCATTTCCTGTATATACACACATTCTAGAATCTTATGTATGAAATTTACCTTATCAACGTGGTATTATCCAAATTATTGATGCATTCTCACCTATTACAAGTTAGAACTACACAACCCTAGTTTATTTTAAACAAAGATTGTAAATTTACCCACAATTTGCATAGTTTTCGACTCAATGTATATTCTACTTTCTCTGCTACATTCATTCAATACTAACATTAGAGGAAATTTAAGCCTAAAAGTGTCCACAAAATTACCATCTAATTTATGTCTCATAATATGTAAACCAATCAAAATCCTTTAAATTTACAAATAAGTCATGTAAATATTTTGGAGGGAAAAGAAGAAAAACTACTTTCTTTAATTGTATTTTTTTATTATCTCCTTATAGCTTTACTCAAATTTCAAGTGCAAAAACTCATTACATGCAAAATAAAATTCCACATCCATAGTTTTCTTCTTTTCCCTCCAAAATTCATAACTCTTATTTTATTATCTTGACTATTATTTTATTATTTTTCCTTAGGAGGACACATTTAGGCTGAAATTTCATCTAATACTATATTCTTAACATAATACTTATCTATTGTCTTCATGGGCATGTGTAAAGATATATCATGGTCCACCATACAATAAGCTAGTTTTCTTAACTAACTACCCCCGATCTCTAATCTTTTTTGTCAGAGAAATAATTCGAGGAATTATACAAAGTTATTTGTTGTAAACCCTTAAAAGAGCATTCTGCTTTGTTTCACTTGGGTTCAACCAGTATTTCTATCCCACCGGTTATAATTTGGAATCATTGCCTTTCTCTCCCACGTGATTCGAGGACAAAAACAGTTTCATGGCATTTATCTCTATCCATGTGATTTGCTCTTTTTTTTCTTGGTTTGTCCTTATCTATTCAGCTGAATATGCAAAATGGAAAAATTTTCTTCTTTTATTTATGCCCTCTTCTTGGGCATAACTAATTCGAACTATTTCCCTAACATATAGGAGTTGAGTTCCACTTGACATCCCTTAACATTCTCAACATTGTTAACCAAATTAATGCATTTTATTTTTTACTTTCAATGAAATATAAATATTTACATCAATTGGTATTTTCCAAACCTTTTAAATTTTCAATAAAAAATAGAGAAATAAGTCTTGAATATTTGACCAAGGGTGTTACAGAGAGAGAGAGAGAGAGAGAGAGAGAGAGAGAGAGAGAGAGAGGAGGAGGAGGAGGAGGAAAAAGAGGAAGGGAGAGGGGAAGAGAGAGAGGAGAGAGAGGGGGAGGAAAGTGAGTGGGAAAGAGAAGTAGAGAGGTGAAAAGTGAGAGCATGAGTGAGAGAGGGATAGGGAGGGAGAGAGAAAGAGTGGAGGGGAAGAGGTGGGAGTGGGAGAGATAGAGGGAGTGAATGAGTGAGTGAGTGAGTGAGAGAGGGAGAGTGAGTGGGTGATTTAGAGAGATATTGTCTAAGAGAGAGAGAGAGGGGGGGGGGGGGGGAGAGAGAAATAATGGGTGAGTGAGAGTGAGAGAAAGTGAATGAGAGATAGAGAGAGTGTGGGAGAGTATCATGGAGTAAATTGAGTGATGGAGGGAGAGAGAGGGGGGGGATGGAGGGAGGGAGAGAGAGGTATGGAGGGGGGGTAGATACAGAGAGAGTGAGGGAGATAGGGAGGGAGAGGGAGAGGGAGAGGGAGAGGGAGAGGGATACATAGAGAGAGAGAGAGAGAGAGAGAGAGAGAGAGAGAGAGAGAGAGAGAGAGGGAAACAATGGGTGAGTGAGAGTGAGGGAGAGAATGAGAGACAATGAACAAGAGAGGGAGAGAGTGTGGGAGAGGAGCATAGAGTAAATGGAGTGAGGGATGGAGGAGATTGAGAGAGGGAGAGAGAGGGCGAGAGTGAGGAAAAGGGGGAGAGAGGGAAATAAAGGGAGGGAGAGAGAGAGAGAGAGAGGAAGGGAGAGGGGGTAAATAGAGAGAGAGTGAGGGAGAGGGATAAAAAGAGGGGGAGAGAGAGAGGGGGGTGGACAACAGGAGGGGGAGAAAGGGAAAGAAGAGGAGCATAAGGGTGGGAGGTAGGGTAAGAGAGAGAGAGAAAGAGAGGAAGTGAGAGAGAGAGGGACAAAGACAAAGCAAGGGGGGTGAGGGAGGGAGGAAGAGAGATGGGGTGGGGGGGAAGGGGGAGGGAGGATTGAGGGGGGAGATAGAGAGAGATAGAGAGAGAGGCAAGATGGAGGAGGTACCAAAGGGGGAGAAGGAGAGTCTATGCATGCAATGAAAGTGTCAAGTCATGTAGTTGGTTTTGTATGATAATTGCTCTAGTGGATAGATATAACGACTTGTTTGTAATTATAATAATAAGGACGCGAAAGGGGATTCATTTTAACTAGAAAAAAAGGTTGATTCATGCATGCAACTAACTAACTATAGTCACGAGGACCACCCTAGGAATTTTTCTTTAATATTAATCATGGATTTGTGGTTCTTCCGAGACCAGGTTTACCTTAAATATACTCCCTCACTCATATATACAAAGAAGGGAGTGCTCAATAAATAAAAAAATAAAAATAAATATAGATGTAGGGGAAGAGAATGACTCAAAAGCCTAACCTTCCAACCTATAATTCAAGCTATAATATGGTAATACCTTTTAGAAAAGACTCAAATCTCATTACCTTACTCCAAGTAAGAAGGAAAGCAAGCAAGAAACTCTTCCCCCAATAAGTAAATATGTGGTAGGTGTGGTCTATATTGGATTTGGGCTTGAGTAATTTTGAATTTTTAAGAGATGAAGGGACAAGATTTAATTTTAAGAGAATATTATTTGTCTCATACATAATCCAAAAAATGATATCAAAATTATTTGAAAGGGTTTTCAGTTTAAAATTAAAGAATAAAAAAAATAATTTAAATTAATTTATTTCACTAATTCTAAAATATAATTAAAAATATTATAAAACACTAAACTATGTACTCCATTCATTTAATTCAAACCTCTCCATCCATCCCGTTAATTTCCCATTCCCCATATCCATCCGTTTAATTTCTATCTCCATCTAAAACCTGTCATTCCCCATCCGCCCATTTCATTATTTCATTTACTATCAGTTTAATTAACTATATAAATACAAATCCATTTTAACTATATAATACATTAGCTCAAGCCCCAAGGGATATATCAATTGGTCGAGTTCATTTTACTAAGTACCTCGCCTATCGAGAGGTCATGAGGTCAAATCTCCTTGATGCCCTTTGGGTTAGCCTTGCTAGTTTGGCCGTTGGGTAGATCCCTTCGGGTTGACCTACCTGGATTTTCCTATGGATAGCGATCACTCAGTGTATGTGAACCACATTAAAAATAGTAATAAGTTGGCTTTATTTCACCATATATATTCATCTTTCATCACCTTTTATCCTGGTTTGTATTTTTCTTATGCTGTATAAATCTAGGGTGCCATTTGTTAGTGATACCATTCTTTCTTCCAACCAGAAATAACTATTTTTCTTGTCTAGGATGTCATTTTTTGGTGTTGTCATTCTTTTTTATATCCATTAATAACTGGTTTTCTTATTTAACATCCTTAAATTACATGTCATTTCACCGTTTATACAAAAATTATTTTGTCGCTCATTACTACCCATGCATTTTCTATGGATATTAATGATTATTGGTAAACTGGTAATGGATATCCTAGGTTGCTTAAGGATCCAAAACTTCTTCTAGCCAATATGTTGCCTATGCTACCACACTTGATTTAGCTGGCACGAAATATGCTAAATTTGGATCTTTAGGGTGCCTCTACCTTTGTTTATGCCTTTGCAATCCTTTGTGACTTGTGTTATTAGCATTTCTTCAATTCAAACATGTCTTGCTATTACTTATGCTGCTATTGAAAATGGGGCTTACTAAATCTCAAAAGATTATGGGTAAATATAAAATGGTGTGAGATATGGACATGAATCCACATTATTTGGCTTCACATCTCAATCCCTCGTGTCATTCTTTTTTATATCCATTAATAACTGGTTTTCTTATTTAACATCCTTAAATTACATGTCATTTCACCGTTTATACAAAAATTATTTTGTCGCTCATTACTACCCATGCATTTTCTATGGATATTAATGATTATTGGTAAACTGGTAATGGATATCCTAGGTTGCTTAAGGATCCAAAACTTCTTCTAGCCAATATGTTGCCTATGCTACCACACTTGATTCAGCTGGCACGAAATATGCTAAATTTGGATCTTTAGGGTGCCTCTACCTTTGTTTATGCCTTTGCAATCCTTTGTGACTTGTGTTATTAGCATTTCTTCAATTCAAACATGTCTTGCTATTACTTATGCTGCTATTGAAAATGGGGCTTACTAAATCTCAAAAGATTATGGGTAAATATAAAATGGTGTGAGATATGGACATGAATCCACATTATTTGGCTTCGCATCTCAATCCCGAGGTGTATCTATATACCCATTTAAGATATTTAACAAGAGTAGCAAGCTATGAGATACATTTTGGACCAGCTCTATTGGCATTAATGATCAATGTTAGGTAACTACTAGTGGGTGGTTAACAAATGGTAGGGTACACAATCGAAAGGCATATGTTATAATAGAGTTTGGGAGACTTATAATGAGTTTTGGCGTTATATAACTTTGTACATAGCAAGTCAGTCAATTTTTGACGCACTCTTGATAGTGTGACAAGAATTCAAAAGTGGGAATTAATAGGATTTAGGTGGAGTGGTTTATTTGCTTGAATGTGGGATTTTGGCTTGAAAATAGCGATTTTTTTCTTTCCTCTTTGGAGGGAGATGTAATTTGACTTATGATTGATCTTCAGGCTAGTGTCACGTTATCTCCATGTGATGGTTCGTATCATATGAGGCATGGTGTTTAGTAGTTGTCTACTGAGGTGACAATTTTTTTGAGATGGTCATTTCTCACTGGAATATAATTTTTTTTTAAATGATGGTGGGGAAGTTTGAATTTTTTTTTTTATGGTGGAAATGGACTCAACACCATAAAAAACCCTTGGGGCACCAAAATTCTTAAGCAAGGAATGACCCGAATTTCCCAAAATTTCCACCGGGTTTTGTCAAAATCATGTTGGAATTTCTATTATTTTATTAACTTTCACTAGACTTGTATTGTTAATATTACACAAAATCAATGTTCATTAATAGGTTCACATGATAGTACACAAAATCTCTATGTAGGTTGTATGATTTGGCTTTATTTTTTCATATACAATTGCTATTGTAGTTCAAGGGATTCTTCTATGATTCTCATGCTAAGCAAAATCAATAATAATTACCTCCTATATAATCAAGTTTTATTTTTAAATCTCGTTTCAAAACCTTGCATACATTTTTACTACACACACACACACACACACACATAGTAAATAAAAACAATATTAAAAAATAGAGAAATACTTAAAGACATTGTATTGTGGAATTTCCCCTTTTCTTCATAGCCCTTGTTGGGGAATCACTACTTGCCATATTATTCGAGCAACATGGAATTTCTAATGTGTATGAGAAATTTTTTCCATGTTGTTCCTACCCCCTCCTCAAAAAACACCTTTGAGATTACGAAGGAAGGATTCAACTTCAAAATCAACAATTGAATAAATGATTTTATTTTTTGATTCATATGGATAAAATATAATTCCATAAATTCCTTGATTATTAGGTATGTTGTTATGATCATTGGGCTCTAGATTATTTTTCCCCGGGAGGCAGTGTTAAAATTTGAAACTAGGGCCAAATTCCACTATTGGACAACTCATTTTATGGAGATGATTATTGCATTGAATTCCTCTTTTCGAGAGGACCAAAATTGACCTAAAGATCATCAAATTTGGACAAGAGGAAATGTGTTTTTGAATTTATTCCCACACATGTGAAAATTATCAAGGTCGGCCACATCATCATGTAGGCTCATGAAGCCCAATGGACATGTCACTTCACCCTAAACGATTTGTATAAATATAACTGACCTCTCACCTCATTTGGAATCATCATCACCCACACATTTATTCTCTCTCATCCTCTCATTGGTTTATAGTATAAATATAACTGACCTCTCACCTCATTTGGAATCATCATCACCCACACATTTATTCTCTCTCATCCTCTCATTGGTTTATAAAACTATAGGGAAAATACTTTCTCTCACACGTGTGGAAAGGAGGACAAATTTTCTAAGAAGATTGTAAGGATGAATTTTAGGAATGTTGTAGGGGTTTGACTAGCATTGAACAAGGTGTGTTTTACTGCGATTTTCTTGGGATTATTTCTGTTTCTCTAGGACACATTGGAAGGAATAAAAAATAGAGGAATTTTGGGCACTTTGACCATAGACCAATTGTAAACTTTGACGGTGGGCCTCCTCTATGCGTTGACTAGCTTTGACTGCTCAAAAATGGATTGTTTTGACTATTTTTTTACCAGGTAAGGAGGCCGAATTAGATGAACTTTAACAAAGTTACAAGGGGATTTTTTTGACCCTTGACTATTGATTGGTTAGGGCACACACAGTTACTATTTGACTGTTATTGACTATGGAAATATTGCAAATTTGACTGGGCTTACGTTGGACAGTGATTTGACAAGTCAACTTTTACTTTGAATTTACTTTTTGTACTCTCTCTCTCTCTCTATTGAACATTTGATATATTAATAAGAGGACTTGACCCAAGGGTTTTCCACACATGGGGGTTTTTCCCTGGCATTTGCCAAATCTGGTGTTCTCTTGTCTTGGCTTGTCTTCTACATTTTATTGTATGTTTTATCTACATGTATTGTCAATGTGATTTATGTTTAATGTGATGGTTATTGGAAAACTAGAATGGAAATTTTCTTTGGGATCCTAAAGGAACATTGAAGTAATTGTGCTAAGCATAAAACATACCATTTTTAACTAAAATTAACATGGTATCAGAGCCCAAGTGAAGACAAAGCCCAAGCAAGAAAGGGAAATGAAACAAGTTTGAAGCATCTGGGAAGAAAGGTATATTTGTGGGCTACAGTGAAAATTAAAAGGCACATATAATTTATGTTCCCGATCAAAGAGATGTAGAAGGAAGCCATGATGTCACCTTTGATGAAGATACTTCCCTTGGGAAAGCCAGATATCTCCCTATCCCAAGGAAGGACAATTATGATGTTGCAGAAAACCAGGATGAACCTCCATCAGATGAGCCTATACCAGATGTTGAAGGTCCAATGGATCCCATTTATCTACTTCTTGGTGATCCCTCTACCTCAAGAAAAATGCCTTTGTGTCTCAAATATACTCTCGAAGATGCTGAAAAAAATACTGTTCCAAGAGGGACATTTCGTGAAAGTAAGAAGTTGAAAAGGTATCAAGGGTACTTGGTTGGTATGAGTACTATTGTTCAAGCTGAACCATGCACATTTGAAGAAGCCATAAAGCACCAATTTTGTAAGGATGCAATGAATGAGGAATATGAATCTATCATGAAGAATGATGTTTGGGATGTGGTGCCTAGACCAAAGGACAAGTTCGTGGTCACTTATAATGGATTTATAAAATTTAACATGGAGCTGATGGGAGTGCTAAAAAATATAAGGCCAGGTTCATTGCTCTAGGCTTCTTTCAAAAAGGAGTGGACTATGATGAGATATTTACACTAGTTTCCCAATATACCACTATCCGATCTATAATTTCTCTCGTTGCCTCTCTAGGATGGAGCTTACATCAAATGGAAGTTAAGACTACTTTCTTGCATGGCTCATTTAATGAGGAAGTCTACTTGGAACAACCTCAAGGGTTCGAAGTACAAGATCGAAGGACACATGTGTGTAGGTTGAATAAATCCATCTATTTGTTGAAGTAAGCCCCTAGAGCTTTGTATGTGAGGATTGATATATATCTTATGAAGCTAGGATTTACAAGGAGCGATGTTGATCCTAACCTATACTTCAAGGTTGGAAAGGACATGCCTCGCATTTTGGTCCTTTATGTAGATGATCTATTTCTAATAGGTGTAGATCCTCTCATTTATCAATGTAAGAGGGAGTTGGATTCCGAGTTTGAGATGAAGGACCTAGGCCTGATGCACTACTTCCTAGGTTTAGAGGTCTAGCAAAAGCCAGGTGAGATTTTCCTTTCTCAAGGAAAATACATTATGAAGCTGCTCGAGAGATGTGGTATGGTGGATTACAAGTTTGTGTCTACTCCATTAGAACTCAACTTCAAGAAGCTATGTGGAAGTGTTGCTGAGACCGAATTGGAAAACCCTTTTGAATATAGACAACTTGTGGGGGCCTTGATGTTCTTGGTAAATTCTTGTCTGGACATATGCTTCGTTGTGAATATGTTGAGTCAATTTATGGTTGAACCTCATCACATACATTATATTATTGCTAAGAATATCTTGAGATATCTTCATGGAAAAATCAACTATGGAATGAGATACACTTTTGGGTATTTGAGACTACATTGATATATTGATGCTGACTGGGTTGGAAATGTGGTGGATCAAAGGAGAACATCAGGATGTTTCTTCTCATTGGGGTTTGCTTCAATTTCTTGGGTGAGAAGGGAGAAACAATAGGTTGCTCTAAGCACTGTCGAGGCCAAATACATTGCAACTAGAATGGTTTTTTGTGAATTTATTTGGTTGAGGAATCTCTTCAATGAGCTATCTGAGAACGTATTGGATACCACCATGATATTTTGCGACAACCAGAGTGGGATTATCCTTTCATAAAATCTTGTGTTCCACGGCCGCTCCAAGCACATTGATATCATGTACCACTTTATCCGAGATATGGTACAATGGGGAGTAATAAGGATCCAACACCTCAGGACTGATGAGCAGATTGCAGCCATTGTCACAAAGCCCTTAGGGAAGGTAAAATTATTAGCCTTCCAAGAGAGACTTGGATTCATGGAAAGACCCTCCCATTAGGGTCCCGCTTGATTTTAACACTGAAATCTGGGAGCTCCTGGGGGATTGGGGTACTTCTTGGAGCTATGAGAAACCATAGGGTGAGTGGTTCACCTTCTCTTGTGACACCCCATGATGGTTGACATGTTTGATGGGTGATTGGTTCACCTTCCTCCACGATTGATGACACATGTGTGTAGGGTGAGTGGTTCACCTTCCCCTATGATTGACATATGCATATGTTGAGTGGTTCACCTTCTCCTATGGCATATCTGCAAGATGAGTGGTTCGCCTTCTCCTGATGATGCCCTAACATCCATCCTATCCATGTAGTCTATGACTCATGTGAAGTACCTCTCATCTGGCTAATGAGTTTGGAAAAGTGGATAGGGACCATAACACTACATATGGACGCATTGTTTATTGTCGTACTCCCTATGTATAGGATGCATGGTGTTCAATAACTTGATCATTCAGGATCAAATATGATTGGGCTTCTACCCCTAGATTGAATTTTGTTAGTGGAGAGTGGCAAGGTCTTGTGGCTCACTCTTGATCAATTCTTCTTCATTATTACATCATTGTTGAACAAAATTGAGACGAGATATAGAGATGGTACATGACAACAGGATGACATGATGATCGATGATGATGGATGCATTGGCAGGTGGAATTATCCCTAGTTGAGAGGTAGTTTTAAACTTGGAAACTAGAGCCAAATTCAACTATTGGACTACTCATTTGATGAAGATGACTATTGCATTGAATTCCTCTCTTCGAGAGGACCAAAATCAACCTAAAGATCATCAAATTTGGACAAGTGTAAATGTGTTGTTGAATTTATGCCCACACATGTGTAAATTGTCAAGGTTGACCACATCATCATGTAGGCTCATGAAGCCCAATGGACATGTCACTTCACCCTCAACAACTTGTATAAATATAAGTGACCTCTCACCTCATTTGGCATCATCATCACTCACACATTTATTCTCTCTCCTTCTCTCATAAGTTCGTACAACTATTGGGAAGATATCTTCTCTCACACGTGTGGTAAGGAGGATGAATTTTCTCGGCAGATTGCAGGGCCAAATTTTAGGACTATTGCAGGGGTTTGACCAACATTGACCAAGGAGTGTTTGACCGAGTTTGACTATGATTTTCTTGGGATTATTTTTGTTTCTCTAGGTCGCATTGGAGGGCACAAAAAATCGAGAAATTCTAGGCACTTTGACCACAAAACAATTGCATACTTTGACTGCATGCCTCTTTTATGCGTTGACCAAGTTTGACTACTCCAAAGTGGATTGTTTTGACTATTGTTTGACCAGCTAAGGAGGTCGAATTAGATGACCTTTGATTGAGCTAGAAGGGGACTATTTTGACCCTTGACCATTGACTGGTTAGGGCACACACTGATATTGTTTGAGTGTTGTTGACTAAGGAAAGATTGCAGATATTACTAGACCTACATTGGATAGTGATTTGACAAGTCAAGTTTGACTTTGACTTTTCCTTTTGTACGCTCTCTCTCTACTGAATATTTGATATAATAATAAGAATAATTGATCAAAGGGTTTTCCCCACATTGGAGTTTTTCACTGGTGTTATCTTGTCTTGGCTTGTCTTCTGCATTTTATTTATGTTATATCTACAGTTACTGTGAATGTGATTTATGGCTAATGTGATTGCTATTGGAAAACTAAATTGGAAATTGTCTTTGGACTGATAAAGGAACATTGAAGTAATTGTGCTAAGCATAGAACATCCCATTGTTAACTAAAACTAACAGGTAAATATGGACAAGTACACAACACGAGGGTTGAAATTTGGATTTCTCTTTGCCCGTCATACAATTTTGTTTTAGGCCTTGGGTCTTTAGGCTTCCCATCAAGGAACATTATGTCTAAATTTTTTCCCTTCAAGAATGATGTTATGATAATTAATTAACTCTTCACCAATAAAAATTCAATTAACAAATTAATCTTCAATAACATAGTTATATTAAAAAGTTTCATATATTTATCATTAAAAGAAAAAATTGATCATAACACATAAATGACTTATGAAATCTTACATCTTAGTTTAAATTATTAATAATTTTTATTATTTAAAATCTAAAACATTGTGTGATGTTTTATATAGAAATTTTTATTATTTATAACTATTTATTATAAATATATAGTTGTAATTGAGTATTTCCAATTTTTTATCTTGAAACTTGAATATTTTATTTATAAAGAAATTATTCATTTAAAATGTGATCGGTCTTAATTAGAAAAATTAAAAATATCTTTTTTTAATTAATTATTAAAAAAAAAACTATTTTACAATAAAAAAATTTCCATAGTTTTTACCTTGACAGTGGGTATTTTTACAATGAAACATTATCTTTTCTCCCCTATAATCAGTTATGTAGGAATCGTGATAGATAAAAAAAAACTTATACAATTTTACAATAAGAAAATTTCACTAGTTTTTACGATGGAAGTGAATACTTTTATAATGAAACATCATCTTTAGGGCTATCTCGATAGATAAACAAATCATTAAATATAAACTTAGAAGGATGTAATGTTCAGCAATTTTGAGAATACTTATCATCACCACTGAATATTACCAGGATTTCATGTCAATTATATGAGTAATTGTATAATTTCTAAACTTTGTATTATGGAACAAAGGATTAGTTGAAAAAATCTACTACTTATCCTTTAGTGAGGTGGTGAATTGAGTTGAGCAAGGTAATCAAGATATTACTAGGAGATCACACAATATTTAGTTTTCAAAAGTATTGAATTCATGGGAACTTGAATGATTTGAAGGGCAAGGCTCATTGAACATAAATTGAAATAATAGTCTATGAAATATAAATACTGAAATACTCGTTAGAGAAATCCTAATGATGTGATTAATCAGAAATACATTTACCTAAATAAGTGAAGTATTGGAAATCTCCAAAGCATGCTTTAGGGCCCATGATCAACATTGTTTCATATATAATATATTTATCTATTTTGAAAATGAAATTTTCCAAGCTGGTAAATTTTATAATTTAAATTACAAAACATCATTCGAAATATGTTGAAAAAGGATATGTTTAGGTTTTGCTAGTGTTATGATTTAATTAATGACATGAAGATGTTCAGCTAATTGAAACTTCAGAAAAACCTGCGCACCCGCTATTGGTGATAGCAATATACACTTTCACATTGGACTGTTGAGGGTGCCCATCATACATGGAAAAATGCTCAATGCTAAAGAAGCCAAAGTTGGGGCCAGTATGGGCAAAAGTGCGGCTTGGGGAAGGGAGTGTTGGATATAACAATCCACGCTGGCATATTGAACTAGCCCGGAAGGGTGAACAATGAGATGAACTCCATGTATTTATGAAGGAAAACTAATAATTTCAACACATGGAAGTTGGAAGTTGGAATCAATTATAGACTCGCATCTCTTACTGCGTGAAAAAATTCCCAAGAGCTTTAGAACTGTAATTGAGTTAGCCTTGAAATGTGCTAAATTTGAGAGATTTGAGCACCCAACCATAAGCATAAGATTTAAGCACATTTTGTTGAAATCGAAGATACTCTTTGTGCTTTCGTGAACATCAGTGTTTTACATTGTTTTTTGGATAGACTGCAGGATTATGTCGTGTATTTTATAGAAAGTTGTAGACTTACTGAGAGACTGTACTGAACAATGATACCACTTACGAGAGGAGAAAAACTGACCCGGACTTTGATGAAGCACTTGCAAGTAACTCTACAACTCAACGATCATTTCAAGAACTAGACACTAGCCTCACTGACCGTTAACATTGACTGGAAGCCCCTCGCTGCAGTAGTCCACTTATCTTTCACTATCTTATTTTTTTTTACCCTTCTAGGTATTTAGTATGGATTTGTACAGGTGACGTTTGACTGAGATTGCAAACTTTGATTATTAATCATGATCTAATATATCTGATTGAATTTCACTGCTATGGTATGACTTGTGACTATTACTTGAATGATATTCTCATAGTATCTTTATTAGAAAGTCTGGAATACTTTTCACAAAAGTTTGGTAATAGTTCTTACAATCATACTCTCCATGGAGGCCTACTTTACTCGCCCAAAGTGATTCAGTATTTCCATCCAGAGTATAATTCAGGGCATTCATATAAAATCTTTTGGGGATTGGATATGTCAAGCTATTAATTTCCTGAGATATGTAATAGGAATATTAGGTGGTGAGATATATAACATCCTAGATTATACAGAGAGCATTTTGCACTGAAACTCCACTGCCTTCCCACTTTCAGATTTCTAAAATAACACTGGAGGATCACTTTTTCATCATCAAAAAATTGGTCAGAGCTGTCATATGTTGTATTTGATCCTACTTACAAGGCTTTTCGAGTACCAATGAGAGAATGATTGACATGGTCAAAGGTTTGAAATCACATTGGAAAATACCATTTGGATAACCTACCACCTAAAGTGTTCTCCTAAAAGAGAAGAAAACTCTAAGGAAAGATAGATGGAAATAGTTAAAGTGTCACTTACTTGGATTTGCAGTAGTAATTACTACAGTACCCACAAAATCACATGTTCCTCGTGCCATTCCATTTTTTTGGTAGCAACTGTTAAAAACATATAAAGCATGAAAGCAGACACAGGAATAAAACAAGAGCCCTCTTGCTGGATTTGTCCACAGTCTACTCCTCCAAGTCCACAGGTATAGTCCAGGGCAATCTGCAAGCTTAAATCAGGAATACCATTCATGGCTACACGCCAACTCTGACCTGATATGGCACTTACTGCAGTCATACAAATTACAAAACTAACACCATATTAACATATTAATTTTATTTAACTTAAATTTTTCTTTTGCTATGTTGTTTTCAGATAACCCTATGTGATCTTGCTATGCCAAATATTATATTTTATTGTTGAACATTAAAACGTCAAATTCAAACAAATAATCTATCCGTTGAAACTTGAATTGGTAAAGATAATTGTTGAGTCATCATTTTTAAACGGTTTCTTGAAAATAATCTATCGGTTCAATTGGTAAGATACTTGTCCAGTCATCAAGTTTAAATGGTTTCTTGATTTTCAAACTGAAACCTATTTAATCTCAAGTTGAAAAACATTACAACGTCGCATTCAAACGAATAATCTATCCGTTGAATTGCTACGAGAATTGTTGACTCATCACATTTAAACGGCTTCTTGAAAATTTGAAACATAATAAATTATCATGTTTTTTGGTTTTGTTTGTTTGGTGGTGTAGGTTCTTACATGATTTCATTTTAAACTTGTAGTCTGATAAAACTTCTACTGAAGACTATTTAAGTCATTAAAACATTAACTTTTAATATTGCTAAAATTTTTTTGTTTTTAAGGAGATAGAAATCAATAACATTTTCATCACTAAAACCTTAACAATACACTCTTCATTGTCACATTTGACATAAAAATCATCATGTTGCAGAACATTACAACATAAAACGTCACATTAAAGCGACTATCTGTTGAACTGAATTGGTAAGATAAATGTAAGATAATATGTGTATTATTTCCATATATTTTTTCTTGGCACCCATTCAGCATAGGATCTGGTCTGTTTTCTTTAACCAACTCCACGTCCGGGTTAGAGGTTTTGATCTTTCTTAGGAACCCCAAGCTAATGAAAAACTTCATAGATAATGTTAAATCGTCTGTGCTAAACATATAGGACTCACCTTTCTGTCTATCACTTAATACCTGTGCGTCTATGTATACCTTGCATTACTTCAATGAAGGATTGTTGTGTTGTTCATTTGAATATTAATTTCGGTGGAACTTAATCCCCCACACACATATATGTTCGCCCAAGTTTGAGTAGTGCATTTCTTTTTGGGAAAATATTTTTTCATAAACTGGGATCATGAAAGCCATCATAAACAATGGTGTCAATTGGAAGCTATATTTATAACGAATTAAGATAATATTTTTACAGTGATTTTCAGTTATGGCACTAAATGAAATTTAGTATTAATTAGTATTTTAAATGAAATTTAATATTAATTAGAATTTTATTTAAAATAAAATTTCTTATGGATCTGTTAGTTATTTGGTATTTTATATAGTTGTTTTAACAAAATGTTTCCAATATAGTTTTTTCAAAAAATATAATATATATAGTTTGTATATGTTTGTACTGTTAAAACAATATGGTATGTTTACTATTTTTGAATAATTTGATTTTTTGAAATAATTTTTTTTCAATAAATTGAAATTATTTTTTTGTTATTGGAATGTTAATGGGTTGTTTTGATTGTGTTTTTTAAATTCATTTTCTTTGTTATTTTGTATCAATAAGTTAACATATTATATTTGATAGTTGACAAATTCTCTGTATATAAACATTATATAGCAATTTAGGCATTCCAAATTTTAATTTTTTATAAGTTGTTTGTGTTTTTCTACTAATTTGTTTACAACCATCTCCTGTAATGTTCATCCAATTTTCATTACGGTTTTCTAATTATAACAATCTTTGGATTTTTCTAAGGATTTGTATTTTTATTACTCACTTTTCTATTTGGATTTGCAAAATTGGAAAATTAAAAAAAAAAACTATATATGATAAAAGAAAAACAATGAAAAAAAATACTACTATAATATTAAGCTTTGCCATAAGTTTTGTACTTAAAAAAAACTCTTTTCTTGGCCATCTATCTATCTCTCCTGTTCTATTTGGTGTTTAAAAAAAAACCACATATTTTCCTTCATTTAACTTCTTGAAAGGAATTTAGACATTGCCTTTTTTAATGTTGTTAAACTATATGTCTAGTTATGTTTACTTCCAATAAAAATATAAAGAACCACATGTTTTTTTCATTTCACTCCTTAGAAAAATATTATACATTGTACTTCTTTAATGTGGTTCAACAATTCTAAAACAATTCAAAAATGGTAAGGGTAAATGTGAATAATGTGTAAAATATATATAATATTTTTTATATTTAAATTTAATTATTAATATGTAATGAATAAAATTATTATTAATTTTTTTTTATAAATATAAATTAATTTATCATTTTCAAAAAAACAATATCTGAAGCATAGTTACCAAATTCATCCTCGGTAATACGTTCTGCCATGAATACGTGAAATTTGAATTTCATTCGGTAATTTTTGTTTTCATAAGAAAAAAACTAAAACATTTCATACAACCTATTGGGTAAGTAAAAAATACAGCAAAAAAATAATACAACCAGCTGGCCCAAGACTTTTGAAGGCTTGGACATATATTTCCATCTCTTGGTGCCTCTTGCTCTCTAGACTAATACTTTTGAAATCATTTCAGAAATAAGTAATCTCTACGTTTTTACATAGATAAAAAATTAGAAGGCTACGTTTTTATATAGATAAGAAATTACACTACAACATAAAGGGGGGTTTTAAGACAATATTTAAGACAATTTTTGGGTAAATTGTCTTAATTTGAGACAAAAGAAAACTTGTGTATTCTCTTAAATATTGTGGTGTCTCAAAGTAAATCGTCTTAAAATTAAATTGTCTTAAAATATTGTCTCTATAAAGACAATATATAACACAAGAATTTTTGTCTCTCTAGAGACAATAGTTGCACTACAACACAAAGTGGGGTTTTAAGACAATTTTTGGGTAAATTGTCTTAACTTGAGACAATTTCATTTTTGTCTCTCCAAAGACAATAGTTGGAATTAAAGACATATTTGTATTTATGGAGACAATGTCTTTAATCATATCTATTGTCTTTCTAGAGACAATATAAAACAATGACTCCAGAAAAATGTCTCACCATTAAAATAAATCAATATGAAAATATTTAATTAAAATAATCAACAATATCATTGAATAATTCATGTTAGGGTGCAATGGAATCAAACCACCAACCTCTCGCATGGCAGGGGCTCTTCCAATGAGCTAGCACCCTTTAAAGAATTATGTGAGGAGTTATGACAGTCCTTGAAATTGTATAAGAAGCATTGATTTTTTAAAAATGTTCAACACATAATTAGAGAAAAACAAAAACAAAGCATTCTTAGAAGTGAAAAACACTGACAGCAAGCCCAAATAATCTCAATACAAAACCACAAGTATAGACACAAAAGGAAACGAAGCTAACCAAATTCCAATGAATTATAATAAAAGTGATTAGGATTATATGGCAAACCCAAGTCAAATGTTCCAAGACAAGCTTGTGATTAGATCATTCTTCTAGAAACGTGTTTTCTCTACAACAGTTGCCAGTTGATCATGTGTCATACCAGTTGACTCCTTTCCTCTTTTCCGCATAACTGAATAGGGTAGTTATCTAACAATTGTAGAGTAATGTTTGAATCCTCATGAATGTCATGAACTCACAATAAAAATCAACTTTTCATAAAATGAAAACAAGTCTATATTCATAACTTTATAACTTTCTCTATTTCCATGAGTATTTGATTGTAATACCACAAGTAGGATCAAAATGTTATAAGTTCTGCACACCAACCAGAGAAATGATATGTCTGGGTGCTGCAAGTTTCACATGAGCATAGTAGGTAGGAGCTAAGGTGTACATTATATTGCCCGTTTGAGAAAAATAGGTTACAGGGTTCGCTTCACAATTCCAGTAAGATCAGCTCAACTTTTATTCCTTGGAATGTTATCCAGTCCTTTAATCCAAGCAAGAATTGGTCCTACGATACTGGCCTCTATTGCTTATGTGTCGTTCCATACAGTGAAAACGGGAGCATGACAAACTGTCATATTAGGCCTTGGTGCTAAAGTATGAACAGTTGGTGTCATCTAATTGTTATATGTTGCATTTTCATAGTTGGCTTTGACAAGGCCGGGGGAATGTTGTGATAAGTAATATAGGCCCCTTTCAAAAGGGTCTGAATTAGATAGCATGTTATCATTATAACCAGAATTTTTTGTGCTACTGCCATCATTTTCAGCACTGAAAGGAGCTCTAGCATTGTCAGATACTGCTATCCCAGATGGAATAGGTGAATTGGCCATTTGCAGACAGTTGCCTGAAATGTTACTGAAGAGGCCTGAATTAGAGTTAGTGGTAGTCCCATCAAACTGAGCAGAAGATTCTAAGTTCATGGATTATGCAAATTAGTATTAGCATTTGATGCCATCATTGCTGGTTGGAGAAAATTCTGTGTGCTCGATTGAAAGTGCAGTTGGAGGTCGTGATTCTGAATACTATTGTGTTCCTGTTTGCACCATCCAACTACACTAGCCCTTTGGTGATTGTACAAAGCTGCTGCATGTGGATTTGTTTGCTGCGGAAATGCAATTATCGGCCATCCTGCATGCCTATTTGGATAAGCAGCAGTGCCGTAACTTGTTAAGGTGTCTGCTATCTGTGAACTGATCACTGTGCTGCTAATTTCTTCATCCGTACGACGACCATCTACACTTGGATCAGATGGCTTTGCATCCTTTATGCGCTTTGCAGCAGCTCCCCCAATAGGCAATGTGCTGCTTTCAAGTATGTTGTTCACGTCGTATCTACTCATGTCAAAGTTTGTCACAGCATTGAGACCTCTGAATTTGATGGCAGTGATGTCATAGGCTTCAACTGCCTCTCCCTGTGAACCTATCAAATTAAATCAAATTCATTAAAAGGGTTTTTAAACCTCCTATCAAATTCGTTAGAAGGGTTTTTAAACCTCCTATCAAATTAAATCAAATTCATTAAAAGGGATTTTAAACCTATCAAATTCGCTAAAATGGTTTTTAATTATTTCACTGACGATTAACGAATCTCAGAACACCCAATTAATTAACCATAAAACCATAAGCATAAGTCTGGGTTTTATATAAACAGGATAGAAGTACTTACTGAACGTTCCCAGATACAGATCTTGTTCCCAGTAACTCTTCCTATTCGAGCTTGCCATCTTCCATGTTGGTGATATCTGATACGTGTTCAAAACAAATCTATTATGAGCACTGATAGCCTTAACGACGACTCATAGTGAGCTTCAATAGTAGGTGCATATAATATACAATGCAAGCTCAAGAAAATGTTCAGGTGAAAGAAAAAACAAGCTAAGAGGGTGAACAATTTACCAAGGGATTAGAAGGGATTGAAACGTCACCAATGTGCACTAATTCACATAGTTGATGCAATTTCCAGCAAATTTAACTTCGACTAACAATTCTAATTTGTATGTGAACACTATTATTCATTGTTTTGTCCTTCAGAATTCAGAAATGCATTCTCAGAAAGAATGGCATCGTTTTCCTCCTATTAATTTTTTATTTAGGTTTTGGGATCGTGACTGCTTTGTATTATCATGAAAAGTTTCATCCTTAAATCACAGTAGCAACCTATAATGGAGAATAAATATTGAAGCAGGTAACTGATCTTCCAGACTGATGTCACACCTTCACACACAAGGCAGTGTTTCAGATAACTGCCGGTATTAGATCCCTTTTGAACATTAATGGACGGTAAGGTCAGAAAAAGCATGTTTCTCCCCTCTTAGTGTGTCTTTTTAATGTTAGATAAAAATAGTTTTCTTTTATTAACCTATTTAGGTCAAATGTGGTTTCTTTCTCTTGCAAATAAAGCATGGAACATGTAATGGTCGAGGAATGATTTATTGTCTGAATCCCTAATCTGATCCTATCAAGCCAGGAGACAGGCATTGCTCATGTAAATTAAAATTCTCAGAAATAAATTCCATGAACAGAGAGAACATGTTTCTAATGGAAGCTATCTACTTTCTCAACAACTTTACAACAATCTATTTCTAAATCCCAATTCCATTCCTGTGGTGGAGTCATGGAAGAAATATCCAAAACTGCTTCTGAGAATTCTGTTTCTACTATCTACAGGCCGTCCTCTACTTAGATGTGCTTATATGGACACATTTATTAACTTTCCTATTGCTGTAAATTCAGTAACCTGGACCTGGAATTCCTATTACCATTATGAAAGAGACCATGAAATGTGCTCCAAATTTTTCCTCCGACCAGTGGATTGAAGGATATAAAAGCAATCTTACTTCACTGGATTGAAGGATCTAAAAGCAATCTTACTTCATTGCTTTTAAAGTGTTTCCAAGTATTATAAAACATGTCAATTCATCCAAGGAAGTTAAATTTTCAACCACTTGCAGAAACCGCAAAAGTCATCACAACAATTTGAATGGCCACTATTGGTCTTCTAGCTCGAGTGGAAGGAAAGCCTTGAATTGTCATTGGATTTCTACCCTCAAAGTTCTTCACATGATAAATATAATATTTATTAATTTAAGATTCAATTAGCCTAACAGGATTTTTGAAGGACGATAAGAGAAATATATTAGCATATGGAGCTTTTATAAGTTTTAGGTAAGAAGAGTTTGAAAAGCTAATTTATGTTGAACCCTGATAATGTTCTATGTTTTCTTATTGAAGTTATTATTCTATGCTCTAGATTTCTCAATTCCTCAAATGATGGGTAGAAAAACATAAAATGCCAACTTATTCATGAGTAGTAAATTCTTCTGATCAATCCCACTTGGTTGTTAGTCCTAGATTTATGCTTCACTTTTAGTTTCTTTATACTTGTAAGCCTTACAGTGATTTTTTGCAGATCTTACTATACCAAAACACATCTAGTAGAAATTCAGAAACATGGCAAGCCTAACCTTGTTACTCCACGGTAAACTGATTCTCCTCTAGAGAATCTGCTACTTTTTCTGTACAATTTCTGTCAACAGGATGCTAGAAGTAATGATGAACATATCCAAGACTTGATGTAAACAAAGATTGTAGATATGTTTAGTTGTTCTGTAGACAAATCCAAGGGTGTTGTTCCTAGTTTCAGAATGTTGGCACTACTGCTCTAATAATCTTTCATAGTTGATAGACTACTGCGGCAACTGTCTCAGTTTCACTAACTCTGGAATATTATCTCCAATCCTGATTCCCATTATTTCCATCAGATCCCAGGCTGGTCTTAGATGGGTTCCTGCTTTACAAAGCAAATTCCCACGGGTGATGGTATTGCAGCTGTGCCATCACAGTCTGCAAAAGGCCAACCTTTGGTTAGGTTGTTTGGATATGAATTATGCCCATTTATATCACGTATTTCAACTGCTTTGCACTATAAAGGTGTTTATGTGCATGTTTTGTCGCTAACTTCTGATGATGACGTGAGAGACAAGAAGTTGGAATTGCTTGCTTCCATAAGACTAGATGTAAAGTTGCCAATCCTTCAGTACGGGTTGGACACTATTTTTGGCTCTTCTGATGCAATTTTGCAGTACATTGAAGAAAAGTTTTTGAATCCACGTCTAGTTCCGGAGGGACCCATGGATGATATAATTTTAGATTGGGTTGTTTATATTCGGGATATTTTCTCACCATCAGTCTAGAAATTCTTTATGACAGTAATCCACTGGCACGACAGGAAGTACAGAGGAAGCTTGAAACATCATTTGCAAGATTGAATGGGGGAATTATGGAATACAGTAACAGGGGACCTTATTTATTTGGTAATGTTTTTAGTATGGCAGATGTATATCTTATCCCATTTCTTTATCTGGTAGTCCCATTGCAACATTTCAGAGGAATTGAAATTAGTCCAGTACATTCTCATCTGCAGAATTATCGCAGACAAATGCCGGCCTTCCCTTTTATCGCCTGATTCAAATCGACATGGACTTGCTACTGAGTTCTATTTCCAAAACCTTGGCTGAAAGGGCACCCCCTTCACTCGTGACATTGACAGTTCTACAACATAAGAGAATTTTGTGCCACATGGAGAAGATCGTTCACTCTGCAGATGAATTAGTTGTGTCCAAGAAAGAGGGGTTTAAGGTTATAGATCCTGCTAAGGGAAGTATTTCCATGCAAATAAAAATATTTTCGAATAACTATGCACAACTTGTGGATTCGATGCAGGAACATGCTCAAATGGAAGAGCGAATTGTTTTCTCTGCTATGGAAAGGGCCGAGAGAGGTAAAATTGGAGTTTCCTGACATTGTTTATCATTGTACTTTCATAATAGGTATTGATATATATATATATATATATATATATATATATATATATATATATATATATATATATATATATATATATATATATATATATATATATATATATATATATATATATATTTCAATGATTCGGTAACAAGCAGTTTTATATGGACAAAAAATAAACATGAATCATTCTTGAAATGTTTTGCAGGTATTACTTGAGTTTCAAATGATGAACATGCATGAGATTTTCCACTAATGAATGGAATCTGTGAATGGCTGAAAACATTAAAAGTTATAGAAGCTAGTAGCCCAGATCGTATTCAAGCTCTACTTAGGCTTTCTGTGAAGCTGAGGAAATTTTAGGTGTTTCTCTCTTCTACATCAAATCTTTTTTCTGTGGCTAGGCGTGTTCTTTTCCATAGGATTTCACTATTTATTTATGTTTTTGAACCTCAGATTTAGTCATTATCTGGTCTAGTTTCATCTTGTATCTGTAGCACTGCCTAACAGTGCAACGATGCGTGGCAGGCTCACTGTATGGAACACTTTTAAGAAGAGGAGCAGAATCTACTTCCTCTCCTGGAGGCTGCAGAATTGGGCACTAAAGAACAAGAATCCTTAGTGCGCAATTGTATCAGTTTGATGGAATTATCTCATTGGAAACATTTTCCATATTTGTTGTCAAGGTTGCTTCCACATTAAATTCAAGAATACTTGGGAGTAGCTCAACGCTGCCAGGAAAAAGAGAAGATCCAGAGAATGATTCAGTCACTTCAGTCAACTGATGATGATGGTAAAACCCAACTAGCCATAGTGCAGAAAAGACTTCCTACACTTACAGAGTTTGGTTACAATGCTTCTTGACATTAGGAGTGACCTGACACATATTTTATGGTAATCAGCTCATCTCAACTGTGGATTTTAACCGTGACTGGCATTCTAAATCCCTGTTGTTTATCGGAATCAAGAACAAGGAAAAGAGGAGTGCCTGATTTTCTCAATTAAGTTTATGCACAATGTCATTTGATCCTATATTTATCAATTTATAGACAAAGCAACTGGTTAGCCAAAGGTGCAAATAAGTAGAGTTTATGTGTGTGGCAACCAACTTGCATTCACCCTTGGTTTAGAAGTCCTCAGAACTGCCTATGCTCTTTGATGTTGCACCCTTTTGTGATTTTGATTTTACATGGCATTGCCTTGATAAATTGGCTTTGTGCGGAAGCTTCTTCCATAATATTGCCATTTTCCTTTTGGTCCTTGCATAGTCCCCAATGATACCATAATCTGAAAGCTTGCACAGATATGACGCTGCGGGATGTGTCATCTACTCTGTGTTTTGTTGTCCGATCACCTGTATACTATTCAGTTTAGGTGGGAAAATTTCCACTTTTAGATATATTGTTGAGTAGGAAGAGTGTACAGGGTTACTGCCTGCTGCTTACTGGAAATTTATATTCTACGATATTCTAGGACTAGAAATTTTCTTGTTGTACGATCATTTACAATCATTAATGTATTTCACTTTTCATCTTATGAGTTTGATGTCATGTATCAGTGCGATAATTCAATATCTTGTTATGGCAATAGTCATAATGTCTTTTAATTTAAGTTGTCTTTGTTGTGCTGATTGAGATTAATTATATGTCATGTTAAATTAATGGTTCCACCTCTGGCAGAACTGAATCCGCTCAGGATATGCTTTAAATTTCAATTTGGAGCAATGAATTTAAGTTGCCTTTGCTATGTTATTTGAGTTGAATCACTTGATATAGTTAAGTTACCGGATCCACCTTTTGGCAGACCTAGGTTCTCTCTGGATATGTTTTCAATTCAATTTGGAAAGGCCAGAGAATTTTCTTTTTGATTACTGAAAATGCTAAGCTGGTGGATGACATCCAAAATAATACTATTTTTCTTTAACAAAATCCTAGAACATACAAATCTAATTTTATCTTACTTGTCTGCATTTCTGAATTTGTGAGAGCCAACTTAAAACAAAATATATGGAGAGATCTGAGTTTTCTATGGTTTTGGTTTGTATTGTTTTTTAATATTTATATTTTTGACATACCATTTCTGTATTTGTTTCCTAACTGTTCAAAAACTCAGAGGGATCCAAATCCATATCCATTTCCATGCAAAATTAATGATCCAGCTAGTATAGTATATTTTGTTGGGTTTGTTGTATCTTGACTGTGAAAACTCATTTCTGTTTTATATGGTTTGTTGCATCATTCAAGGATTTTAGGTAAAATATTTTCCCAAATAGTTTTATCGAATTTCTTTGGCCACATTCGTTAATAGTCAAAATGTTTTGGCTAACTATGGCATGTTAGCCTAAAACACAAAAACATTATTTTTATCATTTTGTTATGTTGGGTATTAGCTTCCAACTGTGGTTCTAAATTGTTAGCCAGTGGTAAAGCAAGCCATTGGAACACAATATAGAGAGGATCTCTCTTGGGTCATGAAACTGTGCGTAACTTCATTGCAAGGTCATGATGTCAAGAAAACGACGTGAAAATATTTGTAGCAATGTGGTCATGTCCCTGGGCGTGTGGTAGATTATTTTGTAACAAATTATGGATGGTTCATCTGAAACGATGTAATTGAAAATATTACATCTGAAACGATGTAATTGAAAATCTTACATGCATGCTTATATAATGCATTGTGACAAATACTAACATGGCTATAGGGGATTAATTTATGTAAGTTTCCAGTCTCACTATGTTATGCTTATGAAAAAAGTCTAAGTGGATCTCATTGAGACAAGTCAAACACTGGTATGCAAATGACAAAGGTCTAAGTGGATCTCATTGAAACAATTCAAACGATGTAATTGAAAATCTTACATCTGAAACGATGTAATTGAAAATCTTACATGCATGCTTATATAATGCATTGTGACAAATACTAACATGGCTATAGGGGATTAATTTATGGGTAAGTTTCCTTCCTAGTCTCACTATGTTATGCTTATGACAAAGGTCTAAGTGGATCTCATTGAGACAAGTCAAACACTGGTATGAATATGAAAAAGGTCTAAGTGGATCTCATTGAGAGAAGTCAAACACTGGCATGCATATGAGAAAGATCTAAGTGGATCTCATTGAGATATGAGAGTCAAACACCAAACATGATAAGCATCAAACTAACTTAGCCCAAAAATCAAATCCAACTAACTTGAGCTTGTCTCGAACATAATGAGAGTCATATATAAGGGATTTAGCATTTCAATCATGGTCAACAAGGCTACTTGAGCTTGTGTCAAACATAATGAGAGTCATATCTAAGGGATTTAGCATTTCAATCATGGTCAACAAGGCTAGCCTTGTGCTACATTGGGAAACTTTTGAAAACTTTCAAGACAGACATGTCACATGGTGTGTCACATGGTGCTTCAATCAAGGCTTTCCTTCACAATACTAAATACTAATACTATTCCTTCACATTAATAATAATAAATACTAATACTATTCCTTCACAATAATATATAATATCAAAAATATCACAATTACAAGTATCAGAATTGAGCTAATATGGCATATATGTTTGCTAAATCTCTGTTAGACTAAAAATCCTAATATTTATGTTTACCTAGTCTTTGCTAGGCTAAAACTCCTAACATTTATGGTTATTATACCATGAATTCATACAAATTAAAAGAAATGAAAACCCTGAGTTTTGTAATCAATTTTTTTGAATCTTTATGGAATACATACCATGGCATTTTTCAGGATGCGATGTGCCATTTGGACAATAACAAAGAAATTGATTCGATTTGTTAAAACCGCAACTCCCATTACTAAACAAACAAGCGTCACAGTTTTGATATCTGTAGGGGTCGACATGCCATTGTATCTCAAAACCCTGCCCTAGTAGTGTACATTGATCAATTAACTATAGCCTTCACTCTCCAAACACGTGGAGACAATTAGCTAGCATGATAGATTTATAATTGACTAATTGCACCCTGATTACAGTGATATCAATGAGAAGCGGTATCAGTAATTTTTATTTTGCTTGAACATATGCATATATGATTTTAATGGGCAAAGAAATGGTTGAATGAAGTAGTGTGATTGCACATTCAAACACAAGGAGAGCATTATTTATTTTTAGCACAACAGAATTTGACTTACTTCATTGGTTGAGAATTTTCCTTGGCACCATAAGCAGGTAAAACAAGCAGTCAAGCCATTGAAACCAGATTTGTAGAAAGCCATTCACCCCATGTAATGAATTCACATTGTATAGTTTGATCTCAGATTGTGATTGTGATATGCAGAGATAATAAATTTTAATTCCGCAAAAAGAAGGGGTCATAAGGCCAGTTAAATATTTATATTATCGAGTAAGACCTATCAAAATAAAAAACAAAACAAGTTCAGACATTTGCAAGGGATGAAATAAGTATCGTTACTAGTAATAAGCAAAATTCCAGACTCCAGATGTTTCAGGAAAAAAACACATTTTCCCTTAAAGCGTCCAGCTAGAAGGATCAGTACAGTTCCCGGAGTAATGCTGGAACTTTCAAACATATTTCAAACAAGGATACTGACCATTACTTTGGCAGCAGGATTACCATCATTTGTAACGGTGGCACTATGTCCCCTGCCTGTGGATTGCAAAATTTTGTCCTGCACAGCCCACCAGAATATAGAAAATGCATAAAATATCAATCCACCCGCCCTACAGATATTATATTTAAGACAATAATCTGAAAGGCTTGTGCAGCAAAAATGCTTAGCGTGTGGAATCTTATATTTAAAGTGATGTCTTTCACATAAAAATCTGCACCTATAGCTTTCAAGGTATGGAGATTGCATTTTCAAAGCATCGGATGATGCAACATTGGAAATGGGGAAAATATAAAGCATTACCATCCCCTTAGGTCCTAAAGTGGTCTTTACAAGGTCAGTTATTGCCATGACACCAACAAACGAAACCTGCATCAACAAGCATCACATAGTCGTCTTCGCATTAGTGGCCTTCAGAAGTTATAGTGGGAAATGCCCATTTTTTTTTCGAGGTCAACAATAAGAATGACTTACTTATGCCATATAAAGAACTTCTTTGGCATCCTGAAATGGATTCTATGAGCATCGAGCTGGCCATCACACGAAATAAGAACAAAAATGGGGAATCGGAGGAGATACTTACCATCCTGTCCCGTTCAACCTTCTCATCACTGGCATCGTCTTTAAATAACTTTTCAGTCTGCGTCAAAGCACAAAACAAACTATAAACCCTAACCCTTAATTGTAGAACCCTGTCACTGATGCAAGTCCATTATTGCAAAATGGGGATCAAAAGGGGTGTTGTTAACTTCAGAATATTGGCATGAAAGCAAGAAAGGGAACATAGGAACTTACCCCCATGTCTGTGAGCAGGAAGCTTCAACTGTAGAATCTGGAAAAACGACCCACTTCCCTTATTAGTTCTTTGTTTCTTGAAACCCTCTGGTTCCATGCCATGGTCATATCTCCTCATGTTGCTGTAGCAATCTCTTCCTCTGTTATCAGCTACGAAGGAATTAGAAATGGCAATGGCAAAGCTTTGAATTAATCATATTTTGTGATTAATTCAAAAAAATATGATTAATTCAAAGCGCAATGGTAGAGCTTAGGCATTTGCGAGCAATGGGAAATGTGAATGATTGGCTCATCAAGGTCGTCCTTTTTTGTTTCTTTAAAAATTCTGTAAGAATCCAAAAGCAGCAGAAATGCATTTACCTCTAGATTAGATCGAATGCCACAAGCAGAAATGTGAAAGAAAAGATGGATGCTCCTCTTTAGGAATCATGAGCACTAGGTCTCTCTCAAACATGAGCCACTCCATGGGTTACCTCGGCACGTAATATCCAACTAATTGACTGAAACAGGTCTTCATTCAACTTAATGCACTAGTTAAATAAAGGAAAATAATTTGTCTTTGATCAATTGATCCTATGACTGTGCTATACAGAACAACATCGATTTAGCTTCCAGTAGTAATCAATTTTTCCACAAAAACCCTATCAAAACCCCTGCAAGGCGGCGAGGTTGGCCTTGTCTTGGATTCGAGAGGGAAAACAATGTAACAATGCTTCTTCTAAAAAGTCGACCAGTCTCAAAACTTCATCGTGTCTACTTTCCCTCTACTTTCCCTCTTATTTTTCATCATTTTGCCGCTAGAACGAATTAACCCCTGCAAGGAGACGAGGTTGGCCTTGTTCTCGATTTTCCATGGAAAACAATGTAACAATGCTTCTTCTGAAAAGTCAACCAGTCTCAAACCTTAATCGTGTCTACTTTCCCTCTACTTTCCCTCTTCTTTTTCATCATTTTGCCGCTGGAACGAATTTTTTTAATTTCTAATAGTTTTCGTCATTTTGCCGCTCGAATGATGAATTGTTTTAATTTCTAATTTCTAATAGTTTTTTCCATTTTGTTGATCAAACGAATTGTTTTAATTTCTAATAGTTTTAATTAAAATAGTTAATTCGAATTCGTTCTAATTTTTAATAGTTTTAATTAAAATAGCTTTTAAATTAAAATAGTTTTAATTTTTAAATTAAAATAATAATATAAGATTTTAAACAAAATATTAGTTGGCCTTAGTCTTAATTTCTAACTTATTAAAATAGTTTTAATTTTTAAATTAAAATAATAATTTAGAATTTTAAAACAAAATATTAGTCGATCTTAACAAAAAAAAAAATTAGAGTGATATAAAAAATAAACTAAAATAATAATTTAGGATTTTAAAACAAAATATTACTTGGTCTTAAAAAAAATTGTTTTAGAGTGATATAATTGTTATGTGGAGTAGTGATATAATTGTTATGGTTGTTTAATCATTTATTGGTTTCATAAATAGAGCATTACTATTTTTTTTTTATTCATGAGGATTATTTTAAGATGTTTGTGCATAGTTTAGGTGTAAGTTTAAAATAATCCAACGTAAAATGTTGTTTTTTAGTGTTTTAAAGACGATAGAGATTAAAGTACAAATTAGATTATAGAGGGATGTGATGAGTTTCTTAATTAAAATACTTGTAGTGATTAGATGGAAAAGAAGCAAAGAATATGCACCTTATATGAAAGTAAAATTTAAATAAGTGCACTTTAATGACAACACAATCCTTGTAGCATGATAACATATACAAAACAACCACATGAACTCAAAGAGCTATAAAATAAGCTTATTAGAATCCATTTGATATGTGAATGAAGTGTTAGAAAGTAAATCATAAAGACATTGTACCATGGGCTACCCTATCAAGCTCTTACATGAAGTAGTGGAAGTACTCTCAAGTCTAAAATGGATGAGGGTAGGTGATGAGAAGCTCTTGACACCTTTGTAAGTAAATCCACCCTCTAGAATGAGGACTTGCACCTCTCCTTTATAGAACAGGATAGGAGGAGAGATAATGTAGTCGAGGAAAGAGAAGAGGATCAAATTGTGGGTTAAAGGCTTGTGTGCTAGATCATTTTGGATGTCACAATTGCTCTCTAGTGAATTTTCTCTCTTTAAAAACTAGGTTTGTTGAAAGTACACACCTACTCAAAACACTTCGTAGCTAATGTTTTTCCTTTAATTGACAAATATGTTGAAAGTATATTTAGTGAGGTGCATGTCTTCTAAAATATGTGTTGTTTTAGCACGTAATACTCATGATAATGCATTAAATGTATGAGCAACAAGTCAACACAACACCATGGCACAATCAAGTCCACGATATATATTTTTTTCTTATTATGAAGTTCCAACCTACTAGAAATAGTTCAATATGGTGCCCCCTTTGTAATAACTTGTTGTTTTCCTTTAGTAACCATATATATCTATTGATTTTCGTTTGTATGGATGAAATACAAACATTTCCTAGAATTATCCTCCTTGAGCACACCCTCTCCAAGACTGTTCACTGTTTGAATGGTTGAAACACGAAATCTACCAATAATAATCCCTTTTGACTACACCACCTCTCAATATTTGTCTTTCTCATTGTAATAATTAACATGTGTGGATGAAAGTATATCTAATTTGACTTCATGAAGAAAAGAAACCTTGCATATATGGATAGGTTGAATTGCACCATTACCCAGTTAAACCAGTCATCATCATCCTCCTTAACCTCAGTCCCTGCATCCTCCTTGATTGCACATACAACTCAACCACTCTCCACTCCTTCAACTGGGATGAAAAGGATTCAATTTCAATAGGAAGAATCAACGGGATGAAGAAACTCGAGTAAGTTGCAATCCCTTCATCCTCCTTGACTATTCCTATGACTCAACCCGCTCAGCTCCCCCTCATCTCCTTCAACTCGGATAAAAAGGCTTCAATTTCAATAGGAAGAACATGCGGGATCGGGAACCTCGAGCAAGTTGTAGTCCATGCATCCTCCTTGGCTTCGTCTGCAACTCAACCCCCTTAGCTCCTTCAACCTAGATTAAAAGACTTAAATAGGAAGAAATGGGGGGATCAAAAACCTCCTACAAACTGCAATAGGAAGAAATGGATAGATCAAACTGCGCCATTCAAAACAACAATATAACAAGATTTTCTCCCATGGGGTATAAAAAAAAATTGTTGAAGGATTTGTTCCATATTTGAAATTTTAATAGATGAGAAACTCAATGATATATAGACAAGTTAAAAGTGCTTTGTAATAAATTAGAGGTTTGTAATGAAAATTGCAAATATGACATTTGAGCTTAAATATATTGGAGGAGAAAAGGACATACATGTTGTGCATCTACAACACAAAACCACCTACATATTGAATGGTAAGTCCTCCTTTCAAATAAGAGGAAAATACCACCAATTTTGCTTGGATCATAACCTAAGAGGAAATAAATTTTAAAGGAAAACCAATCCAAACCTAGCTAAGCTAATAAAAGAAGGGCCTAAAATTTTGGGAGTGAATTTAAGGCTTATGCACCATGTTCATTAAATCTGGATAGATGAAAGCTTTATGATCCTTGTCAAATTGAATACAATCTTCATAAAGACACATATAAAAACCTTGGATATGTATAACATCACCTGGATGCACTAAAATATACCCAAAATGCTATTGGTGCGCACCCAAGGAAATACTTTGTTCCAAAACTAGTAGAAGTTCTAGAAAAAAAGGTTTTCATGAGAGATCGAGTCAGATAAAATTGGTTGAAAAGATAGAGGAGAAAGGACGAGGGAAAAAACAAAATCTAAATAATATACACCAACACAATATCATTTTATCCCTAAACTGCTCAATGATAGCAATCTCTCGGTGCATATAAATTTTTTACATTGGCTTGTATTTATTACTTCAATCAATTTTAAAGGCAGGAAATTTACTCACCGATAAAAACTGAGCCCTTGAAATCTGAACCAAAGGGAAAGGCGCAACATTTTATCCTATGTACACCCAGCCCTGCACTATGTAGCAAGAGGAAACCCAAAAAAAATATGGAAATGAGAAATCAATATAAGAACAAAGGTCGACATCCAATTAATGGCAATATATAAGCCCAAAAATACTTCCCACCATAACTCTGAGTCTTGTTGCCCCATGGGTGATGGTAAATGATGGCGAATGACCGTGATATCGATAGTTGTTTCCTTATCTATTTGTAAGGAAAGTTCCCAACTATGGAATGAGTCTTGTGCCATTGGTATTGGGGAAAGAAAGTTATCTGCCAAATATATTATGGAGGTGTGAGCCAAAATTTCCATTCTCCTCTTATATGAGCCATGTCATCATTTTTTAAAGCTTGGTCTTCACAAACAAATATGTCTTGAGAATTATAGGGACCCATCAAACCCCCGAAACTCCATTTTCAGCCTCAAGTCATACCATTTCCGTAATGCCAGATAAAACCTAGTGATGGTAATATTCTGCTGGGAGATCTGGGCATGTGATTTGAACTCTGGTTGGAAACGCATCTTCCCCATCGCCGGAGGAGGTTTTGGGGAGGAATAAGCCTTCGTCGTCCAGCAGAAAATCCACGAACGGCTCCGGCAAGTGATGGAGATGTGATTTGAACTCTGGTTGGCAACGCATCTTCCCCATCGCCAGAGGAGGTTTTCGAGAGGACTACGCCTCCGTTGTCCAGTAGAAAATCCATGAACGGAACAATGCTTCTACAAGTTTTTCCAAGTTCTAGGTCAATCCGTATTGTCAAAATTTCATTGTGGTTTTGGATGAATGAGAATCATGACTATCTGTGTCGTCAATTTTTTCTCACTATAGGGAAGTTTACCGATGTATTAAATGGCTCTATGATATCACCCCTAACCTCCATATTCACAAAGTGAACATGGGTGTTTAATAAACACGTAGTTATGATTGAGATATTTATTATGCACCTAAGTGTTTACTTAATCAGGCATTGTGCATGGCATGGCATGTTGATACATACTCCAATGCAATTGCATTAGTTTTGTGTCACCATGCAATCATTTTTGCACTAGCGACGAAGTTCCAACACCTACAACAACAACGGATAATCCTACACCAATGTCGAGTTCCCTACGTGGTGATCTCATCTGTGGTTCAATAAACCCATGGTACTACAATGATCACCAATCAAGTATGACTAGGGGAATTACAGGTCCATGCCAATGTCAATGGTCATCTTGGACTAAGATAATTCCTATGAAATTGATGATCAAGTTTGTACATTGTGCTTAAGATAAGGTGCTTATAGTCACTAAGTGATGGTTGTAGTTACAAGGATAAGGTTTTGGTGTTATAATGCAAGGATTATAAGGACCAAGGGTTGTGAAGGCTAAGCATTGTTGGAAATATGGATTATAAGGTTAGGGGTTTTAATGAAAGGATTATAAGGATTAAGTTTGTAAATATTAGGGATTATTTAAAATATGGGTTATAAGGTTATATTAGGGGTTTTAGGGTTTAAAAAGAGGTAGGGATTAAAGGTTATAAAATTTAGTGTTTATGATGGTAAAATGTAAAGATATATAATCGTTATAGTATTATGGTTATGGTTGATATTTGTTAAGGAGTACAGTGATCAGGTGTCAATGATTATATGTATTACATGTTAGAGAGGTAAATTCTTTTAGAGGATAAGGGTTGTAATATTTAGGTATTAAGTGTGGCAAGGGTTATAAGGATTGGGTCTTATAAGTTTTAGAGGAATTAGGGCTTAGTATTAAAGTTCATATGAATTAACAATAATATAGGTTATATGTTAGAGGGATTAAGGACTATACGGTTGTTGATAGGGCAAAAATTCCACCTTGCCAACAAGGGGGAATTAACTCAATCATAGGTCCCAACTAGACCAACTTTCGTTTGGAACGGCTAATCTCAATGAGTTTTAAGGATTGTTATAAGGGTTAGGGAATAATGAGTTAGTGGTTAAGGGATTAGGGATTAGGGGCTTAGGGGTTAGAGGAATAGGGGCTTAGGGGTTAGAGGTTTAGGGTTTAGGGGTTAGGGGAATAATGAGTTAGTGGTTAAGGGGATAGGGATTGGGGGCTTAGGGGTTAGGGGATTTAAGCACATTTAGGGGTTAGGGGAATAATGAGTTAGTGGTTAAGGGTTTAGGGATTGGGGGGTTAGGGGTTAGGGGATTTTTTCCTTGAAAACGAGAAGAAAATATAGCTCTAAACCGAGAAAGGAGTGTCCTTTGACAGAGGGAAACATTAGTAAATCATAGTCTTCCTAAGGGTCCTATACACAAAACTACATCTTCCATATAGCATGAAAAGAGTAACCACTTTCTCAGATGCAAACATACTCATCCATCCCAAAACAAGCCAAGTTGAAAGCATATGTTAAAAAAATCTTCAATTGCCAAAATTCAAGTTGCAGGTGCCCATAAAATGAGAGGAAACAGATTATATTTTGATGCTAGCACCAAATCCCAAGGATCATGAAAACATAAACATAAACCGCCAACAAAAGACCAAGTAAGCATAATATTGACAACAACAATGGGAATCCTCCACTTCCAGAGCATGTCCAGTGATACCAAACGAAGATCCATTCTAGATACTCTCTCCACCATCAACAAGACCATAAATATTCATACAATCTTATACAGGTGACAATAAAACACAATTTCCACGCTTAAGGAAATAATAATAAGAGTTTGTACATGATCAACTGGAGGATCAGTAAGGTCCGTGGAGGCAGAGTCACTAACCAGAAAACCTTCAACGCGAGCCAATTAGGAGTCCACCCTATCGAAACAGTACCATAGGTTGCGAAGCATTATTTTGACATCTTTAAGGGAAAAAAATAGATTATAGGTCTCAACGTTTTTATCTTGAAGTACTAGCGAAACAAAGTAGCCAGCTGTTGGTGTAAGGCCAGAAAATTATGATAGAAAAGTTATTTCTTCCGAGGTTTTCCAGGGTATTGTATCCATTTCAAATCCTCACCCATCACCTCAAAATCTGAGTGATAAGGGAGACCCTCAACCTCTTTACTTTCCAACAATAAAATTTATTTTTTAACTTCCAAAGGAACGACATTGAAGAAGGTGGCCATTAAGTCAAGAACAAGCCAGAAGAGAAATAGAGATCGATACTAGTTAGAAGTGATTCCATTGAATGATAACTACAAACCCCTATCCATTGAATCAATGTGTATAATATAGTGGTGGCTAGGGGGTAATTTCATTTATATATCTCTACAAATGTATTACGACATCATTCTTGTTTTGGAACAAAGTATTTAGCATCGATTCTTCAAGGAGGGTTGGGTTATCGAAAGAAAACGAAAGATTAGAGACCCCGAGGATGTATAATACCCTAATATAAAACATTCTTTTAAGATCAATGCTTCAAAGCATGAGACTTTAACTAAGGATTGATGGGGATTTTAGCAACCAATAGAAATGTTTCAAACATAATAGGTAGAGGATAGAATCTTGTAGGGTTAAGGGTCAAGTTTTAAGAGGATATGGGATTAGGGTTTATGGGTTTCAAGGATTCCATGTTAGGGGTTAGGGTTTAAGGTGTTAGTGGCTTGGGGTTTAAGGGATCAAGGGGTTAATTTTTTATGAGTTACGAGTGTAGGGGTTAAGGGATTGTGGCTTTGGGGTTAAAGGGATACAGAATTTAGTGTTTATGGGTTAAGTTCTTATGGGTTGTGATAATGTGTCCCCTAATCCCCTTATCACAACTATTGGAGGTTCCCGTATCAATTTCTCTCGTTACCTTACTTATAGGTCCCCTAACCCTTGTGGCATAAGGCCCTAAGGCTCCTTCTCATTATCTAATGTTAGTATTATAGATCTTAATATACCATGCACTAACCTCTCACTTCTACCCATCCATGATACCCTTATGTCCCCTTGCCCCGTTCAATACACCAAAATATCCCCCTCCCCCAAAATTCATGAGAATTGAAAATTTGGAGGCGATCATTTAACAAAAGCTTCTAAAATTTTTATTCTAATGACTTTTTTTTGGGGGTGAGGGTTGTCCATCAATGCCTCCAAAAGTTACATTGTCATGACCTTTCAGGGTGATTCAGGGATTCTAAGTTGAGAACAACAAATACCATGAACAGACAAAGAATCCAATGAGTTGAAGAGCTAAAAAACATACCACCCATAATGAACATTTTCATCCAAAGATTATTCCATGTTGGGCCACAACAAAACCTTTTGATAGAAATTGCATGTAGCCTACTACTACAAAGGAAATTCAAACCACAACTTTTTGTTCCACTTCTAATTTTACCCAAAATTACCTCATATTTAAAGGTATCACCATATCTTATACCAAACAAAATTCAAAAAATTGATATCCTTTAGAGAAATAGGATCATAAAAAAAAATGAACCACGCATATTAATGAACCATATTTTATATATTACTATTAGGATGAACCTATTTTATTATTGGAAAGAGAGAAAATTTCATAGATACTGATGAATCCTTATGCATTACCTGCATTCTAATGAGTTAACAGAAATGGCACTAGGAGAGTGATGATATTGTGTTTTTGGCAAAGATCTTTTATCTCTTCCTCCAACACCAAGATGTTTCTTGTATGTTGCTGAAAAATGGAAATCCCCAATGGATATTATTGCCTTCACAACTACTCCATTATACTGGTGTCTTGGGCATAAAATCTAACTCTTTTAGGCTATATCTATTAGATGTCATTTCATTGATCTATAATGATAGGTGAGAGATATGCATAAATCACTAAAGGTGTATCAATATGCTATTAGTCTATTGCATATAGAATTGGACTCATTTTATTTGTAACTTAGAAAAATGGAAAAGATGTGGAAATGGAAATGTAACTTAGAGCATTCTCTTTTTTACCTGTGTCTCGAGGCCTTTCTCACTTCTTATCCCATTTCCCTTTATTCGTTGCATTACCTTTCCAGTCTGGTTAGTCTCAGATCTACGCTTTGATTTCTCATAACAATTATTTAGCTTCCATATGGCCTCCTCCAATGATCTAGGCTCATCAAACTCAATCCTATCTTTGAATGTTATCGAAAACCCATTGATGAATCGTTGAATCTTGACCTTCTCCTCCTTGAGGTAAGGCACATATCTCAACAACTCCAGAAATCTTCTAGTTTATTCCTCATCGATAATAGAGTCCATATTTAGCTCATAAAACTATTTTTCCCTGTCATCATAGTACATCTTCGATAGATACTGCTTCCTGAATAGTCTCTCGAATTCACTCCAAGTTAAATATCTCTAATGTTCTTTACATCTTCACACCAAATATCTGCTTTACCTTTAAGACTGAATGTAGATAGCCCGACCTTCATGTTCTCTAAGTAATCGTGCAATTTGAAGAATTTATTCATTCCAATCAACCATGCTTTTGCATCATGTGATTTATTCATTTCCCCATCGAATGTAGGTGGCTTTTCTTTCTTGAACTCATCCAGAAAATATCCCTTATCACTCCTCCTTTAAGGATTATAATGATGATGACCATGATACCTTTCAGAACCAGAATGAGAATAGTACCTGTGTCCATCACCCCTCCTTTCCGGAGTATCCAAGAACCTGACATCCTTGATCGTGTCATCTCTATCTGACCTGTGCCCACTATGGGGTCTACTTCCACATGCCCCATTATCCGAAGTGGTCCCTGTCTCTGCAATTCTAACAAACTCTGAAGAATTATTGCATTGACTTCTTCTTATTTCTCCTATGCCTGCATGATTTTGTCATTATCTGCTTTGCAAATCCTTATTTCCTCCTTCAAACTCCTCAATGTGTCTGCTAAGTCAGAAGTGTTCCCAACACCACACTACTCATCTGATTCATAGGGAGAACCTTTGTAGTCTACCATCTTGTTAGTCATCTTTGATCTCTTCTTCCTGCAATGTATATTATGTCAGTTAAACCAAGTCATAAACAAACTAGTGTACCTTAGTATAGCTCGAAGAGGATATCTCATCTGCAAAACCGACCATATTAGCGCAATACACACACACACACACACACATAAACATAATAATATCAACATATAAACATTTTTTCAACCATTATCCATTTATCAATGCATGACTATGCTGACCACATATCATGACTTCACACACAACGACCATCATCTAGTCAAAGTATATGATACACCTAATCGATGCATGGCCAACATAAACACAACAAATACATTTAGTAACGACACCATCAGCTTTCACATGACCACACCACATAAACAACAAGCACATAGATCACAAGTACAAGGACCTATATGCAACCAACATGTAGATATGAAAACACATTCATCCAAGTGGAACGGAAACCAGACATCACCCAAGGAGAATGGAACCATGCTATGATACTACTCTATAACACCCTCCTCCCACATCTACCCAAGTTACCGGCCAACCAGGGCAAACATGTGAATAAAAGTTACTATGATATGATTCAACTCCCTATATATCAGTTAAGGAAGTGGAATCGACTTAACACAACCAACCTAACCTTCTGCACTTGCAACAAAACCCCTGGGAGCCATCCAACCCATCTAGGTGACCGGAGCCATCCAACCCATCCAACTGACTTAGAACCCTTGAGACAAAATGAAATTTTTCTGCATCAAAGCCTTAATCTCTTCCTTGACATGGGCATGCATGCGACTTAGAACCTCCAGTCGCTCCCACAACAAGGAATGCCTGCGACTAGGGACATTTCTTGGTAGTTCTGTGCCAACGACTCCGAATTAGTAGAAAGTTTTTTTACAATAAAAAAAATTAAATTAAATTATTGTTATTTATCTCTTTGATATATTTGTTTTACAATAAAAAAATTAAATACTAAAATTTTATCTAAAAAATAATTAAATTATTGTTATTTATCTCTTTGATATATTTGTTCAATAGTGAAAAGAAAACCGAGATGTGACTATAAGACATATGCAAGAATCAAAATTTTGATTTTTCATTCTGAAAGAAAAAATATGAAGGTTTAAAATGCATATATGGAAAACAATTGAGAAAATATTTATTTATTTTCGTTATATTGTATTTAGTTTCTTTCAAATTTATATCAAAGTTTTAGTTGAAGTAATTTAAGAATGTTAACATATTTTAAAAAATAAACAATTTTAGTTCATGGAATGTAACTCATTTGAAAATCACTTTGTTATGAAGTATTGTGTAAAAACATGAGATTCAAACTTAAATCCCTTTGAGTGGCCAACCAAAAATAATATTTTTTTAATCTATTTATTTATTATATTTTTAGAATGTGGTTTAATGGAAAAAAAAAATCTAATATAAAAGAAATAAAATTGACATGATTACATTTCATGTGGTTTGAATATATATATATATATATATATATATATATATATATATTCAAAAATAAAAAATATAATTATCCACTATCTACTCATAGAATTTAAGTGCAAACTTCCACAATACTAATGGTTTTGTCTTAATTGCTAACTGTCTTAAATGGGTTTTGTCTTAATTGCCATTGTCTTAAACATAAAGTTTTATATTAAAATATTTTTGTCTCAAAGTGCTTTTGTCTTAAATATAAAGTTTTGTATTAAAATATTTTTGTTTCAAACTCCTTTTGTCGTAAATATAAAGTTTTGTCTCAAAGTGTTTTAGTCTAAAATATAAAGTTGTGTCTTAAAAATTTTTTGTCTTAAATTGTTTGTGTCTTAAAATATTTTCGTCTCAAATTGCTCGTCTTAAATATAAAGTTTTGTCTCAAACTATTTTTGTCTCATACTACTTTTGTCTTAAATTTTATATTTAAGACAATTCAATTGATATTAAATTTTAATATAAAATAACTAAAATAAAAAGTGACTTTTTAAGACAAAAGATTTCTTTTGTCTTAAACAAATGTCTTAAAATGCCCTTGGTGTAGTAGTGTTAAAAGGTTTTTTTAACAAATTAGAAGTGTTTTTAATAATTAATTTTTTCTTTTTATACATAAGTATACTCTGTTTTTTCACATAAATAAGAAATTAGAAGTTTTTTTTTAACAAATTAGAAGTGTTTCTAATAACTAATTTTTTCCATGCAAAAAAAATTTGAAATTGCATTTAATTATGTTATGTGTCTCTCTTGATTGAGGCTTTCTTGAGAGAGATTTATTTTAATTTTAATTATTTTGAGTTGGTATTTTTTAAACATTCTTTTTATTACACTATTTGTTTTTAGCAAGATTTGTTTGAATCCGATATCTTGCTCTTGTTTTTGAGATTTTTTTTAAGAAATAAATCACCCAGTTTTAAGCTTTTTGGGTAGGAAAAGTAACACCATAATGCACACTCCAATGATGATAATGAAGTTAGAGATGTCAACAATGAAGTCAAGTGCTTATTGGTATTAATTATTGAATTGATATCTTAGTGAATTCAAACTTGCCACACTAATAGCCTCCTCTAGAATGAATCCTTAAACATCTCATTTCATCATCTTTATACTGCGTGTTTTCCTTCTATATATTTAAGAGTCCATCCACAAGAAAAAAAGAGATAGAAGCACTCTTACTCAATTAATAGGCTATTTATGTCATTCTTATCTTTATCACACTACTGAAACATAGTTATAACAAATAAAAGTAATTGATAAAGAAATCTCACTTCTTCTTACTCTATTAAATAGCTGCACAATAAAAAATAGATTTGACATGAGTTTGAGGCTACTCATATCCCTAAAAATGATAAAAATTGTGTGCATAATTTTGGTTTGGTAGATTTTTACATGGTTACATCCAATTAAAATTAGCAGATTCTCAAGAATAAAATAGAGTAAGATACTGTAATCAAGAGCAAGGGAAAAAAAATAAAATTTTCAAAAAATAAAATATTTTGGTATTTATAAGATGTATACTTCCGAATTTTTCCAATATTAAAATTTAGGTAGTCCAATTTTTTTCAAATCCGAATTCGAGTAGTCCAATTTTTTCAGAATCAAATCCGAATTCGAATTTAGCAACCATGATTTAAACAAAACTTTTCAAACATAACATTATATTATACTTTAATAGTAAATTATTTTTTCATTAGAAAAATAATTTTAGAAATTAAAGTTTTTATTTCTAATTAAAAAATAAATTCTAATTTTACTCCGATTAAATCGAATGTAACCTTACTGCATACTTAAAACATATTAAACCCTATCACATTGCTTTTACAAATTTTTATGATGAGAAATTTTCATCTATGAAAATATATATCATTTAGCTTATCTAAATGTCTTGTCATGATTAATGAAATGTGGAGAATTCAAATCAAAAAGTTTTTGGAAAGGATGGGGTAAAAGGAATATTGATATTTGTGTAGGAGTTTTTGGACGTGTACTTCGTGGGTTTGATTCTTGAATAAAATTAAATTAGCGTTCCGCTCGGTGTTTTATAAGAATTTTCTTCTATTGAACTGATGGATTCTTTTATGGTTATTCTAGTGGTAGCTTTTAAGTGCCATACACCAAGATCATTATAGACTCGAGAGGCAGAGATCTTGGGTAGAACCCATCTGGCCTGTGGTACAGTTTCTTCATACAAATGATCAGACTCATTTGTGACACGACTACGACTAGAGGCAAACATATCTCTGAGCGGGTCTTGGGTGGCCCTGTCATTTTCTTCTAATTCTCTAAATGACACTGACTTTCTTACAGAGTCCATATTTCTTCAGAATATAAAGAGAGAGTAAATTCAAGAATTGACCTTTTCACGAACCGGATCAAAACAGACAAACTTGTCTTCTGGCTCTGATACCAATTGTACAGCAGGGACCTCTCACAGGTTTGCTCTGCAAACTGCTCAACAGGCAGGCTGGCTCACTGAGTATCTTCTTGCTTGTTTAAGAGACCCTATGCGAACCCATACACGAACCTACTCACACGTTCACACTTCTTTCGGCTCTTCTGCAGCTTCCTTCGCCTATAACGGCCTACTCTGTGTCCCTCAGTGCTTTGGTGAACCTCTGGCGAACTTTCGGCGATCAAAAACAAGAAAATACTATCTCAGTGGGCATTTCATAAAGCTCAGAGTTACAGTTCTTGATAATGCAGAACAGAAAAAAAATTCTCTCTTTATTGATTTCAAAATGATATTACAATCAGATTACAGACTTATGGACTCAGATCTCTTTCCAGAGATTGACTGCAGTGGCATTTACCAGATTTGCTACTCAATAAATGAGCGAGCGATACTGGAGGCTATCTGGCCAGATGCAAACTCTATCTCAGAGTTCTTCACAAGAACACACAAACTTGACAGACAGACTCGATCTATGGATACTGCCACTTTAGCTTCACACTAGGCTCATACGTCCCAATGCGTAGGCTTGCTCAGATCTCCTAAGGACTTGAGACTTAGCGCCATGATGCAAGCAGATCGCGAAACTTTGCGCAGATGCAGAGCAGAGAGCTTCGGCTCGACTCAAACTCAAACACAAAATGACTCTAGACTCTCTAACATTCCAACTCCGAATGCATATGAATGAGCCTTAACCCTCCTCATATATAAAATGAGGGGGGGACAAACATTCATTTGAACCGTCGGATGGAAGACACGTGGAGGAGAATCATGGCTTTCGGGTAACACCGAAGTGACATCCGCACCGAGATTCGTCCGTCCGACATTAACATGTGAAGTGTGTGTACATTACACAGTGGATGCCTTTTCTGTACAAGGCCCACGAGGAAACAACACTTATTGTATACATGGAGGATACTTTTCTAACAGGTGAAAAGCCCTCGGGAAAATACCTGTCATTGTAAACCCGTGACTGGGTATCATTACACCATGGATACTTTTGTTCAGCGGAGCCCACTAGAACCGCTTGTATTATTATCTGGTGGTTCATCAAGTATTTGTAAAAAAGGAAATATATACTTATAATTTTCATCCCATTGTTTAGTATAGATCCTTCTTACTATCATTGGTTTGTTTAGAATTATTTGATGCTTAATTTTGGTTAGAACTAGCCAATAATTGTGCTGCATCATGTGTTGTTTCAGGATAAGCCTACCATCAAGTCTTAATAGTGATCTAACATCAAGGAAAGCTTGATGATCACATTCATCTTCTTCACAAATATCACATCTGCTTTGGTACCAATTTTCATAGAGAGTGGGGTCCATGGAGGTAGGACTGAGTCCGTAGTCATTCCACCAATCTTGAAACCAGTCTGCTTGATGGCAGTTTTGCATTATTCCGATGGCACCAAATTTAATCTTAGTGTAGTGGGTTTCTCTTTTTCCGTCTCTATTCATTAGATCCCACCATAATTTCTTGTAACCTGCAAAATCATAAACCGTGTCAGGAAAAATCAGATTTGGATTGTTTCCTGGCCATTGATTGAAGCGGGTCCAGGTCCAAGCAGGTTCTCTTGTACGATGAATGGAAAACCATTCATAAAATATTCTCGATCTGTCACCTCCACCAGTGCATGTGACAGATATGTCATGAAAATATTCAGATAGGGATTCTTTTGCTTCACAGGCTTTATTTATGTTGTGGGAATAAACTTTATCATGGATCCACTGACTGCCTTTTGGATATACGCGCCGTTCTGGTACTAGATGTTGGATATCAGTATGATTTTGAAGATTCGCATCTAATATTTTTGTATTGCGCAATTGCCAAGTAGGCTGCCATTTTTCTTTATAGACGATCCATAACTCATCTTCTGAAATATGCCTGAGAGTTTCTTTTTGACCAAATTGATCCCATTCTGTAATGATGACCATAACATGTTCTTCTTCTTTTACCTGATCATCAGAATGTTCTTGGTGCTGGATGAATTCTCTACTGAGAAAATCAGGCAAACAATTCTCAGAACCCTTTATGTGTTCTACTTTATAAGTAAAATTTGCAAAGAGTGCCTGCCATATTGCAAATTTGGAATCTTCAGGGTTCTTTATTTCCTTAGAAATAGCTTTATCAAGTGCCTTAGCATCAGTTCTCAGTAGAAAAAACTTATTTTCCAGATGAATAGAAAACTTACTAACACAATTCCATGCAGCTTTGACCTCTTTTTCAATTGGGGCATAATTATTTTCATCTTTGTTCCATACCCTTGATGCATACTGCACGACTTGTTCTTCATGCTTCTGGCTTTCTTTGTCTGGCCTCTGTTTGAGGACACCTCCCCAACCAATATTGTTGGCATCTGATTCAACAATCTTAAAAGAATTTTCATCAGCAACATAAAGGATTGGAAGGTTTCTGACCTTGGATTTAACATTTTTTACAGCTAGTGTATGTTTATCAATCCAAGGTTGAGGATTCTTTCTTAGTCTCTGATTGAGCAGAGACCTGTCCGTAGCACGGTCAGAATAGAAATTGCTCACATAATTCAAACATCCTAAAAATCTCTGCAACTGAGTTTTATCCAGGATGATGTCTGGAAATTTATCTGCAAACTCAAGAGCATGATTCTGCAAAGCAATTTGTCCATTTTCTATGCTATGACCCAAAAAAATTATTTTGGTCCTACGCAGCTCCATCTTTTTCTTACTTAGGACCAAACCATTTTTCTGGACTAACTTCATAAGAATTCTCAAGTGTTTGAAATGGTCCTGGAGATTCTTTGAAAATACTAGGAGATCATCAATATAGGCAAGTAACCATTCACTGTAAGGCTTAAAGATGGAATCCATTACCTTCTGGAATTTTGAAGGTGCATGCTTCAGCCCGAATGGCATAACATTCCATTCGTAGTGTCCTGCTGGTACACTGGATGTTGTCTTCCACTTGTCTTCTTCTTTGATGGCGACTTTCCAGAAGCCAGATTTTAAATCAAACTTTGAAAACACTTTGGCTTCGGCTATTCTCCGCAACAGATCTCCTTTGCGCGGGATAGGATAAGTGTCATCTGCAAGAACAGTATTAAGAGGTTTGTAATTTATAACAATTCTAGGAATACCTCTAATCTGTTCACTTCTTTTGTTGACATAGAAGCCGTAACAGTTCCATGGACTATTAGACTCCCTGATCAGCTTTCTCTGTAAAAGCTGATTTATTCCCTTTTCACAGAGCTGTCTGTATTCCTTTGACATGGAAATAGCTCTGGATTTACATGCTTTGCCCGTATATCCTTCCTTGTAGGGAAATTCAACATAGTGCTGCTTTCGATGCCAAAAGGCATTTGGTTCTTCTGAGCAGCAGGTCTGTTCAAACTGTGTCTAGATTTCAGAGATCTGTCTCTGAATCTGTGGAGAACTCAGTTGGTCTTCAATTCTGATCATATTTTTATGATCCTTGAGTTCTGTGAGACTAGTTTCTGCTTTGTGCAGCTCTTCCTGCATAGCCTGCACCATATTAGATCTTCTGATATTAGAAATATAAGGCATTTCAACTCTTTTGCCTTTTATAGTAATGAAGTAACCAGCTTTATTATCATGGAGCCTTACAGAACCATGAGGCTCAACTGCAGCAAGAAATATATTTCTGAGAATGCAATCAACTGGGATATCTCCCACAACAAATTTCATCCTGACGCATCTGTCTTCAAAGCAGACTGCAGCTTCTAGAACTTCATATTCTAAAGTCATTTTCCCTAAACCAGAGAGTTTTCGGGTAGCAGAAACCCAATATCTTGAAGGAATAGCCTTTTTGGAGAACATGTTTACATCTGATCCAGAATCAATCAATGTTCTTAAATTATACTCTTTACCTTTAACCCATACGGTAGTATTAACATGATGTTGTTGGTACTGGATAGTAAAGAGATGCATATCTCGAATTCCCATACTTGGATCAGGATGTCCCTCTGCAACTTCAACATCTTCAGTTTTTTAAGGAGCAAAACCGTGCAGAGTATAGTTTGTTTTCTTACTAGAAAACACAGGAGAAGAAACAGGAGAGGCTGCAACCTGTTTATTCTTTTTAAGCTCAACAATTTCTGTTTTTAGAACAAAAATTTCAGATTTCATGTTGTGTATCTCCCGACTCACCTCCCCCAAAGTGAGTGTACGAGCTTTTCTAGAATTATGTTGGAGATACGATCTGGTATTTCTGTCATAAGAAACATCAACAAAGGTAGGCTTCTTACAAAAGGATGTACCGGAGGAGCCAGTACCATGCTTCATGAATGCCTGTAATAAGGCAGATTTCAAATCTCCATCCTCCATGGCACGGATTTGTGCAAAGGCTTTCATATCGCCTTCATCAGTTTGAGCCATGAGGACCTTTAATTTACCAGTGAATTCTTCTGGAAGAGAAGCGTCGGAGGAATCATCTGAATCACTATCAGAATAGTCACAATGACAAGACTGTGAATCAGAACATTGACAATAGGCATGAACTTCATCTTCATCAAAAGAATGGGAAACAAAAGAGGGAGAATCTTCAGCAGCTTGCTGAAGAGTAAGTTGATTATGACAGTCTTCTGTTTTATGGAAGGCAGAATGGCAATGGCGACAACGGTCTTCAACTTTTATAGCAGAGCTAGAACTAGCCTGTTGTGGACATTTAGACTGGGATTTCTTGCCAAGGCCATGTTTTGACTCAAGAGCTGTAGGACATATATTAGAAGTGTGGCCAGGTTGACCACAGAGCCAACAAACAACACCTTTCATCTTTTCCACTTTAGCATCTCTGGGCTTGATGTCCATAGGATTATAATATTGAGTCTTTGGGTTATTTTTATAATAACCATTTCTGCCTTTTGTTGATCTTTTTTTCTGGGGACGAAGCTCACGTCTCTTTTCAGAGCTCAGTCTGTATGTAGTGGCTCTGGATCTTCTTTGAGCTTTCTTTGCTTTTCTTTTTGTCTTCCTGCGAGTGACCAAAGGATCATCAACAGTTATTCCATATTACTACAGAAAGACTTAGTACCAGGAAATTTATTTAATTTGTCAATAGACTTGGTCATCTTAGAGCTGGTACAAAGACTTATCAACACCTTAGTGATGATAGAATAGATTTATCCCCATAGATAGACTTCAAGGGGTAATGGGAAGACTTCTTGCAGCTTTAATATATCAACTAGTTTTGAAGGAAGGGCCGCAAGGTATACTTGTTTCCACAAAACATTCGCTGGTTCCTTAACCCAGAATATTCTTTGGATCCAGTCTCTGTGGAAGTCTTCAAACTGATTAATATTTCTACACTTCAGATTCATCAATATCATTTCATGCTTATCTGTAAGTGTAACATCAGTTCCACAAAAATGTTCTTGGATAAGAGCAGTCAACGCACCTTTCATGTTATTCTGTGCAGTGCCATCTGGATTGAATTTGATATCACCCTGCTCATCTCTTAGTGTTTCCTTCTCCAATTTATCAAGCAAAGCTGGAGAAGATTCAAGTTCCCACCATCTAGAAAGTGTACCCGTAAAACACTGAATTAATGTTTTACAAGATTCGACTTCAGATTTCCCGAAACACACATAAGTTTATACTCTCTGATCATTTGATCAAGCATCTACCTGATCTGTGCAGTAGTCAGATTATCTATATTCCATTCTTTATGACTATCTGCATGGAATATTTCTCTTGGGGGAATCTTGCCAACACCATATAAGTCAGGGGCAGTATGTCTGCTGAACTGTGGTTCCAACGGCTCATAGACAGGGAGGACATGGTGCTCAGTATCAGTTTCAGAAAGATCGTTAATGGAAATCTTTTCTGACTGCTTCGGTTTTTCAGACTCAACAACTTCTTGAGGGAGAAGAAAGGAAAACTTAGAGACAGGACTTTCACTAAGTTCATGAGTATGTATGGCTTTCCCTTTTGTTAAGAAAGAAGTTGGAATGGGCTTATCCACTTTTTTCAAACTCATTCTGTCGACTTTGTCGGACAGATTTGAAATCAAATGCCGAGTAGAAATAGAATTCTCTATAACACAATTTTCTACCTCATCAATCTTCTTAAAAGATTCTATGGAATAATCTTTAGCGGCAGGAGAATTATACTGTACAGAATTCAAAACATTATTTAGAATTTACTCAGTTCTTGAATTTACTCAGTTCCAATTGTACAGCAGGGACCTCTCATAGGTTTTCTCTGCAAACTGCTCAACAGGCTGGCTGGCTCATTGAGTATCTTCTTGCTTGTTTAAGAGACCCTATGCGAACCCATACACGAACCTACTCCCACGTTCACACTTCTTTCGGCTCTTCTGCGGCTTCCTTCACCTATAACGGCCTACTCCGTGTCCCTCAGTGCTTTGGCGAACCTCTGGCGAACTTTCGGCGATAAAAAACAAGAAAATACTATCTCAGTGGACATTTCATAAAGCTCAGAGTTACAGTTCTTGATAATGCGGAACAAAAAAAACTTTCTCTCTTTATTGATTTCAAAATGATATTACAATCAGATTACAGACTTATGGACTCAGATCTCTTTCAAGAGATTGACTGCAGTGGATTTTACCAGATTTGCTACTCAATAAATGAGCGAGCGATACTAGAGGCTATCTGGCCAGATGCAGACTCTGTCTCAGAGTTCTTCACAAGAACACACAAACTTTACAGACAGACTCGATCTATGGATCCCGCCACTTTAGATTCACACTAGGCTCATACGTCCCAATGCGCAGGCTTGTTCAGATCTCCTAAGGACTTGAGACTTAGCGCCGTGATGCAAGCAGATCGTGAAACTTCGCGCAGATGCAGAGCAGGGAGCTTCGACTCGACTCAGACTCAAACACAAAATGACTCTAGACTCTCTAACACTCCAACTCCGAATGCATATGAATGAGCCTTAACCCTCCTTATATAGAAAATGAGGGGGGGACAAACATTCATTTGAACCGTTGGATGGAAGACACGTGGAGGAGAATCATGGCTTTCGGGTAACACCGAAGTGACATCCGCACCGAGATTCGTCCATCCGACATTAACATGTGAAGTGTGTGTACATTACACAGTGGATGCCTTTTGTGTACAAGGCCCACGAGGAAACAACACTTATTGTATACACGGAGGATACTTTTCTAACAGGTGAAAAGCCCTCGGGAAAAGACCTGTCACTGTAAACCCATGACTGGGTATCATTACACCATGGATACTTTTGTTCAGCAGAGCCCACTAGAACCTCTTGTATTATTATCTGGTGGTTCATCAAGTATTTGTAAAAAAGGAAATCTATACTTATAATTTTCATCCCATTGTTTAGTATAGATCCTTCTTACTATCATTGGTTTGTTTAGAATTATTTGATGCTTAATTTTGGTTAGAACTAGCCAATAATTGTGCTGCATCGTGTGCTATTTCAGGATAAGCCTACCATCAAGTCTTAATAGTGATCTAACATCAGGGAAAGCTTGATGATCACATTCATCTTCTTCACAAAGATCACATCTGCTTTGGTACCAATTTTCATAGAGAGTGGGGTCCATGGAGGTAGGACTGAGTCCGTAGTCATTCCACCAATCTTGAAACCATTCTGCTTGATGGCAGTTTTGCATTATTCCGATGGCACCAAATTTAATCTTGGTGTAGTGGGTTTCTCTTTTTCCGTCTCTATTCATTAGATCCCACCATAATTTCTTGTAACCTGCAAAATCATAAACCGTGTCAGGAAAAATCAGATTTGGATTGTTTCCTGGCCATTGATTGAAGCGGGTCCAGGTCCAAGTAGGTTCTCTTGTACGATGAATGGCAAACCATTCATAAAATATTCTCGATCTGTCACCTCCACCAGTGCATGTGACAGATATGTCATGAAAATCTTCAGATAGGGATTCTTTTGCTTCCCAGGCTTTATTTATGTTGTGGGAATAAACTTTATCATGGATCCACTGACTTCCTTTTGGATATACGCGTCGTTCTGGTACTAGATGTTGGATATCAGTATGATTTTGAAGATTCACATCTAATATTTTTGTATTGCGCAATTGCCAAGTAGGCTACCATTTCTCTTTATAGATGATCCATGACTCATCTTCTGAAATATGCCTAAGAGTTTCTTTTTGACCAACTTGATCCCATTCTATAATGATGACCATTACATGTTCTTCTTCTTTTACCTGATCATCAAAATGTTCTTGGTGCTGGATGAATTATCTACTGAGAAAATCAGGCAAACAATTCTCAGAACCCTTTATGTGTTCTACTTTAAAAGTAAAATTTGCAAAGAGTGCCTGCCATCTTGAAAATTTGGCATCTTCAGGGTTCTTTATTTCCTTAGAAATAACTTTATCAAGTGCCTTAGCATCAGTTCTCAGTAGAAAAAACTTATTTTCCAGATGAATAGAAAACTTACTGACACAATTCCATGCAACTTTGACCTCTTTTTCAATTGGGGAATAATTCTTTTCAGCTTTCTTCCATACCCCTGATGCATACTGCATGACTTGTTCTTCATTCTTCTGGCTTTCTTTGTCTGGCCTCTGTTTGAGGACACCTCCCCAACCAATATTGTTGGCATCTAATTCAACAATCTTAAAAGAATTTTCATCAGCAACATAAAGGATTGGAAGGTTTCTGACCTTGGATTTAACATTTTTGACAGCTAGTGTATGTTTATCAATCCAAGGTTGAGGATTATTTCTTAGTCTCTGATTGAGCAGAGACCTGTTCGTAGCACAGTCAGAATAGAAATTGCTCACATAATTCAAACATCCTAAAAATCTCTGCAACTGAGTTTTATCCAGGATGATGTCTGGAAATTTATCTACAAACTCAAGAGCATGATTCTGCAAAGAAATTTGTCCATTTTCTATGCTATGACCCAAAAACTTTATTTTGGTCCTACACAGCTCCATCTTTTTCTTACTTAGGACCAAACCATTTTTCTGGACTAACTTCATAAGAATTCTCAAGTGTTTGAAATGGTCCTGGAGATTCTTTGAAAATACTAGGAGATCATCAATATAGGCGAGTAACCATTCACTGTAAGGCTTAAAGATGGAATCCATTACCTTCTGGAATTTTGAAGGTGCATGCTTCAGCCCGAATGGCATAACATTCCATTCGTAGTGTCCTGCTGGTACACTAAATGTTGTCTTCCACTTGTCTTCTTCTTTGATGGCGACTTGCCAGAAGCCAGATTTTAAATCAAAATTTGAAAACACTTTGGCTTCAGCTATTCTCCGCAACAGATCTCCTTTGTGCGGGATAGGATAAGTGTCATCTGCAAGAACAGTATTAAGAGGTTTGTAATTTATAACAAGTCTAGGAATACCTCTAATCTGTTCACTTCTTTTGTTGACATAGAAGCCGTAACAGTTCTATGGACTATTAGACTCCCTGATCAGCTTTCTCTGTAAAAGCTGATTTATTTCCTTTTCACAGAGCTGTCTGTATTCCTTTGACATGGAAATAGCTCTGGATTTACTGCTTTGCCCGTATATCCTTCCTTGTAGGGCAATTCAACATAGTGCTGCTTTCGATGCCAAAAGGCATTTGGTTCTTCTGAGCAGCAGGTTTGTTCAAACTGTGTCTAGATTTCAGAGATCTGTCTCTGAATCTGTGGAGAACTCAGTTGGTCTTCAATTCTGATCATATTTTTATGATCCTTGAGTTCTGTGAGACTAGTTTCTGCTTTGTGCAGCTCTTCCTGCATAGCCTGCACCATATTAGATCTTCTGATATTAGAAATATAAGGCAATTCAACTCTTTTTCCTTTTACAGTAATGAAGTAACCAGCTTTATTATCATGGAGCCTTACAGAACCATGAGGCTCAACTGCAGCAAGAAATATATTTCCGAGAATGCAATCAACTGGGATATCTCCCACAGCAAATTTCATCCTGACGCATCTGTCTTCAAAGCAGACTGCAGCTTTTGGAACTTCATATTCTAAAGTCATTTTCCCTAAACCAGAGAGTTTTTGGGTAGCAGAAACCCAATATCTTGAAGGAATAGCCTTTTTGGAGAACATGTTTACATCTGATCCAGAATCAATCAATGTTCTTAAATTATACTCTTTACCTTTAACCCATACAGTAGTATTAACATGATGTTGTTGGTACTGGATAGTAAAGAGATGCATATCTCGAATTCCCATACTTGGATCAGGATGTCCCTCTGCAACTTCAACATCTTCAGTTTTTTTAGGAGCAAAACCATGCATAGTATAGTTTGTTTTCTTACCAGAAAACACAGGAGAAGAAACAGGAGAGGCTGCAACCTGTTTATTCTTTTTAAGCTCAACAATTTCTGTTTTTAGAACAGAAATTTCAGATTTCATGTTGTGTATCTCCCGACTCACCTCCCCCAAAGTGAGTGTACAAGCTTTGCTAGAATTATGTTGGAGATACGATCTGGTATTTCTGTCATAAGAAGCATCAACAAAGGTAGGCTTCTTACCAGAGGATGTACCGGAGGAGCCAGTACCATGCTTCATGAATGCTTGTAATAAGGCAGATTTCAAATCTCCATCCTCCATGGCACGGATTTGTGCAAAGGCTTTCATATCGCCTTCATCAGTTTGAGCCATGAGGACCTTTAATTTACCAGTGAATTCTTCTGGAAGAGAAGCGTCGGAGGAATCATCTGAATCACTATTAGAATAGTCACAATGACAAGACTGTGAATCAGAACATTGACAGTAGGCATGAACTTCATCTTCATCAGAAGAATGGGAAACAGAAGAGTCAGAAGAAGAGGGAGAATCTTCAGCAGCTTGCTGAAGAGTAAGTCGATTATGACAGTCTTCTGTTTTATGGAAGGCAGAATGGCAATGGCGACAACGGTCTTCAAGTTTTATAGCAGAGCTAGAACTAGCCTGTTGTGGATGTTTAGACTGGGATTTCTTGCCAAGGCCACGTTTTCACTCAAGAGCTGTAGGACATATATTAGAAGTCTGGCCAGGTTGACCACAAAGCCAACAAACAACACCTTTCATCTTTTCCACTTTAGCATCTCTGGGCTTGATGTCCATAGGATTATAATAGTGAGTCTTTGGGTTATTTTTATAATAACCATTTCTGCCTTTTGTTGATCTTCTTTTCTGGGGACGGAGCTCGCGTCTCTTTTCAGAGCTCAGTCTGTATGTAGTGGCTCTGGATCTTCTTTGAGCCTTCTTTTCTTTTCTTTTTGTCTTCCTGCGAGTGACCAAAGGATCATCAACAGTTATTCCATATTTACTGCAGAAAGACTTAGTACCAGGCAATTTATTTAATTTGTCAATAGACTTGGTCATCTTAGAGCTGGTACAAAGACTTATCAACACCTTAGTGATGATAGAATAGATTTATCCCCATAGATAGACTTCAAGGGGTAATGGGAAGACTTCTTGCAGCTTTAATATATCAACTAGTTTTGAAGGAAGGGCCGCAAGGTATACTTGTTTCCACAAAACATTCGCTGGTTCCTTAACCCAGAATATTCTTTGGATCCAGTCTATGTGGAAGTCTTCAAACTGATTAATATTTCTACACTTCAGATTCATCAATATCATTTCATGCTTATCTGTAAGTGTAACATCAGTTCCACAAAAATGTTCTTGGATAAGAGCAGTCAACGCACCTATCATGTTATTCTGTGCAGTGCCATCTGGATTGAATTTGATATCACCCTGCTCATCTCTTAGTGTTTCCTTCTCCAATTTATCAAGCAAAGCTGGAGAAGATTCAAGTTCCCACCATCTATCAAGTGTACCCGTAAAACACTGAATTAATGTTTTACAAGCTTCGACTTCAGATTTTCCTGAAACACACATAAGTTTATACTCTGTGATCATTTGATCAAGCATTTGCTTGATCTGTGCAGTAGTCAGATTATCTATATTCCATTCTTTATGACTATCTGCATGGAATATTTCTCTTGGGGGAATCTTGCCAACACCATATAAGTCAGGGGAAGTATGTCTGCTGAACTGTGGTTCCAATGGCTCATAGACAGGGAGGACATGGTGCTCAGTATCAGTTTCAGAAAGATCGTTAATGGAAATCTTTTCTGACTGCTTCGGTTTTTCAGACTCAACAACTTCTTGAGGGAGAAGAAAGGCAAACTTAGAGACAGGACTTTCACTAAGTTCATGAGTATGTATGGCTTTCCCTTTTGTCAAGAAAGAAGTTGGAATGGGCTTATCCACCTTTTTCAAACTCATTCTGTCGACTTTGTCAGACAGATTTGAAATCAAATGCCGCGTAGAAATAGAATTCTCTATAACACAATTTTCTACCTCATCAATCTTCTTAAAAGATTCTATGGAATAATCTTTAGTGGCAGCAGCATTATACTGTACAGAATTCAAAACATTATTTACATCATTGATAGATACATGGACCTTATCTATCTGCTCTTTAACTATGACAACTTTAGCCACATTTTTCTCTAGACCAGTAATAGCAGTGTTTGTCCAATTTATTTGTTCACTGACTGTTTGTACTCTCCTTTCTATCCCTACAAGATTCTCTTGTTGTACTAAGGGATGGGCGTTAGCTGAGTTTTGCCCTTCACCAAGGACAATTCCTTTAAAAGGAGGAAAACTGGCTGAGGTTTCAATTTTACTTCCATCAATAGTTGTCCAATAATGACCAGGAGAGGAGGCAGAATCAGTCATCAAAATCATTTCTGATTCTTTAGCCTTTTTCCACGAGTAGAAAGAAATCCAGATATTTCTTTCTGTCATATATTGTTTCCATTCAGAGGCTAGCCTTCTCTTTTCTTTTGTGTTGTATGAGACAGCAAAGTCATCCGACTGGGGATGAGTATGGAGATCCCAATTTAACATTAGCTTCATCCATTTCTCAGGGATCGCATGTTTATCACAACCATCCATTAAAGTATAAAACTTCTGAATTTCAGGAACACATGGTCTTTTGATGTCAGAGGGCAGATCCTTGAATCTGCATTCAGGAATCAATCCATCTTTCTGGCTGTAGAAACCCACACCATGCTTATCTCTGGGAGATTGCATGTTCATGAATACTTCAGTCAATCTAGGATCTTCATCTTGCAAACTAGGTACCAAATGTATCATGAGGACGTGTTCATCTTCATGTGGGAAAGGGATATCAGAACACTTTGGATTAGGACAAGGAGTGGCAGATGTCGTAGGAGGGGCTTCTCCTGTTCTAGAATTGTGATTCTGATGTCTGAGGACCAGTGAAGCAAGGGACTGGAGATTTACTGACTGATGACATTGTGGACAGTCAACTTTGACAGGATTGAAATTCACAAGCTGAGCAAACTCAAATAATGCAATATGATTACAATTAGATACAAGGGATGAACAAGAAGTATCTGTACAGTCAGGAGTAATGTACATAGGAGAATTTTTACACTCAGACTCAATTCTACGCCTATCAATGGTAGATCTTATTGGAAAAGAAAGAGTGGCAGTAGATTGATTTTCTGTGATATTTGCAGAAGTATTTTTTGGACAGAGAGAGGCTTGGGATTAGGCACTACCCAATGTTCAGGAAAAGATAGATCCTCCCACTTAATGGCCTGATGTTCAACCTTCTTATTTTTAGGATCTGTCATAACAACTACACTGGTTTTTGACTCTCTGCTGGGGGCATGGAGGACTGCAGGAAACAGTGTGGTAGTATGGCGAAAACAACCTCTGAATTGAATGGCGATATTATTTCTCTTTTTCCTCGTGTCAAATCCAGTAGTCTGGATTTGTAATTGTAGAATATCGGCCAATGTTTCATCAAATGTATAAACAGAGAAGTTGGGATAACAATCAAACCATATTGGACCATTAGACAATGGTGCAACTATCCCTCCAATTAAGGAATTAGTATATTTGTTATGTGTTAGGTCTCGGACAGTAGCTAACACATATGAATCAACACCTTGATGGACAAGGGCTTGGATTCCTACTCTGATGCATCCGAGATGCAGGAATTGTGTCCCCAATTTCTTGGCTTCTGCTTGAAGCTCCTTTGGATTTAATAAAGGTATTAACTGAACACGGTCAGAATTTTCTTCTATTGAACTGATGGATTCTTTTATGGTTATTCTACTGGCAGCTTTTAAGTGCCATACACCAAGATCATTATAGACTTGAGAGGCAGAGATCTTGGGTAGAACCCATCTGGCCTATGGTTTAGTTTCTTCATACAAATGATCAGACTCATTTGTGACACGACTACTACTAGAGGCAAACATATCTCTGAGCGGGTCTTGGGTGGCCCTGTCATTTTCTTCTAATTCTCTAAATGACACTGACTTTCTTACAGAGTCCATATTTCTTCAGAATATAAAGAGAGAGTAAATTCAAGAACTGAGTAGGCTGGCTTGGGTGGTCCCTACTGTACTGAGAACTGATGCTAAGACACTTGATAAAGTTATTTCTAAGGAAATAAAGAACCCTGAAGATGCCAAATTTGCAAGATGGCAGGCACTCTTTGCAAATTTTACTTTTAAAGTAGAACACATAAAGGGTTCTGAGAATTGTTTGCCTGATTTTCTCAGTAGAAAATTCATCCAACACCAAGAACATTCTGATGATCAGGTAAAATAAGAAGAACATGTAATGGTCATCATTACAGAATGGGATCAATTTGGTCAAAAGGAAACTCTCAGGCATATTTCAGAAGATGAGTCATGGATCGTCTATAAAGAAAAATTGCAGCCTACTTGGCAATTGCGCAATACAAAAATATTAGATGCGAATCTTCAAAATCATACTGATATCCAGCATCTAGTACCAAAACGACGCGTATATCCAAAAGGCAGTCAGTGGATCCATGATAAAGTTTATTCCCACAGCATAAATAAAGCCTGGGAAGAAAAAGAATCCATATTTGAAGATTTTCATGACATGTCTGTCACATGCACTGGTGGAGGTGACAGATCGAGAATATTTTATGAATGGTTTGCCATTCATCGTACAAGAGAACCTGCTTGGACCTGGACCCGCTTCAATCAATGGCCAGGAAACAATCCAAATCTGATTTTTCCTGACACGGTTTATGATTTTGCAGGTTACAAGAAATTATGGTGGGATCTAATGAATAGAGACGGAAAAAGAGAAACCCACTCCACCAAGATTAAATTTGGTGCCATCGGAATAATGCAAAACTGCCATCAAGCAGACTGGTTTCAAGATTGGTGGAATGACTACGGACTCAGTCCTACCTCCATGGACCCCACTCTCTATGAAAATTGGTACCAAAGCAGATGTGATCTTTGTGAAGAAGATGAATGTGATCATCAAGCTTTCCTTGATGTTAGATCACTATTAAGACTTGATGGTAGGCTTATCCTGAAACAGCACACGATGCAGCACAATTATTGGCTAGTTCTAACCAAAATTAAGCATCAAATAATTCTAAACAAACCAATGATAGTAAGAAGGATCTATACTAAACAATGGGATGAAAATTATAAGTATAGATTTCCTTTTTTACAAATACTTGATGAACCACCAGATAATAATACAAGCGGTTCTAGTGGGCTCCGCTGAACAAAAGTATCCATGGTGTAATGATACCCAGTCACGGGTTTACAGTGACAGGTCTTTTCCCGAGGGTTTTTCACCTGTTAGAAAAGTATCCTCCGTGTATACAATAAGTGTTGTTTCCTCGTGGGCCTTGTACAGAAAAGGCATCCACTGTGTAATGTACACACACTTCACATGTTAATGTCGGACGGACGAATCTCGGTGCAAATGTCACTTCGGTGTTACCCGAAAGCCATGATTCTCCTCCACGTGTCTTCCATTCGATGGTTCAAATGAATGTTTGTCCCCCCCTCATTTTCTATATAAGGAGGGTTAAGGCTCATTCATATGCATTCGGAGTTGGAGTGTTTCGTGAGACTGTGGATAATTCGGAAAACTCTCCAATAATTTTATGTACTAATATATTTTAGAGATGAATAACTAGATAAGGGAGTTGTCTATAGAGAGGAATTGTCTCGGTTAAAAGTAAGTGGAATTTGGGTAATTTTTTTAAAGAAATTTTGTAGTAATAGTGTTTGAATCATGTTTGTTATGGTGGAAATAGATTTAGCACATCCAAAATCTCAAAGACACCTAAAATCTTGAAATTTAACAATTATAACCTGGATTTACAAAAATCCCTGCACAAATTTATTAAAATCTTACTGAAATTTCCATAATTAAAAAAAAAAAAATTTAATTAAACTACGGTTTAAAAAATCATATATATATATATATATAAAATTTATTTAAAGTTAATAAAATAATATTTACTAATCATAACTAATACTACAATTTTATATATATATAAAAACGATAATAAAAAAACAATTTTGGCGAAATGTTCCTAACACAAACATCTAACAGTTAATACGCTATATAATTATAAGATATCCCTTAAACTACAAAATATATCGTATTTATAATTTATTTGACTTTCTTATTATGCCATATTATATAATTTAGTTGACTATTACACTTATAATAGTGTTTTGCACATTTCATATTAATCGTGATTATGTTTAAATAAAAATTTTGGCTGACTCTGGGTTTTTTTTTCCGGGTAGTGGTTGATTCATGCCTACGCTTATGAAAGATTAATTACAAAAGTTGCACATTAAATTATATTCCTTTTTTTTTATAACTTTTTTGGTCCAGACTTTATTTTAGACTATTATTGTGAAGTAATGTAATCGTCATTGTAAACGACTTTGGTGTATCCGAAAATAATTAATTTAATTTAATTAATATATATTTATGTATTTTAGAAAGGTGCGTATGAAGTAATGTAGCCTTGAAAAAAGTTAAGATAAATTATAAAAAGATGTTAGGACTTTTGTTGCGATAAAAGGAAGATTATATTGATTAATGGTTTTGAAAAATGAATATGCTTAAAAAAAAATCAAATAAATATAACAAATTTATTATTGAATATGATATAGTTTTATTATTTTACTTTATTTCTAAATTATTATACTAAATCATCTCAAATGTAAGGTTTATATTATTTTTAAACTAAACATCTTCTATCACTTATTTTTCTATTAATAAAACTTATTAATATTAAATATATTATTAATATTAAATATATATATATATATATATATATATATATATAATAATTTCAAAACTAATACATATACACGCATCATATTATTTTTAAATGTTTAATATATTATTCTATTTTTAAAGGTTTAATATATTATCCTACAATTCAATTAATATAAAATTATTTCCTCATAGATTAATAAAAGTTAGATGTTATTGTCAACCTAGTTATTGAAGGACTCTACCACTATAAGGCATTGGCATTGGGAATACCATGTCAAAAATGATTTTTTATTAAAACAATAATTAATAATTTACTTTATTTTAAGCATTTATAATATGAAATAATATTTATAAAATAATATAACAATATCAAGTATTTTAATTTAATTTTATAAGTTAAGTAATTATTATTTTATAGATCTATAACAATAAAACATTTTTTTATAAAAGTATATATTACAATGTAATGATTAAAATTTTAAAAATAATTTGAATCACTGGATATATAATTATTGAGCATCTCCACCATCATGAGATTGTCTCATAAATATTAAACATAGAATATTACAAATATGAATTAAGCTATTCAAAATTTCCTTGAATTTAGGGGCAAGTGGAGGGGGAGGGATTCTTTGGGATCTTGATAAGCATCGAGAAATTAGGTTTTCTTGGGGCTTGGTAAAGAAACCAATAACATGGCACAGAAGTGGGGAAGGGATTCTTTGGGATCTGGACAAGCATCAAGAAATTAGGTTTTCTCAGGGCTTGGTAAAGAAACCAATAACATGGTAGAGATGTACGGGCTTCTGCTAGGACTCCAACTAACCAAGGACAAAGGAATCTCAAGGATCACAATTGTTGGGGACTCTCTCATAACAATTCAATACCTGCACAATGACACAACTCCTAAGGCTAATAAACTAAATCTTCTCCTTCAAAGAATCATGAGCATCTTGGATTCTTTTTGGCATTAAATTTTCTATCATATTCTAAGGAGCCAACATTTTGAAGCAGACAAACAATTCAATTAAGCATGGAGTTTGAGGAAGGTGTAAATAAAGATCAATGAGAAAAAGGGATGGAAAACTATATCATGACTTCATCAATGGAAATGACAAAATAATGTATGTATTTATGCCAAGAAACATTAGCACCAAGAGGGGAAATTTTGATTTGATTGTCCAACTCATTGGATTAAATGTGATCCTTATTCATTCATTTAAGAGTGAATTAATCAATCAATCTAGTTGTAGTCACTCTTGGGAGGTCGCAAGGATTTAGCATGCAAGCCATGCACCCACCTGTACCTTGCCCATCGTGAGATTGCATGGAAGGATTTGGTTTAAAATATCAAACTGTGTGCACAATAATTCTAAGTAGCTAGACTTGATAGGGTTATTTCTCACAACAAAGGAAATGATGTCACCATTGTGGGAGGTACAAGGTTCATTCCTCTCATTCATGGAGTAAAGTAATACCTTGGGTATGATTCTCATTTATTTAAAGGAGAATGACAACCATTGGAACAATGAGAAAGCTCGATTCTACTTCTTTCATGTCTGGGGGATCCCTTTGAGCCAACAAGATTTGGATGAGAGACTAGTGTTTTGTTACGTCCTTGTCGGGGTTGAAGTTCGCTTCTCGAGATTATATTTTGTAGTCAAGCTTTGCTTTTGGGGTCTTGGCCAACAAAGGAATCTGCACCCATTTGATTTCAAGCTCTAGACCAATTCAGTGGAATTTTTTTGGGGACGAGTTAGTCCAAGCGACAAGCAACATAAGAATTCTTTGCCCCACACAGTGGTTGGTCTGCATGTGATTCCTTGGTAACATCCAAGGAAATGTTTGGTAATTTTCCTCTTTTCTTGTACACTACATTAGACTGCAACGTCTCTTTGGTGTTTCTATGTGGCTATTTGTGCTCATCTTCCACTTCAATTGGCATGCAATTTTTGGGTATTTGGGATGGTTTTGGTTGGTGACAAAGGTTGGAATTGGAGGCCCCTAGTTTTCAGGAATGTGATGGACAACTCTAGTCGAAGAGGTGGAAGTGGGGGAACCTCAAATTCATGTCCCTTCTACACACACCCTCCTATCAATGAAAACATTAACTATATTTCCCTTCTTCAGTGCCTCCTTTAGCTCTCCCACACGGTTGCAGAACAGTATGAAAGAATGTAGGGATTTCAAGACCAGATCAATTGGAAAAATGATGAAATTAACGCCCTTCAAAGCCAATTGGAGGACCTCTCTTTCGCAATTCTAGCTACAAGACAACACACTTCAGAAGGAAACAAAAGTGTAGATCAGGCAGAAGCAATGTCAGTTGATTCTTCTTCTTGTGAATCACAAAATATTGTAAATGTGTTCTACTTTATGCTCAAATTTACAAGGTTTATAGTTGCAAATATGCCAATAAGATGTATGTAGCAAACAATCACTATGTTGATGTTGTTGAACTTCATAATTTGTTTTCTAATGTCTAAAAAATTGACTTCAGAATTTGATGTAAATCTCTCAATTTGTTTTTGTTATATTCAAAACATAAATTTTATAAAAATATCCACTCATTAATATTTAAAAAAATAAAAAATAAAAAACAAAAAAACAAAATATTCTTTACCCTTACCAAAATCTATCCCAAAAAAAACCCGAATCGTAAAGTTCTGCCAAAATTCTCTTAATTAAAAAATTAAAAAAATAATTTAAAAAAAAAAAAATAATCACCAATGCTTAAAAACCACGCTAGACATTTTCAACTAAGCAAAACTTGACTTAGAGATGAATGGGTTTGGATTTAGCACAATTTCTCCAATTTCCCCGCAAATTTTCCAAATTAATGCATACGCACATACGATTTTAAAGGTTTCTCAATCAAAATGGGCAAAATTTTCTAACCACCTGAAATTAAAATTTATCTCATATATTGGAGTCACTAATATCCATAAATACGATAAAATATTAAGAATGACAATATAATCAGCAAACCGGGTTGTAAAAAGTAGCTGAAGAAGTTGTTTTTAGTGTTATTTTTGGAGATTTTTATGGTGAATTGTTTTTCAAATTTCTTTAAAATATGACAGGAATTCATTGAAATCACATGTTTGATGAGTAACCCTGCACAATCTAAATGTATTAGGGTTTTTTTAGGGTATTGAATTCATATATATAGTCAAAAAGCCAGTTTAAATAACAGAAATAGAAATTTCACCTCACATTTTTCTACCAAATTCTTACACCGTCCTTTCCCACCTACTATTCCGGCACTAGGTCTTGTGCGTTAGCCATTGTCATTATTATCACCATAATAACAGATTAAAAAGGTTTAAAAACAAAATAAATAAATGAAACTAGTATATTAAAATAAAAAATAATAATTAAATGGAAAATGTAATGTGTATTCAAATAAGATTTTTTATATTTTTTATTATCAAAATTTAATTAAATAGATAAATTTGTTTGTTTTAGAATTTTAATTTAATTATAAAAAATTAATAATAAATGATAGGAATTTAATTTTTAGAAAATATTTAGTTTTCTTCTACAAGTTATACTTGTACTTAAAAATTAGATTAGATGAAAGTATCTAGTAGGTTATAGATTTTATCAAGAGACCTGGAATAATATAAAAGGAGATAAATAATATTATTAAGAAAGAGCATATATACTTTTTCTCAAATTGTGCACAAGAATGAGCATACATTCATCATAACTCTGAACCTACCAAAATCATAAATCAAATTTGTTTAGGTACAATTTTTTTCTCAAATTTGGCACTAGGAAAAGAGGTTTGCATCTTGAAACATGTGATCTCTCAAAACTTTGTACATGTGGAGTAGTGCAACCATATAAATCAAATGATTGATAAAATGCCTATAGCCACTAGTGGAGAGTCTAGAAGGAGCTTTAGGCTTAGGGGTTGGACAAACACTATAGGTGTGGTTGATTTCAAAGGAAACCTAGTAATTTGATATTAGAGTGGGGAAGGTGCTTTACACTTAGAGATTGGACACTCACTACAGTTGTTGTTTGAACTTGGGTTGGGAAAGCTAGAAAACTTGTGGAAATTCCCTAAATTAAAAAACCAAATAAACTATTTCTAGGTGGCCAAAAAACATATTTAATAAGATAATTTCATGAGTAACATCAAAAGAGACCAATAACAACAACAACTCCATAGAGATTTTCCTATTATTTATCGAGTTATTTAAAATAGGTTGTAAAAAATTATTTACATTATGAATATATTTTTTATGAAAAGAATAATTTAATTAAATAAATGTAGAAAAGCCATTATTAATTTATTTGTTTTTTTGGTGAGAAAACAAATCATTACTTGTCCGTTAAATTTAGTTATGTCTCTTATTATTTGAGCTGCCATGAATCAATTCAATGGTTTCATACGCACTGTAAATTTCCTCTCATCGAGTATTGGCATATAGACTGTAACCAGTGATTCAAAGTTGTATATAATAGACATAATTGACGAACCTACACAAAGCACTGTAACCATAGTTTTAGAGTTGTAAACGTTTTCTCAAGGTAACCAAAAATGCTAAAATTGTATTTTATTCTGACATCATTGCAGTGCTGACTGCAATGAAGGTACTTTTCCTTTTCTCTGTAAATATCTGATTTTTTGTACGATATAAGAAATATATTCTAATAATGTTGAAGATAATGGAGAATCCTATATTAGTGTGAGTTGGTTCACGATACCTTAGGATAGGAATTAGTTTCTATTTCTTAGGGTATGGTTCTAACTTCCCTAAAACGATGTATGCTATATAATGCTTGAAGTGTATTGAGAATGTAAAGCGTTCTGCAGAGCCAGACTCTCCTGGTTCAGACTCTCCTTCGTAGAGCTGACTAGTGGGTTTTTTATTTATTTAATTCAAACATCACTTTTTATCATGGTATCAGAGCTCCATGGTCGAATCATAGCCAGAGTGTTGTGATCCCTGGAGTATCCTGGTGGCAGAGGAGAAGCCCCTGATGACTGAGTGATTTTTTTTCTCAGGCTTTAAGGGGATCAATGCAGTTTTTGGCGTAACAGTCACGTCGATCGTCGTGTCTATTAGAGTAACAGTCGCACTAATGGCGCGGAAATAAGCAGAACAAAGGCGCTGATCAGAGAAGGACTTATTGAGTTTAGTTTTGGGCGCGATCGTCATGGAAATTGTGTCAGTAAGAGTGCCAAGGAGATCTGAAGTAGATCTGAGCCAGTGGACACCACTGATGAAGGAGGAAATCTAGTGAAAGGTCGCCAATGAAGGGATCTGGTGAAAGTTTTTCGATGAAAGTAGAGATCTGAAGTAGATCTTGCTAGTGCAGAGGATTCGAAAACCTGTCACACAGCGTGCAAAACAACCTATTAAATTGATTGCAGATCAGGTAGATTTGTATCGTAACATTTCTTTCAGTAAGGATTTGGGGTAGATCTATCATTTTTTTTCCTGTCGATTATTTTTTTTGAATCGTCAAGAGAATAATTAGATAATTGAAGAAAACTTGAATGAGAGTAACAAACTCGATGGCTCCAATTACTCAAATTGGAAATTCAAGATGCAGACTAAGGTAGAAGCGCAGAGTGCTTGGACGATTGCAAATGGGGATGAGCCGAAGCCAGTAGCGAGAGCAACATTAGTTCCAGATTAGGAGAAGAGAGAAGGTAGAGCAAAGACATTGTTGAAGATGTCAGTGAAATACTTCATCATACCGCATATAAGATAATGCAAATAAGCAAGTGAAATCTGGACAATATTGAAGGATTTGTATGAGATCAGGAATACAAATCGTCTTTTGTTTTTGAAGAGCAAGATTCTATCCATAAAGATGGAGGAGAATGAAACAATTGCTTCTTTCATATTGCGGATCAAGGATCTGAAGAAAAAATTGGAAGATATTAGTGGGATTGTAGCAGATGCAGATTTGGTCACGATTACCATGAATGGTATGATCGATGATTACCAAATGTTTATCATTGGGATAAGTTCGAGAGAGAAAATCCTGAAATTTGAAGAACTGACAGAAATATTAATGCAACAAGAAGAAAGAATATTGACTCTAAAACCCCAAAGTGTAGATCTTGTGTTAATGGCGAAGAAGAAATTCTTCAAAGCAAAAGGAAATCCTTCACAACAAAATGGAGGAAATCCACATAAAAGACTGAATCAAGCTCAAGGTATTTATTCGAATAGAAACAACTCTGTAATAAAATGCTTTTATTGCGGAAAACTCGGTCATATGGCTAAGGAGTGCAGGAAGAAGAAATTTCATGAAGAACAACAGAGGCATAAAAGACATGCAGGTCATTTCACAGATGATGACCATGTTCAGAACTTCAGATTGTTCATGACGGAGTTTGATGAAAATTTCGAAGCAGACATTTGGTATGTGGATTCAGGAGCATCCACAAATATGACAGGAAACATACAATGATTCGAAGAGTTTAAAGAAATCAACAACATAGCACAAATCTACCTTGGTGATGATAGAAGTCATCAGATCAAAGGGTGTGGGAAAATTTATGTTATTTTACTCGATGGTAATGTCAGATATATTCATAATGTAATGTATGTACCCAGAGTAACAAAGAATCTGATTTATGTATCCATGATTACATATCAGGATCTCAAGGTAGAATTTTTTAAATCTAACTGTTATATTAAATATTTTTTGGATGGAATGAAGACTATTGCTTCAGGAACTCAAACAGGAGGTCTGTACAAAGTAGATGTGAGGACAACACCAAATCGAGCTTTGACAACATCAAGTTTGACTACAGAGAGCTATGGCACCAGAGACTTGGTCATATCAACTACAACGATTTGTTGTTACTTCAGAAAAAAGAAATGGTAAGAGATCTTCCTACATTAAAACAAGTGCATAATGATTGTGATGCTTGTGCATTAGGAAAGATGCATAGAAAAAAATTCCATGTTCGAGTAGAAAAGAAAAAGAGAGACATACTTGAATTAGTGCACACTGACCTATTTGGACCCATGCAAACAAAGACATTAGGAGGCGCACTGTATTTTCTATTGTTTATTGATGACTGCATAAAGTTTTCTTGGGTATATTTTATGAGTAAGAAAATTCATGCATTTGAATACTTTAAGTAGTTTAGATATATGATAGAAAAGCAAATAGGGAAGCACATAAAAAATGTCTGCTTCGATCAAGGGGGAGAACACTAGAAGGAGGAACTTACCAAGTGTTGTAAAAACCATGGAATATTATTGTAATTCACAGTACCCCATACTCCTCAGCAGAACGGAGTAGCGAAAAGAAAGAATAGAACATTAGTGGCATGTGCTAGGAGCATGTTGAAAGGTAAGGGTCTTTCGAATGGTTTTTGGGTTGAAGCATTGAATACTACAGTTTATTTTAAAAATTGGAGTCCTACAAGAAGTCTCGAGTTTAAAACTCCTTTTGAAGCATTATATGGATTTAAACCTGCAGTAAAACATTTAAGAGTGTTCGGGTCTAAAGCATTTGCCCACATTCCAAAGGAAGACAGAAGAAAACTAGATTCAAAAGCCATCAGATGCACCTTTGTAGGGTATTGTTCACAATTTAAAGCTTATAAATTATTTAATCCCTCTACTCACAAGATCTTTGTTAGTAGAGATGTCATGTTCCATGAGCAGGTTTTTGATGAACCTGATAAAAGTAATGAGGAATGAGATATTCCGTTCTTGGTGGAAGGAAATGAAGAAATAGGTAACAACCATGAGGAGCAGAGAAAGACAGAAGCAGAAAGTTCGCATATAGCAATCAAGCCGAGTCGTTCAAAGGAAATTTAGAATGAGTTCGAAGCTACACCAACGCTCAGAAGATCAGGTAGGCAGATTCAATTGCCTGCAAGATATAGGGAGAATGCCTTTATAACTAGTATGATGAATGTTATTGAATCTTCTAGTTATAGAGAAGAAAATCAATGTAGTGAATGGAAAACAACTATGGAATAGGAATATGAATCTATTCTCAAAAATAACACTTGGGAGTTGGTTGAACTACCTAAAGGGAAACAAACCATAGGATGTAAATGGTTGTATAAACCCAAGATTAATGCATATGGAACCATAGATAAATTAAAAGCTAGATTGGTAGCAAAGGGGTATTCACAAAAAGAAGGTATTGACTATGAGGAATCATTCACCCCCGTAGTTAAACTAAACACTATCAGAATGATGATTGCTTTAGCTACTAAGAAAAATTGGATGATTCAACAACTAGATGTAAAATCTGCATCTTTAAATGGGGAATTGAAAGAGGAGGTTTATTTAGAGAAACCTGAGGGATTTGTCTAGAAAGGGAAAGAAAATTTAGTCTTTAGATTAAAGAAAGCTCTATATGGACTAAAATAAGCACCCAAGTCATGGTATGAAAATATTGATTCACTTTTTTTGCAACACAGTTACAACATAAGTAAAAACGACCCTAATCTATATACTATGAAAGATGAAAAGGGGCGCATAGTGTTGATTTATTTGTATGTAGATGATCTAATTATTACAGGTGATGCTATTGATCTGATCAAAGAAATCAAGCAACAAATGTCACAAATATTCGAAATGAAAGACCTTGGTGAACTAAGATACAATTTGGGTCTTGAGATCTGGAGAGATTCAGGACAAACGTTTATGTCCTAGGGTAAGTATGTCAGAGGTCTACTAGAAAGATTCAAGATGGATCAATGCAAGGCTATAGTCGTACTGTTACATCAAAACATTAAACTTCAAAGTGAGGATGGCTCTAAAGAGGCAGATGTGACACTCTATCGACAGTTGGTTGGGAGTCTAATCTACCTAACCACTACAGGACCAGATTTGGCTTATACAGTTAGTGTACTAAGTTAATACATGTCGAAGTCACTTAAGAGTCATTGGAATGTAGCGAAAGGTGTTTTACGGTATCTACAAGGAACTGTAGATTATGGTATTATTTATACTGATTCTTCCGATGTTAGATTGACAGGATTTATAGATTTCGACTGGGCTCGAAATGTAGATGACCGGAGATCCATAACAGGTTATGCATTCAACATTGGATCCAGGGTGATTACATGGAGCAGTGAGAAACATAACATAGTTTCCTTGTCTTCAGCAGAAGTAGAGTATTAAGCTATGTGCACAGCAACATGTGAGGTAGTTTGGTTGCAGAGACTTCTCCAGGATGTCGGAGAAGAACAGAAAACTGCAACAACAATTAGATGTGACAACTAGAGCTCAATCAAACTTACTAATAATCCGATGTTTCACAAAAACACTAAACTCATTGATACACAATTCCACTTTTTCAGGGAGAAAGTTCAATCTAAAGAAATCCATCTTGCATATTGTAAAACTTGTGATAATGTTGCAAAAATTTTCACTAAGCCTCTTGGAAAAATTAAGTTTCAAATGTTTAGGGAGATGTTAAGTCCCTTGAAAACATGCTAGAAGGACAGAAACGAGGAGATGAGAAATGGCTCTTGGCTCTCTTTACTATCCATAACAAGAACTAAATTTTCCATTTACCCAGTCTACTAAGTTTGGAATCTCCTATCACCTGTAGCTAAATTGATTACTCCTATTTACTAATGGTGGTTGTCCCATTTTTTTCTGAATATTCTTTTCTTACATTATGGATCTAAACTTCATTTATTTATAAACCTTAAGTTGATTCTCCTCATTCATCCAATACACCTAGCTTCTCTGTGCAACCAGAAACAAGTTCAGCTTCGGATATCTCTGATGGTAGCCTCCCATATGTCTGTGTTCCAGGCAATGCCATCTTACTTGAGGTTAATCTCAATGTGTGACCCAGTGTATGCTTATTCCATCTTTGCTGGATGAAAATCACAATTGCAAGCACCACAACAGTCACAGGGATAGCAATATCTCCAAACTTTGAATAAAAATCTGAGCCAGGATTTGCAAATTCATATACATCTCCAAAGTATGGATAAAAAACTGGAGGTATAAAGTAATCATAGAAGTGAGGAAGGAGCCGCAGAATAGTGATACCAATGTAATATAGTTTCCTAAGTGGTTTACATTCAAATGCCAAAGAGCATTACCGATAATTTGAGGACGCAGGAAGAAATCCTGTACCAGACCCACATACTTCTGAAGCTCAGTCTTCGAGTCAACTTGGTTGTGCCCATTGAGTTCTTCATCCAGATATGCTAAGGGCTGAATTGGGCGGCTACTGGGCTTCAATTTATGAACGATCAGCACAATTAAAAAACCCATAGCATGTATAGCAGAGGAAATAGGAAGCACTCGTTTATCGCTCGGGACTCTCCATGGCTCTGAAGGACTCCTTGTCAGCAATCGAATACGATATTTCCAAACCTTTTGGCATAGTCTTAGTGTCAATAGACATGCAATCAACACTAGCAGTTTAACCATGTACTCAATCTTCTCAGATCCTCCACTCTAAATCAGAACAAAATGATTATGCTCCAGATTAAATTTCATACTTTTGAACAAGGCCTCTGCACCTGTTATGAGAAGAATATAGTATCCAATGGCCTGAACGCCCAACATGACAAGAGAGATGTATGGAGAGACTTTTGTCTTCTCTCAAATGTAGAATAATTGGCTCACAATGCACCCAATCATCATCGATAGTGTCAATATATGTAACCCGAGTTCTACACTTCTGCGAGAAATGATTTCTTCCCTTTGCCATCAATATAGAATGGGAAGAGTCCCGATTTTCATCTGCTTGAAGAACAATGGGTTGTCAACATCTCGTTGGCCTTTAAGAGACAAAATCACGGTTGGATTTCTGAGCAACCAGGAATTTGTAGGTGGATATTCCACTTCCACTTCAATGAGACAATCAAAACCATCCTGCAGATCACCTGTTTCATGCAAAACTCTCCACCATGGAGCTTGAAAATCCCCTTGAACATCCTTGAATCCTATAAGGTGCATTTTACCCACTCTTGGATCATAGAAACCCTTGAGAAAAAGCTTTGAAAGATTGCCTTCCATTTTCAACTGTGTAGCAACTTTCAAGGACTTTTCCTTCTCTAGTCCTTTTGAATGAGGCGAATCCCGAACCTCCTCAGGTATGAAAGAGGTGCTTGAGACCGGCTCCCAAAAAATTTCGGCAAATTCCTCAATGGCTATAACATCAAACTCTATGTGGCTCTCGACAAACTCCCCTTTGGACAACAGATCAAACATGCCGTGTGAATGCTGCACTGAGAGATCCTGGCTTAGAACATAAAAAATCTATCTTGTCCTGCCCAAATCTTTCTAGGGATACTCTAACAATTATTTTCCAAAACCACCAGTCTCACCTCTCTCTATTTTGGCAAATTTGGTCATGTTGTATTCGTATGAAATATTGTTTAACACATCTTGTAGCACAAATTCAGGATCTATCAACTCAAATGAGGGAGGGAGGGAGGAATTTGTACTGTTCTCCATGCTGAAAATGCTGACAGAAATGAAACTTCTTCGCTTGATTGAAAGTGAAAAGGGGATGTAAATGCAGATTCAAGAATTACAAGCACTGTGATTCTTGATGGATCCAAGGCATCCCATCATACACAACTGACCAGAAGATGAGTCCCATTTACCCTCTGTATTCAATGTTAAGCCATTAATGCCTGATCTTTTACATGCCAAATACTCATCCTGTGATGGAGGCACAACTCAGGAAACCACACTAAAATTTGTAACACCTGACCAGGATATGCCTGGAGACTTCAAATGTTGCAAACAAAGCTTTGTGATATGAAAACTGCCATTAGTTTCATGAACTTTATTATCCATAATGAATGGGCCCAACTTGCTACAATCAGCGTTTGTGCCATTGCACTACCAAGTCGGAACCACGTCCAAAACCTGGCCTTGCATCATTTGCTTCATAGCTAAAACGAATTGCAACCCTTGATATGCTTTGATGCCTTTTGAGTGGAAATTGTCTATATATTGGTGAGTAGCACAAGCATTTGCCACCAATTTCTCAGAGTCAAATTCATAATTCCAATCAGTTGTCACCAAGTTCTCAGAGTCAAATTCATAATTCCAATGAGGAGTAAATTGTGAAGAGATGTCAATTTCATCAAAATAACTTGAGTTGGACTGCAGATTGAGGCTTGTCAGTGTTCCTCGAATCTCCCTGTTAGTCAGAGAAAGCTTGCTCGGATAGCGCAATCGCAACAAAATTCTATCATCTTCTAACAGAGTGGGGGGCTGTAACTCTGATTTGTTTAGCCAATCCCAAGGATCTGTAGCATTCTTCCCACGAGTAGGGAGATGGGTACTGCCCAGCATACACAACAACCGTTCTTCTTGAGAGTTTTTTTATTGTTCTAAGTACACTCCTTCAAGATGAATCGTAAGGGAAGTAAAAACAGGAAGAATCTTAAAGCCTTTGGATCCCATATGCCTGTAGGAGAAGTATTCTCCTATGTATATGTCCAACTGTAAAATTCCACTCACATTCACAATTTTGTTAGAGACCTGGCTTATATCAAAACTTGTAATCAAGAATGAAGCCAGATTGATAGGTGAATAGTTTCCGGGGACGATGTAATTGGAGTTTCGTCTCATCAATGGTTTCATGTGATTGAACTTGAATGGCAGAAGAGGAGCAGAGCCATTGTGCTGATTCCAATCCCCATATCCAAAAGAGAGCATATTCTTAATCCTAAATATTCGGTTCCATTTTTGATGTAGCAGGGAAGCCTCTGCTAAAACAGAGTTGCACTCCTCCTTTATCTCATTAAAGCGACTGTAGGTGGGCATGTAGGTTGATGGATAATCCCGTTTTATCAACAAAGAGTGAGAACTGGCGGGGTAGTTGTTGGAATTTCTAATAATTCCAGAACAATGACTGAGAGAATAATACTCTCCTTATAACACATAGAATAAAAATAGATTTGCTTACTGTTGGATAGAGATGACATAAAATAACTTTCTATTTCATTAACAAAACTAAAACTATTACAAAATGATAGATTTCTTCCTCCTCTGAGGGATTTACAAAATCTGGACTGACTGCTACAGACGCAGTGCTCACTAATCTTCTCTGTCTCTCAAAACGCACAAAATAGTGCTCTGTTATGCTTCACTATGTTTTCTCTGCCTGCGGGCTTACACAGCAATACAAAAAAACTATTACATGCTACAATGCATGAAGCCTACGGGCTTTTCACTCTTTTTATATGGTGTGGCGGAATGAAAAACATAAAACAAAGAAATAAACAAAAAAGACATTGCCGGAACATAAAACTTTCATATGTGCGATGTACGAGTGGAGCCCACATCGCAATCGGCGATTGGCGAAACAAAAAACTTGGCAGACGGACCTTTGAACTTGCGATGAGCGATGTGCGATGGATGTGGGGTCCACATCGCATCGGCGCATCGGCGATGGAATGAGAGGAACGGCTTGACGAAAGAACTTGCGATGTTGCAATTTCGATTGTGGTGGGACCACATCGCATCGCAAGTATTACAATGAGTCTGCGAACTGGGCGGATGGCGAATGAGATTTGCGATGTGCGATTAGCGATTGTGGTAGGGACCACATCGCATTGTAGCATCAACATCGGTGGAAGACATAAGCATAGGGTGGAAGACTTGCGATGAGTGATGGTGGTGGGACCACATCGCATCACAAACATTCAATCGGCGATAATGCATTTTGGAAGGAGGAAAATACATTGTTCCTTTTGCGATGTGAGATGTGCGATGATCAACAAGACACTTAAACACTCTGCTACTGCGATTTGCGATTGGCGATGAAGTGGTGGGGACCACAGATGACGTGGCCCAATTCAAAACTTAAAAGGACTTTGGCGCTTTTGAACAAAAATCTTTCTGTTTGGTTGGTGAGGGCTTAAAAGCCCGAAAAGACTGTTCTTTAATAAAACTCTGATGTTCTGTGATTTAACCACGAAAGTCTTCATTTTCTCTGCAAATTCGGCTACGCTCATACAAACATAAATTCAACTCTGCAATGGTGGTTGCGGCCCATCAACATTTAATTCCTCCTTACGATTTGTCTCCATCTTGAATGCACAATGTTGTGCACACAATATCCTCTGCTCCTTGTACTCTGTTTCTACCTGCACAGGGTACGCAGGTGACTTTAATATTTCAACAGCAGTAAATACAGAAGAAAGAAGTCACAGCCAATAACCATATCCCAAACAGCACTGGGGCATACGTTCCCATGTCTTTTCTGAGTCCAAACCACATTTGCACCCCAAACGGATTCAGAGTTTTGTGTCTGATATTACAATTCGATAACAAAAAGCAAACCTTTTCAGAAGCAGCTCTTGGGAGCTCAAAATGGTAAGGAGGATAAGAGCTTTATCAACTCAAATGAACGCCCACAAAAAGGGTTGGAAAATGGGTGCAGTGAGGGTTTGACGCGGTGCGAACATAGATCTCGACCTAGTCATTTTCTTTTTTCAATTCATGGTAAATTTTGGTCACTCATTTGAGTATTTTAAGCAAGATAATACATAAATATTAGAAATCCTTTCATCTTCAATTTTCATATTTTTCAAATAATCTTTCGATAAGTGCAATAAGTAGTTGTTATATATATATATATATATATATATATATATATATATATATATATATATATATATATATATATATATATATATATATATATAATTGGTAATTTTAAAATTAATTTTTTCTTTCAATGGATTAAGTAGTGTTAATTATTCAAAAATCAGTATAGATATATCTTAAGTTTTGATTTACTAAAATTTTAGAAGAATCAAATTTTTTGAGATGTAAAAAATTATAAAATTTAAGAAAAAATTTGTACTTGGGGAATTTTATTTCCTCTTAATAGATCCAGACTTAAAATTGATCTATGTTATATATATATATATATATGTGAACACTATTCGTCAACTCCTTGTTAGTATAAAAAGAATTCTACAGCTCAATTTTTAGTAACGCCAATAAAATGTGTTAACCATCAAAGTTATTTAATATTTTAATTGATTTATATAATATATACATAATTGAGTTTGAAATATTTTACTCAACCTTAATAATGAAATATTTTATTTACTTTTCACATTGTATACATTTAAAAGTCTGTATTTAATTAATATTATTAAATAAACATCTCTTTACTAAGAAATAAAAAATTTGAAGGAATTAAACATTTCCCTCATACTCTATATTAAAGAACTAGTGTTAATACAATTAGAACGCTTTATATATATTGAAATATTTTGTTTAATATACATATTGAAATACACATAAAAATAAATTAGATTTCTTTTACTTTCTATTATTTATTTTGTCTCTTTACAAGATATATTTATCTACTTTACGGATCACAAAAGTCTCACGTGTAACAAGATATAAATTATTTTATATAAGAAGAACAGGACATACTCCTTGAATTTAATTTTTATATTTATTTTGTGTGTAGATTTACCAGTCTCATTTTTTTTGTGTTTTTATATGCAAATTTTCTATAAAAATTGTGTGCCAATCTTGAAAGTAGTCCTCCTTGGAAAAAAATAAAGACAATAGCTCACTAGTCTAGTGCTATTGCACCAAAAAATACATTGAGCTTCAAGTGAGTTTTTGAACTCCCCAGAAGTCAAGCTCAAAATAAAGCATTATTTAAATTGGGGAAAGGATAACACCTAAAATTATAGATATGAGAATGAAATTATATTTTATTTCACGATTTCATTTGCAATAAAAAACTATAGAATCCTAGGACATATGGGTTGACCCCAATATAATATTCAATATTCAAAATTGTTTGATTGTAAAAGAAATTAACTATTAGTTAATCGATACTCTAAAATAATGTGTAACTATAAAACTTAATTTTACACCTTGCATGTTATCTATTCTATGGTTAGTTATTTATATTTATTTATTTTACATACACAAAAAAATATCCCTTTATAAACCTATAAAATTGCATTCTAGGATCAACTATGTCTCTTTTAATCTTATACAAAAATAAAATTATTCAAAATTATTTTAAACATAAGAAGGAATTTAACTATCAACAATTAATAAATGAATGGTAGTAATTTAATTTTGACAAAATATTTATGGAATATTTTTAATAGTATGTACTTTAATTAATAGAAGAAGTGGGCTCAAGATTACCCAAAACAATGTTGTTCAATCTTGTATTGTTGGATTTAGGTAAAAAAAATCATTTTTTCTATTAGTTATACTTGTTTTTCAATTTATTAAAAAATTAGATTTGACCAAAGAATAAGGAAGATTATACATGGAGATTAATAAATATATATTCATTTTGACTCTCAATCTTTTCTTAAGTTTTGCACTTAAAAAGAGGTTTGCATCTAGAAATATTTGATCCTTGTCCAAGTTCTATACAACCATATAAATTAAATGTGGTAAAATACCCATAGCCAATAATCAATAATAAATATCAAAACACTTAGTAGAATTTGTTACAATACCATGGCTTATCAATAAATCATGTCCAACAAACCATAATCCATTTCATATGACCCTTGTTTATATAACATTTCTTTTAACTAATAGATTTAATTAAAAGGAAAAAAATGACATAATTACTTTGGAAACAAATATCAACCTTAATTTATTTATACTACTAAAAATATTTAAAATATTCTATAAAATTTAAACCCTATTATCTACTCAATAATCATTAATACTTAAATTTAAATTCTAAAAGCCATATTTTAATACTCAAGGCATGACCTCAAAGAGGTGGGTGAGAAAGTTATTCTGATTGGGAAGGTTATTTACACTTACACATTGGACACTCACAATTGTGGTTTTGAACTTGAGTTAAGAAACAACAACCCAATCTGAGAATTTTTTTTATTGTTTACATTTTTTCTTATTATTTAGTTAAATAAATGTAGGAAAGCAATTTTTATGTTTTTTAAGAGGAAACAAATCGTTACTTGTCCGTAAAATATAGTTATCTCTTATTATTCTGAGCTACCCTGAATCAATTCAATGGTTGCGTTTAACTTATCGAGTATTGGCATGCGCACTGTAACTAGTGTTTTAAAGCTGTCAATAATGGACGTAATTGACGAACCTACACAAAGCAGTGTAACCACAATTTCAGACCTGTATCATCGTCAGACTTCAAGTCTTCACACTCTTCATACAAGGCTGCCTTTAGAACACTGATCCAAAAGAAATTAAAACAACAGTTATCTACTAAACAGTTGTTGTACTGAAATATAATGAGAAATACACTCTTCATACAAAGCTGGGTTTAAACCACAGACATAAAAGACTTCAAACACCATTTATCTACTAAACAGTTGTATTCAACATAATGAGAAATCTACAGAGAGAACATTTATTTCCATCTATGACTTCAGAGACCTCCATTGTACTTCCCAGATCCTTCTTGATTCTTTTAATAGATGGCCAGCCTTGCCATCAAGTTCCCGGAATACATGCTAGAAGGAGAAAGACGAGGAGATGAGAAATGGCTGCTAGCTCTCTTTTCTATCCATAACAAGAACTAAATTTTCTAGTTGAATTAAATTTTCCATTTATCAAGTCTACTAAGATTGGAATCTCCTATCACTTGTAGGTAAACTGATTACTTCAGTTTACTTTATACATAAAATGGTGGCTGTACCCTTTTTTTCTGAATTTTCTTTTCTTACATTATGGATCTAAACTTCATTTATTGATAAACTTCAAGTTGATTCTCCTCATTCATCCAATACACCTAGCTTCTCTGTGCAACCAGAAACAAGTTCAGTTTCAGATATCTCTGATGGCAGCCTCCCATACGTCCGTGTTACAGGCAATGTCATCTTAGTTGATGTTAATCTCAATGCCTGCATCAGTGTATGCTTATTCCATCTTTGCTGGATGAAAATCAAAGTTGCAAGCACCACAGCAGTCACTGGGATAGCAATATCTCCAAACTTCGAATAAAAATCTGAGTCAGGATTTGCAAATTCAAATCCATCTGCAAAGTAAGGATTGAAAACTGGAGGTCTAAAGTAATCATAGATGTGAGGAAGGAGCCGCAGGACAGTGATACCAATGTAATATAGTTTCCTAAGTGGTTTTCGTTCAAAATGCCAAAGAATATTACCGATAATTTGAGGAAGCAGGAAGAAATCCTGTACCAGACCCACATACTCCTGAAGCTCAGTCTCCCAGTCAACTTGGTTGTGCCGATTGAGTTCTGCGTCCAGATACGCTGAGGATTGAATTGGGCGGCTACTGGTCTTCAAGTTATGAACAATCAGCACAATTAAAAAGCCCATAGCATGTATAGCAGAGGAAATAGCAAGCACTCGTTTATCACTTGGGACTCTCCATGGCTCTGAAGGATTCCTTGTCAGATATCGAATACGAGATTTCCAAACCTTTTGGCAGAGTCTTAGTGTCATCAGACATGCAATCAACACTAGCAGTTTAACCATGTACTCAGTCTTGTCAGACCCTCCACTCTGAATCGGAACAAAATGATTATGCTCCGGCTTAGATTTCATACTTTTGAACAAGGCCTCTGCACCTGTTATGAGAGGAATACTGTATCCAATGGCCTGAATGCCCAGCATGACAAGAGAGATGTATGGAGAGACTTCTGTCTTCTCTCGACTGTACAATAATTGGCTCACAATGCACCCAATCATCATCGATAGTGTCAATATACGTAACACGAGTTCTACACTTTTGCGAGAGATGATCTCTTCCCTCTGCCTTAGATATAGAATGGGAAGAGTCTCGATTTTCATCTGGTTGAAAAACAGTGGGTCGTCAAAAGCTCGTTGGCTTTTAACAGAAAGCCTCACGGTTGGATTTTCGAACCACCAGGCATTTGTAGGTGGATATTCCACTTCCACTTCAATGAGACAATCAAAACCATCCTGCAGATCCCCTGTTTCATGCAAAACTCTCCACCATGGAGCTCGAAAATCCTTTCGAACATCACTGCATCCTATAAGGTGCATTTTACCCACTCTTGGATCATAGAAACCCTCCAGAAAAAGCTTTGAAATATTGCCTTCCAGTTTCAGCTGTGCAGCAACTTTCAAGGACTTCTCTTCCTCTGGTCCTTTTGAATGAGGTGATTCCGGAACCTCCTCGGATATGAAATAAGTGTCCCAACGAACTCCCACAAATTCCTCTATGGCTGTAACATCCAAACTTATGAAGGTCTTGACAAAATTCCCTCTGGAAAACTGGTCAATTGAGCCCCGTGATTTCACTGAGAGATCCCGGCTTAGAACAGAAAAACTCTGTCTTGTCTTGCCAAAATCCTTCCGGGGATACTTCAAGAACGATTTGCCAAAACCACCTGTCTCATCTCTCTCCATTTGGGCCAATTTGGTCTTGTTGTATTCGTATGATATATTGTTGAACAGATCCTGTGGCACACGTCGAGGATGTATCAGCTCAAATGAGAGATCAAATGAGAGTGGGGGGAAGGAATTTGTACTGTTCTCAATGCTGAAAATGCTGCCAACAATTACACTTCTTTGCTTGATTGAGAGTGAAAGGGGGATGTAAATGAAGATTCGTGAATTACAAGCACTGTGATTCTTGATGGATCCAAGGCATCCCACCATACACAACTGACCAGAAGATGAGTCCCATTTACCCTCTGCAGTCAACGTTAAGTCATTAAGGCCTGATCTTTCACATGCCAAATACCGATTCTGTGAAGGAGGGACGGCTCGAAAAACCGCACTAACATTTGCAATACCTGAATCCTGGTCTGTACACATCAAATCCTGCATACAAAGCTTTGTGTTATCCAAACTGCCATTACTATCTATAATGAATGGAAATGGACCCAACTTGCTACAATAGGCATCTGTGCCGTTGCACTGCCAAGAGGGAACCACATGCAAAATCTGACCATCCATCAGTTGCTTTACGGCTGAACAAAATTGCTTCCCTCGGTATACTTTAATACCTTTTGACTGGAAACTGTCTGGATTTTGGTGAGGAGCACAAGCCTTTGCCACCAGGCTGTCAGAGTCAAATTCATAATTGGAATCAGCAGCCAATTGTGATGAGATGTCGATTTCATCAAAATAGCTTGAATTAGAGTGTCGATTGAGGCTTCTTAGTGTTCCTCGAATCTCCCTGGTAGTCAGAGAAAGCTTGCTCGGATAGCGCAATCGCAGCAAAATTCTATCATCTTCTAACAGAGTGGGGGACTGTAACTCTGATTTATTCAACCAATCCCAAGGATCTGCAGCATTCTTCCCACGGGCGGGTAAATGGGTACTGCCCAGCATACACAACACCCGTTCCTCTTGTGAGTTTTTCGATTCTTCAAAGTAGACTCCTTCGACATGAACGGTAAGAGAAGTGAAGGCAGGGTAATTATAAAAGTCTCTGCCTCTCGAACGCATGTGGGAGATGTCTCGGCTTGTGGATATGGCCAACTGTAAAATCCCACTCACATTTACCATTTTGCCAGACACCTGGTTTAGATTCACACCTGTAATCAAGAATGAAGCCAGATTGATAGGCGAATAGTTTCCGGGGTGAATGTAAATGGAGTTTCTTCTCCTAAATGGTATCGTGTGATTGGACTCACTTGTGGTGAATGGCAGGAGAGGAGCAGAGCCATTGTGCTGATTCCAATCCCCATTTACAAAAGAGAGCTCCTTCTGAATGCTATGTAATAGGTTCTGCCCTGGATGCAGCACTGAAGCCTCTGCTAAAACAGAGCTACACTCCTCCTTTACCTCACTAAAGCGACTGTAGGTGGACATGTAGGTTGATGGATGATCCGGTTTTATCATCAGAGAGTGAGAACTGGTGGGGCAGTAAATACAGAAGAAAGAAGTCACAGCCAATACCCATATCCCAAACAGAGCTGGGGCATACATTCCCATGTTTTTCCTGACTCCAAACCACATTTGCACTCTAAACGGATTCAGACTTTTGGGTTTGATATTACAATTCGAAGACAAAAAGCAGAACTTTTCTGAAGCAGCTCTTGTGAGCTCAAAATGGTAAAGGGGATAAGAGCTTGAGATGCCAGTGAAACTATATATTAATTTATCGACTCAAATGAGCATCCAGAAAAGGGGTTGGAAAACGGGTACACTGACTGTTTGACATGGTGCGGACAGAGATCTGGACCCAGTCATTCGTAATTTTTTTTGGTTCCCAAATCATGGTAAATTAGTCGCTCATTTCAGTAATTTAACAATCCTAACGCATATGATCTCTCTTTTTATATATATAGAAAATATTAAAAAACTTTTCTTTTAACTTTTTATATCAAAAGAAAATATTAAAAATACTTCTTTTGAGAAGTAGTTTTTCTAATTTCCTTATAATCTTTCAATAAGTGCACTAAGTACTGTTAAATAACCAAATTTAACTTAAAAAAAAAATTGATTTATAGTTTTAACATATAAGAATTATTTTAAAATTAAAATTTTCAATTAGATGAGTAGTATTAATTATTTAAAAATAATTATAGATTTATCTTAATTTTGAATCTATGAAATTTTGAGAAGAATCAATTTTGAATCAATTTTTCAAGGGGTAAATTTTTTCAGAGTACAAAACTAAGAAAAAGATTTGAACTTAGAAAGTTTTAATTCTTCTTAACCCTCAACAGGGTTAAAATAGATCTATGCTAGTTATATATATGTGTGTGTGAACACTATATGTTAAATTGTTAGCATAAAAAGAATTCTACACCTCCTAGATTTTTATTAGCACACCAATTGATTTAGATAATATATACATAGTTGACGTTGAAATATTTTACTCAACTTGAACACTGAAATATTTTATTTACTCCTCACATTGTATTTTCTTTTTCTTTTTAATTATTATTATTATTAGATAGACATCTCCCTCTATTGGGAAATAAAAAAAATATATTCATGGAACAATTTTTTTTTTTTAATATATACATTGAATATTATTATTATTAACATATATTTAAAATGTTATATGTCAATGTCATAGTAAGCATTGAGGATTACACATCTCCTTCGTACCCTAAATTAAATAACTAGTGTCAATACTATTAGAACTCTCTTTATATATTGAAATATTTTACTTAATATACAAATTGAAATATGCATAAAAAGTAATTATAATTTTTTACTTTTTATTTTTTTCGTAGATTTGTGAGTCTCAATTCTTTTGTTTCTGTTTTTATATGCAATTTTTCTATAAAAATTGTCAGGGAAACTTGGAAGTAGTCATCTTTAAAAGATAAAAAAGCATAATAACTCACTAGTCTAGGGCTATAGCACCAAAAAAACATATTGAGGTTCAAGTGAGTTTTTTAAACTCCCTAGAAGTAAGGCTCAAATAAAGAATTCTCTAAATTGGGAAAAGGATAACACCTAAAATTTAAGATATGACAATGAAATTATATTTTATTTCAAGACTTCATTTGCAATAAAAAAAAACTTTAGAATAATATTAAATATGGGTTAACCCCAATATAATATTTAAAAAATGTTTAATTATAAAAGCAATCAACTCTTAGTTAATCAATATTTTAAAATAATGTGTAATTATGAAGCTTAATTTTTACACTTTGCATGCTATTTATTCTATAGTTATTTGTAATTCTTTATTTCACATACACAAAAAATATACCTTTCTAAACCTATAAGAATGTATTTTAGCATCAACAATATCTCTTTTCATCATATATATATATAGAAATAAAATTACTCAAAATTATGTTAAAATTGGCTCATTCATATAATTGACAATGTAAAAAACAATACAAATACAATATTTTCAGTTGATGATGGACTTTGAAAATGTCTTTTCAAATTGTTCAGGCCTTAAATTATTTAGAGCATCTCTTAGGCAGTATAATCCTACAAATGAAATAATCTTTTCAAGGGAATCAGTCATCCCCTTATCTAATTTATAATGATAAAATCTTATCTTAATTACTTTGGACATCCCCTTATCTAATTTATAATGATAAAATCTTATCTTAATTACTTTGGACAGTAAGCTAAATCTCATAAATCAAATTCTCATTTGCTTTGGCCATACCACTAAGTCCGATAAATTGGATAGAGTTGAAATGCCTCAAAGTAATTTATAAAAACAAAAGATAAACTCACATTCCCACCATTACACGTTATACCCTATACAATTATTAAGCAAAGTATTTACATCACAAGCATAATAATAAATAATTTCATGAATGAAAGTTTCACTTAGTGAAGGTTCTTATGAGAGAGATGATGCATGGAATGGGATCAACTATTGTTACCAAATATACACATATACAACAAAATCCATCTTTTTATGGAGATAAATAAATCACTTTCAAGACACTATAATTATTGAAAACAAAATAAATGATTTATAAAATGTATATCTACATTGTCCAAGTAAAGATAACACTACTCCAATTTTTATTTGTATCATTATTATTTTTTCTTATGTATTAATCTCTTGTCTATGTACTAATATCATTCGATATTTACAACTCAAAGAAAAAAGAAGTAAACATTTCTGGAAGCAACGTTTGTGAGCTTGAAACTGTAAGGAGGATAAGAGCTTGAGATGCCAGCCAACTATATCGGTGAATCGATTCAAATAAGAATTTAGTAAAGGGTCAATTTTGGAAAACGGGTGGACTGATTGTTTGACATGGTGCGGACAAAGATGTGATGTGAACCAAGTCATTAAAATATATACTAGAATTTGGACCAAGAGGTGCAAAGAAATGTCGATAGGACGAGTGGGGAATATGGAAGTAAGTAAAACCAACATTTAAGTAAATGCCATTAGATAAATTTAATTTGCATTTCCAATTGAAACACCTAAAAAATTTCAACCAGTTTCTTAAAACTCAAATCCATCTCTTTTCAGATTCTACATATGTTTGAAATCCATGAATGTGGTATAATCTTCAAATATATTAATTAAAGAATTCTCATGACATCATGTAACCACCAGAGCCATAACTCCATTCCTTGGACCGTGATCCATTAATGTTCATCCACCAAAGCTTGAATAGGTTTCAAATATGCAAAATATGGCATCCTCTTTCCTCAACAATACCTAAACACTATGTATAGTTGAAATATTATTAGATTCAGGAACTTTTAACGCAACATTTGGTAATGTTCAAAGTTTCACATATAAGAAATTCAGAGATTTGATTCATAAGTAGTTCTTGTATAGGGAATGGCTTCACATTATAATATTCCATGTCATCTTCTTTTGGTGGAAATCTTCGAGGAAAAGGGTCTGTGCTAAACAATATTGTCTGCAGCATAGGCAAAGCCATGTCTTTTGAGTGTTGTCATTGATGGAAAAGGAGGTAGCAGTTGCAGAGACAGAAACAGTTACAAGGAACAGAGATAGGCAGAGGCAGAGGAAACAAATATAAAGGAGAAAGGCATAGACACAGTTGTTATTGCAGAGAAGCAGCTGTTATTCCGAGAATCTTTTACACAGCTGGGCGTTACACATAACATAAATTACATTCCGAGAATCGCATACTCCAGCGGCAAAGTATTGCGCTTTATATTCAAATGTGCAGTGTGAATGGAGTGGAACCATAGTCATAACAGATGAAATCACAGCGGTGAAATGCGATGAATAGTTATTTATATATATAATTGAAATCGTGGAGCACTGGAACCTGGAGTAGAGAACGGAACCGTGACCGAGAGGAACAATGACGGCGGTTTGGAGCGAAACCGTGGGTTTCATCGCACCACCATCCGTCGGGCAAGCGATTTCCACCATTCGCGAGCGATTCCATAGACAGACTGACGCGTGTCCCTGAACGAAATTTAAAACTGCCGGTTAAAGTGCGCCATCGCACGTTATACATTGACTGAAGACGCCGAGCGATATTGTTATAGACCGTTGATCTGGTGGCTCGACATCTAACGGTGATCACTCGCAGGACTCGCACGAAGTTTAATGAAAGAGCCCGAAGGTTAAGCCAGGTACATTGCGCGCGTTTGATTGGTCTTTTGATTGCATTGTGGGCCCAGGGCGGAAATATACGTAATGAATTTGGTTTATTAACATTAGTATAAGGTCCGATGGAGTATGTTAAAAGAATTTTATCAAGGTTCACGAGTTTATAAGGGTATGCGATGTATTGTGGGACTCCGTTAATTATTGAAGAGCCCCGTAATATGTATATGGATATATTACGTTTAATGGAATATGCGAATGTGGTTAAATATGCCGAGGGTCAATTTATATGGTTCTAATAGCCCAACTATTATGTGATGTATAAGGGTTGTAATTGCGAAATTAGTGCATATGTACACATAAGAGACTGTCGGGTTTGTAACTATAGAGGAGTATGAAATTAATATCTAAATTCTCTGAATTAAGATATTAAAATAACCAGACTTAATTTGCCAGAATGGAATAAGGGTGTTGTGAGATTATAGGATGGCACACAAGCTATGAGAAGTAAAGCTTGGGATGCATTTACACACAGTTTAAGTGAAATATTGTAAAGATTGAAAAATGAATGAATTTATATGTATGGTTTTATAACCATGAAAAAATGAAATATCCACATTGATTCATTTTTGTCCAGATTTATAATCAGTAGGTATATATGCAGCAGGTGCACAAAAGCATAGTGAACAGGTGAATATACACAAGGATAAAAGCATGGGTCTGACAGAAGTAAATAGATATCACAGGTTTGACAGGTATACATACACAGGTGCACGCAATTACAATGAATCAAAATATACAGAACAGTCACTCAACAACTGCAAAAATTACAAATCCAGTAAATCCAAAATGCAGAAAAGGAGATGAGTGGAATTGAGATGTATAATTGAAAAATGTAAATGTAAATATTTTTTATTGTTTGTGATGCAAAGGCAAGTATCCTAAGGAAAAGAAAACTCCCACTGTAGCATGGAAATTTGTACATATTGTTATATTTTAAAATTGAGTTGGATAAAGGAATAAGAAGACAGAAGCCAAAGAGTCATGAATGTTCACTCCAAATTCCTTGTGAAATACAAACAGTCATGTGAGGATCTCTATATATAATATCAATTTGATATGCACAAAGTGGTTAGAGAGAGAAAATATAGAGAAGGCAGAGTATAGAAGTGTAAGGCAGAGAAGACTAAGAAAAGAAGAGCAGAAAGAGAAGCTACATAACAGAGCCGATATCCGAGGTAAATCAGCAAACATTCAGTTTAAAAAATTGAGGAAGTTGGAGCTTCCCTATCAAGTTGCAGCTTGATAGATGTCAGTTGTAGTTGACTGAGGTTGGAGCCTCTTGTAGGTTGGTGCCTACAGAAAATTGAAGGGATTTGGTGCTTCCTTGCAAGTTGTAGCTTGCAGAATTGAGGTAGGAGCCTCTTGTAGGTTGGTGCCTGCAGAAAAACAGTGGTGAAAGGGAGTTGGAGCTTGCCTTTGCATCACAACAATAATAAGATGTGGTTTTCTCCCTTTATGGGTTTCCACTTATATCTGGTGTCTCTGTGCATGATGTTTATGTGTTGATCTGATTTATATTATCTTCTTAATACCTACTGCTCTCATATTAAGTCTGCTGTTATATTATATTAATACTTGCTGCTCACATTCTAAGATTACTCACATATTAAGATGGACAGGAAATTAAGGTGTAAATAAGGTTTAATAAAAGGTTTAAAAGATTATGAATGTGTTAAACTGATTCACCTCCCCCCCCTCCCTCTCAGTTTAACTAAGAGTTCAACACCGAGGACCTAAAAACCATTGAAATATCATGATTTCATCAGTAGAAAAGCTCAAAAATACAACTAAATAATAAAATACCCAACTCAAATATTAACGTTATATGCCTCAATACATCCAAACCATAAAACACCCAACTCAAACTTAACATTATATGGCTCTTAATGTGAGGCAGGGGACTGAAAAACTTCCCAAAAAGCCCTTGCACGTTGGTGTGTCCATCTTTTCAGATAACATACCATACCATTTCAATATGGAGCACAAGAGAAGAAACCAAGTGGTTTGGAATATCCATGGAATTGTATGGAATTGCAAGGTGAAAAGAAGCACCAAAACTGTTTCAAAAGTTCTCCATGGAAGGTTTTCACATAGAAACTGAAGAAAAAACTTGAAAGTCATTAATATTATCAACAAAATAAAAATTTCAAGCCTATAGAAAACAATTAACATGTCCCCCTTATATTTTCTCAAATGCAGAATTAATTTTGTGCATTTTATGAAGATTAATGAAACGTTCAAAGCCACTGATGATGAAAAGCACTACCTTTGATAAATTTTTAAGTGCCCAAGCAATGTTTCCATGTTTTTAAAGATTAATGAGACTTTCCAAGGCACAAATAATGAAAGACACTAGTTTTCAAAATTTCTCAATGCCCAAATAACATTTTTTCCTTTCTCTGAATATTAATGGAACCTTCAAGCCCACAGGGAGTGAAATAAATTCCATGAGATATTTCCCTAAGAGCACAGAAAAAAATGATAACATTTTGAATATACTATATAGATTGTTTTTAGGAAAAAACTTATAAACTATATTATAAACTATCCATATGCCCTTTAAAATGCCATTTTTCAACAGGATCTAGACACATCGACTGTTAAATGTCAAAATACGTTAAACATTCATACAATAATGGAATTAACAGTCTTGAAGCAACGAGTTATAAGAAGTTATTGTCTTAAGTATATTTCAACTGTGCTTTTCATTGGAACAGACAATGATTATCAGGATTAGCCATCTCTCACCTTTAAAACAATATTTTGTTGGCTTTTCAAACCAGCCAAGATGTTTTTCCTAGTGTTTGGGTTTTTCCACCCTTGAAGAAAAAAACACAAAAAAAGGCACATCTATAGGACTCCACGATACAAAAATATGATTGGAAGAAACGTTAATATCATGCACCCACATACACAGAAATTTGAAAAGGAAAATAGTAACTACTGGTAATATGTGTGATATGGTCTCTCAACACTCTTTCTTTTCATAAGTTGGAAAACCCTTTGGCATTGGATCCTGCTGCTCGCCATTTGATTTTCTAATCAAATGATTTTACCCTCTGAGAATTTTTAGGATGTGTGCAATTAATCGGCAATGGTTGAAAACAATATTAGATGAAAAGAGAGATGGAAATGGGTGAAAACATGTAATAGAGATTGATACCAAACCTGGTGACATGGAATGACATGAGAGGAACACTTGTGCTTTTCAGAGCGGTGTTGTGCTAACAAAGTGATTCTGATAATTATGTTATTTGAAAATAAATATCGCTAAAATAATGAGTTTACATATTATGTGGTGGATGACAAATCTATGAACAGTATCCCGAGGAACAATGATCCGAGTAAATTTCGCTACCCTTTAAACCAAGACCTTTTACTTTGGCTGATGTGATGGATTACAATTTATCAAAGCGTTAATTAACATAAATGAACATCTGCATGCTGTAAAGAAGAGGAACATAACAAGCATTTACAACATAAGAGATTGATAATGGAGCTAGTCCAGGAGGGACTACGTCTCCAGGCCTCGGTGTCAAGATGGTGTAGGCCGCTGCATTAAGTGTTGTAAATAGTGATGATGTACATGGATGGTGTTGTCTCTGTCATACAAGGAAAATTCCCTCACGCAGGAGTGGCCGAACCTCTCCACGAGATGTTCCACTACAGGAAATCTCCTTCTCAAAAAAGACTCCTATTAGTATGACAATAATTCACACATAATGACTATGAGTATCCCGCCATCATCGCAACAAAGGGATCTCAAAAAAACATACATGTGACAATGATTATCCCGCCAACATGGTAGCAAAGGGATCTCAACATAATACAAATCCATGATAGAAATTACATCTCACATCAAGAACAAAACAAGATTTCACATCAAACATCAATAGGGATCCATAGAACACAATGCATCTCATGGCAAAAAGAAGTACATGATCACACTGCATATACCTCACATCCTAGAGCTATCTAAAGAAAAGGATTATAAACTGATGGATTTGGTTGTACCATCAATATCGTGGCGTCAAATATCCTGAAAACAACTGCTCACATGCTGAATGCTGACACCTGCAACTCCACTTTGAAAAGTGACCGAAAAACATAAGGCTCAGATGGAAAATATAACCACACCGCTGAACTCGTGTTGCCGAGAGGTGTAGGATTGACTGTCAATTTGCTGAATTATGACAATGTCGAAATCTGGGCCTTAGGGAATCTTTTAGGTTCCCCCTAGATTCCTCAAAGATGCTGCACCATCGGTAATTTGGAAATATACAACTCAAAATAGGAATATGATCTCACCATTGAGATCCTTGCAAAATTCTGAGAAGAATGAGTATAAGGTTGACCTCATTCTGACACCGATGAATTTCGGCCTCCAAGGAATCTGAAAGATTCCCTCAAGATTCCTGAAGATTCTCCTCCACAAGGAATCTACAAAATCGATGCTCAAAAGGAAAATCCGACCTAACCATTGCATTCCCTGTAAAATTCTGGTTAAAATGCATATAAATTTCAATACATTCTAACACAGGAAAATTTTACCTCCTTTGAATCAAAAGATTCCCTTGACATCAAAAAATATTCCCTCGAACTACGTGCGCCATCTTGCCTCGAACTGCATGTCCTTCTTCCATCCAACCTACCTTCTCTTTGCTCATGGCTCCATTGGCCTCCCTGTTCCCTCATCTCTCATTTTTTCTCCATCATTCTCCATTGCTCAACTCAGCGAGCGTTCAATGGTTCACGCCTGCAATCCAAATCAACAAGAAGACCACTCTGATACCTCTTTGTCCCGTGTGTGTCTCTAGAGCCACCTGGATCAATCCTCCCCACTGAGGAGCTTTTGGTCCTCCAAAATCATCAACAATAATATGCAACTGCTGTGTACTATGTCTGCACCACAAGTGTCCTGAAAAGGTCACCCTTCCATCTCCTTCACCTTTTTTCTTTGGAGCATTAAGTGATGAGCCGACACCTACATCCTCTGCAAACCTATAGTACAATATCCTGAAAATTATATGCTCAAATTGAACAACTATGACCCAATAATTTCCATACTTGCCACGATTTTATAACATGTACTCGGTGTTCAAGTTTACATCAAATGGAAATCACACCCCAACTATCATTACAAGGCCAAAAAAATCATCGTCGCGTTTTGAAGTGATGGAAAACACATCATCAATTTTACATAAAATAAATGCATCACACGACTTATAAAACAAGGCCAAAATATCATTGCTTCTTAACAAGTGATGGAAAAACACATCATCACTTTTACATAAAGAAATGCAACACATGATTTACAAAAATAAGGCCATGACACACTACCACATCTAGAAAAACCATCTCTCACTTATCAAAGCGAATGGGTCATCTCCCTATGGCACGTTTGTTTGTCGAGAAACTGTTTCAACCGGTTCATGCATCGACGCTTCATCCTTAAGGTGCTGCTCTGGATGGAGCCTCGAATACGTGGGTCTTTGATGACCACTTAGGTTGAACTAGCTGCAAAAGTTCTTCTTCCTCTAGAACCGCTTAACCAGTTTATTTTTTTGCTGTGGAGAAGGCTTTCCATGCCTCATCCTCCTTTGTGCTGCCATTATTTTCCAACACTTAACAAACAGATGGTTATGTAAACCACAAAAATGACAAGTTTTTCGATGCCATGATTTACGACCATGATTATCAACATTCTTATAATCAAAATGCACTATGGAATAGTGAGACTTGCTATACCTTCCCTGGTGGTCTCTGGTGCGATCATGGTGATGAGAGCTTGCCTCAGCTCTTTCACTGCAACATGAATTTCCATGGGATGATGGTGAAGTGTTCCCATCAACCCTCTTCCTTGGTGAGTTCAACAATGTCTGTTTGCCTTTGATGTCCTTCGAACATCCTCCTTCAGTTTATCCCAAACTTACATAGCGTGGTTTCTACACAACCTCCAATGGTTGAGTTATGACTTGGCCACGAACGCCAAGTCCTCCTCCTTTGTACCCCATCTTGGTAAGGAGTCTCATGTCGGTTCCTATAATGGGTATCTCCACACTTCCAACAGAAATGATATCATGTGCAGATGATACCGAAGAGAAATCAACATTGTTTACCTCATCTATCGATTTTGACACATGTGAAGAGGGCTTCTCTGAGCCTTCATTGCACTTCACTTCCTCTAAGGCATCTGTCATGGCCTGTAGCTGAAGCTGCAATCGCTGCTTCTCCTCCTTCTCTTCCTGTAGGAGTGCCTTCAATGCATCATGATCTGCTTGAAGAATTTCATTGTTGCGCTTCAATTCTTCTAACGCCTTTGTCGTGGCTTGCAACTAAAGTTGCAATTGATGTTTTTCCTCCTTTTCTTCCTGTAGAAGTGTCTTCAATTCAGTGTTGTCTGCTACTTTTTCTCATAAGCTTCGTACAACATGTCCGCTTTCTCGGACACCCTGAGCATGGTCTCATACATGTCTTTCATATAAATGAACATCTACATGCTGTAAAGAAGAGGAACATAACAAGCATTAGCAACATAAGAGATTGATAACGAAGTTCGTCCAGGAGGGACTATGTCTCCGAGCCTCAGTGTCAAGTTGGTGTAGGACGCTGCATTAAGTGCTATAAATAGTGATGATGTACATGGATGGTGTTTTCTCCGTCGTACAAGGAAAATGCCCTCACGCAAGAGTGGTTGGACCTCTCCATGAGATGTTCCACTACAGGAACTCTCCTTCTAAAAAAATACTCCTATTAGTATGACAATAACTCACACATAATGACTATGAGTATCCCGCCAGCATGGCAACAAAGGGATCTCAATCAAACATACATGTGACAATGAATATCCCGCCAACATGGCCACAAAGGGATCTCAACATAATACAAATCCATGACAAAAATTACATCTCACATCAATAAAAAAACAAGATCCCACATCAAACATCAACAGGGATCCATATAGCACAATGCATCTCATGGAAAAAAGAAGTACATGATCACACTGCATATACCTCACATCCTGGAGCTATATGAAGAAAAGGATGATAAATTGTTGGATCTGCCTGTACCATCAATTTCGTGGTGTTGAATATCCTGAAAACCACTGCTCACATACTGAATGCTAACACCCGCAACTCCACTTTGAAAAGTGGCCAAAAAACATAAGGCTCAGATGGAAAATCTAACTACATCGATGAACTCGTGTTGCCGAGAGGTGTAGGATTGACTATCAATTTGTTGAATTCTGACACTGTCGAAATCTGGGCCTTAGGGAATCTTTTAGATTCCCCCTAGATTCCTCAAAGATGCTACTCCACCGAGAATCTGGAAATATGCAACTCAAAATAGGAATCTGATCTCACCATTGAGATCCTTGTGAAATTCTGAGAAGAATGAGTATAAGGTTGACCTCATTTTGACATCGGTGAATTTCGGCCTCCAAGGAATCTAAAAGATTCCCTAAAGATTCCTAAAGATTCTCCTCCATAGGGAATCTGCAAAACCACTGCTCAAAATGAGAATCCGACCTCGCCATTGTGTTCCTTTCAAAATTCTGGTTAAAATTCATATAAAGTTCAATACATTCTGACACAAGAAAAATTTACCTCCTTGGAATCAAAATATTCCCTTGGCATCAAAAAATATTACCTTGAACTACGTGCACCATCCTGCCTTGAACTATGTGTCCTTCTACCGTTCGACATGCCTTATCTTTTCTAACGGCTCCATTAGCCTCCCTGTGCCCTCATATCTCGTTTATTCTCCATCATTCTCCATTGCTCAACTCAACGAACGTTCAATGGTTCACGCCTGCAATCCAAATTAGCAAGAAGACGGCTCGTATACCTCTTTGTCCCTTGTGTGTCTTTGGAGTCACCTGGATCAAACAACCTCATAATAGAACTCAATGAGAATAATCCTAATTCCTCAAAATTTGTTCTATATAAGATAGTCTTATATAATAAGACAACATACTTGATGGACCTGCTTTTGACCTTGATCCAGAACGCCACTAGGGGCACTACCTCGCTTGGTCCTTAACAAATCCTAGGCCAAAGCTTCAACATTTACCTCGTAGTTGCGCCTGATATTATCCCCACCCTTCTTAGATTAAAATAATGAAAAACAATTTACAGTGTCTTTTAACAGGGGTTACAAGTTTTAAAATATGAAAAACATTTAGAATCAATGGAAAACCTCAAACCTCTAACGGTAGATCAGTGCAATTGTTTGACTGCCTCCTCCATGGGTTCAATACACGGGATTTAATTAAGTATGTATTAGTCATCTTTAAAATTTAGAATTATATTTCGACATTGAGAATTTAAGAAGACGTATATGATAACGAATTCAAATTTTATAATAGTACAACCATAATCGGAATATTTAAATTCGAGAACATGGTACTCAATTTCTTTGTAGGGCTCTTACAAACGAAACCATACGAAGAGGTGGAGAAATACAATGGTCTTGAATATATTAATTCTTATGTATATAAACCCTACCATAGTCTATTGGTAACTTGTCAAAATAATGCATCTTATTTCACATTTTAAATATCAAGAAAGGAATCATAACAAAGATATTTTCCTTCACATGTAAATATTTGTGTTGGCCCTGAGACATTGTTTGCACAAAAAGCATGTTTAGCAAAAGTGGGAAGCAACATGAATGTGGCTCATCACCACCATTGCTTCATGAGAAGTGACACTGTCTTTCGACAACTACTTGTAATTCTCCTAGAAACTTAGAAAGCAAAAGTTGTTGGAAGGAGGAGGGATAACCCTCGACCCTCCTAAACCTGTTGTGCCCTTCAATTGGCCAATGGTCACTTTTGATGTAACTAATGAATGTGAGAATGGATGGAAATGGTAACTTCTGGAAATGTTCGTGACCAACCTAAAAAGTTGTTCTCATTGCTCGAAGGTCATTCGGAGGTCATTGCCAATAGATAGTTCTCATTAGCTGAAGGGTTATTGCTTTGAAAATGAATATTTTTAAATAATGAGTTTACATATTACGTGGTAGAGGCCCGATCTATGAAAAATAGTCCGAGGAACAACCTCATAATAGGATGACTTCAGCGTAATGAATGAAATATCCTTAAATAAAAATAAGAAAAGGAAATATGGATAAATGCAAATTATTATATGAAACATGAACACATTAAAATGTTGCCTCAATCTAAGAAGGCTATGTCAGGATTAGATGTACAATAATATTCAAAATTTATTATCCAAATATATTTTTTTATTAAAAACTTAATGTTTAAAACAAGTGTATTAAAATCCCGTCTCACCCCCAAAAATTCCACCATTAAGAGCCTCAATCTGTTAACAATGAAATATAAAATAAATAATTTTAAACATATATATTTTTAAGCCTAGTAGGACCTTTCATTCATTCATTCATATAAAAGAGGTTACAACCATAATAAACATCCCGTGGCCTCAACCTACCCAACTCAGAAACCAGGTCTGTTGGCCATTAGAAAGCATTATATTCCATCCAAAATCTAAAGCTTTTAAGTCTATCTATCTTAGACTTATAGGTTTGAATGTTTTAAACATCAAGTAACTGCACCCTTAAACTATTAACAAAAATTCTACCTAATGACATATACACTATCAAAATTATCCAAAACCGAGGAAAACATCCAAAATAGTCCTTCAAGGACTCCAATGGAGCTGGTTCCTTAGCACTGGAACCCAAAATATCTGAATGAGGTGGGCACCTGATGTGCCTTTCAATTCAACCCAAGCGTACATTCTATTGCTGAATTTAAAACTAGACAAGTTGGAAGTCCTTCTGGATTTCCTGGAGTCTTGGATCTGTTTTGATGAAAATAGATGAATTCAAAATTTCCCTGGCCACAATGTTCTTCATCATCCAGTACACATGAACAATTTGTCTATACTACGAAAGTCTATCGCTAGTGTTTCCGGGGTCCGGTACCAATAACCACTAGTCCTCCTCTTGAATGCCCTGTTCTGCGTGCTAGTTGAGGTCTGCCTCCCAACTAGTTATCATTTGTCACACCTAACCAAGGGTTCCTATCACAGAAGCATGGGTCACAAAATTGATATGTTGGATTTGCGATTTCCTACCTACCTGTGTGGGTGTCTGCGAGGACGAACCTCCTCTTCCTTCCAAAAGAGTTTCTTTGAAACTGCGTCGAATTCCCCCTGTCTCATTTTCCTTATTCACCGAAGTTCGGTGAGCCATCCTCACTAAACCCTATTGAACCATCGAGCAGTCGTTGATCTCCACTGCCCGACTAGAAGCCCACGGCTCATAGACTGGGCGACTTCTCAACCTGTTACCACTTGATGCATTGACACAGAACATAACAATGTAACATGTAGAATTAGTCTTAAATCATAGAAAGACATAGTACAACCGAACGTCCATTTTCCAGTATGCCTCTCCTTCCACCACAAATATGTCAAGCTTTATCGCCGCGTTGAGGCAAGACAACCCATGATGGGTCAATTTCCTTCCATGGATGGAATTTCCCGCCTGCTCCTCAAGCTAAAATAATTTTAAATATTAATTAATATTCTAGTATATATATATATATATATATATATATATATATATATATAGATATAATGTAATGTAATAGTTTAATTCTAGAGTATGTTTTAAAATTATTTTTGTTTGGATAATAGCTTGTTTTTTTTGGGGCATAAGGAAACATGTTAATGATCAAGAGCTAGAAAATTTTAGGAGTGAAAGCCTAAACCTTATGGACCACCACTAAAGTAATACCAGGTAGAATAGTTTTCCTTGAATAACAATGATGAGTCATGTGATGATCATCAGTTTTCCCACTATTTAAAAAAATGTAATAATTTGAAAAAAACATATGGTTCACTGACTAGTTAGTAATGAATGACTGAATAAACACTAAAAGTACAACAATATAGATTATGTTAAATATTATATATAAATTGAAATTGAATATATGATATTTTATAAGTTACCACATCTTAATCACAAAATCCATTCAAAAAATACTTATATACTAGCATTTTCACTACACCATGAAAAGAAACGCCGAAGTAGTGTGACGTGAGCCCAATGTAATCATAACAATCTGTCTTTCTTCTCAAGGAGTTATGGCATCTGTGAGAATGGCCAGTGCAGCTGCCCGGGCTATGGGACTTTGGATCAATTTAACCATATCAAGAACCTAGACGTGACACAGGGATGCAGGGGTATTATAACAAGCTGGAGCCGTTGTGCAACCAGGTGACGACGAACCAACATTACCTGCACGTCGAAGCTGTGGATTACTATCCCAAAAACTTCCTGGAACCAGAGGCTTTCAAGAACAAGTACGACCGCCTGGCATACCAGGTTGACTGTCGAGGTTCTACATGCCATGGCATATCGGCCGCTGCAGGCAAGGCAGGGGCCATAGTTGGGGCTTTCAGTTTTCTCTACCAGGCTGACCAAGTAGACATAGGCAGCCGCACTGGCATGGGCATTAAAAATGCTCTTCTAGTCTTAGCAGTAACAAATGTTATTGGTTTCTTTTTCAAATTCCTGATTCCTGAAACAAAGGGAAAATCCCTAGAAGAGCTCTCATGTGAAAAATATGAAGGGCCTTCCCAATTATCTGCGTGTAGGACTATGCCGATTGAATAGGGCCTTCCCAATTCATTGAGCGCCGGAACCATAGCCGAGATTGCAGTAGGCTCAACTGCTACTGTTTTGTTTCTTTCCCTGATAACGATGTTGTTCATCTGGCACAGGCGAAGGAGTTGAGAGAAGATATCGGAGGCGGATGCAGAAGAGAAAGATCCAGATGAATTCTTGTTGCTGAAGGAAATGCTCTCTGCCATTTCCAGAACGAATACCTCGCGCTTTCGGTCGTTGCCTCGTGAAGCTTCGGCAGCATCTGAAGGCGCGTGAGACACACTTACTTGGGAAGCCCCGGAACAACATATCGACCTGAAGGGCTGCACAGGAGATTGCGAGGCAGAACATCCCACACAATCTGTTGGACAGACTCTGAGAACATGCCGAAGGTGTCGAAGCACAGTCTTGGGATGCCGTATTTTTCAGCGACGCACACCGCTGGAGCGAGGGCACTGCTTATTTCTCCTTCCAGATATCGGTGAAGGAAGTGGTCGAAAGGGTCTTCCAGGCTTTGGTTCGCAACGTGGATGTGGGGCAGCTTATGCCACTGCATATTGTTGCTGTTTACCTTGCCCAGAACCAGTTGGTCTGTAGGGATCTCCATTTCCACCAAGTGGATGTCGAGCCCACTCTGTTTTGCGGCCTTCTTGAAGACGCTCCTGGGACTACCGCCGAGGTTCAGTTATCACGAGTTCAAGGAAGCCATCGATAACTTCAGCAAATAGACAGGTGGGTGACATTGTTCAAGATTCTGTCAGGGACGACGAATCTGAACAGTGTCCCGAACATATACCCCACAATAGAATGCCTTCGGCGTAATTAATAATAAATCCACTCAAAATATACATATATTATATATATATATATTAGTGCTGCCATATATGCCATATATGCACGAATGTATATAATATTTCCACAAAATTACCATTTTTAAATAGAAAATTAATAATGATTTTTAAAATAATCATGAAATTTTCTTCCTCTATTTTCTATTCAATTTATTATTTTTAATGATATTTTTGTTTTTCTCCTATTCCAAATTAGTAATTACTATAATATACCTTTAACCAACATTAATAATAATAAAAAACATTATAAAATTACTAAAGTAATAACTGATCACTATATATTCACAGATTTCAAATCTAAGTACTCTATGAGAGTGACTAATAATAACCACATATTTGAAGAAAAAATGGTCATTGTATTTACAGATTTCACGCATATTTCCTCCATGACAGTGACTCATAATAATAATAATAATAATAATAATTACGATCAGGCTATGCCAATCTACGTGCTTCACGGTGAAGCCTACGACTATCCAACATCGTCGTTTCCTCAAAACAGTGCGATACAACTCATTACACAACAAATTGTTAAAAAAACCATCCTGTATTAACTTCAACTTAAAAAAAAAAAAAAAACCAAATTAATCTTATGGAAAATACTTAAAAGCCATGCATTTATATAGAGAGGGTATCAGGGAAAATTTTAAGGATGGAAAATTATCTTGAAGTTTAAAATATTGGCGAATCTCACTAGTCCCTAATATGTAAATTATAAAATATTTCTTAATATATTTGTAAAATTATTCAAATTTATAATGATTTTATATATAGTATCTATATAATGTTGGCGATTTTTAAGGTAAAATATTTTATATTGTAAATTTTGGGCGAATCATTTTTAGAAAAAAATGGAAATTGGGGAATATTTTTTTGGAAAAAAACATGGAAAATTAGCCCTCCTGCGAATATTAGCCCCTAAAATTTTCCATGGAGGGTATCAATTTACCAAACTAAATTAATCTGTGTGATTCTTAGCAGAGGAATAGATTGGATTCCGAGTCCCATCACTCTAGTCACAGGTTGTTTGACTATGAAGATTGGCATCTTATATTTGCAAATATTTATTTATTAAAAACTATAAAATTTCCAATTTGCTATCCACAACAGAGTTTTTGTTAGGCCTATTGCTTATATTTTTTTTCCACACCATCAAATTGGTTGTGCATAGCATAATATTTGTTAGCGGGTTCTCATTGTTTGAAGATTTATTGCTCCGAAAACAAATATTTTTAGAATAATAAGTTTACATATTACGTGGGGACCACAAATCTATGAACAACAGCCTAAGGAGAAAACTCATAATAGAACACGTAATTAGAGTTTTTTTTCCTTCTCTTACAATATTTTTTATCACTTTTTATATACTAACATTATTTGTTACTTAATTTTGTATTTTTTTTCTCAAGAAAAAATCAAACTTTTTATTAGATTTTAACAAAAAGTTACATTGCATATGTCTAGCATTCCATAAGATCTCAACTCCTCAAAGAGGGGCAAGATCATACTGCCACCCAACACCAGAGTGTGGTCAAATGTGTCACGAACACACCCAGGGACCAAAAAGATAGAATCTCTTCTTTCGGGTCATGAGCAACAATAATGATCTAAAAACTCCAGAAAATGGGCCTCCCAACCTGGAGAAACACCCGAAAATAACAACGATGGTACCAACCATTAGAAGACCCAGACTTATGAATGCTAGGAGAAGTAAAAGTAAAATCCAATAGGTCTTTTACAAAATAGAAGTATAAAAACAAAATATAATGCATCATCTTTAATAACGTATGTAAGTCTTAGAGTCTGACGACAAAAAAATATACAACCCCTCCAGAAGATATAACAGTGCTGGAGTAAATAACCATAGAAATAGCATAGACTAAAAGAAAAAAGATGAAGAAAGGATGGGGATTCCCCATCAATATGGTCTGGTGTCCGACACACGAACCTCCAGACCATCCTTCTCTTCAATCAGCCACGAGCCATGAACTTGTCCAAGACCAATTTTAGACAGGCCGTTAGCTTGCTGGTTTCGCTCCCTGTAAATATGGAAAACATAAATGCATGTAAATCGAGTTTTTAGTGAAAGAATCTCATCAAGAATGGGAAGCAGTAAATAATTTTGACATATTTGAGAGTTGTTAAACCAATTTATGACATTCAAAGAATCCCCAAAAATCTGAACCGCATTGATGTGTTTGTGAAGAAGCCAACATAGAAGAAGTTTTAGAGTTTGAAGCTCTGCAAAATTGTTTGTTCCTAGACCCAGGCCCACAGAGGCCACAAAAGAGACATCTGAGCTTATATGGATAATCATTCCAACCCCACAAAGCCCCCTAGAAGCTGCACCATCAAAATAGTCCCAAGTAACTCCCAGAGAAATGTTATCACAAACCACCTGTCTAGGAGGATCCTCCCTCGAAAGAGAAGAAGAGTTCGAGAAAATGGCAGCACATTCACTAGCCACCAGAGCGGGAGAAGAAGATTTATCTTCAAAAATATATTTATTTCTAGATATCCATATGCCCCAGGAGATAATCAGTGGTAAACATCTAAGATCGGGGTCTTTGCAATGTTCCCACAAATTATTCCATGCAATATTGCATGAGAACCCCGTCAATAAGAAGTCCGATTAGCATAGGGATAATGTGTAGAACCACACATGCTTTGAGAATGGGCAAGTGATAAACAGGTGATCAATTGATTCCTCATATTTTTTACAGAGGCAACACCACCCAGGACCTATGATAAATATTTTTTGGAGAGTGTCCCATGTCGACACTTTGTGATGAAGTATGTTCCAGAAGAAAATAATAGACTTGGCTGGACATTCAATACCCCACAACATCTTGTACCACCACTCCTTTTCCCCCACCGCTGTGGTTGCCACAAGATGGGCATAACTGAACTTGGGAGAGTAAGAACCAGTTTTCAAGTGAATCCAAACCAGACTATCAGGAGTCTCTTTTAAGCGCATCCAGGCATTTTCCAGCTCCTGGATGTAGGCTTTCCATTCCCCAGCCCAAACAAGAGGAAAACCAATCTCCTGCGCTGATTTCCAAGCTTGTATCCAAAAGTTTGATCTACCTGGGAAAAAAATTTGATCGAGAGTGTTGAGGCCTCTTTGGAATAGAATTTCCCTGAGCCCATTAGATAAGGAGTAATTTCCATTGCAGCCCACCCATGGGTCCAAGCCAATTTTTCATCGCTTCCCATTCCCAATATTCCATGGAAACCCGTGGCCGATCAAGTTGAAAACCTTTACAGAGGCTTTCAAGATGTTAGAGGCCCTCTTGGTATCTTTGACCGGGGTCCTTATCTAGTCATCCAAAGGGACCGGATAAATATATTTTCTTTTAACAACCATGGTCCACAAGTTATTTTATGAAATAATCCTCCACATGGACTTCGCTGCCAGCGCAGAAGCAAATTTATTTAGTTGTTTGATGCCCCAACCCCGCCCCCACTCCTTAGGTTTGGTAATTGAGTTCCAGGCCACCCACGGGAAGACATTTTTGTCCTCCTTTCCCGAACAAAGGAGATTACTACAAATTCTTCTTATTTTGTTGAGAATGTCGATGGGGACCAACGCCAGGCTGATCCAGAATATCGAGATAACGAGTAAGACTGATTTGATCAAAACCAGTCTCCCATCTCTGTAGAGCCACTTGTGACTCTAGGAATTGATTCTTTTCTCGATCTTAGATATAAGCCAAAACCAGTCCTGTTTGAAATACCCATCAGGTTTCAAAAGGAAGCCTAAGTATTTGATGCTCGCTTCCAAAGGAGCTTGAAGGAAAGGGAGGAAATCAAGTACCCATACTAGGTCGGCCTCCGGAATACCTTCATAAGAAAGGGATGATTTTTGGTTGTTGATTGCAAGTCCGGTGGCCTTCATAAAAAGGTTTAGAATGGTTTTTAAAATTCTGATCTCCCCTTTGTTGCCTCTGCTGAATAACAATATATCATCCACAAAAATAAGATGTGTAACACAAACATTAGGAGCCACTTCAATGCCTCCCAAAGTACCTTCACGTCTGGCCTCGTGGATAAGTTGACTAAGTCCTTCTGCCGCCAGAAGAAAGAGGAGGGGAGACAGAGGGAAGCCTTGTCTCAAGCCCCTTTGATTTGTAAATATTTGTGAGGTTTCTCCATTAATAAGAACAAAAAAAGAAATATTAGTGATACAACTCATTATCCAATTAATAAATTCAATATGGAACCCCAAATGGCTTAATAACATCCTCATATAGAGCCAATTAATCATGTCATAAGCTTTGGAAAGGTCAATCTTGATAACCATACATTTCTTTCGAGATAATTTAATAATGTGAAGGGTCTCCCGAGCCACCCCAATGGCTTCATGAATTTGTCTGCCATCGAGGAAGCCAATTTTTTCCCTAGATATGGAGTATGAGAGTATATGCTTTAAGCGGTTGGCAATGGTTTTGGAAATAATTTTATACATACAATTACAAAGGGCGATAAGATGAAAATCATCAAAAGAAGATGGGGAGTCACATTTAGGAATGAGAGACAAAAAATTTGATTTTATGGAGTCATGGATGAATCCTTGAGATCTGGATTCCTCCACTACATTAGTGATGGCAGTCTGCATAAGTTCAAAAAAATGTTGAAAGAATTCCACCATCCATCCTTCCAGCCCAAGGCTTTTATCGGCTTGCATAGATTTAATAATGAGTTCAATCTCCTTCTTTTCCCCCGATGCCAAAAGTAGGTTGTTACTTTCCTCATCTGCATAACGTGGAAATAATTGAGCCACCTGGATGATTTCCCTGATATTAACCGCATTTTGAGCTAAGTAAAGATTTTTGAAATGATTTCTTCCGAGAGAGGAGATATCTTTGAAGGTATTCACCTTTATAACCTCAGATTTCTCCATCTCCCAGATAGTATTGGTATTTTTCCGACCTTTTGCATATTTATGAAAAAAATTGGTGTTTTCATCCCTTGCCTTCAACTAAATGGCACGACTCTAGAGACGCCACGTTTCTTCTCTTTCCCTGAGAATTTTCCTCCTGTTTTCTTCCAGCTCCCTGATCCTGTTTCTAGCCTTCTCATCCAAGAAACCCTGATCCCCATTGTTGTACAGAACCCCCAGGGCTTCATTGATATAGTTAATAGATTCCAAGTCTTTCAGAGCCTTTTCCTTTGCCCAATTTATGGTGGCCTTTTTGAAGTTTTTCAAGTTATCCAGGAGGAACTGAGCATGTAATTGACCAACCTCAGCTAGAGCCCGTCTCCACAGGTCAGTCACAAAAAGGTTGTAATCATCCTCCTTGAGCCAGCTAGAATTAAACTTGAAAGGGGCATGAGGTTTTCTGAAAGGACCTTTAAGCTATAAGAAAATTGGGGAATGATCCGAGATCCCCCCTATGCTGACCCATTGATGAAAACCCACTGAGTTGTCTGCAAAGTCATCACTTAGAAGAAAAAGGTCCAATCTCTTAGCAATATGGGCCTCCCCTACCCTGTTGTTTCTCCAGGTGGGAGTCATTTTGTAAGTGAGGGATCAAATAAACTCCCATCCCGCAACTAGTTCAGGAAATAATCAGGCAGGGCGTCAGTACACGCGGACGGGCCCCAAGCCTCCGCTCTACCCACAGAGAAATTTAAATCACCCCCCACAATCATTTGTGGGATTTTCATAAAGGATTTACATTTTAAGGAGTTACAGAATGAGGCTCTCTCCACACAGGGGCCATAAATGTTGATCAACGTGAAGGTAGATGCGAGCTCCATGGAAAACGCCTCCACCTCGATCACTGACTCCGAAGTCAAACAGATAACCATATTGATTGAGTTGTTTTTGAGCCCAGTCATCATCCCCCCAGAGCGACCCCTTACATATGAGGATATGAAGGTCCAGTGTGGGAGAAAAGAGGAGAGAAAAAGAGAGATCTGCATCCCAGAACCCAAAGTCTCCTGGAGCAAGATTATTTCAGGATGGTGTAAATTTACAAGGCTTTTGAAAGCTAGTTTTTTGGGCTCACTGGCTAACCTCCTACAATTGAAGGAGAGCACAATAATTTAGAAACCGTAAACTGGGTGATCGCTACTCTAAGCGCCCCTTTTAGGGATAATTTTTTGCCATTCACAATGTCAATCATGGCTTTTAGTTGGGCTTTCGAGAGGTCTGACTTCCTACCCTTGAGTTTTTTTCCTTGCTCCACAAAAGGGGGTTTTCCCAATCCCCCAAACAATTCTTTCTCTAACAATTTCTTCTCCCTCAGTCTCATATTATAGGGAATAGTGTCAATGGATAGATTATGGATGGTGGTAGTAATACTAGTCATCACCAATGACAAGTTGCTAACACTCATATATTGGGAAAAAATGAGCCTGGAGGGACCAGGCTTATCAGAACAATTGTACAGTAGATCAAATGAGTTTAAAATAAGAGAGGAAGGGCAAGGGTGTGTACCCACTAAATCCAACGCTATATCAGTAGGGATTGTCTGTGGCTCCTCCGTGAACACGTCCACATCCAATTCCATCTTTGCCACTGTCTCCGAAGCATCTATGTTATCCCCTATTATAATTTATGTCGTCGAGACCTGTATAGCCATTGTAGCCTCCGAGATCGAGACCCCCATCAGAGGTTGTCCCAAATGAGACTCAGGACCCCCATCCGCCTCATTCACCTCATCAGATGGACCACCCCTGCCTATAATCCCCTGTCTAGCCCTGTCATGTAGTGGCAGACCCCTCTTTAGTTTTTGGCTCTTTTTGAAACCTAGTGGACAGTCACGAGTTAGGTGACCCAAAGTGTGGCATCTATGGCATCAAAAAGGGAGATGTTCATAATCAATTGGTTGCTCAATTGCATGACCATCAGCATTCAGGATAATATTCCCTATCAACCCTTCCCTAGGATCCAATCAGACTAAAATTCTAGTAGTGTTCCTTGCCCTAGATTCTAGAAAAGACATCTCGGCATCCAGGAAGGTCCCCTAACTATTGCCAATTGCCTAAAACAATTCCAATAACCAGAAATGTGGAGGTAAAGCCGACAACCGCACCCACACCGGTATATCATCCATTCTTTCTGTTATCACTCATAAAATGTGAAACATTACTTGACAAGGTTATAGAGTTCACTCCTCAAAAGGATAAAGTCTCCTTAAGCCTTTTTCCAAATTGGTATAGGAAAATGTTATTTTTTTTACATGTTTAAACTTATCCTAAGGTCCAAGGTCACCTCCATTTAGGTCATGTCATGTTCCATCAATCATCATTAGGTGTCATATTTAATTTCCCAAGCGTTTAATTTCAAAAAGGACACTTAAGCCAGTTTAACCTCTTTTCGTAGCGTTTTACACTGTGAAATAACAATTTTCGCTACGAAACTGCCTAATAATTTCATAGTGAAACTATTAGAGAATGAACTAGATATGCTACGAAAAACTGTTTTCCTGTCTGTCTTGTCAAACCTAGGGTGAAGTGTCAATTCATCATTGGAGGAGTTAGGGTGGATGTCATTCGAGTCTGTTAGGGTTAATTTAAAAGTACAAAGGTCATGTTTGAGGTCATCATAACCATTTTTAGCATGAATGTGTCACGATTAAGGCATGAGTTGTCATCGAAACCATAAAAAATTACCCAATTGAGTCTTTTTGTCATTCTCTGCTTCATCATTTCATGTTATTGAGTTTTGGAGAGTTGTGTCATCGAGCCAAGCAGGTTGCTGGCAGATTCAAAGGTTACATGTGTCATCAAGCAAGCGAGCTTGAGAAGATATAAAGTCACCATGGCTGCAAGGAAGAATACCAACAAAGGTGGTCACTGCCACAGGTATGAGCTTATGGACATGAATTTTCTCAACGAAGACCCAACTGGCATGGAGGTATTCAGAAGAACAGGTTGTTTGCAATTCTACCAATGGATGCAGGGTTGTCATCTACATGTTTCTAAAGATTGTGCTAATAGTTTCACTGGGATAACTTCAAAGGTGGGAATACTAAACCTCACAGTAACACCAAACATCATTTCAGCAGCAACAGGAATCCCTAGAGGAGGGGAACAGTGGTTTAAAGGCATCAATTTCACCATGCAGGACTGCAAAAAATTCATCACGCTAGAGAATAGTGAAATTGATCTCACAAATGCTATCCCAAGGAGCTACATGAAGGAAAACTACTCAAAGCTACTAATGATCATTCATAAGTACTTCACTTGTGAAGGAAGGTTTCACATGGTCTACTCCTACCACCTTAGGCTTCTACTGCATTTTGTGGGTAAGAGGTCTCTTGAATTTCCCTTTTACTTATACAGAAGTCTAACTAAAATTTCAGATAAGGTCCAAGTTAAAAAATAAGGAAATGAAACTTCTCTTTTTCACCATGGTTTGATTAAGTTGTTGGTGTTAGAGGAGTTGAAGAGATTATGCAGAGATTGGACATCCTTTCTGTTCATGAGTGGTTCTAAAGTAGATGTTGTCACTCCTAAAAGAGTTCCCAAACCTAGAGATATTTCATCACCAACCGTGGCAGAGCAGTTAGAACCAGTGAACATGGAGATAGAGCCTTTGCAGAAGATTGACACACCCAAAGCTACACTTGCAAAATAGAAGCCAAAAGTTTGCAAACATGGAAGAAAGAGGGTTACTAGGAGCCAAATGGTGGATAAGGGTAACTTCTAAGAGGACATCTTCCATGCAATTGATATTGAAGAAACTCCCATTGTCCAAGTTGAAGATGTTGAAGATGGAGGAAGAAAGCTAAAGAAAGGCAAGACAACTAAAAAGTTGGAGTTTGTAGGTGATGATGCTGGTTTCATGTTTCAAGCTAGAAAGCCAATGACAAGACATGCAAGAAAGGTCATGGAAAGAATCAAAGAGACTCAGAAGGTCAGTGAAACTGCTCAGCCACCACCAAGCATCATAGACCTCTCCTCACCTGAAAAAGAAGAGCTGGTCATGAAACAAAAGAAGGGTAAATAGAAAATCACTAAAAAATCAGAAGTTGAAAACCTTAAGGAGAAGTTGAAAGAGGCAGGTGAAGAGATATCAGTCTTGAGAAAAGAGGCAAAGAAGCATAGAGCTGAAAGGCTTCAGTTTGAACAAATGAGGAAGAATTGGGAAGATCAAGTCACAAGTGTCTCAAAGACCTTGGAAAATACATAAAAATTGATAAAGTGGACTCAACCACTAAGAAGAGAGGTCAAGCATATCAAAAAGGTAAACCTGCACTTGAAATCCAATAATAGGACACTAAAGGACCAAGTCAAATATCCTCAAGAGCAATTTGATCTGATTCATGAAGAGCTGGAAAAGAAAGGTTTGAAAATGACTGTGGTGGAAGAGCCTATAGCTCAACTGATCATAAATGAGGAGGAAACACCACAGGAGAAATAATTTGAGATTGAATATCCCCTAGAAGGTTCATTACATGTAGAAAATCAAGATTTTGCAGTTGTAGGTCAGTTTTTGAAGATAGATTTGAAGTAGGAAATTTCTGGGTTTTTACACAGTTTCGTAGCATTCCTCAAGCTTAAAGCCAGGAATACGCTATGAAAAAACCTATAGCAAAATTTTTTCTTCTAAAGTCAATTTTTGCATGAATCAAGGAGGGGGATTCATGGTGGTGATGTGTCATGATTTGATTAACATCATGGAACATCAAAGGAGTGAAGTAAATGGATGCAAAAGCTATTTTTCAATGCTACCAAAACTCGCTATGAAACTATCTTGTTTTCGTAGCGAGCAATTATTGAAGTTTTTTGAACATCTTAAAGGAAGTTTTGGCCAGCTAGAGACCTCCAACATGTCAATGGAGCTTATTATCAAACATTTATTACTCGAAGGAAGTGCTATGAAGACAGGTCATAAGCCAAAGCATCTTTGAAGATAAGGGTCATCTATTCCTAAAAAACAGAGTTATGATCCACAAGTCTAGTAGGGTTTTAAATATGTAAAGTGGTAATGAACTCTATCATGTGTCTTTCGAGCATGTGATACTTCTTTTGTAGCCATTATGTATCTGTTTCACAGATAGGATAGAGAAATTTAATAAATAGGAGTTAGAGTCCTATTAGGAGATGGTTTCTTTAAGGTATAGCTGTCTATTTTCTGTTAGAAGTTATGTATTTCAGTTATGAAAGGTGTCATAGGAGAATTTGATGATCTAGCCACCAGGAAGATCATCCTTGTTGTAAAGAATATCTATTTAAATACAAAGCATTGAAGTAGTAAAGGGTTGGAGAACATTTTCACCAAAATGCTACTTTTATGTTTTTGACCTATATTAGTAATACAAAGTGATATTCTTCTTGACAGACCTGAGATTCTCATGAGGTTTTTGATGTCTTATTGATATATATATTTATGTTTTATCACTTGTAGTATATTTCATATTTATTACTCAGAATTCATAATTTTATGCTCTCACTTCCTGTAGTGATGAAATGACTGTGTTTTCCTATGTTTTATGTGTGAGTTGCCTCTGTTAAAGACCTCTATCTGCCTCAGCTTCCATGTTGAAGAGCCTTTGTCACTGAAAATACTCATTGTTGACTCCATAAGCCCAATGGTAGCAAGCCTGCATTCTTTTCAACCCGTAATCATAAAAAAACAAGTTACAATTTCCATAGAGTTAGCCATCTAGTACTATCATTATTCAATATCATAAAACCCCCTTGAGAGAGCCCTCTCAAACTGAAGAGGCTAAGCTTCAGTTAGAAGTGGTTTTAAATAGTTACACTTAGTTGTTTTATAAGAATCCAATCAAGTACAATTTTTTTGTTTGCGTTTTGTAGTCCAAAGGTTAGGATAATTGCCTTCCAAGCAATAGAATCGGGTTCGACTCCCGACAGATGCATCAAAATGTTATCACAAAATTGTACTTGATTGGCTGCTTATCAAACAACTCAATGTAACTGTTTCAAACCAGTTCTAACTGAAGCTTAGCCTCTTCAATTTGAGAGGGATCTCTCAAGGGGGTTTTATGATATTGAATAATGATAGTACTAGATGGCTAACTCTATGGAAATTGTAACTTGTTTTTTATGATTGCAGCTTGAAAAGAATGTAGGCTTGCTACCATTGGGCTTATGGAGTCAACAATCAGTATTTTTAGTGACAAAGGTTCTTCAACATGGAAGCTGAGGCAGATAGAGGTCTTTAACAGAGGCAACTCACACATAAAGCATAGGAAAACACAGTCATTTCATCACTAAAGGAAGTCAGAGCATAAAATTATGAATTCTAAGTAATAGAGATGAAATCTACTGCAAGTGATAAAACATAAAGATATAGATCAATAAGACATCAAAAACCTCATGAGAATCTTAGGTCTGTCAAGAATAATATCACTTTGTATTACTGATATAGGTCAAAAACATAAAAGCAACAGTTTGGTGCAAATGTTCTCGAACCCTTTACTACTTCGATGCTTTGTCTTTAAATAGAAATTATTTACAACAAGGATGATCTGCCTGGAGGCTAGATCATCGAATTCTCCTATGACACCTTTCATAACTGAAATACATAACTTCTAACAGAAAACTGACAACTATACCTTAAAGCAACCATCTCCTAATAGGACTCTAACTCCTATTTATTACATTTCTCTACCCTATCTATGAAACAGTTACAAAATTGTTACAAAATAAGTATCACATGCTCGAAAGACACATGACAGATTTCATTACCACTTGAGATATTTAAAACCCTCCTATACTTGTGGAGCATAACCCTGTTTTTTAGGAATAGATGACCCTTATCTTCAAAGCTACTTTGGCTGATGACCTGTCTCCATAGCACTTCCTTCGAGTCATAAATGTTTGATAATAAGCTCCATTGACACATTGGAGGTCTCTAGCTGGCCAAAACTTCCTTTAAGATGTTCAAAAACCTTCAATAATTGCTCGCTACGAAAACATGACAGTTTCGTAGCGAGTTTTGGTAGTGTTGGAAAATTAGCTTTTGCATCCATTGACTTTGCTCCTTTTCTGTTCCATGATGTTAATAAAATCATGACACATCACCACCATGAATCCCCCTCCTTGTTTCATGCAAAAACTGACTTAGAAGAAAAAAGGCTGCTACAGGTTTTTTCGTAGCGTATTCCTGGCTTTAAGCCTGAGGAACGCTACGAAACTGTGTACAAAACCCAGAAATTGCCTATTTCAAATATGTCTTCAAAAACTGACCTCCAACTGAAAAATCTTGATTTTATGCATGTAATGAACCTTCTAAGGCATATTCAATCTCAACTTATTTCTCCTGTGGTGTTTCCTCCTCATTTATGATCAATTGAGTTATAGGATCTTCCACCACAGTCATTTTCAAACCTTTCTTTTCCAGCTCTTCATGAATCAGATCCAATTTTTCTTGAAGATATTTGACTTGGTCCTTTAGTGTCCTATTCTTGGATTTCAAGTGCAGGTTTACCTTTTTGATGTGATTTACCTCTCTTCTGAGTGGTTGAGTCCACTTTATCAATTTTTCTGTATTGTCCAAGGTCTTTGAGACACTCGTGACTTGATCTTCCCAGATCTTCCTCATTTATTCAAACTGAACCCTTTAAGCTCTATGATTCTTTGCCTCTTTCCTCAATATTGATATCTCTTCACCTGCCTCTTTCAACTGCTCCTTAAGGGTTTCAAATTCTAATTTTTCAGTGATTTTCTCTTTACCCATATTTTGTTTGATGACTAGCTCTTCTTTTGCAGGTGAGGAGAGGTCTATGATGCTTGGTGGTGGTTGAGCAGTTTCACTGACCCTATGAGTCTCTTTTTTTCTTTCCATGAACTTTCTTGCATGTCTTGTCATTGGCTTTCTAGTTTGAAACATGAAACCAGCATCATCACCTGCAAACTCTAACTTTTTAGCTGTCTTGTCTTTCTAATTTAGCTTTCTTCCACCCTCTTCAACATCCTCAGCCTAGACAATGGGAGTTTCTTCAATATCAACTGCATGCGAGATGTCCTTTAATTTACCCTTAACCACTGTTTGGCTCCTAGTAACTCTCTTGTTGCCATGTTTGCTAACTGTTGGCTTTTGTTGTGGAGGTGTAGCTTTGGGTGTGTCAATCTTCTGCAAAGGCTCTGTCTCCATGCTCACTGGTTCTAACTGCTCTGCTACTATTGGTGATGAAATATATCTAGGTTTGGGAACTCTTTTAGGAGTGACAACATCTACTTCAAAACCACTCATGAACATAAAGGATGTCCAATCTTTGCCTAATCTCTTCAACTCCTCTAACATCAACAACTTAATCAAACCATGGTGAAAGAGAGAAGTTTCATTTCCTTCCTTTTTAACTTGGACCTTATCTGACATTTTAGTTAGACTTCTGTATAAGTAAAAGGGAAAGTCAATAGACCTCTTAGCCACAAAATGCAGCAGAAGCCTAAGGTGGTAGGAGTAGACCATGTGAAACCTTCGTTCACAGGTGAAGTACTTATGAATGATCATCAACAACTTTGAGTAGTTGTCCTTCATGTAGCTCGTTGGGATAGCATTTGTGAGATTAATTTCACTATGCTCTATCTTGATGAATTATTTGCAGTCCTGCATGGTGAACTTGATGCCTTTAAACCACTATTCCCCTCCTCTAAGGATTCCTGTTGCTGCTGAAATGTTGTCTGGTATTACTGTGAGGTTTAGTATTCCCACCTTTGAAGCTGTCCCAGTGAAACTATTAGCAAAATGTTTGGAAACCTGTAGATGACAACCCTGCAGCCTTTGGCAGAAAACAACCTGTTCTTCTGAATACCTTCATGGCAGTTGGGTCTTCGTAGAGAAAATTCATGTCCATAGGCTCATAGCTGTGGCAGTGACCACCTTTGTTGGTCTTCTTCCTTGCAGCCATGGTGACTTTATATATTCTCAGGCTCGCTTGCTTGATGGCACCTCCAACCTTTGAATCTTCCAGCAACCTGCTTGGCTTGATGAATCAGCTCTCCAGAACTCAATAACATGCAAATATGAAGCGAAGAATGAAAAAAAGACTCAATTGGGTAATGTTTTATGGTTTCGATGACAACTCATGCCTTAATCATGACACATGCATGCTAAAAATGGTTATGATGACATCAGACATGACCTTTGTGCTTTTAAATTAACCCTAATAGACTCGAATGACATCCACCCTAAATCCTCCAATGATGAACTGACACTTCACCCCAGGTTTGACAAGACAGATAGGAAAACAATTTTTTATAGCATATCTAGTTCATTCTCTGACAGTTTCGCTACGAAACTATTAGGAAGTTTCATAGTGAAAATTTCTATTTCACAGTGTAAAACGCTACGAAAAGAGGTTAAACTGGCTTAAGTGTCCTTTTGGAAATTAAACGCTTGGGAAATAAAATCTGACACCTAATGATGACTGATGGGACATGACATGACCTAAATGGAGGTGACCTTGAACCTTAGGATAAGTTTAAACATAAAAAAAATAACATTTTCTTATACCAATTTGGAAAAAGGCTTAAGGAGACTTTATCCTTTTGAGGAGTGAACTCTATAACCTTATCAAGTAATGTTTCACATTTTATGAGTGATAACACTTTCCCTATTAGCATCAAACAGGGGCATCTGCCATTTGAATAGGATGGGGGAAACACCAAACCCCCAATGTTGAGCCAAAACCCACTCAAGCGTTTCAATTTTATTAAAAGTCACAATGAACCAAACTTTAGACAGAGTAATGACCTCTGCCCCACCTGAAGGTGCTTCCATCTAGTTTTTGTGGATCCAATATGTAATATAATATGCCAAGAAAACCTTACCTCTGGCCCCGCCCACCAGAATCAGTTCAAAAGCAGCCATGACACTTTCAAACTGTAGGTCCACACCAAAGATCAAGTTCGGACAGTCCGAGCTCTCCTTACTCGTCTTCCCCTTTTTTATTTTATTCCCTTTATGTTCATCAATTTTCACCGAAAATTTCAATGACCACGCTCCCCCTCCAGAACCTTTAGATCGACCAACCGCAATCCCAGGTTGGCCCAGACCGATCCCTCGCACAACTTGTTCCTGACTGGTCTGTGAACCCTTTCAAACATGATCCAATCTGAGACCTTCCCAAATGCTCAAGTTCTCATTTTACAGACGCCTAGCCTCACTGAGCCCGACACCTCCCTTAAGGTCCAAAAATCCCCCACTCAAACCCCGAGTGGAAAAATTCCAAATCCCCCCCAAAGCCCCAGTTCAGCCTATTTAGACCCACAAACCCCAAAGGATCTGACATCCCAAGACCCAAATGAGGATCTGAGTCAGAATTATGAGCAGCCTCAGTGGGAGCGGGCTGAGGATTAGAGCCACATGAAGCGATTCTCGCCTTCACACCTTCAATACCAACCTCGATGAGTATGTCCTCTAAGCCCCCATAAAAGTAGTGTTCGCGGAGCACTTTTGTTCCCAGATACCCGTTAGGATCATGCAGAGGAATGACAGATGTAGAAGACAGACCCAGATCTAGAGGTTTATGAATGGGGTGAAGATCGGTCCTCTCCACCGAATGCCAATATGTGACAGAGAAATCAAACTTCTTAATGGAAGCAAAACCAACCATCAGGTTTTCTAAGACATTAGCCTCCCCCAGTTTTGCTTCATGTGACCAAGAGGGGAGGGAGACCTTGGCCAGGTTAGGGCTCGTGGGTTCAAGACCCCAAATAGGCAATATATCCTCAGCCTCGGGTTCCACATCGACATACTCATTTTCATTACCCATAGTGCAGAGACAACCTGAAAACCCCAACGAAACCCCCAACCACTACCACCCAAGAATCCAGCAGACAAAACTGACCCACAACGGTAAATACGAGTTTAATACAGAAAGAGACAACAAACACAGAATCAGCCAAAAACCCCCGATAGAAAGAATCACAGTAAATGGTTAAAAAACCCCCCAGGCACCCCACTAGAAATGGGCTTGAAAAATCTTCTAAGGTCTGACACTGACCCCTAAAGCAACCGATATAAAATAGAAATGAGAATAAGTACCCGAAAAATGGGCTTACCTCCACCGGGGATGTAGACTTGTGTGGCCGAGAAACTAGAGAAAAGCTGTATTGTAGCTAGAAAGGAGTTAACTGGACAGAGTATCCCCACAACGACATTGTCGTCAGCTGGCTAGACCATTAGAAAATGAGGAACCTACGTCTGAATGAACCGCAACAGTAGAAGCTAGGGTGAAAAGGGGAAACCCGCATAGACCACCAGGATCAAAACCCCCATTGAGAAAGCCACACACCAAAAGATAAGTGGAAAAAGAACCCTTGTCACGAGAAAGTAGTGTTTAAAAACAGTCGGGTTCTCGTGCATACATGCCAAGTGTAAGCGGGCATGGTAATTCGAAAGACTCGACAACTGTTGGCCCGCTCGACCGACCACAGAAGTCCTACATGCAGGAGGCCATGGGTCACAAAACAAGAGCGCCATACGAGGAACCAATCGGTGGAGGGAAACACGTCAGATGGTTAGGGTTCACACTTGCTGCCATTGTCAAGTCCCACCAGAGCTCCAGAAATCACTTAATTCTATGTTAAAAGGTATATTAGAATTTCTTTTTTTAGGTTACAAGAATTTTTTTCTTTTTTAACTATGGCATTTCATATTTATTAGCAAAAAAAAACTTCCAGCCTTAACAAACAGAACAATATAGTCATGATAGAAGAAAATATAGAGACAAAACAATAAAATTCTCCTCGCGATAACTGTCAAATTTTCATAAGGAAATCTAACCTGTTCATTAATAAATTATGATATTACATATATATAAGAAGTGTTGTCTCAAGATAGGGAAACTATCTTGGATACACAATCTGTTGGTTGAGAGAATATCTCAACCACACACCAAACTAGGAAACAATTCCTAACTAATAGGAACATACTCCTTTACATAGCAAGAATCACAACTAAGACAAGTAGGAATTACATTTTCCAACACACCCCTTTAATGACTACTTGTCTCGATATCAATCTGCAGAATCTACATCTGGTCGAGTCTGGTAATTACACCTTGTACCTTGTTCATGCAATTGTTGATGTCCATATAATGGAACAACCATCTATCGGAATGTATGGGTTCCCAATCGCTGGAACCGCCAGTCTACTAGGAAGTCCTTCAGATACATGGTTCATCCAACCTCTCAGTGAACTCCCCATAGATATAAAACTTCACCTCATGGAGTCTAAAACTAATACGACCCACCCAAGTGTATTCATCCCATGTGACATACTCTTCCAGGGTGTTAAAACTCTCTAATAGAGGGAACACATAGCAAAGAGGTATTCATGCCTCTCTGGTTCTTACAAGATGTACATAAAAACATTTCAAGGAACACAACTAACCATTACAAACAATAAATGACATCACTACAAGGAAAAGACCCTCTAGTGGATGTTTTTGAGGAACCCCACAGAAAAATACCCCAGACGTCCATTTCTAGTGGAGGATCCTAGAGGAGGTTGGCGGGCAGAGGTTTTTGTGGATGTATTTCTTCCGGTGCTCTTTGTTATTTCCTAAATCTACCTCAGGCTAAAGAAGGCAGAGTCTAGGGTAACATCAAATCACGCTTAATCTGGTAGCTAGCCCTACCAGATCAGGAGAGGGATCTCTCCTTGTCAATCTCAACAAAAATATTCAGTGAGGCTTGAGATGACTAGAAATAAAGGCTGATTTTAGGCTAGGTATATATGTAAAATATTTTGATTTGATTGTGAGGGTTTTTGTTGGATCAAAGGGAAGGGTAGATTTTGGGTCTGGGAAATGACTAGTTTTGCAGAGAGCTAAATGAGGCAAGAAAGGCAATTGTTTTGATGCTTCGAATTGAATGAAATGGATATCTAGAACTGGTGAGGAGTTGAAGAGAGCAAGAGGCTTTCAAGAATCCTCTTCAGACAGTTAAAAACATGGAAAATTAAACAAAACTCAAGGTGGAGCACTGCAAATCTAATGAATTCCACCTTTATTACTTGTTTGTTTAACTTAAGAAGAAAGGAGAAGGGAAATGATACACATGAAACTTCAGTAAACTCACAATCACAGAGAGAAACACACCATCAAAACATAGAGCCGCATGGATCCCAAAGAGTGCTGAAAACCCTAGTCTATTCCTTTGCCAAAATGCATAGATGAAATGTACAATGAAGCTCAAAGCAATCCCAAGTGTCCAAACCTGAAAATGACTGATGAATTACATGATATAGAAAAGCCTAACTCATCCCCATGCCTCTAGGGGTCGATCTCACCATTCTAGGAGCTGTTTCAACCATATCTAAACTAAGAACTGGAAAATAGGCAATGAAACAACTTGCCTCTATATGATAGGAAACTGATTCATTCACTTACATTTCACTTTTTGGTGAATGAATCTACTAGGATGAGTAAAAATGTGCCAAAATTACATCAAAGTCATGAAATTTCATCAAGTTACATCAAGAGTTACATGAAAAAGTCAAACTAGCCAAAACTGGGCGAAAATCTGAGCTGCTGAGTGAAAATTAGGCCAAACTTTCCAATGCGCCGCGCCTGAAATCTCTATGCATAGCGTCAGTTTGAGGCTGATTTTGAGGGCCTTATAGAAGTCCCAATTGAGCGCAGGATAGCTCGTTGGAAAGCTCTACCTGTCTACTTTCCAACCCAAGTGGAATTTATGAATTTGGTTTCCATTTTCCCCTCCAAAAATCCAATCTCACAACACTGCTTCCTATGTGTCCAAAAAGTGGCAGAAAGGCCATTTTTAAGGTGTTTTTGACCCTTCAAGCAACCCAAAACTTGTCAAAATCCTTAGATAATGGGTAGGAATGCATAAATTTTGATGAAAAATCTAGAAATACAAATTTTTCCTCAAAAGGAGCTGCCAATTATAAGCGCGCGCCAAGTGGCGCTACGCGTCGGGCAGGAAAATCTGTTTTAAGGCCAAAAATTTCAAAATTGAAAAAAAGTTTCCCAAATTTTCTGAAATTTGGGTTGAATGTCTACCATCAAGTGCTATGCTGGGCCAAAGAAGCTTTGGCCAAAATTTGGAGTCTATCATGCCTTTTGCGACGCTTTAGTGCCCTCTTTAGTTTTGCCTTCAGGATCTTGATTCACGCCTTGCAAACATGATTTCGTGCCCAATAATGGTTCTTCATGTGCCTGAGCATGTTATTTTCCTTGTTGGCCTTCTCCAACAACTTCTCAAGATGAATATTGACCCTTTCGAGCCAATTCTCTCGATCAGCCTCAATCTCCCGCTCAATGGATGTCATCTCGGTTTGGTTTCTTTGGGCAGCTTGCTGGTTCTCACGGATGTTTTGCAACTCCATGATTGTTTGTTGATCTTCCAACTATTTGTTTCGCTGATCTAGGTAGTTTATGATCCATTGGGCTCTCTGCAACTTGACGGTCAATGTGTCAATCTCTGCCTTCTGCTCCTGAACGATCTCTCTCAACTTTTAGCTTGGAGAGCTCAAATCCTCATCAATCAGTATGAAACCTGTGTCTTGGCCTCCTAAAGGGCCCTCATCCTGCATAGGCCTCTTACCTCTGCCCTGTACCTGTACCTATGTTGCTGATGACGGCAATGAGACCCCTTTCACCCCAGGTGGAGATAGTACTCGCCGGGCTGCTGCAAATAATCCTCTAGTGCCTCTCTGATAAGTGACATATGTCGGCACACTAGTAGTCTCTGCCTCCTGACCTCCATACTGATGTGAAGGTTCACCTGCATCATGAACAACCTCCGGAGGAACCTGAGGAGTTGTGAAGAAATCATTAGAAATGAAATCCTCCCATGAAATACCCTGTAAGCCGAGCTGATGCACAACCACTATCTTAATGAGTGCATAGTGATAAATGCTATTGTACTGCTGCTCAGGAGTTTTCCTCTGCACGAGAGTGGTCATTCTCTCGATGTTTTGGCACATGAAATAAGGGAGTTTCATCATCCTCACCCTGGTGAAATGCATCAATAACCTGATATGATAGGCATAGAGGCGTGGAAACCGACCCTCACAACTGAAATATCTGATAATGAGTTTCATCAGAGGCGCATAGGAATCCTTTAGGAACTGGAAAGGAAACACTCTGCTGAGTAGTTTCACAAAGCTAGGCCTGATATGTGGTTCATAATGCACTCTGTCCACCTGCTGTCTTTTGTTCCACTGTTCTCCCACATTTTCTATTCCGGTTGCTTGAGAGATATTTTCCGGTGTCAAAGTGAATGTTACACCGGCAAGGGTGACCTGACCATCATGTAAATGCAATACAAACAAACGGGCCAGCTCCTGATGATGATGGACCCTAGCAATCATTTCATAAAATTGATAACACGACTGCTGTTGAAAACATGCCATGGCAAGTGGACAAGCCTGCAAATCAACCAATGAAGTGGGCTCCTCCCTCACATGTATTCCACTCTTATGAGGCCTTCTAGGTGCATGTATTTTAGTGGTGGAATCACTGTCTCGATCATAGGATGTATCAGTATCTATCTCCATGATGTCCAAGGTCTATGCAAGGTCTTTGTTGTCTTGGATGAAAATGAGAATTTTGGTGTTTTTGATTTGATTGCCAAATATGTGGTAATATGGGAGGGAATATGGAGGAATAGGGTAGTGGGAATAATGGAATTTATCAAGTGAAATTGTGATTTTTCCACTTGAAATCTGTGAGTTGAAAGGTTTAGGGACAACCACTTAATCTCTTGGGATAACCTTGGGGTTTGGAGAAATTTTACAATTGGGATGGGGATAATGGAATGGGATAGGAATGAATGACTTAGGGAAACAAGAGAATAGGGACATGGGATGTTGTGAGGATATAAACAATGAGGAGGGGAAAAAACAAGGTGGAGAATGGAAGTATTTGGCACAAAACAAGTTTCAAAACCCTAAAGGAGACAATCCTCAAACAAGCCAAAAGGGTTTGATTTTTTGTATTCAAATCTTCACACACAACACCAAACACATGTCATGAGCAATGGAGTGATTGCATGGACTTACTTGGACAATAAGGGACCGAGTCGATTTGATGAGTTGGAAGAAATAGCAAAAAATTTTCTTTCTGCCATGTGCGTCGCGCGCCAAACCTAGTGCGCTGCGTCCTTCCTATGCGCCGCGCAGGAACAAATTTACACAGTGAGCGTCGACCCAATGTGTCGCGCTTTCTCGATGCATCGCAACAGTCACCCAATGCGTCGCGCTATAATTTTTACACAGTCTGCCCTCAAATTTCTTGCTTCGCCGCTCACGATTTCTCCTTTGCTCACTACTGTCTTCTTGGCATACAAATGAAATTTGGAAAGATGAAAATGTTTTATATGCCAAGGATTTAGATTATTCTTTTCAAAAAACCCACTTTTCAATGGAAAAAATCTTAAATTACTTGCACACCACATATTTGAGCACATTTGGCAATTTTGGAGAAGTTTATGGTGAAATTGGGCTTGCAGCTCTATGCGTCGCGCCACAAGCCCAACGCGTTGCGCCCTTTTGCAGGAGACTTTTGGAGACCTTCCCGGTGTCCAAATTGGGCGCGAGATAGCTCATTGGAAAGATTATTGAGTCTAATTTCCAACCCAACTAGAATTTTTAATTTGGAGTTCATTTACCCTGTCAAAAATCAAATCTCCCAAGACTGGTGAAAATGTGCAAAATGAGGCTTCCTCAAGGCAGAGTGCTGTTGCAGTCAACTTGTGAAGGTCTTCCTCAACTCCAAATTGAGCTCATGATAGCTCATTGGAAAGCTCGTTGTGTCTAGTTATCATTTGAATCATCAAGAAAGTAATTTGGCCAAAAAATATAGGATAAATATTGATTTTCCCAAGGTCACTTCAGAGGTGCATCAATTCTACCGAGGCAACGATATTTTTGACATTTATCTAAACCCATGACACATGTGTAAACCGTGAAGGAGGTTTTTCTTCCTTGGAATATTTTTGACAAAAACGTCTCTCAGTTTTTCCAAATTCATCTTTTATTGCTCAGAAAAATCATTGGAGTAAAACATATCCTGATGTGTGGAACAAAGGATTTGTCGAAATGAAGCGAAATGAAGGGGATAAGGGGCTTCTAAATTCTTGAGAAAATTCTGGGAAGTAGGGAGGGATGTTAGGAAGCAGGGGAAAGTGGAATTTCAGAGATTGAGTGGGGGGAAGGGGTCCAAAAGGGAAAAACACAGGCCTAGCCTAGAAAATTGCCAAGTTGTAGCAAGAAACTAGGGTTTGTGCGAAAATGAGGAATTTGGGGGATCTCAGTGATGGGAAGTGTTTAATAAGGTACATTAAGGATAGGGAAAGGTGTATGAACATCAAGATACAAGTTTTGTTGATGATTTGACCATCCAAGAGAAATTACCTCCAAAACCCTAGGAGAGGGAAATGAACCTTACCTAGGCACAACTGAAGCATGAACAAGGTGTAAAATGACCCAGTGGAACTTGAAATGATGATGAAAACCCTCTGAATGATTGTACACTCAGCTGAATGGTGACATGGACCGACATTTGGACAACTTTGAAAGGAGTAAAAGCAAACCCTAGACCTAATACCTAGTGACCAAATTTTACTTGAAGACTCACTGAAATGACAAAATTTGACCTTGACACCTTAAAATCACTTTGTAAGAGCATGTTTGATCACTGGAGGAAGGCTGAAAATACTGACACTAACATTGGCTCCAATGGGGATGGTAGCTCCTTGGAGGTGCCAAGAACGACAGATCTTTGGGAGAGCAGACAAGTGCCTTCATCCATTGGGCAATGGAATAAAAACTCAAGCTAAAATGCATGACTGAAAACCGACACAAAATAACTTAATAAAAATACTGAAAACTGACTCGCAAATGACTCAAACAACTGACACACCAAAACTGAAATCAGGCCTTCAGTTTTAGCCTCCAAACTGAAACTATGTTGAAACTGACTAAAACAAAAATGACTCAAGACCTACTTAACTGAAATTAGTACTTACAAAGATTTTTAATGGCAGCAGTCCATCAATATTTAAGGGCTTCAAATCACGATGAAAACCAACTAGCTACTGATGAAATATGTACAATCATGTGTAGTGAGCCTTCCAATGTAACCAATCCAGCAGATGGCTACATACCGAAATTCGGCTCTCACTTTTCTCGAGCAGGTAGAACGATGTACATGTAGGAAACTCACAATAACCACTAAAACCAAGGCTTATGATAAAGAACCAGGCAACATTTATCTTTTCTAATGCTTGCAAAAGAATTCCGAAGGGATCTTGAAAATCCTGAAGCACTAGCTTGTCTTGAGATCCAGCAGCAAAAATACAAGTACTCCCTTCATTCTGATCTGAAAGAAAAATTGATTGCCGAGTGATAGGAAGGCATAGAGAGGTATAGGATTCCTCCATCTGAGTGTTAGTTGTAAGTTCCTTTACCATGAGAAATTCTGGCATATTGTCTCTCTCAAGCTCATATTCCTCAACTTCATGGTCTAGGTCATTCTTAAACAAAAAACAATCTTCAAGATTATCAAACGTGACAACCTTGTCATCTTCATGAAAGAAAATATTCTCTGTTTGCTGATCTATAAAGCTAATTACAAGACCGTCATCATTTTCAAAAGAGGAAGAAGTTTCACCAACACTTTCTTGACCATGTGGGCACTTCAAATCTGCTTTAGCTTGGGCTGTAACATGACCTTTCAGGAGTTGATCTATCTCATCTTCAGACATAGGAGATAATACTTTTTGTTTTATTTTTCTCAAACAGTTATTGTCTTCATGAAATTACATTTTAAAACATGAAAAACCTGAATAACAGTCCTTAATTCCCCGATCTTCTGAAATTTGAAAACATTGTTGATCATCTTCATATGACATGACAATCAAATTATCATTTATCACTGAGTTATCGAAAGAAGATTTTTCACTTACTTGAACAAAGATCTCATCTTGTTTTTCATGAACTGACTGGATTACCTCCTCATGAAGGCTTTGTTCTAATGAAATGAGAACATTTGGATCAATAACTCCGTCTTCTTCATTCCAGATGATCTCAACAACAAATCTCTCCTTCATGGGATTCAACACAAGGTATTATTGATCATCACGATCTGAATCTAGATCTGAAATAACTGACTTGAATTTATCACATTCTGAAATTGAAACTTGACTTTCCTGCATATTGTCTTCTTCTATGGACAGATCTGAAACAAAACCTTCTCTTTCATCATTTTCCATTGTGCTAAGATCTTGATCCTGCTGCAAAGTTTCCTGAGCATCTTGATGAGTATCCTCTAAGTTCTCTTTACGTTGCTGAAATGGATTTTCGTACAGAGCATCCATGATATCATCATCCATGAAGTCATCATCTTCATAAAATTTTTCAATATTTTCAATAAAACTATGAACATGGCTACAACAGTTCTGAACTAAAGTTAAGGATGGATAAGATTCTTTATACCTTTCAAAGAACATGGTATGAAAATCCTTTAAACATTAAATACAAGCAGGTGGCAAACTTTCATACCAAGATCAGGCTTCACCTTCTAAAGTGGCCATGAATATCTTCATCAAGCAGTCTTCAGGAAAATCAACCTTAAACTTGCGAATATGTATGTGAAATCTAACCAGATGTAAAGTAGCATCCTTCCTATCATCATCTTTAAATGTAGGCAAATTCCTTTGCCAATCTACCTTAGGAATTTTATTTGGAAAACCTGGAATGTGATCTCGGCTCATGGGAGCATACCTTCGATCCAGCGAAACCATTTTGATAACAATGAATTCACCAAGAAATTCCTCAGGCTACTGATTCTTGAAGAGTAGAGTCGCCATAAAAATTCTGAAACTTGGGATTCTTTGACACTGGAGTTGCCAAGTGAATGATTTCAGCCTTCCTATGTCTGATCGTTGTCCACCGTCAACCATCAGATCTAACTTGATACATGTACTGGGGCAATTTGCAAGTTAGATGTTATGTTTATAAAACTAGACCAGAGATTGACTGAAGCAAGATTCATCTACTTTCGCTAATGCAAAGCAAGAGCGCTTCGAAGGCTAACTGGCATAACTTCAGGCTCTGTCTGTAGCTTATAAAACGAATAACACTAACACGAAAACCATTTTGTCTTCCCTAGTATGGTCGCCACTATGTTATTACCTAAATCTACCTCAGGCTGAAGAAGGCAGAGTCTAGGGTAACATCAAACCACACTTAATCTGGTAGCTAGCCCTACCGGATCGGGAGAGGGCTCTCTCCTTTTCAATCTCAGCAAAAATATTCGGTGAGGCTTGAGATGACTAGAAATAAAGACCGATTTTAGGCTAGGTATATATGTAAAAGAGTTTGATTTGATTGTGAGGGTTTTTGTTGGATCAAAGGGAAGGGTAGATTTTGGGTCTGGGAAATGATCAGTTTTGCAGAGAGCTAAATGAGGCAAGAAAGGCAATTGTTTTGATGCTTCGAATTGAATGAAATGGATAGCTCGGACTGGTGAGGATTTTAAGAGGGCAAGATGCTTTCAGGAATCCTCTTCAGACAGTTGAAAACATGGAAAATTAAACAAAAATCAAGGTAGAGCACTGAAAATCTAATGAATTCCACCTTTATTAGTTGTTTATTTAACTTAAGAAGAAAGGAGAAGGGAAATGATACACATGAAACTTCAGTAAACTTACAATCACAGAGAGAAACACACCATCAAAACATAGAGCCGCATGGATCCCAAAGAGTGCTACAAACCCTAGTCTATTCTTTTGCCAAAATGCATAGATGAAATGTACAATGAAGCTCAAAGCAATCCCAAGTGTCCAACCCTGAAAATAACTGATGAATTACATGATATAGACAAGCCTAACTCATCCCCATGCCTCTAGGGGTCGAGCTCACCATTCTAGGAGCTGTTTCAACCATATTTAAACTAAGAACTGGAAAATAGGCAATGAAACAACTTGCCTCTATATGATAGGAAACTGATTCATTCACTTACATTTCACTTTTTGGTGAATGAATCTACTAGGATGAGTAAAAATGTGCCAAAATTACATCAAAGTCATGAAATTACATCAAGTTACATCAATATTTACATGAAAAAGTCAAAATAGCCAAAAGTAGGCGAAAATCTCAGCTGCTGAGTGAAAATTAGGCCAAACTTTCCAATGCGCCGCACCTGAAATCTCTATGCATAGTGCCATTTTGAGGCTCATTTTGAGGGCCTTCCCAAAGTCCAAATTGAGTGCAGGATAGCTCGTTGGAAAGCTATACCTGTCTACTTTCCAAAACAAGTGTAATTTATGAGGTTTTTTTCCATTTTCCCCTCCAAAAAACCAATCTCCCAACACTGCTTCTTGTGTGTCCAAAAAGTGGCAGAAAGGCCATTTTTAAGGTGTTTTTGACCCTTCAAGCAACCCAAAACTTGTCAAAATCCTTAGGTAATGGGGATGCATGCATAAATTTTGATGAAAAATATATAAATATAAATTTTTCCTCAAAAGGAGCTGCCAATTATAAGCGCGCGCCAAGTGGCGCTACGCGTCGGGCAGGAAAATATGTTTTAAGGCCAAAAATTTCAGAATTGACAAAAAGTTTCCCAAATTTCCTGAAATTTGGGCTGAATTTCTTCCATCAAGTGCTATGCTAGGCCAAAGAAGCTTTGGCCAAAATTTGGAGTCTATCATGCCTTTTGCGATGCTTTAGTGCCCTCTTTAGTTTTGCCTTCAAGATCTTGATTCGTGCCTTGCAAACATGATTTCGCGCCCAATAATGGTTCTTCATGTGCCTGAGCATGTTATTTTACTTGTTGGCCTTATCCAACAGCTTCTCAAGATGAATATTGACCCTTTCGAGCCAAGTCTCTCGATCAGCCTCAATCTCCCGCTCAATGGATGTCATCTCGGTTTGGCTTCTTTGGGCAGCTTGCCGGTTCTCACGGATGTTTTGCAACTCGATGATAATTTACTGATCTTCCAACTGTTTGTTTCACTTCTCCAGGTAGTTTATGATCCACTGGGCTCTCTGCAACTTGAAGGTCAATGTGTCAATCTCCGCCTTCTGCTCCTGAATGGTCTCTCTCAACTTTGAGCTTGGAGAGCTCAAATCCTCATCAATCAGTATGAAACCTGTGTCTTGGCCTCCTGAAGGGCTCTCATCCTACATAGGCCTCTTACCTCTTTCATGTACCTATACCTATGCTGCTGATGATGGCAACGAGACCCCTTCCACCCCAGGTGGAGATAATACTCGCCGGGTTGCTGCAAATAATCCTCTAGTGCCTCTTTGATAAGTGACATATGTCAGCACACTAGTAGTCTCTGCCTCCTGACCTCCATACTGATGTGAAGGTTAACCTGCATCATGAACAACCTCCAGAGGAACCTGAGGAGCTGTGAAGAAATCATTAGAAATGAAATCCTCCCATGAAATACCCTGTAAGCCGAGCTGATGCACAACCACTATCTTAATGAGTGCATAGTGATAACTACTGTTGTACTGTTGCTTAAGAGTTTTCCTCTGCATGAGAGTGGTCATTCTCTCAATGTTCTGGCACATGAAATAAGGGAGGTTCATCATCCTCACCCTGGTGAAATGCATCAATAACTTGATATGATAGGCATAGAGGCGTGAAAACCGGCCTTCACAACTGAAATATCTGATAATGAGTTTCATCAGAGGCGCATAGGAATCCTTTAGGAACCGGAAAGGAAACACTCTGCTGAGTTTTTTCACAAAGCTAGGCCTGATATATGGTTCATAATGCACTCTGTCCACCTGTTGTATTTTGTTCCACTTTTCTCCCAACTTTGGTATTCCAGTTGATTGAGAGATAGTTTCTGGTGTCAAAGTGAATGTTACACCGGCAAGGGTGACCTGACCATCATGTAAATGCAATACAAACAAATGGGCCAGCTCCTGATGATGATGGACCCTAGAAATCATTTCACAAAATTGATAACACGACTGCTGTTGAAAACATGCCATGGCAAATGGACAAGCTTGCAACTCAGCCAATGAAGTGGGCTCCTCCCTCACATTTCTTCCACTCTTATTAGGCCTTCTAGGTGCATGTAGTTCAGTGGTGGAATCACTATCTCGATCATAGGATGTATCAGTGTCTATCTCGATGATGTCCAAGGTCTATGCAAGGTCTTTTTTGTCTTGGATGAAAATGAGAATTTTGGTGTTTTTGATTTGATTGCAAAATATGTGGTAATATGGGAGGGAATATGGAGGAATAGGGTAGTGGGAATAATGGATTTTATCAAGTGAAATTGTGAGTTTTCCACTTGAAATCTGTGAGTTGAATGGTTTAGGGACAACCACTTAATCTCTTGGGATAACCTTGGGGTTTGGAGAAATTTTACAATTGGGATGGGGATAATGGAATGGGATAGGAATGAATGACTTAGGGAAACAAGAGAATAGGGGACATGGGCTGTTGTGAGGATATAAACAATGAGGAGGGGAAAAAACAAGGTGGAGAATGGAAGTATTTGGCACAAAACAAGTTTCAAAACCCTAAAGGAGACAATCCTCAAACAAGCCAAAAGGGTTTGATTTTTTGTATTCAAATCTTCACACACAACACCAAACACATGTCATGAGAAATGGAGTGATTGCATGGAATTACTTGGACAAGAAGGGACCGAGTCGATTTGATGAGTTGCAAGAAATAGCAAAAAATTTGCTTTCTGCCATGTGTGTCGCGTGCCAAACCTAGTGCGCCGCGTCCTTCCTATGCGCCGTGCAGGAAAAAATTTACACAGTGAGCGTCGACCCAATGCGTCGCACTCGCCTGATTCATCATGATAGTCACTCAATGCATCACGTTGGAAGTTTTACACAGTCTGCCCTCAAATTTCTTGCTTCGCTCCTCACGATTTCTCCTTTACTCACTACTGTCTTCTTGGCATACAAATGAACTTTGGAAAGATGAAAATGTTTTATATGCCAAGTATTTTGATTCTTCTTTTCAAAAAACCCACTTTGCAATGGAAAAAATCTTAAATTACTTTCACACCATAGATTTGAGCACATTTGGAAATTTTGGAGAAGTTTATGGTGAAATTGGGCTTGCAGCTCTACGCGTCGCGCCACAAGCCCAACGCGTCGCGCCCTTTTGCAAGAGAATTTTGGAGACCTTCCTGGTGTCCAAATTGGGCGCAGGATAGCTCGTTGGAAATATTATTGAGTCTAATTTCCAACCCAGCTGGAATTTTTAATTTGGAGTTCATTTACCCTATCAAAAATCAAATCTCCCAAGACTGGTCAAAATGTGAAAAGTGAGGCTGCCTCAAGGCAGAGTGCTGTTGCAGTCAACTTTTGAAGGACTTCCTCAACTCAAAATTGAGCTCATGATATATAAATGGAAATATATTTGTGTCTAGTTATCATTTGACTCATCAAGCAAGTAATTTGGCCAAACAAGCTAGGATAAATCTTGATTTTCCCAAGGTCACTTCAGAGGTGCATCAATTCTCCTGAGACAACGATATTTTTGACATTTCTCTAAAACCATGACACCTATGTAAAAAGTGAAGGAGGTTTTTCTTCCTTGGCCTATTTTGGACCAAAAAATATCTCAGTTTTTCCAAATTCATCTTTTATTGCTCAGAAACATCATTGGAGTAAAACCTATCCCGATGTGTGGAACAAGGGATTTGTCGAAATGAAGCGAAATGAAGGGGATAAGGGGCTTCTAAATTCTTGAGAAAATTTTGGGAAGTAGGGAGGGATGTTAGGAAGTAGGAGAAAGTGGAATTTCAGAGATTGAGTGAGGGGAAGGGGTCCAAAAGGGAAAAACACAGGCCTAGCCTAGAAAATTGCCAAGTTGTAGCAAGAAACTAGGGTTTGTGCAAAAATGAGGAATTTGGGGGATCTCAGTGTTGGGAAGTGTTTAATAAGGTACATTAAGGATAGGGGAAGGTGTATGAACATCAGGATACAAGTTTTTCTGATGATTTGACCATCCAAGAGAAATTACCTTCAAAACCCTAGGAGAGGGAAATGAACCTTACCTAGGCACAACTGAAGCATGAACAAGGTGTAAAATGACCCAGTGGAACTTGACATGATGATGAAAACCCTCTGAATGATGGTACACTCAGCTAAATGGTGACATGGACCGACATTTGAACAACTTTTAAAGGAGTGAAAGAAAACCCTAGACCTAATACCTAGTGACCAAATTTTACTTGAAGACTCACTGAAATGAAAAAATTTGACCTTGACACCTTAAAATCACTTTGTAAGAGCATGTTTGATCACTGGAGGAAGGCTGAAAAGACTGAAACTAACACTCTTATCAACCTAAAATGCACTGGTGCGTTCAATATGACAACGCACCGGTGCATTACAAAAATTGGCACACCAGACATCGTGCGCTCCGTTCACACACGCCCGATGCATTTTATTTATGTAGAGCACCGGTGCTTTACATGTTGACTGCACATATACCGTTCGGTGTGGAATAAATGAAATGCACTGGGGTGCTCACAAAACACACGTACCAGTGGATGGTTAAATACAAAAAATTATGGCAAAAAAACAGCATAAAACATTGGCACACCAGAAACAGTGCGCTCCGTACACACCCTCTCAGTGCTTTTAATTCAACAACCGTGCTAGTGTGTGTCATATCGTCAGCCTTGGTGCCTCATAAAAAACGCGCAGAACATAAACGTCCTGGTGCCAAATGACTGAAATGCACCGGGATCCCCGTAAATGCCACGCACCGGAAAAAGGTTTAAAACAAACAAAATTACGGCCAAAAAACCGCAGAAATCATTGGTTCACCGGGCACCGTTACCGGTGCGTCAGGTTACTGTAGAGCCCCGGTGCGTCACATTGCCATGCCCCGGTGCATCATAAAAGTGAGCGGAACATAAAATTCCCGGGGCGGAATGATGGAAACGCACATCGGAATAGGGTTAAATAAAAAAAAATTACGGCCAAAAAACTGCAGAAATCATTGGTTCAATGGACACTATTACCGGTGCGTCATGATACTGTAGAGCACCAGTGCTTTAAAACTACGCTACCCCGGTGCCTCCTAAAAGTGCGTGAAAATAGAAAGAGCCTGATGTGGCATACAAACAACGCATTGGTACTCCAGCGAAAATCCCGCGCACCAGACTAGGGTTAAATAAAATAAAATTATGGCCAAAAAACCACAGAAATCATTGGTTCACCGGACACTGTTACCGGTGTGTCATATTACTGTAGAGCACCGGTGATTTAAAAATACGTCGCCCCGGTGCCTCCTAAAAGTTCGTGAAAATAGAAAGAGCTCGGCGCGGCATACAGGAAACACACCGGTACTCCAGTAAAAACCCCGTGAACTGGAATAGGGTTAAATAAAAAAAATTTACGGCCAAAAAACTACAGAAATCATTGGTTCACCGGACACTGTTACTGGTGCGTGATGTTACTGTAGAGCACTGGTGTGATAAAATTACGCTGCCCCGGTGCCTCCTAAAAGTGTGTGAAAATAGAAAGAGCCCGACGCGGCATACAGGAAACGCACTGAAACTGCTATAAAAAGCCCGCGCATTGGAATAGGGTTAAATAAAAAAATTACGGCCAAAAAACCGCAAAAATCATTGGTTCACCCGACACCGTTACTGGTGCATCACGTTACTGTAGCACACCGGTGCTTTACAGTTACGTCGCCCCGGTGCCTCCTAAAAGCATGCGAAAACAGAAAGAGCCCGATGCGGCATTAAGACAACGCACCGGTACTCCAGTAAAAATCCGACGCACCGGAACAGGGTTAAATAAAAAAAAATTACGGCCAAAACACCGCATTTTTCACTTTTGTCAGTGCTACAGAGCTCTCAAGCACCGGTGCAAGTTATCCTTGCTTGAGCTGCACTAACATTCATGCTCCCATTGCACTTATTGCACACACTGCTGCTGTACATTGCCACCAATCTCTAGCGTGAATTTTATAAAACAGTTGATGAATTTTTTTTTTTACATTGTATAGCCAATATGCCTCCTTGATGGGTAAATGTACAGGTATTTTTCTTGTTTTTCCATAATTAAACCTTTTAGTAGATTAGAATTTGAAAAAACCTTAAAATTACCATTAAAAAAAAAAAAAATTTGTTGCGCGGTGTGCTCGAGCCATTCGGCTCGCACTGGTTTGCGGTGCTGCCTGTAAATTTACAGGCCACACCGTACCTGGTGCTGAAGGAGTCTGCATTGGTTCCGGGGTAGTACTGCGAGGCACACGGTGTTATTTAATTTTTTAAAAAAAGTGTGGTGTGGTCATTTACCAGGCCGCACCGTTGACAATGTTGAATCGCGACCACCCTATGTGTTGACAAAATTATTTGCCCCAGGGCACGTAAGTTTTTCGACGCACCGAAACCGCAAATTGACATTATCAATTGTTTAGGTTGGTAAATCGGTGCTAAGTGTATCCGCACCAGTTCCGGGGCGGATTCCAAAGGCGCACCGTGTAATTGTAAATTTTACAACAAAGAGTGGTGCGCTCGGATACCTAGCCGCACCATATGACTATGTACGGTGGCAGGAGGGCAGTGTGCTGAATTAGCTATAAGCCCCACGGTGTATAGTGAAGTTAGCGCACCGGCCTCCTAACACCGCACTTAGTGAACGGTGCGCTAAAAATATTTTCTAGAGCACCTCTCCCGGTGCTTTTTATATCATTATGTGCACCGTCGTCGGTGCGTCTCTGTGGAGGGATGCATCGTTACCGGTGCGTGACTGTGTTTTTGGCGCACCGAATCTTGTTTTATTTATTTTTCAAAAAATATTTATATACCTATATTTTTAAATACATGTGTCATTTAATTAAAAAATTGTGTTTAATATGCCAATCATTCAAAGACGTGAAAGGAGAGAAGAGGAGCAACAACAACAAAAGCATGCGGAACAATATAACATGGTTCACCAGTGGGAGGCAAGAGAGAGGGAGAGAGATGCGTACCCTCGCTCTATTATAGCAGCGACGCAGGGGCTCCTAAGGTAGGTAGGCCTCCTCAAGTTATATGAGGAGGCTACTTCCCTAAAGTCCCATAGTGGTTTTTTGAGACATCTTATCTGAAGGTGGAATGCCCAACAATATGCTTTCCGGGTTGGTATCGACCAGTGGTACACACCCACTGAGGAGGATGTATATTTTATTATAGGGCTTTCGAGGAAAGGGGTGGATTTTCCCTCGTTCCTCGAGGTTCCAGCTGGCTGTGTGGTAGGGAGTCAGTTAGTTTACTCCTAGAGATACATTAGCGCAGATATATTGTCTCCTTATAATTTTCAGGTCTCCGGAGGACAGTTATGTATTGGTGCGTTTGGTCGTGAGGAGGTCCAGTGTATCTCACTTATCATTTCAACCATTTCGCGCAACACCAGTGACAGGAAATGCATTAGTTGCCAGCTTTTATATTATGTTGATTCTTTACTACAATAGCCATGACTTGTCAGGTGGTCTGCCATTTTTTTATGGCAGTTCTGTACATCATTAGATAGATGTCGTGCTCGTGCACAAGGGAGGGTCAACTTCCATTTTTCTTAAGAGATTTTTTGTTTATTTTTTGAGAGGTTTCCAGAGACGAGGCCTTATTTTCTTCGGCAGCCTCGTAGCCCGATTACTAAGGCACGTATGCATATGTGGGGGCAGATGATGCCCAAGAGGGAGGAGACTATGTTTCCAGTGAGGATATCAAATGATGCACTGGGGTTGCTAGCTAGTGCTTTTGAGCATCCCTTCATTATGGTCCCCTGTCCTTATGCGGGGTTGGATTGGCGAGGGTGTGCCAACATCCTATTCACAGATGATGAGCCGCCATATGATAGAGGTAATATTACTATTTTATTTAAATTTATTCTAACATTTTCTTTCACTTGTTTTTATTAAATTGTGTAATAAAATTGTCTAATTATTGTTGTGTACTTGTATATATTTTGCAGACATTGGCTCTTATGATGGTGAGGAGATGCTACCACCACCACCTGATCGAGTTGTGGATCTTGATGAGGATGCAGAGGGCATGATGCCAGATATTTCCAAGGATCAACAGGAGGCCGGTGTAGATTAGAGACTTGCTCCTGCTGGTGCGCTGACCCGCGGTCGACGCCTGAGTGATGCTAGATACAGGATGGAGTTGGGCGACCAACTCATTGCATTGTTTGTTGAGGCGAGCATCCGCGCCTCTGATTTTAGAGATATAGAGGCCGATGATAGGCTCTTACAGATGTGGAGAGGCATGCCGCATGACATGTACAGCCTGATGTGGCATGTTGTAGTAGTTACGGCAGCTTTTACGTGACTGATGAGGACTGTCACACGTTACGAGTGAGCCGCAACATGATGGACAGTCTGCGAGGTGCAGTGTACCATCGACATCTCATGATCGTTCACGGCCTCGCGTCGCGCCAGATTTGCGTGAGCCTCTAGTAGCATCTACCAACAGTCATCATGGAGATGAGGCTCAATCATCGGCTGATCCATGACATTTCTATTACAATTGTATATTTTTAACATTATTCAGTTATATATATATATATATATATTATGGTCCATGTATTTTATGTTCATTTTGCAGTTGTACTTAATTTACATGTTGGTGATCATCATTATGTGTATGTTGTTAGGTCATGTTAGATATGTTCATTTAATGTGCAGCTTGCAGATAGATGTGTATGTGATAGCATGAGATGTATATTTGATGTTTGTGTTGTACTAATGATGTTAATATATAATGTTAATTGTGTTTTGTTAGATGATCATGATCATGATGATGCAGTTAGCGATTTTGAATGTGTTTTTTAGTCAAATATGATGTTTGTACAATTCTTATCATGAACATGATGTTTATTAATTAATTTATAAATACCAAATGATCATGATATTGTAAATTTGTAATATTTGTATTTCTAATTGTATTTAAAATTCTAAAATTTTAATTGTAATGATATATATGTAAATTTCTAAAATTGTAATTGTAATTGTAATTTTTTAATTTGTAAAATTGTAATTGTATTAATGTGAAATGAATTTATTAAAATTTTTAAATTTGTAAATTTGTAAATTTTAAATAATTGTAAAATAATAAATATAGAATAATATGATTTATTATAACATAAGGAAATTTAGAAAATAATGAAAATAAATTCTTGTACTTAATTAGAATTATCATTATTTTATTATGATCTTAGATACAAAAAAAGAATTAATTTATACAGTACGCCACTGTTTTTGAGATCAAGTACATAATACCAAATTATCAAGTGAATTATTGATTTTAACATTAACACAATGCAAATTACCAATTAATTCAAAATACATATTACATTAATATTTTGAAAAACTCATCTTAAAAAGTATAAATATTGATGAAATAACACATATTGTACCATATCACTCTCGGTTCTCATGATCACCCTCATTATCTTCTAGCTCGCATGGCATGATAACACTATTGTTCTTAAAAATATGTTTTGATCTAGGGTCATGTGTCAATACGAACCACCAATCCCTATCCAACACATCTGGGTAGAAAAACACCTGGTTGCAGTGTTTAGGGAAAACATAGGGCTCCTTAGGTTCATCCCACATCTTTCTAGAGTTGATACATATCAACTTACTGTCGCGATCTTCCTTTACATTATTCCGATCAAAGGTGTCCCACCACTTGCACCTAAAAATAACACATTGGAAATAAGAAAAATCCACTTCAATGATCTCTTGTATCTTTCCGACATAACCTAACGTCCCTCTTACTAGTTGTTGATGACGGTGGCTAGATCGACTAGATTGATCAAACTCGACTTCCACTTGACAGTCTTGTGTGATGTTTCCAACATTGGCATTTCCTGTGCAAAAATGGTGTCCATATGCCCACATAGATGGGAACAAATGCACCTATTATAAAAAAGTTTAAAAAATCATATAAGTGTCATGTGTCTTATAAATAATAATCCAACATTTAAAATATGAAATGTAGATGTCTTTGTTGGGATCCTGTGTTTTGATAGATTGGCTAACCAAAATACAAGGCAACATCAGAACCAATCTTTAGAGTTCCAGGATCTAGTCCTCCTGTTCTCAGAGAGGGATCTCTCAAATTGTTTGCAAAGATATGTCTTGTTTGCTTCTAACTGTTGATTTTAGACTAGTTATTAAGTGCAAGTGTTTGTTTGGTTTGTTTGTTTGGTTGGATTGGTATAACAGAACATGAAAGGTCTAGGTATTATATATAGAAAGAAGAAGTGTCAGATTCATTGGGCAATGGAGTCAAAATGAAGTTGGTAACAGGTTCATCAGTGGATATGGGATATCAAAGGGCAAATCTAACTTGGCCACATGATCCTTTAGTTTTGTGAATGAGATGGACATTAATGATTTGGAAAGAGAAATTGAATTCTCAACAAAGGGAACTTAAAAACATAACTTGAACAATAAAGAGGTATTTGATAGACAGGGCTAACCATGAATTCTACAAAGCGCACTTTAAGCAAATAATGATTTCAAGACAACTTTCAAAATGAAATCTAAGATTCGGGAGCACATCCTATTTCCTCAAAGATTTTATTTCAAAGGAATTAGAAAACATAAAAGATTCACTGATAATTGCAGTCATAGAAGAGGGAACACCTAACACATATATGATCACAAATATAAAGACCTTTAAAACAATTTTTCAAGCAGGGACAAAGGGTATGATCGAAACAAACCTCCTTGGCTAACTATAAACAATGGTACTTCAAAAACAATTTTCAAGTGGCAGTAGACAAGCAAGGAAAACCATAAATCATGTTGGAACCAACTATTTGAACTATTAGAGAAATAAACAAGCATGAGGACTAAAGAGAAATATTAAAGACTCTAAAATACCTCAGCAGAAGAAAACATAAAACAGTGAAGGAAAAATAGGTCTAAGGTGCTTCTAGGAGTCATTTCTTAGCCTAAATTTTTCATCCTACTATAGTAAGAATTTATGAAACATGATGAAAACAGGAAAAACAACAGATAGTTCAGAATACATCACCTACAACCAAGCTCAGAGATCCAATGATACAACCTTCTCAAGAAAAAACATATCACAACATCATCAAGCTTCTAAGACTTCAATTTATTCCTCAACTTCAGACAGACTACGTATTATTTCAGAGAGTTCCAATATTACAACTAGTGAAAAACCAACCAACAACTTCTCATTTTCTTTAGAAATATTTATAGAAGAAATGAGGAGGTGGAAAAGTTTTAGGGCTTGAATATCATTAATGTTATGTTAAATGCAACTCCTAGCCTTGAAAACCATGCAAGGCATAAGGCAGAAATGCGTTGAATTACAACTCTGTTTCATTTATTCTATTTCTGTTTTTTAGGCTTAGTGGATAAAAGATTGACTTTAAGGCACTTTCTTATCTTTACAATAACTTCTGCTGACAGTCGAGATATTTGTTTTTCTTGTAATAACTGTTCGGCTGCCTTTGGCCTTAATGTTTCGGGTTGAGATTTGATCTGTGTATTCCTTTGAGGCAGAGAGGCTGCAGGTGGCAATTTTGGTAGCTGGGGATTCAATTAGCCCCTTTGATGTGGCTCTGAGGTGTCCTTCGACTGATATTTCTCTATTTTATAAACACAGTGATTTATCTTTGGATCTGCGTTTTGGCTTGATTAAGCCATAATTTTCATCTTTGACACTGATACTCTTTTATTAATTAACTCTGACTATGTTTGTTGTTTGCAAGTGCGCAGAGGGTTTGTCGGAGAAATTGTTCAGAAAAAACCGATATTCATGACTTATCGATCTTCTAAAAATATGTAATTATCACTTTAAACCCTTTAATTTCTATCAAAGGCCATGAGGATCATCATCCTTGGCCCATAATAACACTGTAATGGTTGCGGGAGGGTTTACCTTAATCTTCATTAAACCTGGATAAAACAAACAAAGTTAATTTAAATCCTGTGAAGATTTGGTTTAAAACGGCTTTGGAAGGTTCGTGGAAGTGTTTCAGAGCAGTGAGGATGAGTGGTTGCAGCAGTGGGAGGAGAAAAACCCTGGCGGAAAAAAACGAAAAAGAGGTTTAAATTTGATTTCGGGCACGAATTGAGAAGAAGTGGTTTTGGGAAAATCGGCAGCGGTTTTAGCGTAGCATTTGGGGGGGTAAGTGGTATTAAATTTTGGAACGCGATATATGTTAGTGTTTGACACGTGGATTTATAAAACCAATTTTATTGTGCAGAAGTAGCGCACTGTGAAAAGGGGCCAAAAATTACGCGATATGGATTCTGGTCCATTGGATTGGAGGCTCCAGATCCAATAGTGTGGGTTGAGCGTGATAGGTCCAAAGGTGTGCGGGGGATGTATGGTGGGACCGACATTTGTTTTGTCATGTAGCAGAAAAGCTTTGGGTAAATGATAAGCGCCGTGGGTTTATAGTGTTAAAGGGATATAATCAAGGCGAGGCTGATTATACAAAAAAAAAAAGGTGGAAATGGGAGGGAGCGCTGATTGTCGTTGGATCAACTTCAATCAACGATGGAGATTGATTCCGAAGGGGGAAGTAATGGTGGGGTAAAAATACGAGAGAAGGGAGGGCCCACCTTTTTATAAAGGGTGGAAGGGTTTTTTCTTAGGAAAAAAGGTTTTATAAGAGCGGCGGGAAGGATCAATGAGAGCCGTCGGATCATGAGGATCGACGGCCGAGATCTATCGATGGGGGAGAAAAAGAAGGGAGGGGTTTGAAAAGAAGAAGTATTGTGGGCTGTCATATTTGAGAAGATAAACGACAGAGATTGCATCGCAGAATTGCGCATGACGTGAATGGTGCGAGGGGAGGGGAGAAAGGCGATGATGTGATTGAGCGCGGACCGTCCGATCTAAGGGAGATCAACGGTGGAGATTCAATCGGAGGTCGGGATGGTGGAGGATCATGTGATGGATGAGCACGATGCGATGAAGCACGGACAATCATATCTGATGGAATGGATGGCTAGGATTACATCGTATCGGAGAAAAGGAAAGAGGCCAAAGCACTGGGGTGTTTGAGTTTGTGATGTGCGATTAAGCGTTGGCCGTCGGATCGGTATTAGAGATCAACGGTCAGGATTAAATCAGCGGGCACGATGGTGAAGGGCTTATGAGTGAAGCATGATTGAATCTAGGCTGTTGGTTCTTGTGGATTCAACAAATGAGATTAAATCGGGGAATCGACATCGGAAGAGGAAAAGTGAAAGGATAAAGGGAATTTGCAATTGGCGATTGCGATGGGATGAATATTTGCGATGCGATGAGCGCTTCGTGCTCGGTCATAGCGCAGGTTATATGTGGAAAGGGGCTGGGGCTTAAGGCTGAAAGGGGCTTAAGGCCTTAAAGAAAAATGAAGGTTTTTTAGGATTTCTGAAGGGCTTTTTGAGGAATTTCGAGGTTCTGATAGGGGAGAAAAGGGTTTTTAAACCAAATGAAAGGGGGATATAAGGTTTAAAAAGGAGAATTTGAGGGAATGAGAGGTAAAATGAAAGGGTTTATGGATGAAATGGAGAAGGAAATGGAGAAGTGTAATGATGAAAAATGGAGTTTTATAAGCAGTTTTCTCTTGGTGAACAACAGGTTCTTTAGGATTAATAGTGAAACAGTAGTGAAGATTAACTCAGAGGGTAAAGATCATCATAAGACTTCAAGAACTCACAATTTGGACATGAATTGTTTCTTGAAGTCTAAAAAATATTTAGCCACCATTTGATATGACAAATTTTTATAGGTGGCTAACAGTGGCTCCACATGGGGATGGCATCTTTTTGAAGATGTCAAGAACTTCAGACAATTTTCTCTGGAAGCTGATCAGTGCCTTGCACTTTGATAATATTTTTATTAGCTACTAACAGAAATGATTAGAACTTGATATATCAGCAGAAAAGTGTTCTCCAAACATCTACCTACACAAACTACTTCCTAACATTTTTTCTTCAGAAGGTGCATTTGGACTTGCAAATCTTTTCATCAACATTTTATTCTTTTATTTGAAAACATAAAACTAGTCTAAGTCTACTCTTATTTCTCCATGAGTTCAGATTAAGCTGTTGAACTCATAAGTTTCTCTACCTAACTACTATCTGTCAAGATTAAACTATCTGACATAATTTTATTCTCTAAATTCTAAAACAGAAATTTAAAAGAAGCCAAGCTAGGATTAAGCAGTATGACTTGCTGTTGATCTATGGCATAAAAACAAGCTGCACATATACTAAAATTTACAGAAAATTAAAACAAAATGTAAAGGCTTATGATCTGAAAACTAAAACATCCTTCATTATTTATTCAGCTCTGGTTTTGATCTTGTTTGAGTTGTTTTCTCTTTCTCTTTGGTTCAAGTTCTGAGCTTTTAGAACCTGTTCTCCATCAATCTCATAGGTTCAAGATTTGAGCTTGTTTGAACCTTTGTTTTTCTATCCTAATCTATTTCTACTGATAAGCCGAGATTGTACTGTTTGGCTGATCTAATTCACTAACCTATCAGCAGTAAATTGAAAAGCTAATTAGTCATGATTAGGCTGTATGACTAACTAGAAGTGTGTTTTTAGGAGTGGCATTTGAGCTTGCACACTTTCAGATTTTGTCTCTCTTTTTTGGTATGGGGATGTACCTTTTTTGTTTCCATCCTGCCCTATTTTTCACTTTTTATTGCTTTTGTAGTTTTCTCCTTTTTCTTCAAAGAAAAAATAAACAACTAACTAAATGCTCAAAGGATGAGCTTTATTGACATTCCTATCTAACCTAATCTAACTCTTGAAATATTTACATGCTTCATATGATAGAATAGTGCCAATGTATCCAGTTGAGTAGTGACAAAAAGGAATAGAGAAATTGGCTACTAGTTAGAGGTAACCACAGTATATATTGAATATTAATCTTTAAAACCAAGGCTGTCATAGGAGGTGACAACGTTTTATGTCTTTGGCTCTTGCAAAAGATCCATGCTTGAGAATTTGAGCCAATTGGGACCTCCACACACTCTTCCATAGGATCAACAAAGAAAAGATGAGAACTCTCTTCTTTTTGGCTCTCCACAATTGGTAGATTGTCTGCCTCTAAGATATCAACTTTGAGGACTGCACCTTCAGCATTTTCCTTGGAAGCATAATCATCCTTAACCCGCAAATCAACAAGTAGTGAAATTTCTTATTTTTGTAAATTTATGCTTGCTTCTAGTGTGAATTCAGGTTCTTTGGATGACAGATTGATATCATCAATGTGAAAGGATTTCACTTGAAAAGATAATATATCATCAGTAGGACAGTCTTGTAATATTTTTTTCTTCCCCAAAGACTTGTCAGTACCTTTTATTGTTTGGGATAGCTGGTCTGAATTTTTCTTGAATTATGTATTGTTTGCTTTCCCAAGGTCTCAGACACGTACTAGCTGTTATCACTCAGTTTTTCCTTGAAGTTGTTGGGAAGAGGAAAGGGGTCGGAGGTAACCACAAACCAACTTTTAGGTACAAAATCTAGCCAATATGTACCTAGAGAGGGCTCTCTCTTTAAGTTTTAGCTTTGTTTTTGAAAGATATTAGGATAGTTATGAAAGTTTAGGGATTTTGATTGTGTTTGGGTGATGGAATTCAATAGAAGAGGGGTAGGACTGAGTAGTTTAGGCCATAGGGCTAATGGAGTCAAAGAAGATGGCTTAACTGGATTTAGTTTCTTAACAAGGGAGGGTTTCACAGGGCAAGGTAGTCAAATAGGGAACAAATAAAAACTTAAAATTAATGGAATGGACTCAAAATGGGTGAAGGGAAATTAATAATCCTTCAACCTATTTGAAAGAGGGAACTTGAATGATTATTAATAAAGGGAAATTAAGAATTCTTTACCAAATAATCAGAATGAATAAACTAGGAAATAGGAGCAATTAAGAATTCACTATTCATACTAGTTCAGATGAAAACATTAAGAATAACAACGATTGAAAACAGATTGCATTCAAGCACTTTCTGAATTATTCTTTTTCGTTTATCATTCAGATATGGAACATAGATGGTATAATAAACAAGAAAAACTTTAAAACATAAGAGATAGAAGACTTATTGATCCGGTGTCTGACTCAAGAATCCTGTGAAAAGTCCTTTGCATCAATTCCTTATCTAGCTAGCCATACAAAATTTGTCCAACAACACTTTATTCCAAAATAATAAGTATTACAACAAAGTCTAAGAATCCACCCCCATCAATACTCTAATTGAGGGAGTATTTATACAAAAAATTATAAAAATATCTCCTAATAGAATGAGATATATTTTAGTATGACTTATTAATAAATTACAAGAAAATAGAGACAGATAGTCTCGTAGATAGGAGAAGAGGAAAACCGATGTTGTGCTGTTCCTATTTTTGTGAGTGTGCTGGAGGCAGGCCCTATGATTTGGCTTGCTGCTGTATTCTTTGGTAACTCTGTGTTGGCTGCTTTGTTTTTATTGATACTCTTTACCTGTACTGATACAATTTGACCTGTTTGATCTTTGTTTATCCTTTTTACCCTTAATTACTATAGTAAATAACCAAAATTCACCCAAGGATGTTTTTACAACACGTCCAACATATCTTCCCACCATTGTGCTTTTGGTATTCTGGTTATTTGAATTTTTCTCAGGGTCTCATCAATTTCTATGTATTTGAAAAAGGTAGGCTGAATTGGAAATAAGTGCTTTACCTCATGTTTGACATAGAACAAGTTTTCTAGACTGTCATAAAGAACTCTGCGTCTAGGCAACATTCTTGCTGCCGATGAACTTGTCGATGGACCTGCCTGGTTGTCTGCGTACTGATTCAATTTCTCTACATAGTCTTGATGACTCATTAGTTTATCAGGAATAATTAAAGGACTTGGCAACCCTTTACTCTGAAAAATATCAAATCTTTTCGTAAAAGTATTGATTTCTTCCTGCATATCATGGCACCTTCTTTCTCAGTTTTGCATCAGAGTTCTTTTAGTAAAAACCTTTTTTACTTCCAAAATTGTCCCTGTTCTATCTTTAATGCCCTGCTCTTCAAGCTGATATTTGTTCTTGGTATTTGAAAACTGTATGAGCTCGCTGGCTTCTTCAAGCATATTTTCTAATTCTGCCCTTGCATTTTGAACTTCTTCTAGAGCCAGTTTAACTAAATCATTTTTCTCATAAATTATTTGGATTGATGGCCAAACATATTTTATTTATTGAGTGATGTTGGCCAAAGAATTCCCTTGACTTCTTTTAAATGTTTCCCAAATGTGAGATCCTTTTCTAATGCGTTCACCAAATTTTCTAACCTTTGGATCTCTCTTGTCTTTTCTGCAATATTTATCTTTGAGAGATCATACTTTTGTTGCAAGGTAGTAAATTGTTCCTTTACCTGTTGGAGTTCTGTAACTTGGAGCTTCAATTCTTCCATTGATTTTATTAGTTCCTCTGTGCTCAAATTGGCAGTGTTGCCCTGTACTAGTCCTGCTGTGGCTGCTGGGATGTTTGATGCTAGTTCTATCCCAAGTGTAGAAGGGACTGTTGTTGAGACTACTGGTATCACATCGGGAGGCTGAGAGGTCGACTCTCCCTGCTTGTCCTTCAATGCTTTTTCAATTTCTTGCTCAGTCTCATCTAGTCGTTCATTGAGTTTTAAGAGAAAATCCATCAGCTCTTCTTCAGATTTTTGCTATATGACTTCAGCAGGCTGTGGATGTCTTGAAAGTGGCAGCTTTAGTTGTTTCCTTAGGGCAGCAATATCGTCATCTTTCTTTTTGATTAAGGCTTATGTAGCCTTAACATCTTTGGGATCATGACCCAATCCAATAATTATTTCTTCTAAAGACTTTATTCTGTTATCTTTGGCCTAGGAGGAAGATTTTTCCAGATGCAGTTGGGCAGTTGTATTATCCAAGGAATTTTGCAACCTTTGGGCCATCATTTCCTTACTAGTCAAGGTTGAATAAATCATTTCTCCAGTCTGTTTATGGAATTCAATCTGATCCAAAGGATGGATATCGTTTATCATGACTTCGAAATTAGTTCTAAGGTAGTCTGCTACTGTTTGAGGCTACTGCACTTTAGGCTTGAAATGACTCATTATCATTTTACCTTCTTTGATGTCATAGGCTGACATCAATCTCTGTTGATTTGTGGGGGCCATCTTCAAATATTGATTATAAACTTGAAGTCTCAATGGATCATTTCTGGCTTTTATGTCTATAAATGTCTTCTTGATATCCCAAGCGTCCTTCACTGGTGGTCTGAAGGATGATACCTCTTCACTTTGTTGTCTTTTTAGCTCCTTTTTCTATGAGTTGGTAGATGTCCCACTGACTGGGAATGTTTTTTGGCTTTCTTCTCCTTCTTTCCTCTGACTATCAGTGATCTCTTCAACAATTTATTCTTCTGAGAGGGGATTTAATCTTTGCCTTTTGGTATCAGGCTATTCTGAAGACCTACTGGCACGGGTAGCTGTTTCACTGTCTCTCTTTTTACTTCTTTCCTCATTCAGGGGATTTTGCAAGATTGGAGGTTCTGCCATATTGACATGAGTGGGGGAAGTCTGCATTTGGGCCTATTCCTTGGAAGTTTCGGGCTGCTCAGAAATTGTGAATTGCTCTATGGCCTGTGTACTGGTCTCTTTTTCCTTACCTTTGGATGTTGCTGTGGCTGGTGTGCTAGTTTCCTGTAAATGTTGCTGAGAGGTTCCAGCAGAGAAGGGACCAATTCCTGATCTTCGTACCTGCCCAAAAGAATCCAGGTCAAGTATTTTCTCAAGATCTCTCATAACATTCTCAACATCAACCTATTCAATATCCTTTTCTACTAAAGTCCCTTCCATCCATTCATCCATGTTTGCAAATTGTTCAATCTCTGGAATCCTATGGTGAATGTATGGTGACAATTTGTTCTTCATTCTTCTATCACATATAAAGATGTTAGGGTCATATGGTACCCACTGAAAACTCTTTTGCAACTTAAGATAATCTTCCAAAATTCTTTCTTCTTCTTTCCATGCATCTCTACTGTTACAGATAAAAGGGCCTAACTGACTCTTGATTCTAAGCTAAGCTTTCTTCTTGGCATTATAAAAATGGACCAGGTCTGAATTTATCATTTGCCTGAAATATTCCAAGGAAAAGAGCCTTATTGGAACATACTTTGGTAGCTTAAAAGGGCAGAGCTCACACCCATATATCCTGATTTATGTATGGTTCTTTTATAGGTACCAATCACCTATTCTGTATTATTTGGAGAGATGGAGGATTTTATTCATATCACTATTAATCCTAGGAGGGGAAACTCCTGTTAATAAGGTGGTTGTTGGGTGAACAAATAGGTCGATGAATTCATTGTATGAGTAAGGGGACTCAAAGGAACTATGGAAGACTGCAGACCAGAAGATTACAGACCTTGGATTTCCTCTGGTGTCAAGTTTCAAGACAGGGAAGGGGAAGTTCTCTGACTGATAATAGAGCATGAGATGGTATATAAAAGTGGAGTATTTGAAAACTCTTTCACTTTCCAGTCTCATGAACTGGTCATGAATCTTGTCAGAAATGTAAGAGGCAAAGTCATATTTGACAGCAGGGGGCTGTCCAGGAGTAAAAATTGACAACAACACTAGGGTTATCTCATCAACGTACTCACTAGTGTTGAATCCCATTATTAAAGATATCATATCCACTATAAGTCTGCCCATATCTGTGAAAAATGTATGTCCATAAGGAGGGGGGGCTTTGGGTTGATGTTTTTGTAGCATGAAAGTTTAACACAGGCGATTCAGTTCTTCTTGGGATAATTTTGTAGATTTTTCAAGTAAATCTCCCACGAAAAGGGGAGTCAGGGCTTGACCGGGATGAAATTGTAACATTTCATTGATGGATTTAGCAGTTATTGGAAAAAGAATGGTTTGACTTGGGGACAACTGCTCGTTGATTAGGGTCATAATTGGCATGAAAGTGATAAATTATTTTAGGAAAGACATGAAATGAGGGTAAAAAATACATAGGAATATTGGATTCCCACAGTCCAAAAATATCAGAGCCATTCAGGTAATTATCTCTGCATTGGCAAAAGATTTTCAGGGGATTTTCGCTAAAGGTGAGGTCTTTTATCTGGAAGTCCCTATCCGCTAGAGGCAGATAGTCTAAATCTTTGTGGGGAGCATTCAGGGGTGCAACAGTCAAAGCCACAGGGGTTTCCATTTTTGGTTCTTGTGGTTTCAGAAAGGAATTTGATTTTTTAGTGGGAAAATGGGCAAAATTTACAGGTCTGGAAGCTTATGTGGTAAAACAAAGATTGAATTATACTGTATTTTGATCGTTTTTCTTTGGAATTAGAGTATAAAATCAAGACTTGTAGGGTTTTGGTGGAAATTGGATAAATACCTGTGTTTGGGAAGTGAATAGTGCAAAAATAGGTACAGGCAATGGCTGATAGGTTTTGGCCTGGTTTAGCTGAAAATTTCTTAGCAAGGTGATGGTTGGAAATCTTCGACAATTGATTTCGACGTTCTTTGCATGGGAACAATGGTCGCAGTATAGAATGATGAAAAAGATATTTGTTTGTTTTATTAAAAAAGTCGAGGCTGGCGGGGATTTTTGTCATTTTGGTGGATGACGTGTGCGGGAAACGACGTTTTGTCGTATGTGGAGGGCGGTAAGCGGTATGATATCACATCACTTTTGGGGACGGGCGGTATTTAGCTGGGAGTCAGTGATTCCATAGGTTTTGCGACACATGACGGGGCACTATTCATAAAACCGCTCTGCGATTGCACGTTAACGTTTGGTCGTGGAGGGCCATGCGAAATGCACGACGGCCGTTGGATGTGGGATGCTTAATCAGATGGCTATCGGGGAGGCGAGGTGACGAGCATTTAATGATGGTGGACCCAATACAATCAAAGATTATTTAATTATATTGGGAGCAACGTGATTGGTTGGGAAAGTTATTAATTAACCATGGGGGTTAATTAATCCTTATTAAATTTAATGTTATATTATGGTTATATTTTCACCAAGGGGGTGGGATATGTAAAACTTGGGGATTTTATATAGTTATAGTAATATGGGAATGGGTAGATGTTACAGGGGAATTAAATAATATAAGTTAAAAGTTAATATGTAAAAATGAATGAAAAAGCGCCAAGTATAAAAACATTAGGATTGTGTATTTAACTTAGGCTTAAATGAAAAAGGATTTTTATGGGATATTGTGCAATTTTCCTAAGTAAAATAAGATTTTACTTAGGAAAAGACCTATGGAAATAAATGAATGACTTATGGATGATTTTAAGTACTTAGGCTTTTAAATTATTGGGCTGAGGGTCTGGTCCCTCCAGAAGTTAGAGAAATGCTCTGAGCCCCTCTAATTTTCAAATGCCTTAGTACTTTGGGGAAATTAGTGAAATTTTTAGGGAAAAATGAGAAGGGGAGTTAATCATTTGACTTTGTTTTGCTTGAAATTCCTCCAGTGTAATGTCTACCTTGCACTTGTGATGAAAGTAAAGATTAACACATTTAGAGTCATTATCCATCACATGTAATTCTGCAACATCATCTACCTACCCTACCTACTTTAACCTAACATTTTTTTCTCCTTTATTAGGGTGCACTTAGACTAGCAAACCCTTGTCACACTTTATTTTCTTTTACATGTAGAAATCTATCTAAGTCTAACCTCATTACATCCAAGGGCTCAAATTAAGCTGTTGAGCTCCTTTTATTTACTCTACTTATCTACTTATCTGCCAAGATTAAACAGTTTGGTCAGATTTTATTCTCTATCTCTAAAACATAAAATTCAAACATGAACTAGCCAAGCTTACGCTGTTTGACTGTTCACCAATTGTGGCATAAGTTACAAGTTACACACAATTTGTTTATTACATAAGAGCAAAAGGTAGTGGCATTTAGACTTGCATACTTTCCTTGGCCTTTCTTTTGGTGGGGTTCATTTTCTTTCACTTTTTTTTTGGCCATTTTATTCTTTTCACCCTTTGATTTTTCCTTTAGGGTATACGCTCTTTACATTTTTTTAATTTTTTGATTTTTTGACAATATGGAAAACCTTTGGAACAAGGAAAGGTATGCACATATTACATAGCCCATCAAGTCAATCATGATATATGACACCTATTGGTATAGAAGCATAACACTGGCTCCACTTAGGGATGGCTTTTCCTGGTGAAAATTCAAGAACAACAGGTCAGTTGGCCTCAGAATGATTTTGGCTGAACTATGGAATCTTCTTCTTCTTGTTGCTTCATTGTATGTATGACAGTGATACTCCTGAAGCTTAGGGCCTTCTCTTCGGGCTTCAACTCCAGCAAGTTACTATCCAATAAAAACTGTAACATTACAAAGGATATAGTATGTACATGTTAAAAATCAGGATACATTAATAAGTAGGATCAAAGTAATGTTTCAACATTCAACCATTAACTGGCCTATCTTCCATTTCTGTACCATCCAAGTTTTTCAAATAATATTTATTGTTTCCTTGTAAGGCTTAGATATTATAAGGTCCTTTCCACAGGAAGTCAAACTTCCCATGTTTTCCCTTATCCTCTCTTTTGGAATCCCATCTTAACACTTTGTTTCCAAGGTAGAAATATTCTGCCTTAGTTCTTTTATCAAATATCTTCTTAAGCTTCTCTTGCAATACTTGGGATCCTTGATATTCTTCCTCTCTGGTCTGCTACAGATTGATGGTCTGGTTTATCCTCCTTTGAATATAATTAGGTTAAACCTGAGATTATTGAAGTAATTTCATTACAGAAACTCCTAAAGATGAAGGAAATACAACCTCCATGCCATAGAATAACTCATAAGGATTGGTCCCAATAGATTTTTTGGTGGTGAGTCTGTTTGCCCATAGTGCATTTGTAAGTTTCTTGTGCCAATTTTTCTTGTTTTCCTCCAATAATTTTTTAATAATATTAACGAGACTCTTGTTGGAGGACTCAACCAGTCAATTACCTTGAGGGTAATAGGCTGTGGAATGGCCTAAGTTGATATGGTATTTGTTACAGAAACTTATCATCTTCTTGGATTTGAAGGCAGCAGCATTGTCAGTTATGATTTTATCGGGACAGCCAAATCTAGATAATATGTTGTTTTCTAAGAATCCTGTGATCACGGTATCATTAGCTTGACTAGAAGGAATAGCTTCTATCCATTTGGTGAAATAGTCTGTGGTAGTGAAGATCCATTTGTGTTGGCCAGAAGAAGGAGGATGGATTTCTCCAATGAAGTCCAGGCCCCATTGTTGGAAGGGTTTTTCAGTGGAAATTGGTCTCAGGGGTAAAGGTAATAGTTTTCTCTTGCCTTCAAAAGTATGACATTTATGGCAAGCAGTAACAAATTTATTTACATCAGTGAACAAGGTTGGCCAATAAAATCCAGCCCTTAGGATCTTGTCTGCAGTTGATTTCCAGTAAAGGTGTCCACCACAGTCTCCTGCATGAAATTCTTGGAGAGCCTTGTTAGCTTCTTCTTTTAATAAACAATTCAATAGAATACCTTCATGATTTTTCCAAAAAAGAACATTATCTAAAATACAAAATTTTGAAGATTTCATTTTTAAAAACCTTTTCTTTGTTCTGGATAACTCTGGAGGAGCTTGCAGATTTAATAGTACATAAATTATATCAGCATACCAAGGTGAATCTAAGAAGGCCTGAATGATTTGTGGAGTTGCCATCTCCTGTTCGTTATCCAGTTCATTAATGTCTAGGGCTTGAAAATTTGTACTTTCTGTCATGAGCTTGGCCAATCCCTGTCCCTTTATAAGATTTGTAGGTTTTATTTCAATATCATACTCTAATATGGTAGCAATCCATTTACCTCTTTTTCCCTCAATTCCATCCTGGGTTAAGATGTCTTTAACAACAACATTTGGTACATAGGCTATCACATGGGAGTACAATATGTAGACTATAAAGTCTTTAATGGCTTTTACAAGTGCAAAATCTTGTTTTTCCATGATGTTGTATTTTAAAGATGCATCCCTTAGTGCTTTACTAAAAAAGGCTATGGGTTTCTCACATCCTTGATCATCCTTTTGTAATAAAACAACTGCTATAGTGTGTTCTGATGCAAATGAAAATATTATGAAGTCTCTATCAAATTGTGGACTTGTAAGGACTGGTGTTATGGTCAAAGCCATTTTAATTTCTTCAAATGCTTTTTTGGCTTCTACTGTCCATTTAATACTTGAATCTTTTTTTAACATGTTATTAAGCAATCTAATTAGTTCAGCTAAGCTAGATATGAATCTTCTCAAAAAATTTATTTTTCCTAGGAAAGCTTGAAGTTCTTTGACATTTTTAGGGTGAGGTATCTGCAGTATAGCTTCTATTCTAGCAGGATCAATTCTAATACCATCTTTGGAGATAATATGGCCCAAGAGTTTACCTTCCTCTAGACCAAACAAGGACTTCTTTGGATTCAAAGAGATACCATATTTTCTGCATTTTAGGAATACTTGTCTGAGATGGTCCAAATGCTGCTGATCTGATTTAGAAAAAACAGTTAAGTCATCCAGATATATAACAAGAAAATCATGAATTTATTTTGCAAATGCTATGTCCATTGCTCTTTGGAAGGTAGCTCTTGCATTTTTAAGTCCAAATGGAATTTTAATGTACTTGAATGTGCCCCATGGTGTTGTGAAAGCTGTTTTTTCCTGGTCATCAGGATGAACCAGAATCTGGTTATATCCTGAGAACCCATCTAGAAGTGAAATCCTAGAAGCACCTACTACCCTTTGTAAAATGTGATCCATCTTGGGTAAAGGGTAATTATCCTTCAAAGAAACCTTATTTACATTTCTTAAATCAACACATAATCTGATTTCTCCAGTATTCTTCCTAGTAGGTACTAAATTAGATACCCACTCTGAAAACCTAATGGGAGAAATTATCCTTGCTTCATACATACGTTTGATTTCTTTTTCAATTAAGGGCAGCAGTACAGGGTTAATTCTTCTGATTTTTCATTTGAATGGTTTCTGATTTTCTTTTAGAGGTATTGTATGTTGAATTATAGAGGTTTCATATGATTTCAAGTCTTCATAGCTCCAGGCAAAGACATCCTGGAATTCTCTCACTAATTCAACATATTTTAGTTTTTGATCAGGGGGCAAAGATTTAGATAACTTTATCATTTTTGGATTTTCTTCAGTCCCCAAGTTATATTCCTTAATATCTGATTTTAATGGTTCCATCTTAGGTTTCTTTGGAATATCATTAGAATCAAAGAGATCTTCTAGAGGAGTTAATCGTTTAGGCAAATGATTGTGTTTTAAATTATTGACCTCAGATTCTCCTTCCATAATCTCATCAACATCCATTTGTTTAAGGTCTTGCATTTCTTTGCTGGTGAACTTTGTTGGATGAAGCATTTGAATTTCACTTTCTTCTGAAATTTCTGTTTCTTGCTCATTTGTTTGATCAAATTCAATGATTGTATCTACATCTATATTACTGTTAGAAAATTCTTTTTCTAAAGTCAGGAAATTGTTAATCTGCTCATCACTTGCAAACACTTGCCAGTTCTTAAAATTGTTAGGTATGGCTGGTCTGTGTCTAATCTCAGCTGTGAACTGATGATTAGGTTCAAATGGTAATTTAAAGGTGCTGGCAAACATTGTCATACTATGGGCGTGCAAGTTTTGTTTTCTTGGAATTTTAGCAAGCTGAGCTTGTAGAAAAGTATTGAGTATCTCTACAAATATTCCTCTATATTCTCTCAGTCTGGGATCGTTTGTTAGATAATGTCCTTTGATCTGTTGAATGATTAAATCAGAATCTCCTATGATAGATACTCTAATTTCCCCTAATCTTTTGACAAGTTTAAGACCTAGCAAAAGAGCTTCATATTCTGCCATATTATTGGTGCATTTAAAGTTTAATCTGTAGGCATGGCCTTCAGCATGATCATTTTCAAGGTTGTGCACCCAAACTCCTGCTCTTGCTCCTAATTTGTTAACTGAACCATCAAATTCTAAGTGCCAAAGAATTTCATGTTCATAATTGGTATTGGGAGTCTCAGGAAATTTTTTAACAGTGAGATCTGGTTTTTTACTTTCTTCTTGTTTCTCTTGGGTATTTGATGTTTCATTGTTCTCAGAGATTTCTTGGATTTGAACACTAGATTTTCCATTTGTAATTTCTTTTGGTTCTGTTGCTAGAAATTCTAATTCAGTGGGAGAATCAATTTCAGAATTATAAAGAATAAATGAATCCATATCAGAGTGTATTGAGTAGATGGGTAAATTTTTGAGTTACTCCTGACTACTAACTACATATTTTATTAATGTTTCTTTGTATATTTTCTTAGGTTGGCTGAACACTGAAATAGTAGCGTATGACATGTCCAATTGAAGAGATCCTTGAAGCTTTGCACCCCAAGATCTGGACAATAACATGCCATACTTTGGAGGAATATCTGCTACTACTATGTCCATCAAGATTTTTTTTGCTGGGTATTGAACCAGTGAAACACACAAGTCTTTGATTAATCCTAAACATCTCACCTGACTTGAATCAAAAGAAAAGAGGTCTTTGTATGGCCTGGTGATATCTAGGTTTAATTTCTCCATTACAGATTTGGGCATTAGGTTGTGAGATGCCCCAGAATCAAACATGGCATTATGAAGTATTTTATCATGTATGTTTAAACTTACATAGAATGGAGGAGTTCCTCCATTTCCTGGTTTTCCATTTACTTCAGGGCCAAAGAGTAATTTAGGTTGGTCATCCAAAACGTTTACCGAGTCTTCACTTCTAGTGATCTTGAGTGATCTATTGATTTGACTTCGGTAGACATCATGTTTAGCTAATTCAGAAAGTGGAACAACTATTTTTAATTTGCTTACTTCAGTCTCCAGATTAAAATGTTTTTCAGTCTGAGTTCTTGTATTTTAGAGAGTTGGATTCTCTTTATCTTCTGTATTTTCTGTATTTTTCTCCTTCTCAGGAGTGGGGTTATGGGCTGAGGTTGTTTCCAAATCAACTTATGGAGGTTCCTCTACATTTCCTTTGGGAGGAAGAGTATTGGAGACTTTTCTGTTATTAGGTTGATTATCGGACACATCCTCAATAATTGGATTAGTAGGATTATGATCTGATCTAGAAAGAATATGTACAGGGGTAGTATTGGTTTTACCTTTGAGGGGTTGTTTTGTAGCTTTCTGTTTATTGGTTTCAGGGACATCAATTCTTTTGCTCCTCAAATTATATTGCTTGTGGAATTCATAAATGGATGTATCATATCCCTCCTTGAAGTCAAATGATTCTCCTGACTGAGTTTGGAATTGTTTGAGAATGTGAGCTTCTTGATCCTCTTGGGTCAAGAAAACTTGTTGTTCATTATTGAGTCCCATTAAGTTTATGGTTGTATCTTCTGTTGGTTCATCAGAATTTGAGGCTTCAACATAATTTTCTTGGAATGGGGGTCTAATGTTTTGGTCAGGACCAGTATTTCCAGTGTTTTGGTTTTGGTTCTTTTTGAAATTTGGATTTCTCCCAATATTTCTCGGTTGACCATCCCAAGGAGATTTCCTTTCAATTGTTTCTACTCTATCTCCTAGCCTATCCATTCCTTTAATAATAGCATCCGCAAATGTTTTTCAAGATGTGAAGTAACAAATTCAAGTTGTAAATATTCAATAAATACTGGGTCTTGAACCAAGTGGGCCAACTCAAATTCAGAAAAAGTTACAAATAAAGAAGTTTCAAATTTCTCATCAAAGGGTTTGTCCTCAAGGTAAATCCACTTCACCGGGTAGGATATTGATCTATAGAGAGGCCGAGAACTGACAGAAATCTCTTGGCTCTCCTATCTCCTAAGAATTCTGGGGATCAGATTAGGATTTTCAAACACAGGTGGTGGATTTGGATCAGGATTAGCCCTGGTGTAATGAGTCCTTTCTGAAGCCAGGTTTCTAGGTGACCTTTTTTTTTTTTTGGTTTTTTGTCTAAATGGAATTAACAATACAACTTCAACAATCTCCTTAAGAGGTTTTAGATATTAGATTTAGATTTTCTTAAAGATTTATTTGACTAGAGGAAATGATCAAGTGTCTGAAACCGGATTTTTAGTTCATAAACTAGACCAGAGATAGACTGAAGCAACATTCATTACTTATGCAATTGCAAAGCAAGAGAATTTCAAAGGCTACCTGGCTAATTTCAGGCTCCGTCTGTAGTTTATAAAGTAAATAATAGTAACAATCAAATTATTCGGATCCCCAGTATGGTCGCCACTATGTTATCACTCAGATTTTCCTTGAAGTTGTTGGGAAGAGGAAATGGGTCCGAGGTAACCACAAACCAACTTTTAGGTACAGAATCTAGCCAATATGTACCCAGAGAGGGCTCTCTCTTTAAGTTTTAGCTTTATTTTTGAAAGATATTAGGCTAGTTATGAAATTTTAAGGATTTTGATTGTGTTTGGGTGATGGAATTCAATAGCAGAGGGGTAGGACTGAGTATTTTAGGCCATTTGGCTAATGGAGTGAAAAAAGATGGCTTAACTGGATTTAGTTTCTTAACAAGGGAGGGTTTCACAGGGCAAGGTAGTCAAATAGGAAACAAATAAAAACTTAAAATGAATGGAATGGACTCAAAATGGGTGAAGGGAAATTAAGAATCCTTCAACTATTTGAAAGAGGGAACTTGAATGATTTAAAGGCAAATTAAGAATTATTTACCAAATAATCAGAATGAATAAACTAGGAAACAAGACCAATTAAGAATTCACTATTCATACTAGTTTAGAAATTTTTTTTAATAATAACAATGATTGAAAAAAGATTGCATTCAAGCACTTTCTGAATTATTCTTTTTCGTTTATCATTCAGATATGAAACATAGATGGTATAATAAACAAGAAAAACTTTAAAACATAAAAGATAGAAGACTTATTGATCCGGTGTCTAACTCAAGAATCCTGTGAAAAGTCCTTTGCATCAATTCCTTATCCAGCTAGCCATACAAAATATGTCCAACAACACTTTATTCCAAAATAATCAGTATTACAGTAAAGTCTAAGAATCCACCCCCCTCAATACTCTAATTGAGGGAGTATTTATACAAAAAATTATAAAAAATATCTCCTAACATAGTGAGATATATTTTAGGATGACTTATTAATAAATTACAAGAAAATAGAGACAAATAGTCTCGTAGATAGGAGAAGAGGTAAACCGATGTTGTGATGTTCCTATTTTTGCGAGTGTGCTGGAGGCAGGCCCTATGATTTGGCTTGCTTCTGTCTTCTTTGGTAACTCTGTGCTGGCTGCTTTGTTTTTATTGATACTCTTTACCTGTACTGATACAATTTGACCTGTTTGATCTTTGTTTATCCTTTTTACCCTTACTTACTGTAGTAAATAACCAAAATTCACCCAAGGATGTTTTTACAACATATCCAACATATCTTCCACCATTGTGCTTATGGTATTCTAGTTCTTTGAAGTTTTCTCAGGGTCTCATCAATTTCTGTGTATTTGAAAAAGGTAGGATGAATTGGAAATAAGTGCTTTACCTCATGTTCGACATAGAACAATTTTTCTAGACTGTCATAAAGAACTCTGCCTGTAGGCAACATTTTTGTTGCTGATGAACTTGTCGATGGACCTGCCTGGTTGTCTGCTTATTGATTCAATTTCTCCACATAGTCTTGATGACTCATTAGTTTATCAGGAATAATTAAAGGACTTGGAAACCCTTTACTCTGCAAAATATCAAATCTTTTTGTAAAAGTATTGATTTCTTCCTGCATATCATGGCACCTTCTTTCTAAGTTTTGTATCAGAGTTATTTTGGTAAAAACCTTTTTTACTTCCAAAATTGTTCTTGTTCTATCTTTAATGCCCAGCTCTTCAAGCTGATATTTGTTCTTGGTATTTAAAAACTATATGAGCTCTCTCTTCAGGCATATTTCCTAATTCTTCCCTTGCATTTTGAACTTCTTCTAGAGCCAGTTTAACTAAATCATTTTGCTCATAAATTATTTGGATTGATGGCCAAACATCTTTTATTGATTAAGTGATGTTGGCCCAAATAATTCCCTTGACTTCTTTCAAAGCTTTCCCAAATGTGAGATCCTTTTCTAATGCTTTCACCAAATTTTCTAACCTTTTGATCTCTCTTGTCTTTTCTGCAATATTTATCTTTGAGAGATCATACTTTTGTTCCAAGGTAGTAAATTGTTCCTTTATTTGTTGGAGTTCTGTAACTTGGAGCTTCAATTCTTCCATTGATTTTATTATTTCCTCTATGCTCAAATTGGCAGTGTTTCCCTGTACTAGTCCTGTTGTGGCTACTGGGATGTTTGATGCTAGTGTTGTCCCAAGTGTAGAAGGGATTGCTATTGAGACTACTGGTATCACATCGAGAGGCTGATAGGTCGACTCTCCCTGCTTGTCCTTCAATGCTTTTTCAAGTTCTTGCTCAGTCTCATCCAGTTGTTCATTGAGTTTTAAGAGAAAATCCATCAGTGCTTCTTCAAATTTTTTCTTTATGACTTTAGCAGTCTGTGGATGTCTTGAAAGTGGCAGCTTTAGTTGTTTCCTTAGGGCAGCAATATCGTCATCTTTCTTTTTGATTAAGGCTTCTGTAGCCTTAACATCTTTGGGATCATGACCCAATCCAATAATTATATCTTCTAAAGACTTTATTCTTTTATCTTTGGCCTGGGAGAAGCTTTTTCCAGATGCAGTTGGGTAGTTGTATTATCCAAGGAATTTTGCAACCTTTGGGCCATCATGGCCTTACCAGTCAAGGTTGAATAAATCATTTCCCCAGTCTGTTTATGCAATTCAATCTGATTCAAAGGATGGATATCCTTTATCATGACTTTGAAATTAGTTCTAAGGTATTCTACTGTTGTTTGAGGCTGCTGCACTTTAGGTTTGAAATGACTCATTATCATTTTACCTTCTTTGATGTCATAGGTTGACATCAATATCTGTTGATTTGTGGAAGCCATCTTCAAATATTGATTATAAACTTGAAGTCTCAATGGATCATTTCTGGCTTTTATGTCTATAAATGTCTTCTTGATATCCCAAGCATCCTTCACTGGTGGTCTGAAGGATGATACCTCTGTACTTTGTTGTCTTTCTAGCTCCTTTTTCTGTGAGCTGGTAAATGTCCCACTGACTGGGAATGTTTGCTGGCTGTCTAATCCTTCTTTCCTCTGACTATCAGTGATCTCTTCAACAATTTCTTCTTCTAAGAGGGGATTTAATCTTTGCCTTTTGGTATCAGGATGTTCTGAAGATCTACTGGCAGGGGTCGCTGTTTCACTGTCTCTCTTTTTATTTCTTTCCTCATTCAAGGGAGTTTGCAAGATTGGAGGTTCTTCCATATTGACCTGAATAGGAGAAGTCTGCATTTGGGCCTATTCCTTGGAAGTTTCAGGCTGCTCAGAAATTGTGAATTGCTCTGTGGCCTGTGTACTGGTCTCTTTTTCCTTACCTTTGGATGTTGTTGTGGCTGGTGTGCTGGTTTCTTGTAAATGTTGCTGAGAGGTTCCAACAGAGAAGGGACCAATTCCTGATCTTCGTACCTGCCCAAAAGAATCCAGGTCAAGTATTTTCTCAAGATCTATCATAACATTCTCAACATCAACCTGTTCGTTATCCTTTTCTACTAAGGTCCCTTCCATCCATTCATCCATGTTTGAAAATTGTTCAATCTATGGAATCCTATGGTGAATGTATGGTGACAATCTGTTCTTCATTCTTTTATCACATATAAAGCTGTTAGGGTCATATGGTACCCACTGAAAACTCTTTTGAAACTTAAGATATTCTTCCAAATTTCTTTCTGCTTCTTTCCATGCATCTCTATTGTTATAGATAAAAGGTCCTAATTGACTCTTGATTCTAAGCTAAGCTTTCTTCTTGGCATTATAAAAATGGACCAGGTCTGAATTTATCATTTTCCTGAAATATTCCAAGGCAAAGAGCCTCATTGGAACATACTTTGGTAGCTTAAAAGGGCAGAGCTCACACCCATATATCCTGATTTCTGTATGGTTCTTGTATAGGTACCAATCACCTATTCTATATTGTTTGGAGAGCTGGAGGATTTTCTTCATATCACTATTAATCCTAGGAGGGGAAACTCTTGTTAATAAGGTGGTTGCTGGGTGAAAAAATAGGTCAATGAATTCATTGTATGAGTAAGGGTGTTGTGAAACCAGCTCAAAAAAGAGAAGAAAAGAGATATCAACGCCTTAGAAATAAGCCACTTCGAGGGGGCAACCTCCAATACATTACATGAATGAACAATTCTTGGATGATACAAATGAACAAAACCTCCTTCTATATATAGGAGTCCATGGGGCCACAATATAATCCTAGTGGGCCACAATGTAATCTTAACCAACCTAACATTAATAATTTAAGGGCATAATAATAATAAAATGGGGGTTACAAGGGTACAATAATAACAATAAGGGGGTTACACTAACAACAATAAGGGACTATACTAGTAATATAGGGACCTAATATGCCCCTCTCCTTCAAAAAAGTGTTGTCCTCAACACTTGAGTAGCTCTGGGTGATTCTGTATAAAATTCTTATCCTCCCATGTAGAATCTTCAGTGGGTAAGTTCTTCCACTTGATGAGATACTCTGAAATTGATCGATTCCGTAGTTGTCGAGTTCTTGTTTCCATGACCGCTTCAAGTTCCAATATGATTTTTCCTTCCTCATCAAGTTCTGGCAATATTGTTTGAACTGGAAGATTTTCACCTATAACCTTCTTTAAGCATGAAACATGGAAAACTGGATGTACTCGCGAAGAAGCAGGAAGCTCCAATTTGTATGCTATAGTACCAATCTTTTGCAACACCTTGTAAGGACCATAGTACTTTGGCGATAATTTATTATCCTTCTTAGCTTGCTTGAGGGACATTTGTTTGTATGGTTGTAGCCGTAAAAATACCCAATCTCCTACATCAAAACTTCTCTCGCCGCGATGTTGATCTGCCTGTTGTTTCATTCGATTTTGTGCCAAATTCAGGTTATCCTTTAAGAGTTGGAGAACTTCTTGCTGATGCTCGATGTGATCTTCCACTGCTTGAACCTTCGAATTTTCCCTTAAAGATGATGTGATGGATGGTGGATGATATCCATAAAGTGCCATAAATGGGGTCATTTTTGCCGCAGTATGGAAGGAAGTGTTATACCACCATTCAGTGAGAGGTAACCACTTGACCCATTGTGTTTTTTTATCAGATACAAAACAACGAAGATATCCTTCCAAACATTTATTTACTATCTCAGCTTGACCATCGGATTGAGGATGATAAGATGAGCTATGAGCTAATTGAGTACCCAAACAAGAAAATAACTCCATCCAAAAATTTCCAGTAAAAATGGGATCTCTGTCGCTCACAATAACCCTTGGGCTTCCATGTATCTTTTGAATTTTGTCCATAAATGTAGTAGCAACTGTACTTGCTTTAAATGGATGAGATAATGCACAAAAGTGTGCATACTTGGTAAGTCTATCAACTACCACCATGATGACACTCTTTCCTTTGGACTTAGGTAAACCTGTGATAAAATACATTGAAATCTCCTCCCAATGTTGACTTGGAATGGATAAAGGTTGTAGAAGTCCCGGGTCTTAATTGTCTCAACTTTATTCTGCTGGAAAACCAAACATTTCGCCACAAACTTTTGAATATCAGATTTAAGGCCATCCCAAAAAAATTCTTTCTTCACCCTGTGGTAAGTTTTTAAAAATCCTGAGTGTCCTCCTAAAGGAGAAGTGTGCAATTCCAAAAGAATCTTTTGTTTTAGTTGGGAATTCTTACAAAGATATAAGCGATATTTGTACCGTAAGGAATCATTTTTCCAACTAAATGTATCAGATGTACTAGGATCTTGCTGCAACTTTTGAATGAGTGTCCATACATCTTTGTCCTTCTTCCATTCATCTCTTGCTTCGGTTATCCAATCTGGTTGTATAATAGAAATGGCACAAAGCAATGCTTCCACCTCTTCATTCTTTCTTGAGAGTGCATCTGCAACCACATTAAGCTTTCCTTTTTTGTAGATTATTTCAAAGTCATAACCCAACATCTTGTGACCCATTTTTGCTGCTCTTCTGATGATAGTCTTTGTTCCAAAAAGTGTTTAAGAATATCATGATCAGTTTTTACCTTGAAGTGTCTTCTCATTAGGTAAGTTCGCCATTTCTTTAGAGCATGCAGTATTGCTAACATTTCTTTCTCATAAATAGGTTTCTGTAAATACTTTCCTTTGATTGAACGACTTTCAAAAGCAATGGGTCTTCCTTCCTGCATTAAAACCGCACCAATTCCATTTCCTGAGGCATCACATTCCACAATAAAGGTTTTTGTGAAGTCTGGCGTAGCTAAGACCGATGCTAGGCACATTGCCTCTTTAAGACATTCAAAGGCCTTAGTTGCTTCAGGAGTCCATGAAAATGCATCTTTCTTCAATAATGTTGTTAGAGGTGCTGCTATTCTCCCATATTTCTTAACAAACTTGCGATAATACCCTGTTAACCCGAGAAATCCTCGCAACTGCTTTATGGTTGTGGGGACTTTCCATTCCTTAATGGCTTTAATTTTGTTAGGGTCTACTTTAACACCCTCATGAGATACAATATGACCCAGATATTCCACCTCTTGTACTCCAAATAAACATTTGGATTTTTTTGCATATAATTGTTTCTCCTGCAATAGTTTGAGCATCCTATCAACATGTTCAACATGATCCTTCCAATGCCTGCTGTAGATTAGTATATCATCAAAAAATACTAGCACAAATTTTCTAAGGAAGGGTTTGAAAATGGAATTCATCAACCCTTGAAATGTAGAAGGTGCATTGGTAAGGCCAAAAGGCATGACCAAAAATTCATAATGACCCTCATGAGTTTGAAATGTTGTTTTTGGAATATCTTCAGCCTTCATTCTAATTTGATGATATCCTGAATGAAGATCCAACTTGGTAAAATAAATTGCTCCATGTAATTCATCCAATAATTCATCAATCACAGGAATGGGAATTTTGTCTTTAATGGTGAGCTTATTGAGCTCCCTATAATCCGGACACATTCGCCATGATCCATCCTTCTTGTGTACCAATACTACAGGAGCAGAGAAAGAACTTCGACTAGGTTGAATTATACCCGCCTCTAACATTTCTGCAATCATACGTTCAATTTCGCTCTTTTGGACGTAAGGATATCTATAAGGCCTGATGTTTGGAGGAACACTTCCTGGAATCAAATGAATAGTATGATCATGATCAAGAATAGGTGGGAGTCCTTTGGGAGTTTCAAACACCTTGGAATGATTGTCCAAGACTTGTTGGAGATCTGCAGAAATAGATGATTTTGATGTTGGAACTTCTAGTGAGCATAATTGTGCAATTACGCCTCGTTGTTCTTTCTTTAAAAGCTTTGTCATGCCATTAGAGCTTATTATCCTTCCTGGCTTCCCTTCAATACCCCGTAGTTCGACTTCCTTTCCTTCTGAAAAGAATTTCAAGAAAAGTCCTTGAAAATTAAAAGCTACCGTCCCCAAAGATTGTAACCATTGTACTCCTAGTACAACATCAGCACCTCCCATAGGAATGGAAAACATTGGACTAGTCAATACATATTCCCCCATGGTTAGCTTGATATTATGGCATTTTCCAGAGCAATTTATAGTTCCTCCATTTGCAACCATCACTTGACATTCTGGTGCTGGGTATAGGAAACAATTTAGTTCCTTGGCTACCTTACAATGAATAAAATTATGGGTGCTACATGAATCAATCAACACTATTACCTTTTTCTTCTTGATCTGTCCTGCTATCTTGAGAGTTTGAGGAGTGGTAATTCCTGCCAGTGCATTACATGATATGGTCGGATTCATTTCTTCCTCTTCTAGGGCCGGTTCCTGGTATATATCCTCTTCTTGTTCATTTTGTTGGGGTTCCCATGTTTTGGCTAGGTTGACAAGACCAAAATATGAGACAACATAGAACCACTTTCAGACCCTAGGATCTAGCCCTCCTAGGTCTAGAGAGGGATCTCTCTAGATGAGTCAAAGTGTATGTCTTTGGAGCTCTAAGTTGTGATTTTAGGCTAGTTATAGGCTCAGGGTTGTTGTTTGATTGTTTGTGTTTGGTTGTTGGGAATCAGGAAAGAAAGGTCCAATATAAGACAAGGACGAGCATAGAAGGGATTAGGCTAAGATAGACAACTCAGGGAACATCAAAGCCATTGGGCTATGGAGTCAAGAAAGGATTTATTTGTAATCAATGTGCAAGCTTTCAGTTGGGCTAGTCATCTAGAGCATATGGATCTTAAAGATGATAGTTGGAATGGAACATTAAGGACTGAAGATGAAAGGAGGAGAACCATCCAATTCTGTCTATAGATCAGGTCAGAGGTCATTTAACTCCAGACCTGCTTGGACAAAATCAGAGGTAGGAAAAGGGATCTTAGGAAGGCCTAATTGGGATGGAAAGATCCTAGAGAGGTAGAGAAAAGGTTCTAGACCCCCCAATATTCTTAACGCATTCAACTAGATCCTAGAAAGAATATCTAAACATAGATTTCATCAATTAATACATCAGAGAGCAGGCAATAACATCCACTACACTGGTTAAATCAATTGAAATCAATATTCAGATGCACACATAAGCAGAAAACATAAAGGGTTGGGAGAGCAGCAACATAAGGTACCTATCAAGGGTAAATCTTATGCCAAAATTCTGATGCAAGCCAGTAGAAATGGAATGAAATGAAATCAAACACAGAGATAAGAAAACATCACCAGCTGCTTTAGATCAGGATCCAAAGAAAAATGCTTGTCATATTAACAACAACACCAATCAGGTACATCATAGCCCATAGCTTGAACATTCAGTCTGAATACATGAAATCTTCAGCCTATCTTACAATATTACACAGAGAACTTGTCTCAAGGGGAAAATGCTTGCATTTCACTGATATCTCATCAACAACCATTACAATAATTTCCTTCTGCGTTTTATAGCAGAAGAGACACAGAACATCGACTGAGGAGGTAGGTGAAAACTAAATACAACATTAATCACAGAAAAGAAACGAGGGCCGAAACCTATTCTGTTTCAAATCTCTGCATTTATCTCTGGTATGGCTTAGGTGCTCTGATTGTAGTACTGTGTGGTACCTTTGGAATAACAAAAATAAACATAAAAAGGATAAAACAAAGAACAGTGAAATCCGCCCTACTCATGTAACAAAGCTTATGATCTTGTAGGGTTGCTGTCCGGGCACAACACTTTTCCAAAACACGGCATGGAATGAACACTGCATGGGCACTTTGTCCTTTGATGAAGAAAAAAATTTCTGCTGATATGACAACCCTGATATTATGATCTCTCGTGCTGTACCTTCTATGTGATGGATGGGTCTTTGAACTGATTCCTTTGCTTCCTAAAATCCTTGAGAGGGCGCAAAAATCTTCTATTTATTGCCTCGAGCCCTATGCTGTTCCCGTACTGTCTTTGTTCATGAATTTTGAGCTTTAAAGGCGCTGGAGAGGATTTGCAGATTTTAAATCTGTCCTTTGCTGGAGAAAACCACTCTGCTGATGTATAAAACCTGCTATTCATTAATTCCTTTGTCCCTTTCAGTGGAAACTGGCTGCTGCATCCATATTGTGGAATTTATGGTAGCGTCTCAACTCTTGTACTTTGCGAAAACTCACAACTGAGTGTAGAAAATCAATGCTATGGAGGACTGGCGGAGCGGAGGGCGAAACATATGGTGGCGCGGCGGCGGCGGGAACAATGATGTTATGTGAAATAACAGAGAAAATGCAGTGAAGTGGTGAAATATGCTAAGGAGAGGGTTTGGTGGTGATATGTGGTGCATACCATTGGATCCTGGCCTGGAGACGAAGATCGACGGCGGAGATTGACCTGCGGGCTAACGAAACTTTAGACTTTGGCGAAAATGTATGGAAATGCAAAGAAATGCAATGAAATGAATGTAAGAAGTGGGACCTGGCGGAGGCGGAGGGTGATTAAACCAGAGCCGTCAAATCTGTATCTGATAGACGGTTTAGATTCAATCGGGGGATCGCAATCGCAAGGGGGGAGGAGAGTTGCATATGAATCACAAACTTTGTGATGCAATTGAAGTGTGCACTAACCGTCGGATTTGCACGGGAAACGGATGGCGGAGATCTTATCGGAACAATCGCAATCGGAGGCCGGAGCGGGTGTCAATCGCAACACATATTTAAAAAGTTCCGTTCGCGATTAGCGAGGCGGGGCGATTAAGCGATAGCCGTTGGATCTAAGGCCGGATCAACGACCCAAATTCAATCAGAAGGAAAGGGGGAGGGGCGATGGGCGATGACGCGATCAGCGTTGAGCCGTCAGATCTTGCATTAAACGAACGATTGTGATCAAATTGGCGGATCGCAATCACAAAGGGAGAAAAGTGGTAGCGATTGGGAGTTCCGATTGCGATTGAGCGAGGAGTGCGATGGCCGTCGGATCAGCGGGGAGGATGGACGGTTATGATTTGATCGGGAGATCGATGGAAGGACTGCGATTGTGATCGGAGGTCGGGCGCGGCTGAGCGCTGACTGTTGGATCTGGAGACCAGATCAACGGTTCACGTTTCATCGGAGGGAGAGGCACGATCGGGGCTGCGCAGCTGGGAGTTGCGATTGCGATCGGACGGGGGTTGCGATTAGCGCCCCACCCTCAGATCTAACTGAAAAATCAATGGTAACGATACTGCCGCGGGACTTTGTTTAATAAAACAGTCGCATCGGGGATTTTCAATGATGCAAGGGAATTGCACCCGCTCGATGCTCCGATTACGATTAGCGCCGGGGACTTAAGCGCTTGGTCCCAGTGCACGGGCATGTGGGGGGAAGTGGTTAAGGGACCTGAGGTAAGGGGCTAAACCCTGTTATAATGTCAGAAAGTGGGTTTTTAACCCATTTTAGTGGGTTTTGAGGGCTCTGAATTAAAACGGTAAGGGGAAAAGGGGGTAAATGGCTAAGCAAGGGGTAAGGGTGGGGACTCATGGGGATTTTGGGAGAATTTAGGAGGTTGATGGGAGTATTAGGGGGAACAAGGGGACTTGCAAAAAAAAAGTGGAACAAAGGACAAAATAGGGGAAATTCTGCATGGGAGCAGGGGCATATAGTGGCCTTTTTTGAGAAAAATTTATCATTCAGCAAGGCTCATGGATTTCATAACAGCAGAGGGGAACAGGAAAAGACAGGGAAATATAGGAAGGCTTCAAGGATGATGTGTTTTCAAGGGAAATACATTCCTTGAAGGCTCATGAAACATTCTAGCCCCCTGTTTGCTTGTCAAAAAATTTCGTAGGGGGGCTAACAGTGGCTCCACATGGGGATGGCTTCTTCTTGAAGGAGTCAAGAATTTAGAAATTATCTTTGGAGTAGGCCAGTTGCCTGCTGCTTGGCACATCCCTTCTTACTTCAATTTTTAGCTGCCACAATATGATAAAAACATCAGTAGAAATACTTTCCCAACCAATCTACCTACCCAAACTAAAATCCTAACAATTTTCCCTTGGGTGCATTTGATCTAGCAGACCCTTTATTTTACTTGCAAAATAGAAAACAAATCTATTCTAAATCTACCCTTATTTCTCCATGAGACCAGATTAGACAGTTGGCCTCATATGATTCTCTACCTAATCTGCTACCTGTTGGGATTAAACTGTCCAATAGGTTTCTTCACCTACATTCTAAGACAGGAAATTCAAAAACAGCCAAGCCAGGATTAGACTGTCTGACTTGCTGGAGTGAAAAATTGTAGAAAGCCAAAAGCAAAACTGTGAAGGCATGAAATCTGCGGTTTTGAAACATCCTTCTTTCTCTGTGACTTTGGTTTTGAGCATATTTGAGTCACCTCTTTTCTTTGATTTGCAGCTCTGGTTTTGGGCACATTAGAGCTGATTCTTCTTTTCCTTTGCTGGTCCAGGTTTTGAGCATGTTTGGACCAGCTGCTTTCCTTTCTTTGGCTCAAATTTTGAGTTTATTAGAGCCAATCCTTTTGCCTTTCGGAGGTTCAAGTTTTGAGCATGTCTGAACCTCTCCCCTTTTTTTTATTTTTTATTTTTATTTTTTAAAATAAAACTGCAATGATATATACAATGGAGAATGAAACTGGAAACTGAAATTTAGCAGAAGTAGTGCTTGAGAATCCTGCCATTGACAGGACCCCCAAACAGCTCTGCACCATCAAGTTCTTGTAGAAAAAATGCATTAGGACCCACAGTGGCTTGGATGATATATGGACCTTGCCATAAGCTGTCAGATTTGCCATGTTTACCTTTGTCCTCTCTTCTTGAATCCCACTTCAGAACTTTGTCACCAACTTGGAAATCTGCAGCTTTGGTTCTTTTATCAAATAGCTTTTTAATTTTCTCCTGAACTCTGACTGCTCTGTTGTAAACCTGCTCCCTTGTTTGTTGGAGATGAACAGTTTCATTAATTCTTCTCAACATACTGTCTTCCTCTGTCTGAATTTCTTGGGCAAGCTTAATCACTGGCAATCCAAGGCTAGTAGGAAAGACTGCTTCCGTTCCATAAACCGGCTGGAATGGTGACATGCAAATAGATTTCTTTGTGGTGAGCCTGTCAGCCCACAAAGCATGTATCAACTTTTTATGCCACGATCTTTTTTTCTCTTCCAGCATCTTTTTGATGATTGTGACCAGGCTTTTGTTGGATGATTCAACCAATCCATTACCCTGGGGGTAATAGGCAGTTGAATGGCCAAGTGCTATTATGTACCTGTGACAGAAATCAATCATTCTCTTGGATCTGAAAGCAGCAGCATTATCAATGATTATTTTCCTTGGACAGCCAAACCGAGATAAGATGAAGTCCTCTAGGAACCTAATGATGACAGAATCAGTGGCATTCCTAGTGGGTATGGCTTCTATCCATTTGGTGAAGTAATCTGTAGCAGTTGGGATCCATTTGTGTTGCCCAGAAGAAGAAGGGTGAATTTCCCCAATAAATTATAGGCCCCATTGCATGAAGGGACCTTCTACGGTGATAGGTTGTAAAGGGAGGGGAAGGAGTTTTTTTCTACCCTCAAAGACTTGGCATTTATGACAGGCAGTTATCATTTTATGGACATCACTGAAGAGCGTAGGCCAATAGTAACCAGCCCTGAGTATCTTACTTGCAGTGGCTTTCCAGCTCAGGTGGCCTCCACACTCCCCAGCATGGAATTCTTGTTTGATTCTCTCAGCTTCAGTTTCAGACAAACATTTCAGCAATAGGCCATTTGGATTTTTCCAGTATAGATTCTCATTCAAAATGCAGTAATTTCTAGCTTTGAGTTTTATGAATCTGGCCTTTGTTTTGGATAGTTCTGGAGGGGCATTGAGATTGGTGAGCACATAAAGGATATCAGAGTACCAAGGAGAGTTCTGAAACTGCTCCTCAACAGTTGGATAGGGTAGTCCTTCCTGCTCATCTAAGGCATTTATCATGTTAATGCCAAGGGCCTACAAGTTTGATTCAGCCATTAACTGGGCCAGGCCTTAACCTTTGATCAGTTTGGTGGGTTTTATTTCGAGGTCGTATTCCAAGATTGTAGCAATCCATTTTCCCCTTTTCCCATCAGGGTCTTGGGACAAGATATCTTTGACAACAATGTTAGGCATGTAAGCAATGGTATGAGAATGCAGAATGTACACCCTAAAATCCTTTAAGGCCTTGACTAAAGCATAAGCCTGTTTCTCCATTATGTTGTACTTCAAGGGTGAATCCCTTAGTGCTTTACTGAAAAAGGAAATTGGCTGTTCCATACCTTCTGTATTTTTCTGCAGCAAAACTGCAGCTATGGTGTGCTTAGAGGCAAATGAAAAGATCAAGAAATATTTTGAGAAATTAGGGCTAATCAGAACAGGAGCTTGGGTGAGCGCAAGTTTAACAGATTCAAAATATTGTTTAGCTCCAACAGTCCATTTCACTCCCACACCCTTCTTCAGCATGTTAGTCATGTTCCTAAGGTGTTCGGCTAGATTGGGAATAAATCTCCTAAGGAAGTTGATTTTCCCAATGAAGGACTGTAGCTCCTTGATGTTTCTTGGGTGTGTGATTTGTAGTATTCCCTCAACTCTCTGCGGGTCTATCCTAATCCCTTTCTTAGATATAATGTGGCCAAGAAGTCTGCCTTCTTGCAGCCCAAACACAGTTTTCATAGGATTTAAGGATAGACCATACCTTCTACATTTTTCGAAAACTTTCCTCATATGTCTCAGATGTTCTTCTTCAGTTTTAGAAAAGACAGTCAAGTCATCCAAGTAGATAACTATGAAGTGTCCAATTTCATCTGAGAACGCTATATCCATCGCTCTCTAGAAGGTAGCCCTAGCATTCATCAGTCCAAAGGGCATCTTCACATACATAAAGGTACCCCATGGAGTGGTAAAAGTTGTTTTGAGTTGATCTTTTGGGAGTACCAGAACTTGGTTGTATCCTGAAAAACCATCAAGCAGGGAGATTCTCTTAGAGCCCACTACCTTCTACAGGATCTGTTCCATTCTAGGCAAAGGGTAGTTGTCTTTTAGGGAGGCTCTGTTGAGGTTTCTGAAGTATATGCATAGTTTTATTTCCCCTGTTTTCTTTCTCACAGCCACTAAATTTGACACCCAATCAGAAAACCTCACAGGAACTATTATGCCTGCATCATACATCTTCTTAATCTCTTTTTCCATTGCAGGCAATTGTTTTGGATTGATCCTACAGAGTTTTTATCTGAAAGGCTTCTGATTTTCCTTTAGTGGTATCTTGTGTTGTATGATGTTGGTGTCATAGGCCTTTAAGTCTTCATAGCTCCATGCAAACACATCAATGAATTCCGTGAACAGGTCAATGTATTTTTTCTTCATGTCTGCAGGAACAGACTTAGCCAGTTTTATCATTTTGGGCTTATCTTCAGTGCCTATGTTGCATTCTTCTACATCTGATTCTGCATGCTCTATAGTGGGCTTTTTTGCTACATCAACAAAGTCAAAAATGTCCTCTAGGGGTGCTAGGCCTCGGGGAATATTCTTGTCTTTGGCCTGTAACACCTCCATTTCCTCATTTTCTGCGTTTTCACATTTTTCGGTTGTATTTCCAGTTTCTTCATAAAAGGTGTTTATTTCTATGTTACAGGGTGTTTCTCGTTCATCTGGGGAATTCTCACTTGGGCAGTTGTCATCAGATTTTCAGTCCGAATCAGAAAATTCAAACTCATTTCTGCCCACTAGGAAATCTTCGATCTGTTTATCTCCTTCAAAGACCTGCCAATATTTTTCGTTGTCTGGTACTGCAGGCCTGAAATTGGTTTGAATGATGATTTTTTGGTCAAGGGGAGTCTTAGGATATGAACTAGCCAGGAAAGCTAATCCATTTGCAATGATGTTTTGACTCCTAGGCACAAATACCAATTCATATTCAACAAAGGTTTTCAATAAATCTACTGCATCATTCCTGTATGCTCTAAGTCGGGGATGTCTTTCTTTATATTCACCATTCACTTGTTTTATTACTAACTCAGAGTCTCCTCTCACAGCTATCCTATGGGCTCCTAATCTCTTCAATAAGTTCAAACCCATGATGAGAGCCTCATATTCTGCAATATTATTTGTGCATTTGAAATGCAGATTCATAGCGTGGCTCTCTGCATGATCATTTCCTGTGTTACGTAGCCACACCCCTGCTCCAGCATTTTTTCTAGTATAGGACCCATCGAAGTTCATTTCCCATAGGTGTTAGTATGAATCCTTTGTCGAAGTGTACGAAAAAAGACCACTTTAGCTACGCATAACTAATAGCCCTAACATCAAATATGGCTGCCAATATCTTCAGATCTGCAGTTAGTTGATCAAGACAAGAGCTGCAAAAACCGTGGATTCATGCACAGAAAGACATTAAACAAAAGAAAAAGAAGGTTTTGCTCCATATATCCAATAGACAAGACAAGAAAATTTTTTGAAGAATTTTGTATTAAGGGCACCTGGGAGGAAAACAAGAAAGGTGTTTCCAATTCTCCTCAATAGGATGGGTTCTTGAAAGTCCTCAGCACTTCAGATCTAGTATTTCTTTCTCTTGTTGGTGTAGAAAACCCAGACAAACATAGAACTCAAAGGGAGCTCACAAAGCAAATAATGGAGAATGTGACAATGATAATGGCTCAAAGTTAGACCAAGAGTGTAGATCCAGAGTGATCTAATATGCAATGAAAGGTGACAAATGAATGGGAAAACCCTTCTATTTATAACAAAATATTAGGGCAGTCTAGGACTTGGTGCATGAATAAAATATTATTAACCAAATCTAGATACACCTTTTATGGAATATTCTATTATATTTGTTGGGGGGAAAAGGTATTTGACTTGGGTCAAATCCCTTTATTTGCAAGTAATAAATAAATAAATGATTTATTTATCATTTTAAGGAAGTGGTTGGATGATAATCAAATAAATAATTATTTATTTAATTATTTATGGGTGATTTAGTCATATTTAACAAGGAATATTATTTAAATAAGTTTTAAATAATTATTCCTAGAAACAATAAGATAAATAAAGATTTATCTAATTACTTTGTTTTGGTTAATATGACTAGGAAAATCAAACAAATATAGATTTATTTAATATTTCCTCATGGGGTTTTCTGTTTAGACCATAAACAACCTAATAAATGTGTTTTATTAAGTTATTTTACATAGTGAAAGCAATTTTACTTAGGGTAAAATCGGTCTTACATGGTGTACTTGGGTCCATCTAATGATAGTGGGTTAGATGACCAAAAAATGGTGTAACAGATTGCCCCCCAGCGTGCGAGTGTTAGGAGAAAATCATATGATTGAAGTACGTTGTAAGAACTTAGTGAGACATCAGAAGTAGGAGAAATGTAAGGTAGACTAATATCTTTGAAGAACTAGACCACAAGGAGGCAGAGACTTCACAATTGAAAAAGTCTCTTTTTATGAGAGGGTACCTGTGCTGAAGGTGGCGGGGGAGGCATACCTATGCCCGCCGAGACAAAGTATAAAAGAATAGTGTGTCCAGTAAACAAGGGACAAGCCATAAGTAAAACCAAAGCTAAACTTATATGTGAATAAAATACAATGAGAATCCCATGTGTTGTACCTAAGATACTAGCCGGGACTTATATAATAATGTCCCAGGTATGAGATACAAATACAACCCAAATGCCCCCTATAAGCGGGGAAGGGCTCACAAAATCTGACTGATACATGCAAATCAAAGAGGCACTGCAAGCAGCTAAGGCCGACATCATCAAATATATGGAGCTGCATCGAAGGTTGCAATGAAGAGGTCATCCGGGTATGTGGGTGGCTACCTGCAGGGCCACCCCCTCATGAGGGCTGAGACATCTAGCACACACTCGGGAATCACCAAGAGCTGCTGCTGCATCACTGAACCATCAAGTATATACGGATCGCGATCATGCTAAAAGGAGTTGGAGTGGAGAAAAAATCAAGTCAAAGGGAAATGAGAGATCCCTTTGCCGGATCCAAGGCACCGAACAAGAATGGAAGATGGAACCAAGGTACACCGCCCTCTAGACCTGTCTTCTGGAATGAAGGAGCTGATGTTGATAGAAGGAGGTCTGCCATAGGTGAGGAAATGAGAGATCCCCAACTAAGGCACGAGAGAAAATAGTAGAGCGACGGACATACTAATACCAATGATGATGGTGGAATGGAGGGGACTGAGTAGCGAATGGACGACTTCCCTTGCTAGAGCATAAAGGGCATGAATGACATGGCAACGACTGACATAATATCATCAGGGATAAGGGACAGTGGGACTGGAGGCCATAATGTGCGACACAAGGGAGAGACCAAGCAATGAAGGATGGAGGACTATAGCGGGGTAAAAAGGGACGCGGGATAGACTCCATGAAAGCGATGATGACTGCACTCGGATGCTCTAAACAAGGGTGACTCGATGGTGCTGCCACACAATAAAGGTCCAATGGGGGACCATGAAAACATGAGTACAATATGGTAACTCACGACGAAAATCGACACGAACAAAGACAAGTAAGGAGGCAAAATGGTGCCCCAAGGACAAGTGTCGTAAGTGAAGAAATGTGATTTTAAGGAGAGGTGAAGTGACCCATCTTGGACAAAATGTGTCCTGGTGAAGTATCAAATCACAAAAAACTAACAGATACCCATTTGAGGGCTCGGTGAGAGCTTTCCAATGGCGCAGACAGTTTGTCAAACGGAGCTACGGTATGGTTGCAGCAGGTGAAAGAAGAAACAAGGGTTCTCTTTTAATAAGGCAGTTTTCCCTCCAAATCCACTCATTTTCTAGTGTTGCTGTGGTGAATGTAGAGAGGAGAGAAGGCCCTAAATCTTGCGGCGAGCGTAGCAGACAAACCGACCGTTGGAATCGAGATCCGTCAGTTGCAGGTAAGAGGCCTAACCTTACTCTTTCATTTTGATGGATTGAAAGTTCATATTAGGGCCCAGAATCTCAAGAACAGACCCCCTTGCATCTTTTCAGCCAGGTCGCACTTTTTGGGCCAAAATCTGTGACTTGGGACGCAGGTTTTGGGCAAAAAGGTGCGACTTGTCTCAGGATTTGGCAGAAAAGTGTGACCTGGAAGATGAGGGGGTTTTAGTGTTGTTTGATGGCTGAGAGTTGGGTTTTTGTGTTTGGTTATAGTATTCCCTATCTGTAGGCTGACAAAGATGGTGTTTTTGTGCAGATATGGCAGATATACGAGTGAACTAGAGAGAGAGAGACCTGGGTACATTACGGGCAGAGATCCAGACAGATTAGGGTGTCCGTCGTGTGTTGGCCAGGTTTGGGGTTCTGAAGTTTTTGGAGAACCCTTTGATGAGAGCTGGAGAGCCCTTGTTGGCCCGGATTATCAGTTATTGGGATGCAGAGCATGAGGTCTTTGTAGTGCAGGGGCACAGGATCAAACTGACAGTCCAGGATGTGTATTTTCTGACAGGTCTCCCACCACTTGGGATGGTGGGAAATACATAGCCAGTGTTACCGCGGGGGCGGAACATCATGGAGTTTGTGGAGCGGCATTGTCGACCGGGTCTCCAAGTCAAAGGGACACGGATACCGATCGGGGACCTAGAGAGATTGGAGACCCGGGCAGTGGCCGCAGCGGTGCTGCGGATCCTGGGCAACCAGGCGTTCCATCACATCACTGGGGGGAAGATGCTGATCGTAGAGAGTGTGTTGAGTGGGACCTACTATGGGTGGGCCCAAATGATGTTGGTGTCGTTAAAACGACAGCTGTCGCTTTGCAAGCAGCAAGTGAACCACGATTGCTCGTATGGGACTTTATTTTGTTCCTTCTTTTTTGAGAAGATCCTGACCTTACGACCTCGTATACAGCTCCTAGATGGGGGCCCTAGAGAGCCCAGGATGCGCCGGTGGGGGCGGCTACTGTGCAGAGGAGGAGGAGGGGCGGTCGGACGAGTGTTTCGACCTGAGTTCTTTGCCCATTGGGATCAGATGCCATTATACATAGATGACTATCCCTATAGTGGGATGAGTTATTGTGGGGATCCGGACCTACCACTTCCGCCTGGTCGAGTATGGGGACCCGATGGTAAGTGATAAGTAACTATTCTTTTTTGGGCATGTTAAATTTAGTGAATAGTAGATAGGGTACTAATTTATGAACTTTTGGTATGCAGATATAGCTCCGGTAAAACCGGCCGGATATATGGGACGACCGACAGCATTTGGAGTTGTAGGTCTGAGTGGGTCGAGAGCAGCGCATAATGAGGATGCAGCCGCTCTTCTGGAGGACATACGCCGTAGATGCGAGAGGTTGCTGACCGGAGTGTCAGAGCGCGGGTGGCAAGACTTAGACGACCAGTACATAGAGCCATGTATTGGTCTACCCTCGGAATGGCGAGGTGTCATGCGGCGCATGGCGATGGCCGTTCAGGGGATACGTGATCTACAAGCTGCAGGAGCAGAGCCATTGGCTCAGGATCCGCCAGATAGTGATTAGGTGTGGGGCATGTGGTGCCCCCTAGTTTTGAGTTTTTTGTAACATGCTATGGGCATGTCATATGTATCAGAGTAGATGGAATCTAAACACATGTTTTGTGACACATATTATGGATATGCATCTTGTTTAATGATTATGAATGTTATTGTCTTGTATAAAATGCGTGTGATAAATGCCAATCTAGAACATGGTTTGCGATGCTATCTACATAGTGATTTTGTTCTCGAGGTACATGGGAAAAAGTTATGGTTTCAAACTCACGTATCAAGAGTTTCACTCGTAAATATTGTCTAAACAGCATAGGATTATGCACACGATATACACCATTTAGTTGCATGACAAGAAGTAGGGAATCTAAACGAACATGCAGATGGAGGATGCGATGAGAGAGGGCATCGACTAAGAGACCACGCACTGCATCATATTCGGCCTGATTATTGGTGGCAGGACCAATGCATACCCCGTTGGAGAGAACAATGGCATGCAAGGGGGTGAAAATGGCCCAACCTGCCGAGGCTAGATTCCGGGAGTAACGACTTGCACCATCGGCGTAACCGTTATAGGGTGAGGACTAGAGGTCCTGCGGAATAGTGTTACAAGACAACAAATGGGGGGAGGAGGGACAATGACGGCAGCGTGAGTGTACAGAAGACATCGAGCGGCAACTGCGGGAGGGAGTGCGATGAGCAGGATGGGTATGACTCATATACAAACTAGAGGGTGGTATATGAGGGCTATAGGAGGTATGGCAGGGACTCAGGCTGCAGAGGTCAACAGAGATACGGATGGAGTTATCTCGTGTATAAGTGGAAAAGAGGGGGTCAAAGGTGGAAAAGACACCACATGACGCGAAAAAGTTACCTAAATCATCCGTGGGGGAAGAAAGGCTCGCATACGGATCATCACGGGGAATGACAGAAGAACAGGGAAACAAATGGTCAAATGATGTTGAGCCCAGGGTGGTCGCTGAAGGGGGATCGAGCGAAACAACAGGGGATGATTTAAGGGGGATGTTCTCCAAGGTTCTCACAAAGGATGATAGGTAGAGGATGGTGGTAGTAGACTCCGTCATCTGGACATCAGGGGGGGGATGTCAATGGGAGCGGGGGGATCCTCAAGCTGTCCTGAAGCATATTGTGCAAGTATGGGAGAGGCGGACTGATTTTTCTCAACTTCATACTCTCGAACTACTTCTAAAGAGGTGCAGTAATGCGTCAGGTGAGGACAATGGTGGGAATAATGGCCATGGACACCGCACAAAGCACAGGGTTTGCTGGTGCGAATATTTTTTGGGTTCTTGGTTATGGACGAGGACGGGAGAGAGGGGTCAGGGACCGTAGACTCAGGGAACGCGACTTTAACCATGGGTTGAATGCGGGGAAATTCGGGACAAGTATGGGTGGCATGACCGACGACATCACACAAGGCGCAAGGCTTGGCGGGCGGAGGAGGAACCGGGTCAGTCGGGGTGACTTTGTCTTTGGATGCCCCCTTGCAAGCTTTTCCTTTCTTTCCTGGAGCTGTCACCATAGGGGTAGGGTCCTGGGGAGGTGCAGGGGGCATGGTAGCAACGGAGGAAGCGAGGGGGACCGGTTGAACTGGTGTCAAAGCAAGATAGGGTTTGGGGTGACTAGGAGGGGTAGCGGCTGGAGGGTCAAGGTACCAGACGGGTATACCCAGGGTCAGGTTAGGGAGAGAGAGGGTGGCCATTACGGGGACCGAATAGACTCCGGGAGGGGGAGCCAGGAAAGGTATCTGACCAATGGGGTAATGACTAGGAGGGACGGCTCCGAGATGGTTAAGGTCTGGGGGAACCGAGCCAGGGGGATAAAGGGGTTCAGGGATACCAGCTGTAGGAGAAGGGCCAGAAGGAGGAGGTCCGGCTGGCAGAGATGAAGGGCTAGGAGCGGGTTGTGGTGGGCGAGGTTGCGTTTGAGGTTGCTGACTAGCCGAGGCGGGTTGCTTAAGGGCAGCCCGAGACGATTGCATCATGCAAACATTCGATAAGCTGGGATCAGAGATAGGAGGAGGAGGGAGACCAGGAAAAGTTCCAAGCAAAGAGGAGTCTTTATAGACGCCGGGAGAGACACTGGTCAAGGAATCGACGGTTTTCTTATTGGCTACAGAAGAGATGGTCGTCTTAGGGGAGGTTTGAGACTTTGGCTCATGATAAGTCAACTGGTCGATGGTGACTATCTTTCCATTGTGAGGAAAAGACATCTTGCGAAAAACCGCAGATGGGACAGCAGACATGGCATAGGTGTAGCTTCGCCCCAATAGAATGTTGTAGTCTAGAGGGGCGTCGATGACTTCGACGTCAATGCAAACAGTCTTACCGGCAAGGGTGATAAGACAATTACGAAAAAGGCCAATGGGCTGGGAGGCGTGGCCGTCCCACGCTCGAAGCGTGATCGTGGAAGGGGCCAAGTCAGGAGATCCGAGTTGCTTCCAAACCGAAGCGGACATCACATAGGTGGATGCCCCCTCATCAATTATACACCGAGAAACGTTGACATTCCGGATTTTGACTAGGATTTGGAAGGCGATGGAAGCAGGAAGAGGAGGATGTTCTGATTGATGGGCGTCGAAAACAATTATTTGGTCATCAGCAGGATCTACAGCGCCCACGGCAGATAGCAGAGCCTTCTTCTGGGAAGGGCACGACTGGAGGAGTTCCAATGTGGAAATGGCAGCAGGAGATTGCGCCAAATCATCTATTATGCTATACGAATGAGCAGCTCAACCAGAAGCAACATTTCGACGTAATGGCCCTTTAGGAATCTTGGTATGAACCTCAACTTTGGGTTGAGGGATATGTAAGGGGCCATTGGATGTCGAAAGAGGCTCTGTAGAACTGGAAGAAGGGGACTCGGGGGCAGACTGAGCTGGAGGCTTGGGGTACTGGCGAGACCGAGTTTGAAGGTGAAGGTCGACGGTTGGGGATGGATTAGAGTTCATCATGAGGATCTGGTAATCGGAGGAACCAGAAGAGGAAGGTTGAGTGGCGACCTGTCCGTCAGGTGGTTGGGCAGCCACGAATCCTTGCTGAGGGAAAGGATCAGTAAACACATCTGTTTGAGTAGTGGCCACATTAGGGGGAGCATGAGGGGAGGCATCTTGTCCTCGCAATGTGGCTTGAGACTCCCACATCTGCCGCATCTGTGGTAAGAGGGGACAATCGTGGGTGTAATGACCATAAACACTGCAACACGAACAAGGTTTATTTGTGCGAAGAGGCCTGTCCGGCTTGGGCTGAGTGCCATGTTGCTGGTTAGCAGTGTTAGGGTCAATACCTTGGGGATTGGGTCCATGAGTACCAGGGGCAGATTGGTTTGGATTGCCTCTCCACCTTCTTTGAGAAGAAGGGGGATTAGTCGCACCCTGCTGTGCAAATACTTGCCCTGGAGGGGGCTGTAGGTGCTGTTGCGGGGTTGGAGGAGGCAAGGGAGGTGGAAGTGCATATGATGGAGGAGCTGGCGCACCAGGCTGCGGATAAGGGTAATTGTTAGGTTGGGCAACATTGAGGTAAGCAGGAGGTTGGGAAAAAGGATGAGGCATGCCGTATCCTGGATACATGCTACCTGGAGGGGGAAAAGTGCTAGAGGTGCTGGCCCCTCCCCGAGGGAGACCATAGCCCATAGGAGGTTGAGCATACGGATGAGAAAGGGCTCCAATGATACCGTCGGCGGAATGAGATGCCCCCAGGGTGTTAGCGCCTCCAGGCCTGGGGAGGTCAGGAAGGACGGTATAAACATAACCAGACTGAGCATAGATCAGGTCATATTTCAAGGCTATTTGGAGGGCGGCTTCTTCGGTTTGAGGGAAATGGGAGGCGACATCTTTGCCGATAGGAGCTAAGAGAGTGTGAAGGAACCAGTCCATATAAACCCGATCTTCGAAGGGGGGGGCTCGACATAAGCTCCGTCTTCTTCGCCATTCCTAGAGATGGGTAGAAAGGCGGGTCGAAGAGGTTTGCTTGAAGGAGGTCAAGAGCTCCATACCAGTATCGTATCAGAGAGGGAGCTGGAAATAAGACAAAAACGCTTGGGTAATGGTCGCAAAGGTGGTATGGGAAGAGGTGGCTTGGTCAACATACCATTTAGAAGCTTCGCCGGTAAGCATGCATTGGAACAATCGAAGACGGATGGAATCATCGGTAATGGAATTGGAGGAACACCACATGTGGAAAGATCGGACATGGTTGGTTGGATCTTCTCCAGCAAGGCCTTCGAACTTAGGGATGTCGGAGGGGAGCTTGGTTGGCATAGTAGGCCAACCAACATCGTGGTGGATAGGGTCATTGGTCAACTGATTGAGATCGGGGAGGCTGAGGCCTGCCATGTAAGGGAGCAAAGGTGCAGCCGAGGTAGTTCCTGTGGCGGTTCCGCTAGTAGTAGTCCCGACATTAGGGCCGGGATTACCGCTAGCGTTAGGCCCTGGACCAGACATAGTGAAGGTGACAGGGGGAGAACCAGAAGTAAAAGGAGAACCCAATGAATCAGAAGAGGAGTCAGAATGCGGACTCGGAGGAGGACTGGCTCGACGACGGCGGGACGAAGCAGGTCGACCAACCAGAAACTGAGGGAGAAGGCCAAGAAGTCTCCGGGAGGCGCGCCTTGGGGGTGCAATGGTGACAACACAAACACGGCACGAGGGGAAGAAGAATGACCGACAAAGGTAGGGAGGTGTAGAATCAAGTGATTACAATGTCGAAACAAGGGCAAAAAAGGTGCAGTGTCAATTGATTTTAAAGTCTTTGCCTGGCGGTGTAAACTAGGCTCTTCTTCGCTTAGGGTGAGTGTGTGGCGTGCGTTAATTTTAATTTTTAAACCCTTTTCATTTTGAGAGAAAGAGAAAAAGTGTGCTGCGTAACTGAAAATAATGCTGCAAAAATAGTATATAATGCTGAAATAACAGAAAATTAACAGCTACTAGTGCATCGATTCAACCCAAAAAGGCGGGTCTCTCAAAACTAATCTAAAAGAGGGAAAAAATCTAGTCAAAACACACTAAAAAGAGGCCAATAGATCTAGGGTCAAAAGGGACAGGGATCTAAAGGAGAAAGCTGCTAAAAAGAGGTGCAGATCATAGCCAAGAGGCAGAGGCAAGGTGGCTGGAAAAAAGGAGGAAATCAGCAAAAAGCGGAAAGGACAGGGAGGAGGTCCTAAAGGGAGGTCCAAAAAAAACTATAAGAGGTGATTTGAAAGGAAGAAGAGCTGATTTAAAGGGATCTGAGAATGAGGTATCAGATATGAAAAAGGGAAGGTTGAAACTCTGAAAAGCAGACAGCTGAAACAGCTAAAACTCTTCCACCAAAATTGGATGGTACTGAAGCCCTAGGGGGCTAGGTTCCCACTTAGATGAGCAAAACAGATCAGAAACAGGTCCAAACGGGCGGAGACAGAGGCTGGAAAACCCTGACAGAAGCTTCAGCAAAACCCAGAAAAATTGCAGAAAAATAGCAGAAAAAAGTACAGGTCGCAGGTTCTGACCTGTTTTCCTATTCAGGTCGCAGAAAAAGGGCTGGAAAGTGTGACCTGGAGTCCAGGTCACAGTTTTTGGGCTGAAAAGTGTGACCTCCAACTCCGGTTGTCCCGGCGGCAGATTTGCGGAAAAGTTGCCGTCTCAGTTGCGGCTGATGTCTGTCACCTGCGCAATAGGGCCAGAAACACGCGGAAGTTAGAAATTTTAATGTTTTAGGGTTTTATAGGTGAAAAACAACATGAAAATAGGAAAAAAAAAAAGCTGAAAAGAAACCCTAGGGTCTGAAGTAGCTGGATATGTAGGAATATGAAAAACGACAGCGGTCGTAATTGAAAACCCGTGTGGAGTCGCCAATTGTTAGTATGAATCCTTTGTCGAAGTGTACGAAAAAAGACCACTTTAGCTACGCATAACTAATAGCCCTAACATCAAATATGGCTGCCAATATCTTCAGATCTGCAGTTAGCTGATCAAGACAAGAGCTGCAAAAAACCAGATCTATGCATAGAAAGACATTAAGCAGTAAAAAGAAGGGTTTGCTCCATATATCCAATAGACAAGACAAGAACAATTTTTGAAAGAATTTTTTGTATTAAGGGCACTTGGGAGGAAAACAAGAAGATTTTTCCAATTCTCCTCAATGGGATGGGTTCTTGGAAGTCCTCAGCACTTCAGATCTAGCATTTCTCTCTCCTGTTGGTGTAGAAAACCCATACAAAGATAGAACTCAAAGGGAGCTCACACAGCAAATAATGGAAAATATGACAATGATAATGGCTCAAAGTCAGACCAAGAGTTTAGATCCAGAGTGATCTAATAGGCAACAAAAGGTGAAGAATGGTAGGAAAAACCCTCCTATTTATAACAAAATATTGGGTTATTCTAGATCTTGGTGCATGATTAAAATAACATTAACCAAATCTAGATCCACCTTTTATGGAATATTTTATTATATTTGTTGGAGGGAAAAAGTATTCGACTTGGGTCAAATCCCTTTATTTGTGAATAATAAATAAATAAATGATTTATTTATCATTTTAAGGAAGTGGTTGAAAGATAATCAAATAAATAATGATTTATTTAATTATTTATGGGTGATTTAATCATATTTAACAAGGAATATTATTTAAATAAGATTTAAATAATTATTCCCAGAAAATAATAAGATAAATAAAGATTTATCTAATTAATTTCTTTGTTTTGGGTTAAACATGACCAGGAAAATCAAACAAATATAGGTTTGTTTAATATTTCCTTTTGGGGTTTCTTGTTTAGACCATAAACAACCTAATAAATGTGTTTTATTAAGTTATTTTACATAGTGAAGGAAATTTTACTTAGGGTAAAATTGGTCTTACATGGTGTACTTGGGTCCATCTAATGATAGTGGGTTAGATGACCAAAAAATGGTGTAACAACAGGGGCTCGCCATTATGTTGCGTTGAGGAGTCTGTACTAGGTTGTGGTTTATCTTGTTCTTCGCGTGGTATATCAGTTTGAAGGGTATGACTAATAGGCTGATTGCATTGTGTTCCTGGTTCATTCTGAGTTTCGTTTTTTGTACCCTGCCCACGATTTTCATCATCGTATTCTTCTAGGGTAGCCATTATTCTAAAGTCCATGGGCTCTGTGTTTTTGCTCGAATTTTTACATTCAGATTCTGGCTCTCCTAAGGATTGGTCATTATAAAGGATGAAAGAATCCAGGTCTGTGTGTACAGAGTACAAAGGTGAGTTTTCAGGCTTCTCGGGGCTACTGACCAGGAACTTCATTTGGGCTTCTCTATACAGTCTTCTAAGTTGGCCAAATATAGGGATAGTGGCATATGAGCCATCAATCTGCATGGTTCCTTGCAGTTTGGCTCCCCATGATCTCAACAATAGCATGCCATACTTAGGTGGCACATCTGCCACCACAACATCCATGACCATACATTTAGCAGGAATCTGGGTCAAGCTCACACAAAAGTCCTTGATTAGGCCTAGGCATTTTACTCTGCCAGAGTCGAATGAATATAGATCTTTGTAAGGTCGTGTTATTTCTAGGCCTAGCCTTTCCATCACTACCTTAGGCATTAAATTGTGTGATGCTCCAGAATCATGCATGGCATTGTGGAGTATTTTGTCATGAATGTTGAGACTGATATAGAAAGGTGGAACTACCCCTTCCTGAAATTTTCCCTCAATCTTTGGACCAAATAGGAGGGCAGGTTGATCATCATTCAAATTTACAGAGTCATTGTTTTCCCCTAAATTTAGTGCTTTCAAAATTTGGCCTTTATATACATTCTGAGTGGCCAACTCAGCTAATGGTACATAAATTTTTATTTTTGCAATCTCACTCTCTAAATTGAAAGTGGACTGACTCTTGGAAGCGCTTAACTATGTTTTATTTGCTACTTCTTTAGTAGCTAAATCAGTTAGTGATTTCTCACTATGTACAAGGTCAGGAACCATTTTATTAGGAACACTAACTGCAGTGCTAGTGCTGCTCGTTGGTTGGCTTTGTCTTTCAGTGTCTTGGTTGTCTTTTTCCTTGTGTTTACCAGAACTTTCAGCTGTTGATTTATCATTTGCAGCAGATGCTTTAGAAGATCTGTCAGGCCTTTGCTTGATGGTAACCTCAGGGGCCTTTGGTTTTGAGGTGTCCTAGCTCTCTTTGCTTCTAAGTTCATATTTCCTGACCTGCATGATGGCATCTTCATATCCAAGTCTGTAATCTTCGGATTCTGATCTTTCCTCATCCCAATATGAGGGAGAGGGCTGATCTTCCTCCGAAAAACAGTTATGGATTGAGTCCTCTGTTTCAAACATTTTTATTGTATTCCCTTCAGACTCTTCTATGATTCCCTCATCCTCATCTAGGAAGTTTTCTTGAAATGGGGGAATAACTTGTTGGTCTGACTCTCTTTGTCTATTGGGAGTGGAATTGTTTCTTCTAAAGTTCTGGTTCTGGTTTTGATTTATGTTTTGGTTATTAACTGTGACAAAAATTTTCTTTACCATTTGTTGTAGCTCTTCCACGTTTTTAGATAGTCTGTCATAGTTTGGGTCTGATGTGGAGGCTACAGTGTCGTCCCTATATGTTACCCTTTTCTAAGCTCTTAGTCTTGCTCTTTTCTCAATTAGGTTTGCCTCTATGTTCACTGCTCCTTTCTGCATATCCTCCAATGTGGTGTACTCTTTATCCCTAAGCTCATAGGCCATGTCAGCATCAAATCCGTCAGGATATTTGGCTAGGGCCATTCCTTGTGGAGGTTTCATGTGTGGAGGGAGAACATTGTAAATGCTATTGAATCTAGTGGTGTAATCATGGATACTCTATCCTACATTCCTTTTAAGGCTCATGTATTCTGCTAGGAGCTGGCGAGGGTTTGCCCTAGTTTCCCATTTGTTGATAAATGTCTGATATAACGCAGGGAGGTCATTGATGCTATTGGGGGGTAGTCCTTTAAAACATTTCTTTACATCACCCCTAAGATTTGGGCAAATATTCTCATTTTGAATGTTTCATCATCGATTTCCATGTAATCAAAATAATCCTCCATCTTATCTACATGTTGCTGAGCGGTGATGGAATCTTTGGCAGTGAAATGTGGGATTTTTGACTGATAATCATTGGGTAAGGGTAGCAAGGGCTGAGGTAAGAGAAAAGGTGCATACCAAGCTGCCATGATAATGTTCTGATAGGGTATAGGGTTGGTTTGAGCAGCTGGTATCTGGATGACCGGGATATTAGGACCAACAGAAGTTTGTTGAGAAGATCTAGGGTGGGAGAGCCCCAAGTTTTGAATGAAGTGGATATCAGGTGGTGTAGATGGAGGGGTTCCTCTGTCCCTAGTGTGTTGACCACTATGAGATGGTGTATTGTGAGGCTGAAGGTCTTGCTGGTCTAGGTGATTGACTGACCTGGTTCTTGATAAACTATTAGGTAGGTCTAGGTTAGGGAGAAAAGGTGCTAGAGCTGTTAGGTTTTCTGGTGTAGAATTAGCTCTATGAATGTGACTGGAAATAGTTGGTCTGTTAGGTGTAGGAGCTCCTTTGAGGATACTCTCCGGATTGCCAACTATTTCAGGTGGGTCAGGGTTGGGATAAGCTCTTGTGTGGATGGTTCTGAAAGCCAGAATGCTATTTCCCTAGACAAGCAGCCTAACCCTACTTGTTACTTCTACTGTGGTTGATGTTGTCTCGAAGGCTGGTCTCCCAGTGGATTCTATTGTGAAACCAAGTTAATTAGCGGCCTACTGATCACCAATGGAGTCTTTTCGTTTAGGAACAATGGAGTCGCTAGGTGGAGGGTTTTAGGGCATATCTAAGGGGTTACACTATCCACCACAGTGCTCAGGCACTATCACCTTTCAGGAATCTCCCCAAAAACAGCAAAATCCAACCAGAGATTGATTGGGAAGGCATTTACCAGACATGCCACCTCCGAAGAGGGTGAGATCCAGAGGCTACCTGGCCCTTTCCAGGCCCTGTCTAAGAGTATGATGGATACTCAACAATGGAAATCGATTCAAGAAAGAAGTGAATTACTGCCAACCTAACCAGAGATGTAGGTTTCTGAAGTGTTTGATGTAGTAAGATGGAAATCATTCAGAAGTCCCCAGTGGAGTCGCCATTATGTTGGGGTTCCCATGTTTTGGCCAGGTTGACAAGACCAAAAGATGAGACAACATAGAACCACTTTCAGACCTTAGGATCTAGCCCTCCTAGGTCCAGAGAGGGATCTATGTAGATGAGTCAAAGTGTATGTCTTTGGAGCTCTAAGTTGTGATTTTAGGCTAGTTATAGGCTCAGGGTTGTTGTTTGATTGTTTGTGTTTGGTTGTTGGGAATCAGGAAAGAAAGGTCCAGTATAAGACAAGGAAGAGCATAGAAGGGATTAGGATAAGACAGAAAACTCAGGGAACATCAAAGCCATTGGGCTAGGGAGTCAATAAAGGAATTATTTGTAATCAATGTGCAAGCTTTCAGTTGGGCTAGTCATCTAGAGCATATGGATCTTAAAGATGATAGTTGGAATGGAACATTAAGGACTGAAGATGAAAGGAGGAGAACCATCCAATTCTGTCTATAGATCAGGTCAGAGGTCATTTAACTCCAGACCTGCTTGGAAAAAATCAGAGGTAGGACAAGGGATCTTAGGAAGGTCTAATTGGGATGGAAAGATCCTAGAGAGGCAGAGAAAAGGTTCTAGACCCCCAAGTATTCTTAACACATTCAACTAGATCCTAGCAAGAACATCTAAAAATAGATTTCATCAATTCATACATCAGAGAGTAGGCAATAACATCCACTACACTGGTTAAATCAATTGAAATCAATATTCAGATGCACATATAAGCAGAAAAAATAAAGGGCTGGGAGAGCAGCAACATAAGGTACCTATCAAGGGTAAATCTTATGCCAAACTTCTGATGCGAGCCAGTAGAAATGGAATGAAATGAAATCAAACACAGAGATAAGAAAACATCACCAGCTGCTTTAGATCAGGATCCAAAGAAAAATGCTTGTCATATTAACAACAACACCAATCAGGTACATCATAGCCCGTAGCTTGAACATTCAGTCTGAATACATCAAATCTTCAGCCTATCTTACAATATTACACAGAGAACTTGTCTCAAGGGGAAAATGCTTGCATTTCATCGATATCTCATCAAAAACCATTACAATAATTTCCTTCTGCGTTTTATAGCGGAAGAGACATAGAAGATCGACTGAGGAGGTAGGTGAAAACTAAATGCAACATTAATCACAGAAAAGAAACGAGGGCCGAAACCTATTCTGTTTCAAATCTCTGCATTTATCTTTGGTATGGCTTAGGTGCTCTGATTGCAGTACTGTGTGGTACCTTTGGAATAACAAAAATAAACATAACAAGGATAAAACAAAGAACAGTGAAATCTGCCCTACTCATGCAACAAAGCTTCTGATCCTGTAGGGCTGCTATCCGGGCACAACACTTTTCCAAAACACGGCATGGAATGAACACTGCATGGGCACTTTGTCCTTTGATGAAGAAAAAAATTTCTGCTGATATGACAACCCTGATATTCTGATCTCTCGTGCTGTACCTTCTGTGTGATGGATGGGTCTTTGAACTGATTCCTTTGCTTCCTAAAATCCTTGAGAGGGCGCAAAAATCTTCTATTTATTGCCTCGAGCCCTATGCTATTCCCGTACTGGCTTTGTTCATGCATTTTGAGCTTTAAAGGCGCTGGAGAGGATTTGCAGATTTTAAATCTGTCCTTTGCTGGAGAAAACCACTCTGCTGATGTATAAAACCTGCTATTCATTAATTCCTTTGTCCCTGTCAGTGGAAAACTGGCTGCTGCATCCATATTGTGGAATTTATGGCAGCGTCTCAACTCTTGTACTTTGCGGAAACTCACAACTGAGTGTAGAAAATCAATGCTATGGAGGACTGGCGGAGCGGAGGGTTAAACATATGGTGGCGCGGCAACGGCGGGAACAATGATGTTATGTGAAATAACAGAGAAAATGCAGTGAAGTGGTGAAATATGCTAAGGATAGGGTTTGGTGGTGATATGCGGCGCAGACCATTGGATCCTAGCCTGGAGACGAAGATCGACGATGGCGATTGACCTGCGGGCTGACGAAAATTTATACTTTGGCGAAAATGTATGGAAATGCAAAGAAATGAATGTAAGAAGTGGGACCCGGCGGAGGCAGAGGGTGATTAAACCAGAGCCGTCAGATCTGTATCTGATAGACGATTTAGATTCAATCGGGAGATCGCAATCGCAAGGGGGGAGGAGAGTTGCATATGAATCAAAAACTTTGCGATGCGATTGAAGTGTGCGCTGAACGTCGGATTTGCACAAGAAACAGATGGCGGAGATCTAATCGGAACAATCGCAATCGGAGGCCGGAGCGGGTGTCAATCGCAACACATATTTAAGAATTTCCGATCGCGATTAGCGAGGCGGGGCGATTAAGCGATAGCCGTTGGATCTAAGGCCAGATCAATGGCCCAAATTCAATAGGAAGGAAAGGGGGAGGGGCGATGGGCGATGACGCGATCAGCGCTGAGCCGTCAGATCTTGCATTAAACGAACGGTTGTGATCAAATCGGCGGATCGCAATCGCAAAGGGAGAAAAGTGGTAGCGATTGGGAGTTCCGATTGTGATTGAGCGGGGAGTGCGATGGTCGTCGGATCAGCGGGGTGGATGGACGGTTATTATTTGATCGGGAGATCGATGGAAGGACTGCGATTGCGATCAGAGGTCGGGCACGGTTGAGCGCTGACCGTTGGATCTGGAGACCAGATCAACGGTTCACATTTCATCGAAGGGAGAAACGCGATCGGGGCTGCGCAGGTGGGAGTTGCGATTGCGATCGGACGGGGGTTGCGATTAGCGCCCCACCATCGGATCTAACTGACAAATCAACGGCAACGATAGCGCCGCAGGACTTTGTTTAATAAAACAGTCGCATCGAGGATTTTCAATGACGCAAGGGAATTGCACCCGCCCGACGCTCCGATTGCGATTAGCGCTGGGGACTTAAGCGCTTGGTCCCAGTGCATGGGAATGTGGGGGGAAGTGGTTAAGGGACCTGAGGTAAGGGGCTAAACCTTGTTATAACGTCAGAAAGTGGGTTTTTAACCCATTTTAGTGGGTTTTGAGGGCTCCGAAGGGAAACGGTAAGGGGAAAATGGGGTAAATGGCTAAGCAGGGGGTAATGGTGAGGACTCATGGGGATTTTGGGAGAATTTAGGAGGTTGATGGGAGTATTAGGGGGAATAAGGGGACTTGCAAAAAAAAAGTGGAAAAAAGGACAAAATAGGGGAAATTCTGCATGGGAGCAGGGGCATATAGTGGCCTTTTTTGAGCAAAATTTATCATTCAGCAAGGCTCATGGATTTCATAATAGCAGAGGGGAACAGGCAAAGGCAGGGAAATATAGGAAGGCTTCAAGGATGATGTGTTTTCAAGGGAAATACATTCCTTGAAGGCTCATGAAACATTCTAGCCCCCTATTTGCTTGTCAAAAAATTTCATATGGGGGCTAACACATTTTCTTCTTCTTCTTCTTCAAAATCTATGTAAAATAATTTCTTTTCAGCACACTTATGACCTTTAGTGTATTTTCTATCACAACTGTAGCAAAGCCCTTTTGCTCTTTTTTCTTCCAATTTTTGTGGTGTCAACCTTGTAGGTTGTGGAAATCTAGGCGTAACAACACTTCCTTCTTTATAGAATTGAGTGGTAGGCTTCCTTGTCGCCATAATTTTACATTCAACTTTTCTTGCCAACCTGAATGCCTTCTCCAATGAATCAGGTTCCAGAACGCGAACTTCATGTTGGATGTTATCCTTTAAAGTGCCTATGAAGAGATCAGTCCTGTGTTCCTCTGGAATATCAACTACCCTTATATTCAATTTTTGGAAGTCCTCAATGTGCTGCCCCACTAAACCCTTTTGTTTGAGATTTATCAATTGGCTAAAGAAGGTGTTGCTCTTTGTATCCTCATAATGTGCTATCATTTCCTCAGTAAAAATTGACCAAGTGACAATTTTTTTACGGGAGCAAAGCCATCGATACCATACAAATGTATTTTTTTCTAAATGTAAAGTTGCAATGCGTACCTTTTGTGTGTTTTGCACGTTATGGAGATCAAAATATTGCTCCATCTGTAATATCCATGTTACAGGATCCTTTCCATCAAAATTCCTCATATCCATATTTGGAATATGGTGGTTCTTCCCGCCAACATTAGAGTTTATGAAATCATGATTAACATTTATTTTTTTCTCATCATGAGGTTCTTCTACTATCTTTTCACCATTGGGAAACCTTTCTTGTATCAACTTTGTCAAACCTTCCATGTCTGCTTTTAGAAAATTCTTCATGTTTTCCATTTTCTCATCGATCTTAGCTTCCATGTCATCCATCTTAGATTCCATTCCAGCCTCCATGACATCAATCTTAGATTCCATGCCTTTCTTCAAAACTTCCATGTCATTTTTTGTTGCTCTTTGCGAGAGCGAAATTTGTTGCACTTGCTCTTGTAATTTTGATATGTCATGTTGCCATTCTTCGTCTTCATGAGTCATAGTAGAGCTTTCCAAAGGCTTAATGGGTGTTGAATTCTTTTTAGGGGCCATTTTATAATCCAATACTAATATCTATTCTACAATATTACCTTGCAATCAATTCAACTTGATTCTTCAAACAAGACTTATGCAATTCGGAAAAAAAATACACACCTTTTACTTGATTTTGAGGAGCTCGATATTGAAATTGGATTATCTCTGTGATTGCAGCACTTCAATATCTGAATTTTGGTACCGATGTAGCCCTCTAAATTATCTTTCACATGCCATAGGTCTGACCTGATTTGGATCCTCCAAGACAAAGTTGTGTCCAGTCTCCCACAATGACCTAATTATGGACTGGTTCAGTAGAGCGAACTTGTACGACTTGCCACGTATCACTGTTTCATCCTTTGTCTTTGAAATTGATAGCGAAGAAACTACAATCTGTGTAATTGTGACCAATTTTTACGGAACTCCAATCCGATGCTCAGAGAGAGAGTTATTGAAATTTTCCCACGATCACCTCTTTGAGATGCAACTCAGGAGCCCGAAAAAACACTACCTTCCACAGATCATATCTCCAAAAATATTGCGAACCAAGCTCTGAATTTTTTTGACAAATTTCCTCAGGATTTCAGCTTTGCACCATACAAATTTCAGATTCTGAACCTTCGTAGAAAAAAAATTTATAGCGCAAATTCCGCGATGACCTGTTTAGGAGCCTGAACAAAGACCTAACTTACACAGATAATATCTCCGAAAATATGGCGAACCAAGATCTGAAATGTTTTAGACAATATTCCTCAGGATTTCAGCTTCGCACCCTAAAAATTTCAGCTTCTGAAACTTTGTAGAAAAAAGGTTATAGCAAAAATGCCACGATGACCTGTTTGGAGCAGCGAAACCCTAGAATCCAAACCTCTGATACCAAATGTTGTGAAACCAGCTCAAAAAAGAGAAGAAAAGAGATATCGATGCCTTAAAAATAAGCCACTTCGAGGGGGAAACCTCCAATACATTACATGAATGAAAAATTCTTGGATGATACAAATGAACAAAACCTCCTTCTATATATAGGAGTCCATGGGGCCACAATATAATCCTAGTGGGCCACAATGTAATCCTAGCCAACCTAACATTAATAATTTAAGGGCACAATAATAATAAAATGGGGGTTACAAGGGTACAATAATAACAATAAGGGGGTTACACTAACAACAATAAGGGACTATACTAGTAATATAGGGACCTAACAAAGGGGACTCAAAGGAACTATGGAAGACTGCAGACTAGAAGATTACAGACCTTGGATTTCCTCTGGTGTCAAGTTTCAAGACAGGGAAGGGGAAGTTCTCTGACTGATAATAGAGAATGAGATGGTATATAAAAGTGGAGTATTTTAAAACTCTTTCATTTTCCAGTCTCATGAACTGGTCATGAATCTTGTCAGCAATGTAAGAGGCAAAGTCATATTTGACAGCAGGGGGCTGTCCAGGAGTAAAAATTGACAATAGCACTAGGGTTATCTCATCAAGGTACTAACTAGTGTTGAATCCCATTATTAAAGATATCATATCCACTATAAGTCTTCCCATATCTATGAAAAAGGTATGTCCATAAGGAGGGGGGCCTTTGGGTTGTTGTTTTTGTAGCATGAAAGTTTGACACAGGCGAATCAGTTCTTCTTGGGATAATTTTGTATATTTTTCAAGTAAATCTCCCACGAAAAGGGGATTCAGGGCTTGACCGGGATGAAATTGTAACATTTCATTGATGGATTTAGCAGTTATTGGAAAAATAATGGTTTGACTTGGGGACATAACTGCTCGTTGATTAGGGCCATAATTGGCATGATAGTGATAAATTGTTTTAGGAAAGACATGAACTGAGGGTAAAAAATACATAGGAAGATTGGATTCCCATAGTCCAAAAATATCAGAGCCATTCAGGTAATTATCTCTGCATTGGCAAAAGATTTTCAGGGGATTTTCGCTAAAGGTGAGGTCTTTTATCTGGAAGTCCCTATCCGCTAGAGGCAGATAGTCTAAATCTTTGTGGGGAGCATTCAGGGGTGAAACAGTCAAAGCCATAGGGGTTTCCATTTCTGGTTCTTGTGGTTTCAGAAAGGAATTTTAGTTTTCAGTGGGAAAATGGGAAAAATTTACAGGTATGGAAGCTTATGTGGTAAAACAAAGACTGAATTATACTGTATTTTAATCGCTTTTCTTTGGAATTAGAGTATAAAATCAAGACTTGCAGGGTTTCGGCAGAAATTGGATAAATACATGTGTTTGGGAAGTGAATAGTGTGAAAATAGGTACAGGCAATGGCTGACAGGTTCTGGCCTGGTTCGGCTGCAAATTTCTTAGCAAGGCGGTGGTTGGAAATCTTTGACAGTTGTTTCGACGTTCTTTGCATGGGAACACTGGTCGCAGTATAGAATGATGAAAATGATATTTGTTTGTTTTATTAAAAAAAGTCGAGGTTGGCGGGTATTTTTGTCATTTGGGTGGATGACGTGCTCCGGAAACGACATTTTGTCGTATGTGGAGGGCAGTAAGCGGTATGATATCACACCACTTTTGGGGACGGGAAAGAGCCAGCGATTCCATACATCTTGTGACGTGTGGCAATGCACTATTCGTAAAAACACTCCATGATTGCACGCTATATTTTGATTGTGGAGGGCCATGCAATATGGATGACAATGGTTGGGTATAGAAGGGTTAATCAGACGGCTATCCGGGAGGCGAGATGACAGGAGATTAATAAGGGTGGGCCCAATACAATCTAAGATTATTTAATCATATCGGGAGTAATATGGTTGGTTGGGTAAGTTATTAATTAACCGTGGGGGTTAATTAATCATTATTTTAATGTTGTATTATGGTTATATTTCAACCAAGGGGCGAGATATGTAATATTTGTGGGTTTTTGTATAGTTATAGTAATACGGGAATGGGTAGATCCTATAGGGGAATTAGATAATATTAGTTAAAATTTAATATGTCAAAATGAATTGAAAAGCGCTAAGTATAAAAACATTAAGATTGTGTATTTAACTTAGGCTAAAATGAAAAAAGGGTTTTTTTGTGGGATATTGTGTAATTTTCCTAAGTAAAATAAGATTTTACTTAGGAAAAGATTTATGGAAGTAAATGAATGACTTATGGATGGTTTTAAATACTTAGGCTTTTTAAATTATTGGGCCGAGGGTCCTATCCCTCCAAAAGTCAAGGAAATTCCTTGAGCCCCTCTAATTTTCAAATGCCTTAGTACTTAGGGGAAATTAGTGAAATTTTAGGGAAAAATGAGAAGGGGAATTAATCATTTTACATTTTTTTGCTTGAAATTCTTCCAATGTAATGTCTGCCTTGCATTTTCTATGAAAGTAAGGATTAACACATTTAGAGTCAGTATCCATCATATGTAATTCTGTAACATCATCTACCTACCCTACCTACTTTAACCTAGCATTTTTTCTTCTTTATTAGGGTGCACTTAGACTGGCAAACCCTTATCACACTTTCTTTTCTTTTACATGTAGAAATCTATCTAATTCTAACCTTATTACATCCAAGGGCTCAAATTAAGCTATTGAGCTCCTTTATTTACTATACCTATCTACTTATCTGCCAAGATTAAACAGTTTGGTCAGATTTTATTCTCTATCTCTAAAACATAAAATTCAAATATGAACAAGCCAAGCTTAAGATGTTTGACTGTTCACTAATTGTGGCATAAGATACAAGTTGCACACAATTTGTTTATTACATAAGAGCAAAAAGTAGTGGCATTTAGACTTGCACACTTTCCTTGGCCTTTCTTTTGGTGGGGTTCATTTTCTTTCACTTTTTTGGCCATTTTATTCTTTTCACCCCTTGATTTTTCTTTTAGGGTATACCCTCTTTACATTTTTTAAATTTTTTGATTTTTTGACAATATGGAAAACCTTTGCAACAAGAAAAGGTATGAACATATTACATAGCTCATCAATTCAATCATGATATATGACATCTATTGGTATAGGAGTCTAACACTGGCTCCACAATTCCTTAAACCCAAAACAATTCTTTGCAAAATTAGATCAAGACTTTTGTAAAATCAGACCAACAGTGCAAAAATATGCGAAAATAATGAATGGTCTCGCGGCAATTTATATTGCCGCGAAATGTTTTTTTGGAGGGGCTCGGAAGTACTTTCCGACCGATGGAAATTTAAGTAAACTTTTGGCCGAAATTTTAATAAATAGTATAGCTGAACTAATTTTTTGTTTGATTTAACGTGCTGTCAGCGCAAAAAATAGTTCAGTCGAACTTTGTATAAGAGTTTCGCCGAACTAACGCGTCACCAGTTACACAGAGCCAAGCCCTGAATACGTTTACGCAACTTTGGACAGACTAAGCTCCATGAAAAATTATGAATTAAGTGTCAAAACCAAGACAAGCATTTTCAAAATTGAATCTACTTTCAGGAAATATAACTTTCATGGAATTTCATAAATATTTACTATTTTTAATTAATTTTGTAATAAAACAGATGCAAACAATTTCTGAAGGTCATTGTGATTCACTGAAATCAAAATTCTGTATCTTCCAAAATACATTGTAAAAAAAATTGAAAAAACTATCATACATTACATTGGTCCGTTGTCTCTAATGGGTAGCTTTTATATTTTTATTTTATAACTTATATGTTAAGAAATTTCCTGTGTCGCGAAACATATTCACAATATGCAGTTTTTCATATTGGACCAGTTCAAAAAATTCTAGTAATTATGATATGCATCCATTAGCTTTGTAAATATGATGAAACTGAAGTAGACTCTGTCTAGATTGTTGTAACACATTTTGTTTCTCAAAACACAAATTTTCAAAGAATATAACATTGCGTGACAACATGACTTCTTATGAATCCTTTGATTGTTAAGAAACACACACTCAATCGTCTCTATATATTGTTTCGTCCTCCTGCTCTCTTTTTGTCGAATCTTTTCCATTTCCTTTGCTATACTCTGCCATCAATGACAATATTCCAATCAGAGGAGTAATACATCTTGTAAGCCTCATGGCCACTATTGGGCTCCAAATTTTTTTGAATTGGGCCACTCCCTTGGAAGAAAAAGGGAAATTTCTCATCATGATGGGTGCTTCCCTAAGGCACCCAATATATCTCACACTTCCATCCATGGTGAGATGGTATGGGCAGAAAGTAAGTGGTGGGAAAACCACTTACCACATCTAGATCTGATGCAAGCAGGAGATGCTCTACGCTGGTTCCACATGTGGGACTATGACCCACCTCCATATGCAGAAATTTCTGTTTGTATGTACATTGTTTTAATTCCCTATGTTGATGATGTACTTTTACTTTTCATAAGGATGTATGGAGGAAGGAGGGAAGGAATGCAAGAGCCATATGGGATGGCTACTTCCCATGTACTTTATGTCTCACATTTCAGGGAGAACATTGGGAAAACCATGTTTGCTTCCTATGATCTATTGTCTTCTTATGGGATGGGATGTTTGCATCTCATGAGAACTTTGGTGGAGAAAGTCATGGATGGTTGGTTTGGTGAACACTTGGCACAAGGAAGAAGGTTAAATCATGATTGTGTCACCAATGGGGGAGGAGATGAGTTGCAACACTCACCTTATCAGTTGCTTAAGGATAAGAAACATTTGGGAGGGGAGGACTATAATACTCCTAATTAGCCCAAGCTAATACGAATATTCAATTTTGTTTTACTTTTCTAAATCATGAATAAATGTGTAAAGGAGGATCAATAAAACTCCTAAAACAACAAAATAAATCAATCCCTCATGTGAACAAGGCTAAATTTGGGCTGCCTTAATAAAACACCCTTATGTGTGAAAGGGTTTGAGACATTTGAATGGGTCAACATGACCAAATCAACAGCACTGTCTAGATGAAATGAACCTCCTAGATGCACAACGTAGTTTTAGTTGGAGGCTACACATGTGAATGGAGCTAAATCATTGAGATGGTTTAGGGTTTGGCAAGATTTATATCCTATAAAAGGAAGAGGAGAACAACAAGAGAAGCGTTGTTGAAGAAATATTATTTCTGAATATTTTTTCTGTTCAGAAATTTCTTATTCTCTTGGCTATTTAGCAGAGAATAGTGTTGTTTAGCACTTGGGTGTTCCTGATCGGGAATCCCACCTCTTCCATTGAGTAGCTCAAGGAGGAGTCTTGCATTTCTTGACCACTATCAGGCATTTGGCCAAGCTCTTCTTCCAACTACAATGCAGATCCTGTTGAGGGTTTGGTTTTCTTTGTAAGTTACAGCAAGTGGAGGCTAGATATATTCAGATCTAGGCCATTCTGATGCCTCTTTTTAGTGGGAGAGTCTTCTATCCCTTTGGCAAGAGTGTATTAGCTGATTGGAGCTTCAAATATACATCTTGGAATCAGGCCAAATTTTTCTTCAAGTCTACAACGTAGTCCCTCTTCCAGAACTGCGTTATCTATAAGGAGAGAAGTTTCAGGGTGTTTTGGCAACTATGGAGGAGTGATCTCTAGTATTGGGGATCTGCCCTTCACTGTGGTGATTCATGGATTTATGTTCTTATCCATGTAATATTCAGATTTGATCTGAATACTCTTGTATATGCTTCAGAAATTCTGAATAGATCTGTAGATCTGCTGCATAGAATCTCAGATCTACTCCATGTGCTTAATGTATTGTTGAAAACCCCAAGGGTTATGTAAAATAGAGACATTATAGTGTATAGATCTGTCATAGATCTGAATGTTCATGCATTATCTTGTCCTAGATCTAAGTTGTAATCTACTGCTACAATATACTCAATAAAATAATGCTGTCAAGCCTTTTGCAGTAAATATATGTGTTGCAACACCTCTTCTTGAGGGATTTCTTCCATTCTTGTCTTTTATTTCCTATTGTACAATGTATGGGCCTCATTATGGATCTGATTTTCTGTTATATACATGAATTTTGAGCCTCCATGCTGGCCTCCTATTGTTTCTTAGCCAAACTGTGTTATTTTCTAAGCAGTATTGTCACATAGCGTTGTAGTCCCATTCTTGGGCATTTTTCCAGCTGTACTAGGTGTGGGAGATCTGTTTAACCCACATAGAAGGATTTGTTTTTGATCTCCTCTTGGATTCAGGTCTTAGATACTCAGATCTAAGGGATCCAAGGGTTTATTTCCAATCCTGTAGCATACATTTCTGAAAATGTGTTTTTCAGGCATGCCTTGCTAAGCAGTCCCATTTTGGGATATTACACCTTTCATATTAAAATATTTCATGCATATACCAGGCTTGAAAAATAATTTTTAGGTGCTATGTTGGAGGATCTTGGATATGATTTGGTTTTTAGTGAAGGAAATGCGTTCCTTCACAACAAAGCCATAGGATAGGTAAAGAAGATTGGGGCTCATGTGAATAACCTCTACAAATTTGATGTAGATGGTTGCGCAACATTGAGCAGTAAAGCGGGGGAGGTGGTGAGCCGGGATACATGTGAGTTATGGCACAGGAGATTGGGCCATATACACCACAGTGCTTTGAGGATCATGCAATATATTTCTGCAAGTATTCCAAAGCGTGCAATTGTGCAGATAGAAAAATGAAAGGGATGTATCATGGGGAAGTATACAAAGGCCACCTTTCATGAGAAGGATAAATAAGCAACGAAAATCCTCGAGAGAGTTCAATTAGACGTGTGTGGACCATTCTCAACAACTCCCACAACAAAGCACAGGTATTATGTGATTTTTGTTGATGTTTTTTCTAGAAAGTGTTTGATCTTCTTTTTATAGAAGAAATATCAAACGTTATCCAAGTTTTGTGAGTTCAAAGAAATGGTAGAGAAAGATACAAGGAATAAGGTGAAGGCTATAAGGAGTGACAATGGTGGTGATTATATCTCTAATGAATTCAATAACTTCTACACCAAAGAAGGAATTCAGAGAGAATTGATTGCACCTCATAACCCACAACATAATGGGGTTGCATAAAGAAAGAACATAACAATTGTGGGAGTAGAATGAGCTATGTTACATGATCAGGTCCTACCATTGCATCTGTGGGAAGATGCATGCAACCCAACGATATTTGTGTAGAATCGTAGTCCTCATCGGATACTTGGCATGAGTACTGTTGGAACGGGGCTCCCTAAGCTGCGAATTTTTATATTTTTGTATATTTTTTGTATTAAGTAGTCTAATGCAGGGGTTTTGGGGCGGGTCAAAGCCCTGAACGTATTGTAATGGGTCCAAGGGTAGACCTAGAGTTCACAAACCACAATTTTTGGACCACAGGATAGCATAGGCTACATTGATATAAATAGATGAATAGTTTGAGTATAGAAGTAGGCAAGAATTTGGACTGATGCTACATGCGAACTGTTAGATCTATTTTGGGTTGCTTTGGGTAAGGAATCCTACTGGATGTGTGCACAAGCTGTGTTTTAGGATGTAACTGGGTTTTTGGTTGCTAATATATGTGGATATAGTTGAAGTATCTCTATGTTATCTAGATCTATTGTGTTACTGTTGATGCGAATCTTGGAATCTGTTTGGTACTACGAATACATTTGTGCTATCTGTTTATTTTGTGAATACATCTATGTTATGGTATAAAGTATATCTATGATTTGTTATGGATGCATTTATGATAGTATGTGCTGGTAATTACTGATACGCACATGGATGCGAAGGTACTGACTAGATCTGTGCATGGTAATAGCTTTGTTATGATTAATTGCAGATTATATTGTTAACAAACCTGCAAATAGACCTGTATTGTGTGAATCTGAGAGGTTGTGAACACAGATCTACCTTACTTACCTATTCTCTCTTAGGGTGCAAAAACCTGGTTCCAACACCCTCCCATATTGCTTCGGGTGAGACTTTGGCCTGCGCAAGTAGGTCATTGCCGAAAGGGCCAGTAGTATAGGGGTTTGTTTGCAAACCTTAAACTTCGAACTTGGGTCAGGACCCCTCAAGCCAAAAAATGGTTCCATTTCTAGGACCGGGAGCATTTTGAGAGAGAGATCGGGTAATGCCAAGAGGCCATTGGAGACCTGAGAAGGCAAAAATTGAAGAGTGGTTTGAAAGACAGGTTCAGGAATTTGCTGTAAAAGAGAATCGCAACACGAAGTTCACAGCTGAGAAGTGGAAAAATAAGTACATTTTCACTGAAGTATATGAATTTTTCTTTGTAACCTTTGCGTACAAGCTGTAGGAGTGGCTAGCCAGACTTGTGGATTTCCAGACATGTTGGAAGGACGAGCGGGTTATGTAGTGGACTCCAGAGTTGATCCAACAGTTGGAGAATACTGACAACACCATCAGCCATACAGTAGATCACTGGGTGGATAGCGTGCTAGGAGGATTTGTGAAAGAATTCGCAGTCGATCAGTTCATATCCTATTTTGAAGCAAAGCAGAGGTTCTTCAAAGGGTTCCAAGGTAAGTTCTTGAAAACATTTCCATTACTGATTAAAATACTATTGTGCTAAAAAATGAATTTTGTGCAGCCACAACGAGTGAATGAGCTCTGATCAGAGTGAGGGTACAACTCGAAGCGGTAAGTACTAAAAAGTCAATCAAGAAGGGGATAGATCCATCTACAGTCCATTAAGAGAACTAGCTGCGCACAAAATAAATAGCCCTCCTACGACACCACCTTCAAATTCGCATAAGGGAAAGAACTCCCCCACACCTCCGCCACTTCTGCCACCCCCAGAAGAAGATATGGCCATGCACATGAAGCTACCCACCTTCAAAGGTGTAGGATACGGAGATATGGATCGATTTTGGCTGTCGTAGAATCCGTATGGACTGCACAAAATGTGGCTAGCAATGCTGTAAAAAGGGCGCAGCTATCCCTCGCCTTAGAAGGAAGAGCCCTAGAATGGTATATGGGATACGTAGCTCAGCATGTGAATTCGACTATTCAAGAGGTTAAGGATGCCCTAAAATAATAGTTTTGGAAGCCTAAGTCCTACTCTTAGATAGTGAATGACCTAAAAGATTTCAAACAAGGGCCCTCTAAGTCCGTATGGGAGGCTGACCAACGACTAAAGAAGGTGATCAGAGAGGGGGAATTTATGTATGATGACAAACAACATAAAGAATGGTTCATCGCTATGTTACTGCCTCACCTGCGTAGACCTATGGGTCAGAAAGACATTGACTTGCAAGAAAAAGCCTTGGAGATTGCTATGAAGTTGGAAGCCACGTTGAGAGATGATGCTCAGATGGGGGTACAGCAGATCCAAGGGCAGCTATAGGCAATGCATCTTGAAATCCAGAACCTGCACAAGGAGTGGGGGAAAGAAGCCAACCCAGACGTATGGTGCATAATATGTAGGGTGCCTGGGCACACCAAGGATCAATGCCCTCTATTGGCAGATTACATGTAGGTTGGGGGCCCCAGCTCGTTACGTTATAGGGAAGGTGTGGGACCAAGTAGTCCGAGCTTATGGTGCGCTGATTGTGGCGTAGCAAGACTGCATGATACCAGCCACTGCCCTCGTTTGGCTGCTTATGTTCCAGAGTTGAAGCAACAATGGTGCCGGTTTTTCTCATTTGTGGGACATGATGAACAAAAATGTCAGACATATGACCTAATGACTGACCGAGGAAACCTATATAGGATGAAGGCTGACCCTTTTTCACCTCTATCTCCCTCAAGCAGATCGGGGCAGAGAAGGGGGGAGGGGTGGAGGCGCAGGTCAGGGAAGAGGACAACTGATCTGTTATAACTATGGAGAAGTAGGGCACTTTTCGAGGGACTGACCGAACCCTGCGAGGCAATCTTGTAGGCATTGTAGACAGCTGGACCATGTGATTGAAGACTGTCCAATTCTGATAGTAAAAATGCAGGAAAAGAAGCAGGCACCTACGCAGAATGTGTAGAGGGTTAAAGCAAAACCATGAGACAAAGGACCAAGCATTAATGTCATAACACGCAGACTGGGGGAGCTGAGGAGAAAGCTGTGACTGAGCCTCTTATCCAAAAAGTAGATATCAAACAAGAAGTTTTTGACCTATAGAAGGAAAAGGAGACCTTTGTCGCAACTCGCAAAGAATTTACTAAGGCTGAGGCATCTACTTCTGAGGCTCCCAAAAACTTCAAAGTGGATGATGAGGTCAAACCATTTTTGCAGGCATGTATGAAGCTGCTGCGCAACCAAAAGGCAGTAGAAAATCTTCAAGCACTACTAGACAGCTGCGTAGAGAAATATAACCCCTTCATGGAAGTTAAGGATGTGAACAACATTTACAAACATAAGAAACACACTGGTCAAGAAATGTGGCTTACTGGGTAGATTAGCGACTATGAGATGGATTAGGTCATCTTGGACCTAGGGTCGGATGCGAATGTCCTGCCTAAGCAGACGTGACAGCGAATGGGAGAACTGAAGCTCGAATGTTCCATTATATAGCTGTGCATGGCTAACTAGCAGAAGATCATACCATTGGGAAGGCTGTCAAGAATCATGATAGACATTGCAGGAGTTAAGATATGCACTAACTTTGAAGTAATCCAGATTGTGGACGATGTAGATCCTTACCCTGCACTTCTAGGGCTAGATTGTGCTATAGATATGGGAGGTATTATCAACCTAAATAAAATAAGAAAGGTGCTTGAGAATGAAGGTACATGGGTGATAGTCTTGCTAGATCCCACAGAAGGAGAACAGTATACAGAACCGGTGCGTGAAGAAGAGGATGTGGATCACATCTATAAGTTAACCGCTCGGGATAAAGATTAGATCAATCCTATAGCTGAGGGTGTGCTTTACTGGGAAAAGGATAATGAATGTTTCTCTGACTCCGATGGGGAGGTAGAAAATTGGCAGATTCAGTTACATGATGTCTCTGCGCTGCGATGTCTTAAGATCCCGAAGAGCTTCCATTGTATTTCCTCAGAGGTTAGAGAATTTCCCTACTTTGATGGTTCTGGTAGCATTAAGGAATTTATGCGAACCTTTGAAGCTAAAGTCCCAAGGTAACGAAGGCTATGGGCTCTTAATATCACCATGTGCGCAACTCCTGCGAGGTGGTGGGACACGCATAAGGGGGAATTCCAGGATTTGGAGGAATGTCATGACATGATGATATTACGATTTGAACCTCCAGCTCACCTACGTGTAAAGACTTTCTTGGGACCGGGGGACCCGCGCGAGCACTTTTCCGCATGGATGACAGAATGGGGCAACATAACTACATAAGAATGGGTCCATTTGTTCATTCATGTCTTGGGGCCAATCCCGTCGCATGGTATCTAGACACAGAATTACACCAGCACACCTGCCACTTGGAAACCCTAAAGGACATTCAGGCTAATAAGAGGGACAGAGACACTCGATGGACATTCAGGCTGATAAGAGGGACGAAGACACTCGATGAAGCTCTGCAGGACATTGATGCCTTAGTATTTGATGAATCCCGCCTGTGCACAGCACATGGGGCACCAACGTGGGAAACACAGATGCAAGATATTGTTAACTGCCGCAATTTATCAATCGAAGAGTGAGATGATGACTCGCGAAATGTCTCTATCCTGGAGTCAGAGGGAGAGCGCGCAGTTGTTGGACTTCTATTGCAGACTGTTGATGTCACTAAGCCTTTGAAGCTGCGAGAAGTCAACATTGGAATGGAGGCGCAACCTAAGTTAGCTAAAATTGGGGACTACTGGGATGATGTTACTGTGGGAAAAGTTGTGAAACTCCTCATGGAATACCAGGACTTATTCCCGATGAAATTTTTGGAACTCAAAGGGATCACAGGGGACCTAGGATTCATGAGTATCACTTTAAAACCAAATGTGCGCCTGGTAAATCAGTGCCCTTATTAGTTGAACCCCAAGTATAAACAGAAATTCAAGGAAGAAATTGACAAAATGCTCACCGCAGGTATCATCGAACCGGTCGAATAGTCAGACTGGGTAAGTCGTATGGTGGTTCAGGAGAAAAATACTAAGGGAGAGATACAGATCTGTGTTGTGTTAGTCATCAGTAATTTTTTCTTTTTATAGATGACTAAATGCTTATCCTATATTTCTAGAAACAAAATTCACGAATATTGTGAGTTCTGGAAATCTCACTGCCTTCATTATCCTTAGGATAAATTTTTCACTATTTCACTACTCTATCAAGTCATGGTCAACCTACCACTCCTAGAAGACCCATCATGGGCTCATGCCACTCATTTCACTATGTTTTTCCACCCCTGACCTTATCACTCTATTTTGGCTTGCCTAATTCCTCCACTTGCCACCTATGTTCACCAACAAACCTACTCACTCTTGTGTTTCCCGGATACATCAAGCATTGATGGTCTCAAAATTATCTCTGTAGGCTCTTTAGATAAATCAAGTACATTGGATTTTGGATCTTCAATACATCAAAATATCAAAAACTTTGTTTTTTATACTTGAGGACCCAAAGCCAAGTTTTCAGTCAAAGACAAGCCCAAAGAGCCTCCCACTAGGTCATCTAGGGTTTCATAGGTTATAGGATTGTTTTGATATTCTAAATATCTGTTTTTCATGTGCCAAGAGGTTGCAATCAAAGAGAAATAAGGTCAAGCAACTGTTTGTCCAAATTTGATCAAAAATCCTTCAAGGAAGGCTTCTTGGGTCAAGCACAAATTCTGTAAAGTCCAGCTGCCCATTTTGACATTTCTACAGGAGTATCAAGGTGGATATCAGCAAAAATTGAGGTAAGGTAAGAGGCCAAATCATCACTAAGGATAGCCACAACAAAGGAGAGGCATCAAGCCTATGTTCAAAGGGAATCAGAGTTTTCAAGACTGATTGGAAAAACAATGTTGTCAACCAAGGAGCCAATGTAAAAGCCACAATGACAGAAGGCACATTAACCCAACCAAGCACCAATTGAAGATTTTAGAAGTTGTAAATGAAAAAGGGAAAAAGGTGAGGTGAACTGAACATAAATGAATGAACTTGAAAGGGATATAGAGAACTTAGAAGACACCACTAATTATTTTTCTCTAACAACCCTAAAACCTAAAGTTTTGGAAGGATAGGCAAAGCAGGTAAAATGAGGATGATGGGCCTCCATCATGATAACAAAAGGTTTTCAAAAGATATTAAAGGTGATTTCTAGAGTTTTCCAAGGCAACAATGTTTCACTACATCAAAGGGAGAAAATGCAAAGGGTATCAGTATCAAGGAGGTCAAGCCTCCATTTTCAGTCATATCTTTAAAAAGGTCAAAAGAATGAAGGTATAGTTTTAGGTTACAAGGTAAAAAAACTGACATCATCATGATTTTTCTATTATATGACTAAAGGTTGTCAAACTCCAAAGAATGACAAAGGAGACCAAAGAAACTATGTCATGCCACCTGCAACAAACCAGAAGTGGCCAAGGGAAGACATAGCAGACATAAATTGTAGCCTCTGTCAAAGGGATGTGTCACTGTCAAAATCAATAAGAAGGTAAGGAAAAGTGTTTTCAGATCACTTACATTCATAATTTTCAAAAGGGGATAAAAACATGTTTTTTCTTTAGTTTCTCCATGCAGAGAGAGGTTCAGCAGTGCCCAGACCCTCAACGATAAAACGAGACCTCTTCATTTCTCCAGCAAGCCCTCACCCAAGGAAGAAGAATTGCCTTGAAGACTTTTCAAAATCACCTGCAAAAGGGTCACATGATATCAGTGAAAATCATAAAGTGAAAAAAACAAACTTAACAAAAGTAGGGTTTCTAAATTTGATTTATCATTAGGGGAATTTTTAGGTATAAAATGGGCCTCTTAAGGAAATTATAAAATAATAGTGGAAATAATAAAATAAGATTTGATTACATCATCAAATTTTAAAGGGAAAAAAGAAAAAACTATTTTTTTAACTCTTATTTTGAACTTATCTCACTAAGGTTTCACTCCAATTTTGAGCGGGAATACTTGTTGGATGCATAATTTAATTCCTCATCCAAGGAGTACCCATGTTGCATACTTTTGATGGACTTTGCTACACGAAAAATGAAAAATACATAAAAAATGTGATTGCATTCACGATTTTTATGTATTTCTCATTTTTCATGTAGCAGGGTCCATCAAAAGTATGCAACATGGGTACTCCTTGGATGAGGGATTAAATTTTTCATCCAACGAGTATTCCCGCTTGAAATTTGAGTAAACCCTTTGGGAGATAAGTTCAAAATACGAGTTGAAAAAGTAGTTTTATTATTTTATTATTTTTTAATCTTTTTACTTTTTTACTCCAAAAATGGTGAATCATCCCCCATGGTTGACATCATCATCTTGAATACTATTGGTTCTTATAAATTTTATTTTAGTTGTACATTTTTCTTAGGAGGCCCATTTTAGACCTCAAAATTCCCCTAATGCTCTCAAAGGGTATAAAGGCACCTTAGCTATCATTCCTAACTCACTTGTCACTTTGCAAAGAGAGAAAAAATTCAACAGAAAATTCAGGGTTTGAATGACTGTTTCTGAGCAAATTTCCTTGGCACTGTGCTCATAGACCCTAGCGCTGTGCTCATAGGCCTTGGCATTGCGCTTATCGGGTTTTCCACCGCTCAAAATTACTTGACGCTGCGCGAATAAGGGGTGGTGCTGCGTGAATCGGGTGGCGCTACTCACAGATGAACACGAAACCCAGTTCCCCTGCTGGCGCTGCGCACAGACTACATGAACCACCTGACGCTATGCCTAGAGGCTTGGCAGGCCTGCACGCACCCGGCGCTGCACTCAGACTAGAGGCACGACTTGCCGGCGCTGTGCCCACAGTTTGACTCGACTGTTTGGGAGGGCGCTGCGCTAATGTAGAAAGTCCTCAAACAAAGGAAAAACTTTCCCAAAAGCTCAAGGTCATCCTCCAAATTTCCTCCAAAGACCTGCAAGCAAGTTAAACCCGTAGGTGCCTCATTGTCTCCTCTTCTCAAATATTTTTAGTCATTTGGTGGCTATGGAATGATTGAACCTTATTTGTGCAAACCCTAGGTCTTAAATGCATATTAAATCTCTGTTTTTGGCCTCCATGAAAAAATTAGTTGTCATTTGAGGGAGAATGAACAAGGGTTGTTACAATTCATCTCAAAATAAGCCCTCTTTCAAATTCAAGAACTCATGTCCTAAACCTAACCTCCACATCTCTCATTCACAGAAGCTACCCTCACCACCATTTTCATTTTTCTCCTCCAAACCCTAGTTTGTCCACAAACAACTCCCATCACAATGTCAGGAGCAGGAGACAGTAGCAGCAGTGAAAGAGTCCAAAGGCCTATGAGGCCAAATCACAAGGGAGGAAAAGTGAACATATTTGAACCCCAAATAACAGTGGCTATCACCTCATCTCCCATGATCCTCTCATGTTTCCATAATGTGGGATGTTTTTAATTTTGTGAGAAGGTCAAAAAAGTACAAAGCCACCTAGAGCTTACAAGGCTTTTTATCCTCAATCTACACAACAAACAATCAAGCCTTGCATGGGTGAATTTAGAACTATCTGCAGATGCCATCTCAAATGCTACAAGTATTCCTGCTATTGGTGAAAAGTGGTTTAAGAAAGCCAAATTGGACAAGAACTATTATTATCCATTTGTAATAACTAGGTACAAAATGGGCTGCAGGGCTATCTTCCCTTTCTCACACCTAAAACATAGATTTTATCCCTTGATGATGGTTATCATGAAGTACTACACCTGTGAGGGGAGATACTCCAGGCTCTACTCCTACCATGTCAGACTCCTCATGCATTTCACAAGGGTCAAGATGCTCAACTTTCCCTATTACCTCTATAGAAGTATGGACAAAATGTATTCTGTTGTCTGGAGAAGGAACCATTCACAACAAATGCAGAGTTTATTTCACCATTCCTTGATCAAGATGGTGGTATTACATCAGTTGGAATAGAAGGGCATACCTTGGGATGTGTTCATAGGCCATGAAGTATTCAAAATCCCACATCCTCCTCATCAACCAAAATTTCCCTCCTCATCTACACAAGTGCCCTCACCTCAAAGAAACCTCCCTTCTTCCACTTCTCTTAATGCATCAAATGAAGAGGATGAGAGTGGAAATAATGAACAAAGTAATGACAGTGAGGGTAATGGTGCAAATGAGTCAGGCCAAAGTGAAGAAGAGAGTGAGGATGATGAACATAGTGCTGACAATGAAGGTGATGAAATCAGTGAGGCAGAGGAAAATAATGATGAGGAAAAAGAAGAAGGAAATGATGATGGAGAAGAGGGCAGTGAACATGATAGCGATGAAGAAAAAACAGTGACAATATGAAATAGGATGATGAAGAAGATGAGGAGGTTGACAATGTAAATGAAATGAGCATTGATGAAGAGGAGGTCAACAACAAAACAGAGGACACAGAGGTAGAGAATGAAGAAGAGGACAATGAAAAAGATGATGATAGTAAGAACAATGCAGAAACTATAGAACCGCTAAATGACAACCATAGGAACTTGAAAACTAAAATTGGCTCCCTCACATTTTAGGGAATCTTGGCAAGAGATCTGTTATCTCGAAAAAACCAGAATGAAGATTGAAAGAAGGGCAGCTGACCTAAAATTTCTTAAAGAATGTTGTGACAATAATCTCATTCCTCTTTTCGCTCAGATTAAACCTAAACCTCATCTTAGCAGATATAACAAATATTTTTTAAAACTTAGTTTTAACCTAATTCGTGGGGAAATCAAGAAGAACCGTGCCCTGCTGGATAAAATGGGGCGTTCCGCGCTTTCTCTACATTTAAAATTATCAAATCTAATAATTCTAGAACTATGGCAAATAATCGATGCAAAGGCTGCTCTAAAAGCTGAAAGGGAGGGTCTGTTGGCTAAGAATGTGATATGCTAGAAACTAGAGAAATCGGGAGATTGGCGCACTTTATATAAATGTTGTTTCTCGGGCGTATGAGGAGTTTAGATCCAACGCAGCTTCAATTGGGAAGAACCGTCAAATGAATTGATTATTAACCTCGCCGATGCATTGACCGGCAGTGAGGTTGTGATTTCTCGTTCGTTCAAGGAGGGATTACCCCACAACTACCCGGTCCGTAGAGCCGATCTCAATAAATGGAGCAAGAGTTGATGACTGGCGGGCTTTACAAATTTCAATTATGAGAATGGTGGTAGTAAAATTCGGCATATGCCATGTTAACCCCTCACGAGATGGTGACCCTACAGAAGTTGATAACATAGACTGCTCGTACATGGGACATAAATTCTGGCCAAAGAGTGTGTTTGGCAAGGGCGGAATTTCAAACTCGTGATGATGAACACAACTCATCAATTGTTGATCCGTCGTCGGGAGACACCAATCCTATATAACGTTGATTACCTTCTCTCCCTCAGTAATTACACCCCGCCCCTTGAGTTGTTGTCTCCAAAAAAACCGATTGTATCAAATGACAGGATCGAAATTTACAGAAAAAAATCTGGAGCAGCAGACAGGATGGAATCCCCTTCTTTGACGGAATCGGTGGTGGACAGACAAGCCAGGATCGTGAATGCGGTTAACGCAGACATCGTTAATACTACTTTCTTTGATGCCTCGATCAATACAATGGTATTGGACAGTCGGGATTTGATTTCGAATGCCGTTAGTACAGTCAACGTTTGTAACACTGATACCTCGGTTAACACCTCGAGCACCACTTCGGTCAAGGGAATTGTCAAGAAACCAGATCGATGCAAACCTTTGAAGCTTTGTGGTGGGGATGGATACTAGTTTTCACATGTTGGGAATAGCCACATACTTCTCCATAGTAATCAAAAAATCGAAAGGAGGGGACAACCACTAAACAAGAATATTAATAATAAAAAAGTTGTGAATTTATCCTCTTTAGAGCTAGGTCAAGACTCCATTAATATTCTTAGCAAGGGCTTAGGTTTTGCGGTTTCTCCCAAGGGCATCCCAAATGAGAGCATTTTGTGTAGCATAGAGGAAGGAATTCAGGGGTTAGCTCTCGATGAAAAAGAAACTTTAAGACAAGAATGCTCCCTTATTTTGAAGAAATCCAGAACTTCGAGGAGCAACTTAAGTAAGGAAGAGCTTAGTGCTATGAGGTCCCTACACAATAATGACAATATTGTGATACTTAAAGCTGACAAAGGTGGTGCTGCTGTTGTTCTGGATAAGGTTGACTATATAAGAAAAATGAAAGAGCATCTTGATTGCAGTAGCTACAATAAACTTAACTCCAACCCCTTGCCCAAGGTATTAAGAGAAGTCAAGAAAGTGATTAAGAATTTAGGGCTTGATGAAAAATTAAAAAATAAGTTGACCTCCTCATGTGATGTCGTACCTAGGATTTATGGATTACCAAAAATCCATAAAGATGGTATACCCCTCAAACCGATTGTCAACACCATAGGATCCCCCACCTATGAGCTGGCAAAATATGTTGCTAAGATCCTGAAGCCCCTTGTTGGGAACACAGACTCTTTCATAAAGAACTCAAATGATTTTGTTAAGCTCATTAGGGATCAAAGAGTAGAAGAGGGTGAAATTTTGGTTAGTTTTGATGTGGTATCCTTATTCACTAAGATTCCTTTGGATGAGGCAATTCAAGTCATTAAAGAAGTTACTGATCCAGGAATAGCCAAGCTTGCGGAAATCTGCCTTCGTTCCACTTTCTTTAGCTTCCAAGGGGAGTTCTATGAGCAGGTATCAGGGGTCACAATGGGTTCTCCACTATCCCCTCTTGTCGCCAACTTATATATGGAACACTTTGAGAAAAAGGCCCTTGCCTCATATCCCTTAAAACCAGATTGGTGGAAAATATTTGTTGATGATACTAACATAAAGTGGGCTCATGGAAAAGAGAATATGGAAAGGTTTTTTCATCACTTGAACTCCATTTCCTCAGAAATCAAGTTTACTATGGAAATTGAAGAAAATAGATGCATTTTCTTTTCTGGACGTTCTTGTCATTAGGAATGATGATGGAACTCTTGGGCACCATGTATTCAGGAAGAAAACCCATACTGATAGTTATCTCCATGTCGAATCCTACCATCATCCAGCTCAAAAGTTTGGTGTCCTTAATACCCTTGCCATTAGAGCCATGAGGATATTTGATGCTGAACACCTTAATGAAGAAATCAACCATTTATCATCCGTTTTTAGGGATTTGGGTTATAAAGAAAGAGATATCAAAAAGGCTCTAAAAAGAGCTGAGGGCGCAATCCTACCTCAGAAGTGCCTTGAACCTCAAGAAAAAGGAGGAAGGGTTTTTCTACCATACATTAAGGGTGTCACTAATAAAATCGCCAAGGTTCTAAGGAAGAATGATATTTTCACACAATTTTCAGCAACAGGGACTATTAGACAAAGAATGCGATCAGTTAAAGATGCTATAAGCCTAAAACAACTTAAAGGAGTGTACAAAATTGATTTTTCATGCGGGAAAAGTTATATTGGTGAAACCGGACGTTCACTCTAGAAGAGACTCAAACAGCACGGAGCCGATATTAAGTATGAATGACTTCGTACCTTTGCCCTTGCGGAACACTCTTCGAAAACTAAGCACCAAGTACGTCTTGAATATGCAAAGATCATTACAAGAGAAGATCACTATTACATAAGAAAAGTAAGAGAGGCCCTTGAGATTAAAAAACATCTTGAAAACCTTAATAGGGATGGGGGATATGAAATTAGCGACAGCTGGCGTCCTCTTCTTCGAAAAATCTGTTCCTCGAAAGCACATTCCTCCCAGGTATAGTTTTTCAGGTAAATAGTCTCAGGTTTGTCCCTTTCCTTAGTGATGGTTTAACAAATAAGGAACTTAACTTTTAATAATTATTCTCATTAATTAATTTTTATTTTATTTTAAATAAAATAAATAAATAAAAATTAAGTAATTTATTAATAATTATTATTAGCAAATACTTATTTTCATCCTAACATTATTAATTTTATTAAATTAATATTTATTAGATTAAAATATTAACTAATGATAATTAATAAATAACTTTTTACAAATTATTGATAAAAAATGAGAATTAATTCCTAAAATTAACTTTAATATTATTTAGTAGAATTAACAATAAACATAACTAATGTATTAAATCAAATAATTATCTACTATATTAATATTTATTTACATTTTAAATAAATATTAATACTTATTAGTAAACATTTGGTTTATTTTAGTTATAAAAATAAAAATTATTTCATAAATTAGTATTTATTAGATGAAATAATAAACATAGTTTATACAATAATATTAATAAACATGATTAATGAAATGAAATAATAATTTTAAAATAAGTACGTCAATACAAATATAATTAGTTACTTTTTAATTTATTAAAATATAAAATAAAATAAAATTAAAATATAAATTAAATTAAATTTATTTATTAAATTAAAAACCATAAACATTATACATAAATTAAAATGAAAAAGAATTTGATATTTTAAACAACTTTGAAATAATAAACTTATTAGTAAACAATAAATTTAATAAGTCTATTATTATTGATAAAATAAATTAATTCTTATATGTAAATTATTAAAATTAGAAATCAAATTAAGAAATAAAAATCTATAATTAAAATTAAAATTAAAAAAAATTAAGAAATTAAAAATTAAATATAAATTTCTCTGGTCGGCTCTTGTCTTACCCTACCCTTCTTCAATATTAATGAATTATGACCCTTCTTCAATTTCTTCGTTCCATTGTCCTAAAGATGGATCCCCGTTGGGATTCAAAATGTCGACAAATGTTTCGTGATACTGTGGATAATCCGGGAAGCTCTTCAGAAAATGATGACAATGCAGAGGATAAAGAGGAAAAGGGTCTTGGTGATGAAAAGAGTAAAAGTGAAGAAAGTACAGGGGCTAATAATCAAATTAAAGACCATAGTTGTGAATAGGCCAGCAGCTCCAATAAAAAGCAAATTGACAATACAACAATCAATGAAAAGGATGAGAATGTTGATGATGTAGAAGGCAATGATGAGGCAGAAAATATGGTGACTGATGATACAAAGAATGAAAATGAAGAAGGTGATGACAACAGCAAGGGTCATAGCTAAGACAAAGACACTAACAAGACCACCATCACACCTCTTGCATTAATCTATCAAAGAGGGCCAAGGCTAGTGTTTGATGCCTCCAAGAGGCAAGGGACCATGCCATCTGCCTCAGCTCAAAAGCTTGACAAGGGCAAACAAAATATGAAAAAAGGTGAGAAAGGTAAGAGAGGTAGGAAAACTAAAGAAAATCCCAAATTCATTGACCTTGACAATGATAATGAAGATGAGGAGATGGCCACTATAATACTACTCCAAAGAAAAGATGCAAAAATTAGGGAGCTGGAGAGAGATTTTACCATGGCACAACATATCATTCAATATTATAAAAATTAACGCAAGTATTTTAAGAAGATAAAAAGGGGCCTTTCTCTCCAGAAAAATATGACCAAACACTATTCAATGAAAAACAAACTTTCTTGTGCCAAACTCAAAGAGGCCCTCATTGAAATTCAAGCACTAAAAGGAGGAAAAGACCAAGAAAAACTTGGATTTTTGGCATCAGCTTCCCTACAGGTCTCTCAAACCTCTTGAAGGAGACATCCACCAATTTTGAAGGAATTTGGGCAAATTTTTGGTTTCTGAGAATTTGAAGGCCTATAAGCGCAACGCCACTGGCACTACGTGTTTCCCTCAGGCATCCTCAGAGGGAAAAATCTACATTTTTGGATTTCTCATGACTAGCACAGTATGCTAACCAGATTTCAGAGAAATTGGATCATTTTTGACCCCTCAAAAGGTCAGAAAACACCTCATTTTTCACCATTCTGCCTCCTTTTCAGGCCTGGCGTTGCGCTCAAAGCAGTGTTGGGATTTTGACCATTTTGAGAGGTTATAGGAGATGGATCAGGAAAAAAAGAGTATTTTTGGAACGTAGACTCATTAGGATTTCCAACGGGCCATCATGGAGCAAAATCCGACATTGGGAAGGTCTTTGAAATTTGGTTGCAACAAGACCTATTTTCTGCCTTAGGTGGCGCTACGCTTATGGACAACAATGTGTGTTTTGGACCAAAAGTCAAAAAAACACACTCATTTATTGCAAAATCATATTTTAGTGTTTTTTGAGGCAAATCACTCTAGAATTAGGATCTAGAAGTTATTTTGGAATTTATTTGATGGGATATTTTGTACCTTGGGCCTTGAATGGTCCCTTGGGCATTTATGACATTTATGAGTGATTTTGACATTTTCCAATCCCATCTATGGCTTTTTCCTTCCTTTGCTATATAAATAGAGCATGGGGGCTTTCATTGTAAATGTTGGCATTTGATGAGTTTTGAGAGCAATACATGGTTTGTATGAGCTTGGAGAAGAAATTGGTGTTGTGAAGTTTATGAATGGCTTGTTTTGACTGATGATGAAGGAGGATAGCTTGTAGGATCCATGAGCTTGGTTAATGGTGATGTATTCTTATTTAGTCTTTGTTTTTCTCTTGTTGATCATTATGTTCCATCCCTCTATGTTGCAGTATAATAGAAAAGTATAGGCTAAGAAATGTTATTTGAGGCACCTTAGTCCTTCATGCTTTATATTGTCTTTATGTTCTCCTTATCTAAGACATTTTAGAGAATTATTAATTACTCTGTAGACCCCATAAGCTTGTTTATTTCATGAATGGTTTAATACAGTAGGTATCAAAGATGATTTATGGCTATCCCTGCTTGTTTGATGTCACTAAACATTGTTCTTGAGGTCTCTCTCCAAAGTACCATTAATTAGGTCTGCCAAAGAGGCTATGTTTTGATCATACCCTTTGTCCATGATTGAATAAATTGTTTTGGAGATCTTTATAGCTATGATAAAAAAAATTTAGGAGTTCCCTCCTCCTTGATTAAATTTATTTGTTATCTTAAATTTTTTCTAACCTTGAAGGTGAAATCACTAGAAGTTAAATGAGTTTCTTGCCTTCTATATTTCATTGGAATGTTTTTGTTAAATGCTTATTTGCTTAAGTTGAATCAAAGAGTTATTGGTTTTCCTTGTCTATTGATTTTTTCTCGATGTTAATGGTATTTAAGTCCCTTCTTGTTAAAAAGGTACATGATAAAGGATTCTTGATTGCCCTTTGTCCTACTCTTTGCTCACAAACTTAATGTCCATTTCATTCAACACATAACTTAACGGATCCATTTGAATATGATAGATTTGCCATGTTATGCACCTTGTTTCATTGTTGAGATATCCATGACTTTATTTGACTCCATAGCCCAATGATTTTAAAACCTCTCACTCCACCTATTCTACCTATTCATCTTACCCACCCAAAACAAACAACAAACCCTATACTTAACAACTAGCCTAAAACCAAACCCTAAAAGAAAAAAAGTTCATGTCCTTTGCATACAATAGAGAGAGCCCTCTTTGAGTCCAGGAAGGCTAGGTCCTAGGACTCCAAAGACTGGTCTGATGTTACCCTGTGCATTTGGTCTACCAATCTGCTAAATCATGGGACACTAACATAATGGTAACCACGGTGGGACATCTAAGTATATAGTTGCCTGAATACCTCTGAAAAACTCCGTAGACCCTCACTTAGACGTAGAAAATCCGGTGAATCTACCACCTCATCGCCACACTAACATAATGGCGATCACTGTGGGACTTCTGAGCATATAGTTTCCTGAATACATCTTAAGACTCATTAAACCCTCAGTTAGACTTAGAAAATCCAGTGAATCTGCCATCTCATCACCACACTAACATAATGGCGATCACAGTGGGACCTTCTGAGTAAGTCACAAGCTAAAACATTATGCATCCATTGATTCATTGCCACCTCATCACCATCACTAACATAATGGTGATCACAGTGGGACCTTCTGAGTAAGTCACAAGCTGAAACATTCTGTATCCATTGATTCATTGCACCTCATCAGCATCACTAACATACTGGTGATCATGATGGGACCTCTGAGTCAGTGACAATATTAGTATCCCTTAGGACTTCAGACCCTTATCAAATCATAGAAAACTCAAACTATTAGCCTGTGAGTAGAATCTAGTTGTTTCACTATCCTAGAAAAATGATGACTCAGATGTAAGACACTCATAGAAACCTTAGGGCTACATAAAAGAACTCAGAAAACCCAAAAACATACCTAGATTGGTTTTTTGTCAGTACTGGTGGTGGACCATACACACATATCCTCAAAACAACTAAAAACATCCACATGGTGACTCCACTAACCTACGTAGGCCTACTAACCCCACTAGTTCTCAAGACTCTCGTGGAAATGAATAAATCAATCTTGATATTGCTGATGGTGGAAAAATGTTGAGAATATAATGCAGAGTGTTGTCCTTGATGGCAACCCACTGAATGAAGATGAAGACATGCGACTGTTGACATGTGTTGTCCTTGATGGCAATCCACCTGATGAAGTTATTCTTGACGTGATGGACTTGGTAAAGGATGTTTGTTAGCAATATGATGATGAATGTTGTCCTTGAAAGGAAACCCTCTTGATGAAGATAATGGCAACTTACTGGATGAAGTTGTGATTGATAGAATATGTCTTGATGAACTAAAACTGATGTATCTACAGTGAGTACAGAAGGCAATGAAGAAAGAAATTCAGCATGTGCTAAATATTTGATGAAAAGAGTATGTCTCAAGGCATACGCGTATATGTCTAGGAGAAGTTGCGTATGCACGCGGAAAAGAACATTCCAAGTCGCGTATGGGCAAAAAGCGCTCAAAAAGTGAAAAACCAAGGGTAACCACCATGGTATTGACCCATTGTATTGCAATGATCCGCCTAATTGACCCCCGGGCTCCGTAGCTACCATCGAAGTAATGTAGTTTTGGGCTCATGGTATTGTTGTGGCTCATGGTATTGAAAAAGGGGCTCATGGTATTGAAAAAGGATAAACCTATATAAAGAGATGAAATTCATTATGCAAATCAAGGTGTGGGAGCAAGAAGTCTGAGCTTGAATGAATACTTCTCTATGAAGTAGATCTGAATGGAAAGGGTTACACTTGAATTATAAATCTGAATGTATGATGCACCAATGATGAATAAGGGGATCTAGATCTGAAATGTACTTGTATCTACTAGATCTACTTATGGAAGGCTTAGATATGAAATGAGGTGAACATCTGTCTGAAGTAAAAGGGTAAATCTGAACTGAATATCTGATCTGAAGAAGTATGCTGCTCTATAATGATTGAAGATCTATACGCTACTTCGCCGCAGAGGAAGCACGTATATACGTGTCTTCGCCGAAGAGAAAGCACGTATGCGCAATGAAATATGTACAGAGGTATACGCTGGTTTGTGTGAACGAAAGCGCGTATATACGCGACATCAGTGAAGTGAAAGCGCGTATGCAAACTAGGGTTTGTTGAAGTCTGTGGTAAGAAATGTCTGATCTTTTCTGTTGGTTTACTGATATCTGTCAGTGATTTATATGTATCTGTTTCATGGTTGATGCTTAAAAATATGGAAAGGGTCCAGTCTGAAAATATGATGAAATGTGGCCTACAAGTGGTGTCCTAAAGGAGGCTTTGGATCCAGTGTGAAAATTGATGAAATGTGGTCCATAGAGGTGCCGAGGGTTGTAGCCTTCAGTCAGGGGGTTGTAGCTCTCTTCCAGGTGAGGCTGGTAAACGAGATCAGGGGGTCGTAGCTCCCTTCCAGGTGAGGCTGGTAAACGAGAGCAGGGGTCGTAGCTCCCTTCCAGGAGAGGCTGGTAAACGAGTCAGGGGGTTGGAGCTCCCTTCCAGGAGAGGCTGGTAAACGAGCGCAGGTGGGTGCCTGCGTGCTGGTCAAGTCTGCGCCAGCACATATGTTGTAAGATGTTTTCTCTATAATAAAATATTGAAGGCTGAGCAACTCCAGCGGTGGTTTTCTCCCGATTTGGGTTTCCACCTAAAAATCCTGGTGTTCATGTGTGATGCTTTGTGTGATGGTTTATTCTGTTCTTACTGCACATGTTTACTGTTTATTAAACATCTAATGAATGAATGATGGAATGATATAAGTGAAGAATTAATGACATAATTAGATCTTTGTGTATACGCGATTTTCATAAAGGGTATCTGCGTATATACGCGAGTCTGTATCAGGAAAGTAGCGTATGGGTTTTAGAAGCAAGAAAAAGTAAAAGTTTTGAATATGCAGTAAATACTGATTCACCCCCCCCTCTCAGTATTTTTCCCAACAATTGGTATCAGAGCCAGGTCCTTCTGCAGAAGCTTGATCGCTTGAAGGAGATCTGTCGCAATGGGAAGTCAAGAAGGAGTAATGTCTATAAAGCCACCTCTATTCAATGGAAGCAATATGATATTCTGGAAGGTACGAAAAAAAGCATATCTGCAAAGTCTTGGTGCAGATGTATGGGCAATCGTGGAAGAAGGTTATCAATACCCAACAAGTATTCCTACCGATGCAGCAGAAAGGAAGAAGTATGAAATCAATGCCAAAGCAGTGAATGTCTTGTTAGGAAGCATGTCTGAATCAGAATTTGCTAAAGTGATGCAGCTACATTCAGAAAAAGAAATATGGGACAAAATCATTCTGAGCTATGAAGGAGATACAAAGGTAAAAAGTGCAAAACTCCAAACTCTTAGAATTGAATATGAAACTTTGAAGATGCATAGTGATGAAAGTGTTGCCAGTTTCTTTCTTCGTCTAGATGATATTGTAAATCGGATGAGAAATTTGGGTGAAACCATAACTGATACTACTCTGGTAGAAAAAGTCTTAAGATCCTTGACTTCAAGATTTGATTCTAAAGTTTCAGCTATTGAAGAAAGGCAAGATCTGCAAACTCTTACTATTGTTCAATTACATGGTATTTTGACTGCTTTTGAAATGAGACAAGGATGTCCTTCTCAAATCAGAGAAGCTGCTTTTAAGGTGTCTGCTAAAGGAAAGGAAAAGGAAGTTGTCAAAGAAACCAACTATATATCCGAAGAAGAAGAAGTGAATTTTGTGAGAAAACTCCAACTAGGTACTGGAAGATTCAAAGGTAAGCTTCCATTCAAATGTTTTGAGTGTGGAAAAGTTGGTCACTATGCTGCTAAATGTCCTTATAGAGAAAAACATGGTAAAGGGAAACAATTTGAAAAGAGGAAGAGTTTCTATGCAAATGAAGATGATGATGAAGTGTCCAGTGAAGATGAAGACGATTCTGACCATGATCTGAAAGTGCTCATGGCAAAGAAGCAAAAGAAGAAGTCTACTCGAAACAAGGAGATCTCTCAGAAAACATGGTTAGCAGAAATTGAATCAGATAGTGATTGGGGTCCCGATTGTCTCATTGGTACAATGAATGGTGAAGATAGTGAAAGTAAAGTTGTGGATCTAGAAGAAGCTATCAAGATAAAAGTTGAAGAACAACAAAAGGAAACCGATAAGAAAGATTCTATCTACAATGAGATGATCTCTCAAATGAAAGATCAAATAGAAATGCTAAATGGACAGGTGGACAAGTATCAAAGGTTTCATACTTATGCATCCAATCGAATTAAAGAACTAGAAGCAAAAATCAACGATCTAAATGCAGATCTCGAAAAATCAAGCAAGAAGAATGAAGGACTTGAAGCTGCAATCATCTCTCTGCAAACAGATCTTGAAGCATCAAGTAAGAAGAATGAGGAACCTCTACAAACATTTGAAAAGGAAGGCCTTGAAGCAGAAATCATCTCTCTCAAAGAAGATCTGGAAAAATCAAATAAGAGGAATGAAGAGCTGCAACAAACATGTGAAGAAAACGAAAATTGGTTGAAAGAAGAGATTCTAAATATGAAGGATCAAGTAGAAGATGGAAGAAGGAAAGAAGAAAGCATGAAAAAGCAATGTCAAGCCTTGGAGGTTGAGGTAAAAATTCTCAAAGGTAAATTAGAAGAAAAGGTTAAACTTTTGAGGTTTCAAGATAGTACTAACATTTTGGACAACATTCTGAGTAATCAAAGGTCTCCTGCTATCAAACTTGGTCTTGGTTTCCAAGAAACTGTTAAAGGAGAATCTAGCTCACAAGGAAGTGCTAAAACTTTAGAGGATGACAATGCAAAACCTGAAGTGTTGAAAGAGACAAAAGGTCAACCAACAATGATGAAATCTCAAAGGAAATCAATCAATAAAGTTGAATGCTTTAAATGTCATAATCATGGGCATGTTGCAGCAAATTGCAGGAGCAGATCATTTCAGCCTCAAACAAACAGTTCCTACATAGAAAGGTACTCTGGTTTCTTCAAGGGATATTGTTTTTCATGTAACAAGTATGGACATAAAGTAGCTGATTGTAAAAGGAGGAAGATTATAAATACTCATTATGATTCTTATGCTTATTTCTCTGGACACATGAGATGTTATTTCTGTAACAAGTATGGACATGTAGAAAAGGAATGCAGGTTGAACAGATCTGAGAAAGTGGAAAACTTTCAACACACAGTTAGGAAGTTCAAGCAAGTTTGGAAAAAGATGGAGAACCGATCAGAAACGTAGGGAATTCTAACCCTACTGCAGTCATCCGCTTCTGAAGCTGACTTTTCTTATTAACTGCAGGAATGATGTGGGATACATTATGCGATTTAGTAATGTATCATCACAGGGGGAGCAATGCATGATGACTCTCATGGTTGATTTGATTATTCTGGTTATGTTTACTTCTGACAGCGCATCTGATGTAGAAAGGACAGGTATAGGAGCTACAAACTCAGGAGGAAATGAAGGAAGATGAAAATTTTCTATGCTTCACTTTCCATACGCGGGTTATATTAACAAAAGTTTCGTATACACACGAGTTTCATCAGACACAGTCGCGTATGCATTGATGATAAGAGAATTTATATGCTAGCTGAAGATCTGGAGCAGAGGCTCAGGGGGAGTAACAATATGATTGTTAATAACTGTATTATTGACTCTATATCAGCTTAATTTCTCATTTTTAAATAATGATGACATGATACTTGGTTACTTATGTTGAAGATTATGGATGAGTCCTGGTTGCTTGATGATGAAGAGTATTCGTTGCTAAGATGAAAGTCTTATAAATCAGAGATAAGGACAGATCATGCAGAGATTGTTGCTGATGACTTGCTGATAAAGGTATTCAGGTTGCACTAGTTAAGGAGGAGCACTAGTTCAGGGGGAGAAGCAGGTTGAATACTAATGATTGCATTGTTGGCAATATGACTGCTTATTCTTGGTTATTGTGATACTCATGCTTAATGATGACTTGGTACATGGTTTATTATGATGAGATTTTGATCCTGGTTTACTGAAAAGTATCTTTTTGTGTTCGCACATGGATGAGTTGGAAGTCGTTTGATTCATAAATAAATCATGCAGAGCTTTGTTACTATGGTTGAGATATTTTGCCTACATATGTTACTTCATGTTAAATCTTGAAGATCTTGATGATATTGGACCACATGGATGATTGCTTGACACATATTTGAAGATGTTGTTTTGGTATGATAATCTCTCTTGGAAAGATTGTATTGATGCTGCAAAGAATATGAAGGCTTGGTTACTAATGTGCTTATGCTACAACCGTTGGATGACGCTTGAAGACACAACTGCACTGTTCTATCTATCTGTAGTTCAGGGAAGCATTCAAAAGAAGCTGAACACTGTCTTTTTCTCACAGAGGATCAGATCTGGTTAAAATTTAGAAGATGGAATTGGATACGCGGGTTTCCTAAAACACAGTCGCGTATATACGCGAGTTCATGCACAGAAAACCGCGTATGTCTGATTGCTGACATTTTTCAGTTTGGAGTCAGCTCTCCTCAGCACAGCTGCAGTGCTGTTTGGTATCTCTGATACTGTCTGGTATCTCAAGTGGTGTTCCAGTTCTCATAATTCTATTTCTAGTGATTTGATGAAGATGTTTTGATGATTTGTTGGTGAAAGTGTTCAAGATGCACAAACTAAGGGGGAGCCTTAGTCATATTGAAAGGATGCTTGGATGCACAGATTCAGGGGGAGCATTAGCTTTGCTGAGTATAATGCATTGTTGGCATTATGGTGGTTCTGATATATGATCTCTCTTAAGGTCTTTCTGGTGTTGGTCTTAAAGTCATATTTGTAATTTGATGAAAAGGTCTTGTTAAGACCCATGATGTAAAATTGTAATATTCAGTCATGTGAGGACTTGTAAAATTTGTAAACCCACTTGGTTGGGTAGCTGAGTCAAATTTTGTAAACTCACTTGGTTGAGTAGCTGAGTCAAATTTGTAAACCCACTTGGTTGGGTAGTTGAGTCTCATATGTAAATCCACTTGGATGGATATTTGATGTAAGTATGAGTCATTGGTGATAGGAAAGTCATAGAGTCATGTACTCCATTGGAAAATATGTTTGATGATTCAGCATGAACTCAGGGGGAGCTTGGTCACTTCAGTATATATCAGATCTGCAGAACACTTCTTCCACATGAGGAGAAAAGGGGGAGAGTATGTTGGTTTTTGATCCACCCTTTGCCCTTGATGTCAAAGGGGGAGAGTGACATGGTGTTTGAATGAAGATAATGGTGTCAAGAATGGGGAGAGTGACATGGTGTCATGGTATTCTTAATGTACCTATTTTTTGTGGTAACCAAACACCATCGTGGTTGCCATCAAGTCCAAAGGGGGAGATTGTTGGCAATATGATGCAGAGTGTTGTCCTTGATGGCAACCCACTGAATGAAGATGAAGACATGCGACTGTTGACATATGTTTTCCTTGATGGCAATCCACCTGATGAAGTTATTCTTCACGTGATGGACTTGGTAAATGATGTTTGTTAGCAATATGATGATGAATGTTGTCCTTGAAAGGCAACCTTCTTGATGAAGATAATGGCAACTTACTGGATGAAGTTGTGCTTGATAGAATATGTCTTGATGAACTAAAACTGATGTATCTACAGTGAGTACAGAAGGCAATGAAGAAAGAAATTCAGCATGTGCTAAATATTTGATAAAAAGAGTATGTCTCAAGGCATACACGGATATGTCTAGGAGAAGTCGCGTATGCACGCAGAAAAGAACGTTCCAAGTCGCGTATGGGCAAAAGCGCTCAAAAAGTGCAAAACCAAGGGTAACCACCATGGTATTGACCCATTGTATTGGGTAATGATCCGCCTAATTGACCCCGTCCAGGTAGTTTTGGGCTCATGGTATTGTTTTGGCCCAGGGTATTGAAAAAGGGGCTCATGGTATTGAAAAAGGATAAACCTATATAAAGAGATGAAATTCATTATGCAAATCATGAGTGTGGGTGCAAGATGTCTGAGCTTGAATGAATACTTCTCTCTGAAGTAGATTTGAATGGAAAGGGTTACACTTGAATGATAAATCTGAATGTATGATGCACCAATGATGAAGAAGGGGATCTAGATCTGAAATGGGATTGCTAGATTCACTAGATCTACTTTCATAAGGTTTAGACCGAAATGAGAAGCACAATATCTGTCTGAAGTAAAAGGGTAAATCTGAACTAAACATCTGATCTGAAGAAGTATGCTGCTCTATAATGATTGAAGATCTATACGCTACTTCGCCGCAAAGGAAGTGCGTATATACGCGGCTTCGCTGAAGTGAAAGCGTGTATGCGCAATGAAATATGTACAGAGGTATACGCTTTTTTGTGTGAACGGAAGCGCGTATATACGCGACATCAGTGAAGTGAAAGCGCGTATGAAAACTAGGGTTTGCTGAAGCATGGGGTATGAATCATCTGATCTGTTCTGCTGTATTACTGTTATCTGATCTGTGTTGACTGAATTGATAAGTACCTGTTGGTGATGTATGTTTGAGCTTAAATGTACTGAAAGGGTCCAGTCTGAAAATATGATGAAATGTGGCTCCAAGTGGGTGTCCTGGGAAGCTTTGGATCCACAGAAATTGATGAAACGTGGTCCATAGAGGTCGAGGGTCAGCCTCTGGCCAGGAAGCTCCTTCTGTGTGAGGCTTGTAAACGAGATCGTGGGGTCATAGCTCCTTCCGTGAGGCCGGTAAACGAGAGCAGTGGGGTCGATCTCCTCCTGTGAGGTCATATGAGTCTGTGGGTTGGCCTCCTTTTCGTAGAGGCTTGTAAACGAGCGCAGGTGGGTGCCTGCGTGCTGGTAGGAGGCTGCACTAGCACATATGTTGTAAGATGTTTTCTCTATAATAAAATATTGAAGGTTGAGACAACGACAGCGGTGGTTTTCTCCCGACTTGGGTTTCCACCTAAAATCCTGGTTTTCATGTGTGTTGCTTATGTGTGATGATTTATTCTGTTCTTACTGCACATGTTTACAGTTTATTGAACATCTAATGAATGAATTATGGAATGATATAAGTGAAGAATTAATGGACATAATTAGATCTCTGTGTGTCATAAGGATTTCACAAATAGTATCCGCGTATATCATGAGTATGTCATGTGAAAGTCAGTGCTTACATGGGTTTTTAGAAGCAAGAAAAGGTAAAATTTTTGAATATCGCGGTAAGAAATACGAGTTCACCCCCGCCCCTCTCTACGGTATTTTCCCAACAAAAAAAGTTGAAATCTTCTACTGGTGACTCCACACAACTCTCAATATACTAAAGAATACGATTGGTAGAAATCTCTAGATTGGTTGAAAAAGATACGATGACCATTTTGATTAAACAAATATGGATCCAGAATAACGAGAGAGAGGTAAATCTAGAGATGTTGATAGATACAATCAGACAAATTGATGCATACTGTGGCGGGGAAGAACGGAAAGTACAAAGGTTAGGGAGTTGGTACCTATTCAAGTGCATAACCTATACTTTTTCCTTGGAAAGAACAAACTCACTCACTACAAGAACAAACTCGATCACTACTGAAGACAAGAACAACAAAACAAAATGTGCATGATGAAAGATTGCAAGAAGAGAATGAAGAAGGTTGTCTTAAGTAGGTACTAGTTACCTTCCTACATCTTGTGCTTCACTATAAGAGAGCATTACAAGCAGAAGTAGCAATACGAAACGCAGAGAGAGAGAGTAGCTCTAAATAATCAATCAGCCATCATGAAATCACAAAATCTGAAAATAAAGGAGAGTCAGTAACATTTAGAGTCTCTACCCTTATATGCTTTAACTCATTTTCGAGATTATAAAAATAAAAGTGGCATCTGAGGAGATTCATCGAGGCAACTCACTGAATCTCATGTCTAAAAGTAACTATCATGAAAATAAGGAGCTGGTTGAGGCTAAAAAGCAATCAGAGGGCAATAAAACCCGAAGGATCTCTCTAAAAGGCACAGTAGATGATGATTCATCATCTCTCCTTCTAGTTGAGAGCTCAAGAAGACATTCAACCTCTCAATCAACTTTCTACAAGAGAAAAGAGAAGCTAGTGTGATTTCCAAAAAGAAAAGAAAAATGCCTCCTTTTTTAACTGAAGAAGAAATAAATTAGCTTTAAACATACTTTGGAGACAACCTCTAAGCCTTCATTTGAACAAACTTGTATTCTATTCATTCTCCACGCTAATCCACAATGCCTACATAAGTGTGAGAAAAGTGAACTTGTAGATCGATTCAAAAAGAATAACCTCAAACTTGTAATCCAATATGTTTGATTGGTGAAATTATTTACATGTTAATGATTCTCCACATTTTGATCGATCTGATGATGATGATGTTCTCCAAGCAGAAGCTGATCTTGCGAGAGAAATCATGATGGTTTATTTCGTAGATGAAGTTCACTATCATCATCTTGAAAGTAGTAATCGACCAGATACTGGGTCACCTATGACAACGATGAGAAAGCCTTGAAAGTTTAGAATCTTTCAAGTTTTGATGTTGAGGTTGAGAGGATGATGAAATTATTGAGCAAGTTGTCAATGAGAAGCCTTCTCCACAAGAAATGGTTGAGGAAATCATTTTGGAACATGGAAGTCATCCTTAACTCGCAGTTTGTAGCCATCAAGTTCCATTGAATTACAAATTGCATATGGCATAGAAGTTGATAATCACATGAGAGTTGTTGCACACTACACTCTTGAGAGATTTATTATCCAAGAGTGTTCACTCAACAATATGATGGCCTTCACCACGAGATTTCAGCCCACTTTATCAAAGCACACTCAGGTTTGTTGAGGAGGATAACATTGCAATATATGATGAGTACGGTCATGGGTGTGCAGTGATCATGAGGGAAAGAGGTGGAGTTTCTTTCCCAAAGAGATTCCCAAGTTCAGCATGAAAGTGGAGAAAAAAGAAGTGCTTGGATCAAGCTTATCTCCTAAATCCTCTAAGCCATGTATTATTTCAAGATCCCTTTGCTATTGTTCTTAGAAGCCGATTTGAAGAGGAGATACAAAAATATGTCAAAATGGCAGTTTAAATGCAAAGGTTTATGTAATATTCAAATTTTGCATGCAACAAATTGGAATATTGATTTTTTGCTGATTTCACTTAGGGAGATGAATAAATGGGTAAGGAGAGCCCATGCATAATAAAAAATTGGATAAAATCCCTCATAATGTGAAAGGGAGATTAACATAAAAGCTTTGGATTCACACCTTCATGTGTGAACGAGTACTTTTTCATGTGGATAGAGGTCGGGGTTTGACCAAGTAAACAATGATGGGATAGGAGGGTGGAGATCATCTTGTGAGACAACACAGAGATAGTGGGAGGAAGATTCCTTGGTGGAGAAACCTAGTGAGTGGGGCCCAAGGAAAGAAAGAGCTCACACATGTATAAAATGAGGGCAAGGCAGCCATAGAAGATTCATATGAATGATATTTGATTTGTCTTCTTGGAGCTAATACGCATTCTCTTCTAGTTTCGCGAGTTGTTGTGATGCTTGTAGCACAAGGATCTCCTGTTTAGGGAATCCTTCTCTTTCTTGAGAGGCCTATTGAAAAGGAGCTTGTGATTGATTTTCCTCACATCCGGGCTTGAGGCCAAGAATAATCCTTGAGATATAAGCGTTATTTCTACAACATTATAACATTGTGTTGCGGTGTTGCAATGAGGTTCACAGACACCACTTCTGCACTCATTTTTTCAAAGGAGGGAGCCTCTTTTCCTTTTGGAGATCAGTAAGGAAGGCTCGAGAGAATATTTTCATATATTGGCACTTATCCAAATTAATTCCATCATCTACGACATAGTATCTTGCAGAAAGCTGCGTCATTTCTTGTACGTTATTTGGGTGAGAGGGTCCCAAATCCCCTCCAATCTTGAGTTGCTTTCGAGGAAAAAAGGCCAACCTTTCTCCCAGAAAGTTTGTAAGAAGGATTCTCATCCATTCCTTGTATTATTCAGCTATATATATACGAGCTTCGATGAGATTACATTATTTTAGATCTCAGGATACTGCTGATCTATGCATCTTGTACTTTTGTTCTTTCACTTTGAAACCCTTATGGGTGTCTTTTCTATGATATAAAGAGAGCCCAGGATCTCCTCTTTTCTTCATGTTTTTTGAGAAATAAAAACTCTGGATATAATATTTTCAGCATATTATATCAAAAAAAACTCTTTAAATGATGCTATTCATGCTTCGATAAATTTCGTTTAGTCAAGTCATGGGATTTCAATGTTTTTTTAGGCCATATCAGAACTTTGCGGAGATCATTTAAACAAGGAAAAGAGATTTGTACGAATTTTTTTCACAGGTGTGAGTCATATTACATAATATAAGGGATCCAGTGTTATTTCCACCTAATATAACACAATTCTCTGGTAATAACGTTTTTTAGGGCATATATTTATGCTTTTCCCCACTTTTTAGGGTGATGTAATAGGTGCATAATTTTGCTGTCTTTAACATAAATTTGATGGATATGTGTTTTTAACACAGATTTTATGAGTTTATTCTCCTACTACTATCGATGTTATTGTGCATATGCATTGCTTTGCATTCCCCAATTTGGGATATTACAGCTGGTATCGAAGCATAATCTTGGCTTAGCCTGTGAGTTCCAGCCATTATGCTATCAAAATAATAAGAAGACAAAGAAGAAGATCTGAAATCAAAATGATGAAAATAATGATCTTGCTCTCATCACTCTTCAAATCCAGGAAGAACCTCTCCAAGGAGGTTAAGCAGATGAAGGAGAAGAGATGCAATGAAACTCCTAGAGGGTTTCAAGAAGAGGAGGAGCCATGCACTTCCTATTCTCAAAGAGGAGAAGACAAGAGACATGAAGGAAAATTGTAATCTGTAATTCTAAGTGAATACCTTGTTGAATACCAAGCTAAACCTAGAGCCTTCAAGGAGACTCTAGCTTTACCACAGTTCATTCAGCTGGAAGAAGAAAGGAGAATCTAAAGTCATGGAATGATGAGAGGCAATAGATTCTTATTGTCCACTTTTGATGGATCACTCACATATGCAGCAAAGTCTTGGGTTATTAAGCTAGAGTCATTCTTCTTACTACATCCAGTAGTAGAAAGAGAAGCTGTAGAAATTGCAGTGCTGCACCTTGAAGGTGAAGCAAACACTTGGTGGTTTAGCCATTTGGGCCATGCAAGAGTGTTTACTCTTGTTGAGTTTTCTCAAAAGCTGATCAAGAAATTTGGCAAAGGGAAGGAGAAGCCCTCACCACCATTGGAAGAGGCATGTACCAGAGTTGTTACAACCATGGAGGAGCAGCCTTCATCTTTAGCAGTTTGGGAAGCCAAAACATTTGAGGAGGGAAATATTGCATCCCTACAAGATGCTTCCAAATTTCACCAAGGTATGCTTAAGTTTCCATCTCTTGTCATTTCATCAAATCTTATGGATGGATCTACATCATTGCATACTATTGATTTAGAGCAACAGAATTGCACTGCACTGTGCAACCTTGAGTCCTTCAAGGAAGAGATGAACCATCATCCTCATGGACCTTTGTTGAGTTGCATACCACACTTGAGGTTGGGGTTTGAAGGCTTGGAAGGAAGGATGACTGATGGTAGACATCTTGAGGTGAGAAAAACTTTCTCCTTTCTAGATGGCACCTTCTCAATGAGCATCTCACAACTCAAAGAGAAAATTCTACCTGCAGCAGATCTAGAACCTTATTGGTTTTGGAAGGCCATTGATGAGGAGAAGGTCTCATGGAGAGATCTCATTGTTGGTGCACTTAAACACATCATGGAGTGCAAAGTTCTTCAATAGTTTGAGGAGGTTTTTCCCTCATCACACTTGGATCTTTGTGGATTCAAGGGGGACATTGATGAGAGGTATTCTCTAGAAGATCTCCAAGGAGTTTCATTTCAACATTCCATGAAATGCAAGAGGAGAAATTTGGTTTGGGAGGATGGTAGTCTTCCTTGGGAGAGTGCTAAGGAATAAGATGATGGGAGGCACCTACATGTGGATGGATGGGTGTGGATGATGAGAAAGAAGCTGGAAATCTACTTGCAAATCTATGATACTGGGGAGTAGGAGGCTTGGCTACGTTGGCTACTCTTGAAAGAGTTTGGCCATCATCCTCTTCCTAAGGGTATGTGGGTGAAGAAGGTGTGGCAGGATACTTGCATCATTGGGCAGCAAGGAGTATGGATACATTGTGTTGATATGACATTCTTCATATCAATCACCATGTTTTCAGTACATGATTTGTATGATGGAGGTATGAGGAGGAAAAAAAAACTTTTGTTTCTTTGGTTGTGCTTGGGAGAGCAAGGGCATATTTTCTCTCACACTTTGCATGATGTTGCAGGAGTAGGATATGGCACTATCATGGTGAAAAGGGGTTAATCCTTGGCCTTAGATGATCAAGAGGTACTTCCACTTTGGGAGGAACTTCTTATGTGTAGCAGCATTATGGGAGATGTCTTTAACAGTATGCATGTCAAAGAATGGATCTATGAGTTACAGTATTTATTTTACAGCTAAACAATGTTGGGAAAAATACTGAGAGGGGGGGGTGAATCAGTATTTAGAGCTGACTGAAAACTTTTCACTTTTTTTTTCTCTTAAACCCATACGTTACTTTATTGAACCCAACTCGCATATAAATGTGGATATCCTTAAGAAAACTTGCATATGTCCAGAGATATTATTATACGTTTAATTCTTTACTTAGATCATTGCATCATTCATTCATCAGTTGTTTAGTAAGCAGTAAGCATGTGCAGTAATAAAAGAATAAACCATCACACATAAGCAACACACATGAACACCAGTATTTAAGGTGGAAACCCAATTCGGGAGAAAACTACCGCTGTTGTCGTCTCTGTCTTCAATATTTATTATAAAGAAAACTTCTTACAATTTTGTATTGGCGCAGACTCATACCAGCATGCAGGCACCCACCTGCAGAAAGGCTACAACCTTCTCTCGTTCTCCAGCCACTACTGGAAGGGAGCTCCAACCCCCTGATTTTAACACCATCTTCTATTGGCAGGATACTTCCACTTTCATATAGAAGGCTTCAACCCTCAGATCCACCAGATTTCTTCAATTTCTTCATCAGACCTCCATCAGGTCTTCATCATTTATTTTGCCGATCATCGTAGAGATTCATCATTTCTAGATCATATCCATAGGTGCATCATATATGCAGATATCTCTTAAAGATATTTATTTATTAACAACCCTTCCACATGCACGCACTGTATTATGATCCTCTTCTCCTTATATAGTTTAGCCTTTATCAATACCATGAGTCAAAACCACTCAACCACTAATGGTATTCCTGGACGGGATCAAAATAGGTAATCCAAGCAATAAGA